>CM070781.1:94543333-95743333 GCA_036346955.1 Dipus sagitta | reverse complement strand
TTTATCCACTGAACCATTTCCCCTGCAACCGACATGTGTTTTAAAAAGATTTCTGTCATTACTGAGGGAGGATAAAATCGGTAGGAAGAAACTGGAGAATGAAACTTGGTATCTAGTGTGGTGAGTAGGAGTAAGACTATGGAGAAAGGGTGCAGACACTTTATAAGATAAATGAGTGTTTAACAAGTGGTTATTGATTTCTTGAATATTACTGTCCTGGATGTCCTTGGTAGGTGGTAGTGCCATCAATTAAGTTTGAGCAAACTAGAGGAGAAACGCATCAAGATGAAGAATCAGTGAGTTTGGATTTTAACTGGGTTTTTAAACAATTTACATGCAATATTATTATTGATATAGTTGTACTTAAATCTGTCAAGTTTTTGTTGTTTCACTTTTTATTAATTTTTTGGTTCCTTTTCTCCATACTATTTCTTACCATAGTAATTTAAAGTGTCACAATTCCATTTTTGCTTCTGCTTCTTTTTCTTTTTCTTTCAGTGTTGAGTGAACGTTTACAATATATATTCTTAACACACCGTGGTTGATTTTCATCTTATAAAAATTCTTACTTAGCATGTGAACTGGTGTAACCAAACCCTTTATAACCTTGAGCTATTGTTGAGGTACTTGGGTTTTACATGTGTTATAAAACTTACTATTACAATTTTACTTTACAGATTTTACTTTTTACAGTTGTGATTATGATAGCAAAAAGTGCATATTGATATAATTCTTCCATTTTATTCAGAACTCTCTATATGTTTTTGTGTATCAAGTTTGTTTTCTGGTATCATTCTCATTCTGTTATAACCTCATTTAACATTTTTTGAAATGTTTTTTTTTCTGATAATGAATTTCTCTCATTTATTTTTCATTTAAAAAATCTTGTGTAGGAACTGGTGAGTTCCATTGGATAAGTGCTTGCTTGCAAACATGAAGACTGAATTATTTTTTCCAGAACCCACGTAAAAAATGCTGGGCATGGTGGTGGATGCTTGTCAGTGTTGTAGAGGTGGAGACAGGAAGATCTGGAGCTCACTAGTCTAGTCTAATGGGTGAGCTCCAGGCCAATGACAGAACCCTGTCTTAAAGGCAGCAGACAACATTCCTGAGGATGCCATTCATGGTTGTCCTCTGCATTCCCCTTGCAGACATATGCACGTGCACTTTCACGCACGTGAACATTCATTTACTCATGCACACATACACATTAGAAAAAATCTTAAGTAGTCTTTATTTTACCTTCGTTTTTTAACATATACTTGTGCTAGATATAGATTCTGTTTGGTTTTTTTTTTAATCCCTAAATCAGGCTTAAAGTTCCTGTTCTGTTCTTTTTTTTCTTACACACTTTCTGACAAGAAGTCTGCACTACTTGGTTGCTCACCGAAACTAAATGCAAAGATCCTATTGATGAAGATACCATGTGCTTTAGTTGTAGGACATACAGAATCAAGCTGGAACAGAGATGGAAACTTCGTCCCTGTTGGCTAGCACTTTCATTGCCAGCAGTTGGTGTGCAGGCTAGTGAAGGAGACGGGTCATTAATCATCTTACCCAGCTGTGGACCCTGATTGCTGCACAATTGATCGGCAAAGCAAGAAGATTTCACCCACTGATGAAATAGTTGGCATGGCTGTTTGGAGGATAGCCATCTGCTTTCTGATTAGATTTGACCCCCCACCTTAACAGAATGAATGCATGTCTGACAGTCTAAACCTGGTTTAAAAAAAAAATCCATCTTTGGAAGCTGGATGTGGTGGCATGCCTTTAGTTCCAGCACTTGGGAGGCAGAGGTAGGAGGATTGCCAGAAGTTCGAGGCCTACCCTGAGACTACATAGTGAATTCCAGGTCAGCCTGGGCTAGAGTGAGATCCTACCTAAAAAAAAAAAAATCCATCTTTGGGCAAGTCATAGGTCCTGAAGATGAAGCTGCTACTATTGATTTGCTAAATTGACATGATATCAATTTACCTTGCAATTACTGAGGTTTTTACACCCACAGATCAGTGCTTCTTTCTGAGAAGCATCTTTTTGCAATGGTTGGTGGCTAATGCAGTGACTCCTAACAGGTCCATTTCTGAGAATAAGTGACCATTCATTGCTTACCCCTAAATGGAGTAATAGAAATGCAATATTCACAGGACATTGTAGAAGAGGGGATAGAAAGAAGAGCTGGAGAAGAGGGTAGAATGTCATGGAACATTGTCTTCTAGCTATGACATAGCCTTTGCACTTAAGAATTCACAGCAGCTGTTTTTACCTGTTCAAGACCTGCACAAGATTGGGTCTGTCAAGATTCCATCATAGATTGGAAAGGGACTAACTGAGACTCCACCCAGCTACGAAGAACTGTTGGCAGTTCATGGTTGCTCAGGGAGAGGAAGTCATTTACTTTAGTAGTGTAGCCAGTGGTATATTGCCCACTCTTCAGTAAACAGTTCTCCACGTATGCTCATACAAACAACCCTAAGTAAGTCCAGTGGGTTACAAAAAGGTAAAAACATTAAATTACGATGGGGACTAGTTGAGAAGAGGAGGTTCAGGGAGAATGAGAGATGGATAAGAAAGGGTAATGGGTTAAATGTGATTAAAATGCATATATAAAATTGGCACTAAATTTTTAAGAAAGAAAAAAGTCTGTGTTAATTCTTACCTTTGTTTCTTTGTATTTAATGTATCAGTGTCTTTTTTCCCAGTTTCCTTCAGATTATATATATATATATATATATATATATATATATATATATATATATTAATTACACACACACACACACACACATACATATATAGTCTTGCTTGGACATATTTAAGAATTCAAGTTTAAGAATTATGGGTCCATGATGGGCTGGAGAGATGGCTTAGACGTTAAGGCACTTGCCTGCAAAGTAAAAGACCTAGGTTCCAGTCCCAAGGACTCATGTAAGCCAGATGCACAAGGTGACACGTGCATCTGGAGTTCGTGCACCCAGTTTTTCTCTGTCTATTTACCTCTCTCTCTTTATCTCTGCTTCTTTCAAATAAATAAAAATAAAATATTTTAAGACAAGAATTATATGTCTACAATTTGAGGCCATTTATTATCTTTGAAATATCTACCTCTCCCCTTCCCTACCTTTCTTCTCCTCCTCACTCATTGAGTTTCATTTTGGATAACTTGTATTGATCCAATCTTCAGGTTACATTAGCTACATGAAGCCAACAGATAGTTCCTCAAATTAATTCTGTGAATTTAAAACAATTCCTTGCATTTTCACTTCAATTTTGCTGATAGTTTTTATATCTCTAATCTCTGTTGAAGTGACTCTAATGTTATTTATTGACCTTTTCCACTAAAAACATTTACTTATTAACAATAGTTAATTATTAGGGAAAAATTTTAAAGTTTTTATTTTTAAAAATAATTTTAGATATTTTACACTGAAGTGGGAAAATAATGTTCAGAAAGTTGTTTCACCCAGGCAAGCATAATGTGAAGGTGGAAACAAGAAACTTCTTATTGGTATGATGCTCTGGACTAACTTGCAGAACTTATTTGGGAATCAGCCTTTTTAAAATTTTTGTTTATTTTTATTTGTTTATTTGAGAGTGACAGACAGAGAGAAAGAGGCAGATATATAGAGAGAATGGGCACGCCAGGGCCTCCAGCCACTGCAAATGAACTCCAGACGCGTGCGCCCCCTTGTGCATCTGGCTAACGTGGGTCCTGGGGAATTGAGCCTTGAACTGGGGTCCTTAGACTTCACAGGCAAGAGCTTAACCACTAAGCCAGAGATTTTTACAAGCATGTTTTCATGTCTCTATATTTAATCTCACTCCAGTCAAGATACAGCAAGAGTTCATCACTGTGAAGAACTGCCATGATGTCACTCACACCCTCTAATGTCTGTTTCCTATAAATCAGTAATCTCTCTTTCTAGAGTTTTGTCATTTAAAAATTATCATGCAAGTTAAATCATATAGTATGTAATCTTTATGTGTTAGATTTTTAAAAAGCAGCATAGTTCCATTGAGATTCATTAAGTTGGTGTGTTTCATGCATTTATTCCTTTTTTTTTTCTTTCAAGACAGGGTCTCACTGTAGCCCAGGCTGACCTGGCACTCACCCTGTAGTCCCAGGCTGGCCTTGAACTCACAGTGATCTTACAACCTCTGCCTCCCAAGTGCTGGGATTAAAGGTGTGCACCACACACTAGGCTCATTCATTTCTTCTTTCCTCTCTCTGATGAGTGTTAAGTTGTATGAAAGTATAGTCTGTTTATCCGTTCACTGACCAGAAGGTATTTGATCATTTCTTGGTTTTAGCTATAGCTATTCATATGTAGGTTCTTGTGTGAATGTATATTTTCATTTCTCTAGACTAAATGCTCGGGAATGAAACTGTTGGGGCATACGATGAGTGTATGTCTGATTTCATAAAAAGCTACCCAAGAGTCTTCCAGCGGGCTGCACTACTGTGTGTCCCTTGCCCACAGTATGAGAGATGCCATTCTCCAGGTCTACATTCTTGTCAGCCCTTGTTATTGTCAGTATATTTTCTTTCAGTTGTTCTAGCAGATATGGAGTAGTATCATATCATGGCTTACTTTCATATTTTCCTAAATAATTAATGGTGTTGAGCATTTTTTTTTCATTAGATTGTTTGCTACTCACATGTCATCTTTTATGATGTTAATTTTAGGGTCTTTTCTAGTTTATAGTCCATGTCTTAAAGTTCCTGTCTGATAGTATCCATGCTGGAACCTGCTCTGTGCCTAATTCTATTGGATGTTTTGGCTTTTAATAATGGACTGTTTAACTTTTGGGTCTTATACATTTTGACTGAATGGCAGACACGCGCAGTGGTGTAAAGAAAACATAAGAGGTTGAGATAAAATATTTATGCCTGGAAAACATGCACACATCTCAAATGCTGTTCAAGTGAGGTGTTGAATAAGTCCACTCAGGAGTCCAGCAAGGCTTGGGTTGTTCATCAGGACAACCTAAGTCTCCCACATGCTCCAGGTTTTTCTTTGGATGTTCCGTTAGGTCAGGGAGCTGAGTGCCTATGCTAGCTGAGACATTTCAATATTTGATCCTCCGTTCGTAGCTGTATCTGCATTACTGTCATACTTCTGCCACTTCAGACTCAATCTGCACCAAGTTGCTGGCTTGTACGGCTTGTCTTCTGTCCCAGCTAGGCCTCAGTCTTATGTAGACCTGCACACCTGAACGGTATGAATGGTACATTCTCAGTGCCCCATGTCCCTCTCCCATGATAATCAAAATCCCGCTTTGGATCTATGATGGCTTTTACATAGAAGACAGTGTTATGCCCTTTTCTACCAATAGGAGATTTCTAACAGTATTGGAATCACTATTCTCTGCATGCATTCCCAAAGATGTGGGGGTTTCTACTGTTTTTGTATGTTGGTCTTGCCTAGTGTTTTGGAGGCAACCTTTGGTCCACAATGGCTAAAGTTTTTAATTGAGAGAAATATCTCGGCAAGAGGGTATGATCTTTTGCCTTTGCTGAAAAAGTGGATTCAGCTTTTCTGAATGTCTGTCTACATACAATATCCGTGACGAATCGCTCAACTCTACTGCTGTCATTTGGAAGCAGCTATTGAAAAGCATGGTTTGAATGGGCATGGCTCTGTTCCAAAAGAACTTTCTTTGTGAAAATAAGCTGCAGGATACATACAGCCTACAGGCTGGTCTATAAAAAAATCTCCAAATGTTCCACTTTGCCCTACGGAAGCCTTCCGCTTCAGTCTGGCCTTTTCTCATCCTATCCTAATTTCATTTGGCAAAATAAACCTTTCCAAGTAGTACATTAATAACAGCAGCTGATTAAAGATGAAAACATTGGTTATAGAAACGAGGCACATGTGATATGACTTAAGCATATTAGTATAAAATATACACCTGTCATTTGTTTAGTGTAAGGTCAAGACTTTTGTTTTTCTACATCACCTTTTTGTATGAAATATACCCATAATGCATCTTTCATGAGTTCCAATTTTGGTTCTCCTAATTGGAGTGAGAAGTTGAGATACCAGCAGAGGGATCTGAAGGAAAATCTTCTTGCAGGATTTTCATAATCCTCCTTCATCTTTTGCAGCTGGATCCCTTGAGGTTCGTTCTATTGCAGCTTTTCTTAGTGACACTAAAAAATGTCAAGACTCTGAAAACTATGGATCTTAACTTTCATAGAAACAGCAGCTCTTCAATGTTAGCTATATACTTTTTAAAAAATCTTTTATTTTTTGAGAGAGAGACAAGAGGCAGATAGAGAGATGGGCAATGAGCATACCAGCCACTGCAAACGAACTCCAGATGCTTGTGCTACCTCGTGCATCTGGCTTACGTAGGTACTGGGGTATTGAACCTGGGTCGTTAGGCATCACAGGCAAGTGCCTTAGCTGCTAAGGAATCTCTCCAGCCAAGTTATATACTGTTAGTAATGAGTATGAATGCCAGAAACTGGCTTGGGACTAAATAAGGCAGGAAGTGGGAGCAGCAATGGACAGGCTCTCCAGGAAGCTTCTTGCTGGTTTAAGTTTTAGGCAGCCTTTGTTTTGCTGGAAGAATGGGAGTGCTGATCAGTGCAGTGAGGCAGGTTAAGAAGACAGATAAAACTGGCTGCTGGAAAACACATGCTGTTCCCTGGCCTCTTCACTCAACCATTTCCCACCTTGACCTTCTCCATGAGCTCCCTATGTACCTCCACCTGAAGAAGACCTTCTATTTCCCGAAGTTTCAAGGTTATTTCCTCAATGACACCTTTTATGACTATTGAGTTTGGTTTGGTTATTCTCTGCCCTGGGCCTTCCTCTATCTACCCTCCTTGAATAGTACCAATAATACACTAACGCATCCATCTGTTATATTCCATACTCAATCATCATACATGAGAGCAGAGGTTATTTTTACTCATCTCCACAGCTTCAGACACTAGAACTGTGACATTACATGATAACAACTTGGTAAACTCCTGTTGAATGAATACATTACCGCTTGGTTGCAGCATAGGTGATTTCACAGGGCAGAATAAGCCACGTCAACTGTTTGCTTCATTGTAGATGGAAATGATGATGATGGGACCTGGATACCAGGAGGCAGAGAATGACTGGAAATTTTGATCCCCAAGCAGATTTCTTTAGGAAGCTCCTGGGATTCTAAGATTTCTGCTTGACTGCAATCTTCTGACTGGTTGAGGCTATCCCTTACTCGAGAGCCTAATCTCACTCTTTCTCACAGTGCTTTCCCTGGTACTGTGTGCCTATAGGCAAAGGGTGGAAATGTTGGCTAAGTACATTTGTATGTATTCTTAAAAATGCAAAGGTCCCTTATAAAATAAAAAAAAAAGCTGGGTGTGGTGGTGCATGCCATTAATCCCAGCACTTGGGAGGCAGAGGTAGGAGGATCACGAGTTCGAGGCCACCCTGAGACTACATAGTTAATTCCAGGTCAGTCTGGACCAGAGTGAGACCCTACCTTGTAAAACCAAAAAAAAAAAAAAAAAAGAGCAAAGGTCCGCCAGATGTGGTGGTGCACACCTTTAATCTCAGCACTTGGGAGGCAGAGGCAGGGGGATTGCCATGAGTTCAAGGCCACCCTGAGAGTACATAGTTAATTCCAGGTCAGCCTGGGCTAGAGTGAAACCCTAGCTCAAAAAAAAACAAACAAACAAAAGAATGCATTAATGTAGGACAGTACCTATAGAGAGAGAGCAAGTGGAGATAGCATTTCTTTTCTTTTTGAGATATATATATATGTATATGTATATGTATATATATATAAAATGTTTTATTATTTGTGTGTGTGTGTGTGTGTGTGTAGGTCAGAGGACAGCATAGGGGTGTTTGTCCTCTCTTGCCTACTTTTTGAGACAGGATCTCTATTGTTTTTGCTGTTACATGTGTGCCAGTCTATTTGGCCCTCAATCTTCTGGCTTTTCCTGGCTCTACCTCCCATTGGCATGGGTGCATTGGGACCACTTTGCATCCAGCGTTATGTGGGTGCTGGGGAAGTGAACTCGGGCTAAAAGTCCTGCAAGCAAACAACTTTAACCAACAAGTACCTTCCTAGAGTCGTGAGTCACCGTGCTCAGAGTTTCACTTTCTAGTTGCAGCTGTCTGGACAGGAATGACGGACCCCAAGCTGAGAAGCTCCTTTTCCTGACAAGTGAGCAACACATGAACTCTGTACAATGGACAAAGAAGACAATGAATCCATCCCTATCTTTTTTAACTTTTCTGATAATATGAGAGTATTTTAACTCCACCAGAGGGCCTGTGCTGGGTTTTTTGGAGGAATGCTGCAGGACACAACATCAGTGGTTTATCATGAATGATTCAGGATCAACCCAACATCCTGAGCATTGTTTTAAGGTAGGGTGAGGGAGTGCGTGAGCTCATGATATGATATTAACTTGTGGTTGTGCAGGAAGCTGCTTTTGGTATTATCAGGAGTCCTTTTCCTTCTCATTTTCTTGACAGTCAGACACTTGAGGACACTCTAAATGGATGGAATAAGATTTGCAGTCCTTATGTGAAAGTTGACTTAATGACAGAATTCACATTGCATAACTTCAAGTCAGGTGCTTACATGCCATTTAAAATTATTTCTCAAAAAAGAATATTCTTGTCTCTCTGTTTTAGTTTATTTTACATCTTAATGCAATTCTGGCATTGTGCCTTTCACCAAGATTAAGTATCAGCTGAGTTTAATGGTCTAAACTGTCAACTTCCCAGCTCTCTATTAGTCCCAGGGAAGTGGCCCATACCTAAGTCATTACTGCTCAATTAGGTAAGAAATCATGACATCCATTATCATTAGAGCAGGCTCTTCACAGAAAGCTTTGTTCCTGGGATTTTTCAAATAGTATTACCAAATCATAAATGTACCAGCCTTTTTTTCTTATTTTGACCCTCCTCTTCCTGTACACACATACACACACACCAAATAAATTAAAATCTTGTGTTTAATTGAAGAAACACAAGCTGATTTTTCTCTGAATTAGTGTAGACTTCTTTCATGTCCTAATATGTGATCTACTTTAGGGAAGGTTCCATCAGCTGCTGAGCATATTGTGTATTCTGTAGGGTTTGGATGCCATGTTCTGTAGATATCACTGAAGTCCATTTTGTCTATAGTGTCACTCAGCTCCACTGTTTCTCCATTTTCTGTTTGAATGATCGGTTTATTGACAATAATGGGTGTTGTAAGTTACCTTCTTGGTGAGACAAAGCTCCCAACCAAAGCAGCTGATAGGAGGGAAGGTATTTATTCTGGCTTACAGTCTTGAGGTAAAGCTCCATGGTGGAAGGGGAAAGCATGGCATGAACACTAGCTAGACATCACCCAACAAACATCAGGTGGAAAATAGCAGCAAGACAGTGAGCCAAGTTCTGACAAGGAAGAGTTGTCTATAACACCACTAAGCCCAGTCCCAATAACACACCTCCATGAGTAAGGCTCAACCTCCAAAGTTATCATCAGCTTAGAACCACTCAAAATACATGCGTTCATGTGGGACATCTAATTCAAACAACCACATTCCCTTCCTGGCCCCCATAAAATGACAACAATCCATGATGTCAAGTACAGTTCATTCATTCCAACTTTAAAAGTCCTCATAGTGTTTTAATTCCCAGTACTATTCAAACATCCTCATAGTCCAAGGTATCTTAACTATGAACTGTAAAACTGAAAAACCATAATGGCACAGAATAAACATATACATTGCAAAAGATGGCATTGGACAAAGCAAGAAAAGATTGAACTAATACAAGATCTAAAACAAACGGGGCAAACATTAAAACCTGTAACGCCATGTCCAGCACCTCTAACCAGTGTCAAAGTCTCTGGGTTTCCAATTCCACTCATCCACTTGGGCTGCTCAGAGCCCCAGGACCACTCCGCCCCAATCTGGCAGTTCTTGGTAGCCATCCCACAGTCTTTGGTGGAGTCTCCACTGCAACCCACAGTTCATCTTCGTGGCTTCATCAGACTTCCACACAGAGACTACACCAAGCCTGCCTCACATTACCCAGTGGCCATTTTCACAAAACAAAACTGTATTGAAAATCCAATGACCCTCTCTTTCCTGCTTCCTGTTATACTTTCCTGTTATACTTTTGTAGTACCAGGTGGGCTACCAAATTTGTTAATCCAGTGGGAATAAAGCCAACTTTGAAGAGCAGTACACTCCTTCAACATTCAGGCCCCATGTTTTCAAAAGGGTCTGCATTCGTTCTGATGTCCCAGAACAACTGGCCCAATCTCAATGGTGGTAATCTCTCAAACAGTTGCAGTTGAGTGGACACTGTCTCTAGTCCAAAGCTTTCATTTCTTTTTGTGCCATATCCTTCTGCCCATACCAGCCCATTTCTATGCAACACAATCCTGCAGCTACAATATTATTGATTAAAACAATGAAATATTTGAAATTAAGACCACTGTAAGGCAGTTATGAAGAGATGCTTGCACTTCTGGCCTTTTGTTCTTCATGATCTTTTGCATTGGTGGCATTTCCCAAGGCCCCATACAAACTCCATCCCTTCCACAATGTTTCCACATGCTCTGAAGATTTTTTATCATTTCACTCTATGCTCATTACTTACTGTTTACAGAGTACCCGGCTTCATGTAGTAAACCATGTGCTAGGGATATAAGGAAGAAAATGCATTCCTCTCTTTAGCCTTCTCACATCTTAGTCTCCAAAGGAGATTAAGAAAATAATAATAATGATAATAAAATAACTAACTTCAGGCTGAGTGATATCTGTCCAATGGAAAGTAACTAGTCAGGTCTGCTAGAGGGGGATCCGAGCAGACAGGCAGGCTTCATGGAGTCCCCTGAAGACTTTGTGCATTCAAGAATGAGTAGGAAGGACTTTGCTAGATGAGAAGAGGAAAGGAAGTACAAAGTGACATGTTCAAACACGTGGAATCATGGGCTGTAGAATGTCTCAGTGAATTTATGAATTTTTTTTATTAGGCTTTGAAAAAGTTCCTGGATAGGATCAAATCTGAGCACCCAGATCAGACAGACATGCAGGATCGAGTGCAAGCACCCGGAGAGTTGTCTCCAAAGAAGTGGCTGAGAGCCTGAACTTCAAACATTGAACAGATTCTCATTTTTAAGTGTGAAATATCACTTGGGATCCAGGGGAAGCCTCTGATGGATATGAAACCCTCCTTTAGTTGTAGCAGTTATAATCAGAGCCAAGCAGTTGTTAGCCATTTGTTGCCTCTGCACTTTCTGCCCTACCCAACACCCCACTCCTCGGTCACCACACTTGCCTCTCGGGAGGATGTGAATTAATTTGAGTGTGATTGGGCCTGACCTGTTATGTAGCCACTGTCCAGACTGTTTGCCTCGTAATTGCTCTGTGACCTTGGGCAACCTATTCAGACGCGACCTTAGTTGTTATCTTAGAAAACTGAGATAAGGGTACTAACCTTGTCAAGACATTGGTAATATACAGAGAGCTCAAGTAGCTCAAGATTAAATATCATAAACCTTTGGAACATAGTACACTAACAATAATGGAAGCTGTCTTTCCTTTCCTCCCCACTTTCTTTTCTACCCTGTTTCCTTTTTCCTTATCAGTTCTGGGAAGAGATTTTTTTCCTGGAAGGAGAAAACTGAGGAACAACAATGTCTATAGCTCCCAAGTAACTTGTGTTAAGAGGACAGGACTACCCCAACACTGGAGGCAATCCAGCAAATGTTCCGGACCACTTCTCAGAGATTCAGCTCCAGGTAGATCAATGGGGCTCCCATGTTGAACCCTTACACTGGCCTGCCCAGCATTCTGTAATGACTCCCCAGGCTCCTTCTCTCTGCCACCCACCTCATTCCCAAGAAAGAGCTCTGTCTTCTAGCCAGGCTTCCCTCACTGGTTTATTCCACTACCACATCACCAAATTGCAACAGTTCTCAAGTGAGCGAACATAACTGAGGAACTCATTTTCTGGAGGTAAATAACTAAAGTCGTTTCTTCTCCCCACTGCACCCTCATGTTCACGGGGGCATCCAGCCTTGGCCCACGAGTGACAGTAATGAAAGGATTCTACGCGGTGTGGAATCCAGAAAGGAACGGAGTGTACTGGTAGCTTTCCCAAAGACACACCGCCTGGTAGAAATGCCATGCACCTCCCTTAGTGCTCGGTCTCATGCTATTGACTCTGCCGAAAATTATCTTCTGTTCAGTCACCCTGGGGAGTTCGTGTCTGTTTGCGAAGAGGGTGTGATAGTGAGACCCCCAACGGTCCCCACACCACTTCCAGGAACTAGCATGCAGAAAACCAGCTTAATCAACAAATATTATGCAAATGCTGAGGGAAACAATATTCTTCTCCATTACCAGGCTAACTGCACCAGTAAAGGGCCTGCCTGGATTCTGAGTTTTATTTTTCCTGATTTGTCAGGCTGAAAATCAGGGTCTGAACGATGCCTGTGTGAAAGCATAGAAGGTACATGATTGGCAGAGGCCCAACTCCTTTCACTCTGAATCAGAGGCCTTTCCTCCACGAGCTGGCGAGAGCTCCAGCTCTGTGCCCATCAATTATGTTCCCTGGCTCAGAGCCTTGCTGTGCAGAAGTTGGCAGTAAACATGCCTGGAGCCATGATGGCCCTCATTTGTGACGTGCTGCTGATAGGAAGGGGGGTGGGCGGTGAGGCAGTGGTGCCCAGGTCCCTTCCCTCCATCCTTCCCTCACCTCTTCCCTCTGCTGGTTATCAAAAATATAATTGCAGTCAATTAAATGTTATTATTCTCATTTGGTGGTACTTGTCAAGCTCTATAAATATTACATAAAGCCAAGGTGTGTGTGTGTGTGTGTGTGTGTGTGTGTGTGTGTCTGTGCCACATACCTGGCTTGTGATCCTTGGTGTAAGCTCTTAGTATTGGGTATCCACTGTTGCTTGTGGTTGCTGGCATAGCAAAGTCACCTACTTTCTTTTCCCTTTGCAGGTCACATCTGCCTCAGAGGCATGCCATGTCTTCAGAGCTCAGAGTTGAGCTTTCCTTGTCTCAGATTTCCCAAGGTTGGCACTGAGGAGGGCATAATTTTAGATGCATAGGATAGAAATCATTCATTGCATCAATAGATGCTTTAGGTAAGTGATTCTCAAAGTATATTTGGAGAACCTGTGAGGATCACTGAGGCCCTTTGTCAGGCCAAATAGCCCCAAGAATATATGCATTTTTTCACTTTTAATCTGTCTTGGGTACTGTTGGGCTTTTGTAAAGGACCTCTATAAACACAACCTTTGTACACAATGATTCCTTACATTGGGGCTGGAGAGATGGCTTAGCAGTTAAACGCTTGCCTGTGAAGCCTAAGGATCCCGGTTCGAGGCTCGATTCCCCAGGACCCACATTAGCCAGATGCACAAGGGGGCACACGCATCTGGAGTTCCTTTGCAGTGGCTGGAGGCCCTGGTGTGCCCATTTCTCTCTCTCTCTCTTCTCTTTCTTCTCTGTCTGTCACTCTCAAATAAATAAATAAAAATAATTTTTAAAAAAGATTCCTTTCACTAGAAATACTATATAAGCAATATTAGATAATATATTTAGATATATTAAAAGAAAATTCTAAAAAATGGTTATAAGATTTATGAGAATAAAAGTTTCTCCAAAGCCAGGTGCAGTAGAGTTTCAGCCCAGCCTAGGCCAAAGAGTGAGTTATAGTTCAGCCTGGGCTAGAGTGGGATCCTGCCTCAAAAAAAAAAAGGTAAAATATCTCTAACTGACCAGTTATGTTTAGAGCAGAACAAATTAGAAGTTTTAAAAGTAAAGAATAATAGATAGTCATTAAAGTGAAACTCTCAATAAACATTTTAATTAGAAGATTGGAACCAGATGAAATGAAAATTAGCCATCTTGAATATTTGTCAAGATAAATTATCCAGAAGCCACAAAGAGAGACCAAGAGGTAGAGCTCAGAGAAACTAGGAAGCATCAAATGAGAAAGTACAACACAAATTTCATTGCACTTCTGCAAGGAGATAATGGAGTGGAAGCACTATGGCTGTGGATTTCCATGACCAACAGAGGATGCAAGAAACCTGGCAAAGCACAGCCCACATGGTTGTCAGTCAAGGTCATACCTTTAGGCTCAGTCATAATTACAATGCCATACCTTTAGGCCCATAAGTAGAGGCCTTGGAGATGGGGCCTTCCCAGTGGGACACCTTGAGGAATATTTTTTATTGTTGTTTTATTTTTATGATGGCTTTTATTGTACGAATGTATCAGGTGCTGCTTACATTCCCCTCAGGTTTGTCCCTCTCTCCCCCACCCCAATCCCCTGAGGGCCCTTCTTAGTGGGGCTGTTGGTGAGGTCATGAATGCATCAGTCAGTCTTTGTTGGTGGGGGAGACAATGCCTCAGGATATTCCTTCCCACCCTGTGGTTCTTAAAATCTTTCTGCCCCATATTCTGCAATGTTCCCTGAGCTTTAGTGTGTATGCTATAAAACTTCCTTAGCGGTAAGCTCTCTAAAATCACCTTGAGTTTTAAATACAAAGAAGACTTAAGAGGGAGTTCATTTGGGTATGAGGCTAATACCAGAAAGAAGTTGACCACCTAAATTCATGTTGACAGTTCAATTAACATCTGCTGAACCCTCGACAGGGGCCAGGAAGATCACCCAGCATCAAGGTTCTTTCTTGCTGTCCTTACAGAGTCTCCCTGAGGCCAACTGCCACCTCCTTTGTATAAAGTTGCAGCTGGACACAGAGCTAGATACATAAATACTTACTTTCAGGAAAGAAGAAAAGGGAGGCAGAAAAGGGAAATGCTTGACAAATATGAACTAAAACAAAGATTCTGAAGATGTATCAATAAAATAAAAAATCTTTAAAATAAAAAGCATTATTGCAGGTAAAAATTGGCACCATACAATTGATTAAAACTCCAGTTCATCAGGAAAACATAACCTGCTACAGTAAACAAAGAAAAGACATTAGCAGAACTACAGGGAGAAATATGCAAACCTAACCTCATAACTGTAGACTTATTTATATATCAGGTAGATTTTAAAAATCAGTAAGATCAATGTGGTGGTTTGAATGTAAAGTGTCCCCCATAGTCTCATGTGTTTGTGATTAAGCCTCATATTCAATTCCAAGCTGGTGGCAATTTGGGAGGTGGGGCCTTTCTGGAGGAGTTCTGTTGATTAGGGAAGGTCGGGGGTGTTATATCCCAGCTCCCCCTTGGTGGTATCTAGCTCATTCTTGCTGCTACCTCTAGATGCTATGGCAAGATGGGATGTTCAGCTTCTGCTCTGCTATGCTCTTCCACACCACACAGGACTTAAGACTGTAAGCCAAAACAAATCCTTTCCTCCCACCAGCTGCTTCCAGTTGGGTGTGTTTCCCCGGCAATGAGAAGGTAACTAAAACAGCTAGGAACATTTTTCTCCATATTGAAAAAAATGCAATCTATTGCAAATACGTAAAGTATTAATTTCTCAAATCTGAAGAAGACACAATTTCAAGGGGACATGGAGCAGTACTGAGTTTTATGTATTAGATAATGTAGCAGACAGCTTCAGGTTTGCTGAGATGAACTTCCAGACCAGGCAAAATTATGGAGGAAGGAATTAACTGAAGCTTACAGATCTAGGGTAATTTCCATAATGGCAGAAGAAGCTGGCCTTCCTCACAGGTCCAAGCAGAGAGAGAGAGAGAGAGAGAAGCACAAGCCAAAAAGCAAAAAGCCACACAGCACAGCACACTTCAGGAACTTCAGCATGGCACACTTTGTATATCTTTAGACTGAAATCTCAAACCCACCACCACACCTTAAGGTCTGCCCAGTGACATTACCTCCAGCCAGGTGGTTGCAGATGCAAACTACAAACTAATAAAACACTGAATATATTGGGGGCTGTCTAATCAAACTACTGCAGATAATATCAGATTTCATCCAATTTAAATCTGGCACTTAACTGAGGGAAAACTAATGACAATGACACCAAATAAGCATAGTGCATTTGGAAATTAAAAATAAACATTTATAAATTACAACTGGTAAAAATAGAAGTTATGATAGAATCTATAACTTAATCATAAGATTGTAATTAAATGAACACCAAAGCTGTGAGATGAAACTAGAGAACTTTAAGCAGTTTTATGACCTCTGGATGCTTATATTATAAAAGTGATATTACCAAAAATAGTGTGGTAAGAAGCTCTAGGCTTCCATAGTTACAGCAATCATAAGCAGTCACAAATACTAGCAGAATCAGTGGTCACAGATCTCTGGGAAGACCTCGGTTGTTGTCTTTATGCATCATGGGTGGAGGGAAAGAAACAGAGAGAGGCACAGAGAACATCTGAAGAAATAATGGTGTAAAAAATTCCAAATTTGAAAGAAAACATGAATATACACACATACCTATGTATGTTCATATATACCAAAGACATAGCTGAAGTTTTTAAAGAGAAAGGTAGAATCTTGAAAACAATAGGATGCATGACTTTTTGTGTACAAAGGATGCTCTCTAGAAGTAATAACAGGTTTCTCTTCAGAAAATTCTGAGGCCAGAGTAAATGGGATGATATATTTAGAGTGCTGAAAGAAAAACTAAAAGAATCATGCCTACAGGGCTGGGGATATGGCACACCAGTTAAAGATGTTTATGAAAGACTGAGGGCCCAGGTTCAATTCCTCAGTACCCACATAAAGTCAATGCACAAGGTGGCACATGTATCTGGAGTTCATTTGCAGTGGCAAGAGGCTCTGATACACCTATTCTCTCTCTCTCTCTCTCTCTCTCTCTCTCTCTCTCTCTCTGTCTCTCTCCTTACAAGTAAATAATACATGATTTTTTTTTAAAAAAAGAACCATGTATACAGCAGTGCTTTATTTTTTAAAAGACAAGGAAATGGAGCTATTCCCAGGAAAGAACTGAGGGATATGTGGAGATGGACTCAGTGGTTAAAGGTGCTTGCTTGCAAGGCTTACCACTCTGGGTTCTATTCCTCAGTACTCAAGTAAATCTATATGCACAAAGTGGCACATGTGTCTGGAGTTCATTTGTAGCAGCAAGAGGCCCTGGCATGTTCAAGCTATTCTTAACGGTGTTAATTTTTCAGACTTTACTTAATTTTTAGTGACCTTTTCCCCAAACTACCAAAGCTGAGATAAAACCCAGGGCCTCACATGATCTTTCCCTTTAAAAATATTTATTGGGGGCTGGAGAGATGGCTTAGCAGTTAAGTTCTTGCCTGTGAAGCCTAAGGACCCCGGATCGAGGCTCGATTCCCCAGGACCCACGTTAGCCAGACGCACAAGGGGGCGCACGCGTCTGGAGTTCGTTTGCAGTGGCTGGAAGCCCTGGGCGCCCCATTCCCTCTCTATCTGCCTCTTTCTCTCCCTCTCTCTCTGTCACTCTCAAATAAATAAATAAAAATGAACAAAAAATATTAAAAATAAAATAAAATAAAAAATATTTATTGGGAACTTTTTATGATGCCAGGGGAAATGTGGCAGGAGCAGACAGGTGGGCACCACATTGTCTCATTGCAGGAAGGGAGCAGAGTGTGAGCTTTCTGAGTGAGGCAAGTGTGGCTGGACTATAAAAAGGCAAGACCACCCCCAATGACACCTTTAGCAAGACCCCACCTTTCAAAGGCTCCACCACCTAAGAATAAGTGTGAGGCTTAATCACAAACATAGGAGGCTATGTGGGACTTTTTTACATTCAGACCACCACATAAGTGATGCAAAAAAGTAGGAGCAAAAATATAACACTGTCTCTTTTTTTATGAGACTGGGTGAATGAGAGAGTGAGCAAGAAAGAGAGAGAGACACAGAGAGAGAATTGGCATGCCAGAGCCTTAGCCACTACAAATGAACTCCAGATAATTTCACCACATTATGCACATGTGGCACCTTGTACATCTGGCTTGTGTGAGTTCTGGGGAGTTGAACCTGGGTCCTTAGGCTTCGCAGGCAAGTGCCTTAACCACTCAGCCATCTCTCCAGCCCCACTTTCTCATTCTTGATAAACATCACTCGACAAATAAGAAACACAAAGGAAGTTTCTTAACATGAAGACTAGATAGTTAACATTATATTCAGTAACAAAATTTTGTATTTTTTTAATAGCAAAGAAAACATAAGAGTGCCTCTCTGTCAGTGTTGTGTTAGAATTTCTAGTCAGAGCAGGAGAGTAAGCAAATAAGTAAGTGTAATCCAAGTGGGAAATAAGGAAGCAAATTACTCAGCCATGTACTATCTTATACAGAGAACATTCTAAATACTCCACAGAAAAATCTGTCAGCACTAATTAGCAAGTTTTGACAAGCTGCAGAATGCAAGGTAACACACAAGGAACAGATAGATCTTTCTACACTAGTAACAACTCATCAAAATATGAAATTAAAAAATAACTCTTATAACTGCAGCAAAAGTTACTTTTCAGTTACTCTTAAAATTTTTTAAAATTGCTAAAATAGTAACAAGAGTTAAATGGAAATATATTCTATGTCTTTAGGTTAGAATATTAAATATCATGAAGAAGACAATACCTCCTAAATTTATTGACAGAATAAATGAAAACTCTGCCAAAAGGTCCAAATGGGCTTTAAAAAGAAATCGAAAAGTTGATCCTGAATTTACATAAATTTACAAGAGACTCAGAACAGCCAAAACACCCTGGAAGGAACAAAGAACACTGAAAGATTCACACTTTAGACTTCAACAGTTTTCTCAAAGCTGGAGTAACCAAGCAACTGTGCTGACATCAACTCTTTGCCATAGGTTTTGGCAAATACTTGTGGTAAGGCCACCGAAATTCTGGTGCAGTGGCCTTCTTTGAACCCTTAATTTCAAACCTAAGTGAGGGTCAGCATTCTTTGGGATCTCCTTCATGTATGGATTCAGTGAGTATTTGCTGAGCACATAGCGCATGCAGTGTTGAGCCCTTCAGGTACATGAAGATTTCCATTCTCATAAAGAGAGACATCATCAACAAAATTCATAGTAAACATAAAATGTTGCAGTCTGTTAGAAGTCAGGGTTGCTATATGAGAATTAAAAAGTGGAGTAAGATAAATTTATCTCCTACAGCCACCTTATAAGTGGATGGGTTAAATGTTTATATAAGACAACCAAGGAGAGAGTGAAGCTATGACACGCCTTTAATCTCAGCACTTGGGAGGCAGAGGTAGGAGGATCACCATGAGTTCAAGGCCACCCTGAGACTCCATAGTGAATTCTATCTAGGTCAGCCTGGGCTAGAGCAAGATCCAATCTTGAAAAAACAAACAAATAAATAAATAAATAAAATAAGATTTGAAGAAAACTAGTGAGTTGGTTATGTGGATATCACATGTTCCTCTGGGAGTGATGTTGTTGGGACCAAGAGGACTCCTAGAGTGTCAAAAGAAGAGCCAGTAGTACTGTGTGGGTGGTAGCCTGCGCTCCGTGTCCAGTTATTTATGATGCATCCCTGAGTTTGAGTTGATGCTCACATGATTTGAGGAAGCGTATATTTCTCTAATTCATAGTGGTCTTGGCTGTGTGACTACATTAGTAGACATGACATGGAGCGAGCAAGTGCTTGAGACAAATGCTCGTGACCCACTCTGTCTTCTTGTGCCTGTTTCACAACTTGGAAAAGAACAGCCCACATACTTCCTGGAGCATACTCGGGTCACAGCAGGAAACCTGCAGACAGCCAACTGCCTGGCTGACCTGCATGTCATGGACAGGACTAAATGTCATTTTAAGCAACTGAATTTCTGGTTCGTTTTGTGTGGTACCAAAAAAGGGAAGGCGGTGAAGTGATCAGAGAGGTGACAAGGATTTGGAGATTCTAGAACCTCATAGGCACTACAGAAGAGTGACATGATCTGACTTGTTCTAAAGCATCTCTCTGGATGCTGCTATGAGAACTACCTGGGCGTGAGACTGGCGAGGGTGGAAGCGGAGATAAAATCAGGGGCCATTGTAAGAATTCAGGAAGATACGGCTTAGACTAGCTTGGGATTGTTAGAAGTTACAGTATTCTGGATATTTGAACGTTCTCTCACAAGTAGACTTACCAGTGGAAACAGAGAGTGAAGAAGGAATTGAGAAGTCAAACCTGCTTGTAACGTATTGGTCTGAAAACCCAGAAGAATGGCTTGCCATCAATCTAGATAGTGAGCTGATGATTGTCCCTGGTCCACTTAGCATCCCTCCGTTCACTCGCATTGCACCACTCGGAATGAAAGAGGCCAATCCAGGAATCTGCTTACTAGACTACACACTTGTATATATGGTTCCAGGTGAGTGTTCCAAGGAGAGGCAGCCAGCTGGAGCTTTTCAGAGTGGAAGTGAGCAGAGGCCGTTCTCGGCCAGCGGGCTGTGGGTGGGCAGCTGTGTGGCAGCTACGCCGTCTGCAGCAGCTTCTCCCCCTTGTGAGAGAGAAATGGTGAGGCGCTGCATTTCCAGAGGAGCACCGCCAGCTTCGCAGAGCTGGTTCACGCTCCTCCACGCTTCCTCCGACTCCGCCCACACTGGCAAGAAGCACCGAGCCATATATTCTCTCTTATTCCACAGAATGACCAGAAGGACTCTGATCTTTTGACCAAGTCTGGAATGAATAAGTATGTCCAAGGACTAGGTGGTTTGGAGGGAGTAGGTCAAGAATTCAGTTTGGGGTATAAATTGGGGATGCATATGGTGTGTGTGTGTGTGTGTGTGTGTGTGCGCGCACCTAGCAGATACACACACAAGTCTAGGGTTTAGGAATCTGCTCTCTGAAACCACTAAAGAATGTTGTGATTCGGGATAAAACTCTTAGACATTCAGTACTAAGAGACCAGCAAAGATTAGGAGCAAGGGAAGAAGAAGGGAAAAGAGGGACTAAGGCGTTGGCAGAAAGGTCTGGAGGGAACATTGTTCTGGAAGGTGAGCTAAGCAGGTTGTGCCAGGAGGAGAGTGAGCTGCCTCTGTTGATAGCCAAGGTGCATTGAGACTGTACATGGCTAGCTAGCTTACTGAAATCACATAAACCAGAGAGACATAGAAAGTCAGAAAATGAACGTCTTACGTTTTATCATTGCTTAAAGCTTTGATTTACATTCTTGAGCGACCCTTTCTGTCTTATTTTTTTCAATGTAACACTTTGGTTTTTAACTTAGGTAGTTTTCCGTCTTGTTTTACTACAAATGTATGAGTAACATTTTCCACGGTCCACCATATCTCTGAGTAGGTTTACATGTGTCGTTTAGTGTCCCTGCAGTGTCGGCCATACCAGTTGACAACTGTTTACCACTGCGGCCATAAACAGCTGATGATGCAAATCTCTTTGCCAAAAGTTTTATCAGCAGTTTTAGACGATTTCCTCAGAATCGATTATCAAAACTATACCGTTTCAAAGAAACACACATTTTAAAAGTCAGTTTCAGCCTTTTGTAAATTAACTTATTAAACACTGCTGTTCATGTGCTACCCTCTGGTTCTCTAGACCCTGGGCTGGTACTCATAGTTTTTGCTTGTACATCCCAACAGTTAATTAGCTCTTTATTGGAACGGAAGAATGCTACCATAGGGAAAGTAAGGAACACAAGTGGTCTCCAAAATACAGTCATTCGTTTATGCATTCCTTAGTCAAAGTAAGCCAATCAAAAAAGAAACAGGGCTCTGAATGAGCAACAAGAGGGATGGCTCTGCCAAGAATAACATACATCGGTTTCAGTTTGGCCTGAACCTGTATATAATGTAGTGCTCTTGTCTTTTTTTGAACCTGCAGGGCTTCTCTGTGCATACGACCTTTCCCACAACTGTACACAACTACATCGAGTACCAGGAGAAGAAGAGCATAATTTATGGACCATCCCCAAGAGCCATGGCACTGGGGACGGACAAGGGAATGTGAAACTGGGATCTCTGTGGTGTGACTCGTCATCATCTGTGTCCTCCCATTTCACATGTATTTCTTCTCCTGAGCACAGTACCTCCTTCCCCAAAGCGCGTCTTCATTCGCCCGGTTGAGATAGTATTGGCCTCGTACTCCCCGCCTTGGTGACTTGCAACCCAGGCTTGGCTCATCATAGGCATGCATGCTGCTAGAGTCTGCTGTGGAAAGGGCCTGTGAGAGACAAGTAAGCAGGGAGAGAGCGAGCATGGGAATGACCGGTGAGTCTGGAGGAAGATGACGCAGAGCACACTCATTGGTGGATGTGGTTTCACAGAAGACTGCAACCTGATAGCAAGAAGCCTCAGTGGTGGTTAGATCTCTTTGTGAGGAACGTTGTCCTTGGAGGAGATTTGTTCCACCTGTGCATTAAGGACAACATTAAGCTAACCTCAGAGGGGAGAAAATTTCATACAAGATGTTGCTCTTTCCACATCCAAGCTCTCTTGAGGACACACATCCAGAGTCAAGCCATTTTTTTTTTCCTGAGAAGATATAATTTTCCTGCAAATAACAAATAATTATTTAATCAAGTCTTATTTTAATTTTTAAAATTTCATTCATTCATTCATTCAGGTATCAGCCCAGATATTCTGATGTTACTGGTCTATATACAGGTCTCGGGCATCTATACTTCAAAAGCAGCCCGTTTGAGTGTAATATCAAGGCAGGGATGAGGGTCACTGGATAGATAGATAGATGTGAGGTCAACTTTAGATTATTACCATCTTATCATGACTATTAAACTTGTCTGCCAAGTTGGCATCTCGCCTCCTCCGTCATGGTTCTTTTCCAATTGGCTCTTCACACCATATCTAGGAGGAAACCCAGTCTGATTCCGTAACTTCCATAATTGTGACTAGTCGGTGGCCCCAAGAATCACATGTTCTGCTTCACTCCTTTCTCCTCAAGATAACGCCTGCTCCTTTCCCTCTCAGCTTTTCCCACAGCGGTACCAGCAGAGCCTCTGACATGCATGAGAGAAATACCCCAAGACAGCTGTGCAATCCTACCGTCTTGAAGGTCATGGAATTTTTTTTCCATACAGGACAATAAATTATACATGAATTTCTGTGACCTTGTGCTGATTATATAAAAGCAAAACTAATGTCGCTTAAATAGCAATGACTGTGTATTTTTGTCATGAAAATAATCTCTATAGCATTGTTACTATAGAGATGCCTTATCTCTACAGTGACACTGATCAAGAGTGATGAATTGTTAATTATTTCTTTAGAGCCCACATGTGTATAGAGGTATAATTATGAAGAATTTTCCTCACAATAGCCTATTGTCTACATTCTGCAAAGAAACGTCCAAAATTTTCCACCTAACTTTTATTTTGCCGTTTATGTTAGTCACAAGCATTGAGGATACTTTTGCTCTGCGTGGGCTTCTATAAAGAGCCATACACCTGTTGCCACTCTAACTAGGGCATTATTCATCGTCTGACTTCTTTAGAAAGTTTTAAAAATATTTTTATTTATTTGCAAGGAGAGAGAGGAAGAGAGAGAGAAAGGTGAGGAACAGAGAGAGAAAGAGAGAGAGAAAAAGAATAGGTGCACCAGGGCCCTTAGCCACTGCAAATGAACTCCAGATGAGTGTGATTCCTGGTGCATCTGGCTTTACACGAGTACTGGGGAATCGAACCCAGGTTGTTAGGCTTTCAGGAAAGTACCTTAAACTCTAAGTTATCTCTCTACCCCATCATTTATCTTGCTTGGAAAATATTTTATTAGTTTATTTACAAGAAAAAACAGAGAGCGAGAGAGAGAGAGAGAGAGAGAGAGAGAGAGAGAGAGAAAATGCCAGGGCTTCTTGTTACTGCAAAGAACTCCAGATGCATGCACCACTTTGTGTATCTGGCTTTATGTCAGTACGATGGAATCAAACCTAGGCCAGCAGGCTTTGCAAGCAAGGGCTTTAAGGGCTAAGCCATCTCTCTAGCCCCATTTATTCTACTTTTAGTGTAGGAATAATTTTGAATTGTTTCAGGCAATTAGAACAGTCTTCTGAATTATCTTTGCTTTTTTTTTCTAAATGCTAGACTTGTTCACATTCAAATTTTAGTAGTTACTATTTTCTCCTTTGTTATTTATCTAGAAGTTGTCTTTTCTGTCTAGAAACTATTAGTTTTCCTTTTTATAGCCACTACTTTCAGTGGCAATTAGCATGTTCCATGGCTCTTTTCATAAACAAAACTCTCACTGTGTAAGTGCGCAGTGAACATGTGCTAATGCATAAAAGGAAATCAGCTTGAGACGTGACTGCTGGCTTGACAGCTAGGCTCACTGGCTGGTTTTTGACGTGCTCTCTGCACAGCATACTAAATGTAGCCTCAGCTAAACGGAAATTTAAAAAACGTCATGGGCGTCTGGTATGGCAAGGAAAATAGGCCAAAGGTCACACTTGAAATTTTTGTGTAACATGGATGGTAGATAGATCAGGACAGTGGGTTTCCCCCATCTCAGGAGGTGGGAGTGAACCTGCGTTCAACGACTCAGCCTGCCAGCTAGCTTTTCTAAGCAACCACCATTCTTGCTATCACCATCAGCACCCTCCCTCACTAGCAAAGTGTCCCCTCCCTCCCTCCTTCCCTTCCTTACCATTTCCCCCTCCTTCCTTCCCCCCTGTCTCTTAGTGTGATAGGAATTGAATGTAGGGCTCTGCACATGCTAGGCAAGTGCTCTAACAGTCTCTCTTTTTTTTTTTTTTGCCTGCTGATAAATAATAAAGAAGCCACTGTTGATTATTAGGAAGGTCTGGGGTTTCCCCTGGGAAGCATTTTCAGGTGAGAGAACAGAGAAGTAGGATCATTCCTTATCCCTTGCTTTGTAAGGCTCATCCACAACATTGTTGTGAATGCATGTCTAGTAAGGTGAACTTTAAGCTGGGCTGTTAGGAACCAGTGTGAATTCTGGGCAGAGGATTCCAAGTGCTACCAGTTTCACTTAGTGTATTACGATGCTCAGTGCTCTCATGTGCTCCTGTCCCTCTGCACACCTCATTTGAGGGCCAGTAAGCACTGCTATCTTTTCCTTTCAAAACCTCTACTTGTCCTTTAGTTTTTATTTATTTATTTGACAGAAAAAGAGGGAGAGAGAGAGAGAGAGGGAGTGAGAGAATAGGCACACCAGGGCTTCCAATCACTGCAAATGACCTCCAGACACTTGTGCCCCCTTGTGCATCTGGCTAACGTGGGTCCTGGGGAATCGAACCTGGGTCCTTTGGTGTTGCAGGCAAATGCCCTAACCGCTAAGCCATCCCTCCAGCCCTCTACTTGTCCTTTAAGATTTAACTGAGCATTACCAACCTCCATCTCCAGGCCCTGATCCAAAGCAAAGAACACCATGCCCACTTCCATGCTACTGGAAGGAAGCCATTTTCTGGGAATTGATATTATTTTCCAGGATTGACCTGCACGTGGAAGCCACAGGGCTCCTGTTGTTTTATTTTTGGCGTTATTCTCTTGAGGCAGGGTCCGGCCTCAAACTTGCAATGCTATTGCCTCACAAGGGCTGAGTTTATAGTCATGCACCACCCTGCCCAGTACATCATCTGTTTAGTTTTTATGTACGGTCACATTTATTTTATTTTATTTTTGTTTAAGTGATACATGCTGGTGAATGATGACAGCATACTAGAAAGCAAACCGTGACCCAGGGATAAAACTTTCAAACATCTCATTGAGACATTTCAGGTTATATTTACAAAACTGAGGATGTAAGATGACTTCCTGAAGCTTCTTTGCTTTGCTTATTGAAAGCTACAACTCATTGTGATTTTATTTGCATTTAGTTTTTGTTTTAACTGATCATTTAAAATAAGTCTATTGGAAGGGGCTGGAGAGATGGCTTAGTGATTAAGGCACTTGCCTGTGAAGCCTAAGGACCCAAGTTCTATTCCCCAGTATCCATGTAAGCCAGGTGCATAAGGCTGGCACATGTGTCTGGGGCTAGAGGCCCTGAAGTACCTGTTCTCTATCCCCCCCCCCAAAAAAAATAAATAAAAATAAGATAAGTCTACTTGGAATGGCATTTCTTTTTGTGTCTTACCTATTTATTTATATTGGTTTTTCTACTAAATGTTTATGTTCTATTGATTCATGTATAGGGAACCCTTACTTGATAAGCATGTTGTCTATCAATTGTATAGACATTGACTATATTGTAAATATTTAAATTAGTTGATATTATTTAAAAATATTTTAATGTATAGCTTAAATTTTGTAAGTTTTATGTGTTTTAATCTAACCTGTGAATCTTTCTCAATGACTTCTATGTTGGTGTGATACTTAGAAAAATCTTACCCTACTCTGTTGAAGTTTTTTCCAAAATTATTTCCACAACTATATTATAATCCCTGACTGTTTTAGTATGTTTCCTTACTCTTTTCCTCTGTTCCTTCCTTCAGCAGATGTTTAGTAGCACGCCAATGTTCTCAGGAATTCAGCCCTCTGGAACTGGGGAAATGAAACAATGACCTAGTTCCTGCGTCCATTGGGTTTGCATTCTGATGAGGCAAACAGATACTAAATACAGAACCAAAGAGTGTGTTACAGAGTGGCAGGTGCTTTGCCAAAATGTAGTGAAGAGAGGCCCAAGGGCAGAGGCGGTCATGCTGCAGAGATGAGCTAAGGCGGGTTACTATGCCACACTCTGTAGTCACTTACCTGTCATAGCAGCAGGAAGCATGTAAAAAGCCCCTTGTAGTAGATCCAAATTTTTACGGACCTAATTGTTCGACAGTGTCCCACTAAACAGATGTTTCACCATTTAGAGTCTGCCTGATTTACATCTCTGTGAAATTCTGTCCAATACCTGGTAGCCATAGACAAGAATAACTCCCAAGGCTATAAAGACTTAATGCTGGTGCTCGAGAGATGGCTTAGCCGTTAAGGCATTTGCCTGTGAAGACTAAGGACCCAGGTTCAATTCTCCAGGTCCCATGTAGGCCAGACGTAGGTAGTGGTGCATGCAACTGGAGTTTGTTTGTGATGGCTAGAAGCCCTGGAAAGCCCATTGTCTCTCTCTCTCTCTCTCTCTCTCTCTCTCTCTCTCTTATTTTTTTTTCTCTTTCTCTCCCTCTCCCTCTGTCTGTCTCCAATGTTAAATTTTTTAAACAAGAAAAATAAAGACTTAATGCTGGTGATACCTTTGGAGGATGGAAGTAGGCTTGGGAAAGACAGAGTCAGATAGAAGTAGAGAGGTCTTTGGAACCTACTTTAAGTGTGCTCAGAAAAGCAGGTTGTCAACCAGCCGGAGCATGTGGACTTGCTGCTATTTACTTCACAGAGCCTTTTGGTCCTATTCATTTCAAACACACATTTCTTATATTCTGAATTCTCATGTATATTTGATTTGTTTCTGACCTTTAATTCTGCTCTCTTACCAGAAACACTGAATAGATTTCCAATGTGAAGTTTTCAACAAGTGACTCAATAAATCTGTCATTTCCTCAGATTTCTACTTGTGGGAATGAACTATGGGAAAGAACTTGTGGACCTTACAAATAACTTTTCTGAGAATATTTCTGGAGGATACTTTTCCTGCTAACTTCCTGTCTTGTAACTTGCCCTGAAGTTAATCACACAAGCAGCATCCACGGTTCATTGAGTCACCTCGCAGTAATCTTGAGTACCATGGTCAACTCGGGATGACAACAAGCAAATTGTTTGTGGGATGGTTATATTAACACACATGTGGCAAAATGGCATCGAGCAGTACAAAAACATTGTACTTGGGTCAGTGTTCTGACTTTAATATTGAACTAGAGTTATGCACATAAAAATCATCGAGGGAAGCTGGGTTAAGGTACACACGACCTTTCCATTATTCTTTCAAAATTCTTTGTTATTGAAATTTTTTTCAGAAATGAATACAACAAACATTTTCTTGCTCAACTAGATTCTGCTATTTATGAATAAATTATAAAAGTCTATAGAGGTGCTTGACATTTCCCACAGCTTGATTAGGATATCATTGTTAATATGCAACTCACATAACCACTGACACATACACCAATGCATATGATTGTTACCTGTGCCAATGCTTTTCATCTGGGCTCACTCTTGGTGTATATAATGATATGCGTCCACTATCTCACTGTATGAAAAGTCCTTGTATTCTGCCTATTTATCTGACCTCTCCCGATGGTATCCTTGGTAACCACTGAATCATTTCATTGGCTCCACAGATTTGCCTTTTCTAGATAGTCTTATAGTTGGGATCATAGAGGATGTGTCTTTTTCAACTGGCTGATTTCACTTAGTATGCTTTGGAAGCTACAAATAAAACTGCTATCTATGAACATCTGTGTGCAGGTTTTTGTGTGGGCCTAAGTTTTCAATTTGTTTGACTAAATATCAAGGAATGTGATGCCGGAACCATAAGGTAAGAGTATGGTTTACAAGAAACTGCCAACATTGGGCGTGGTGGCACATGCCTTGAATCCAGGCACACGGGTGGCAGAGATAGGAGGATAGATGTGAGTTTGAGGCCAGCCTGAGACTACATGTTGAATTCCAGATCAGCCTGGGCTAGAGAGAAACCCTACCTCAATGAACAAACAAACAAAAAATAAATTAATAAAACACCACCACCACAAAAAAAAATAAACTGCCAAAATGCCCTCCAAAGCAACTGTCCCAATTTAAATCCCACTGGTAGTGAGTGAGGAAAGTTTATTGCTCCCGTCTTCATGACCTTTAGGGTTTTCAGATGTTGTGTATGTGAGCAGTTCTGGCCAGGTATATAAGGCTTTCTTGTAGCTGTCTGGCTGTGCACTTCTCTGACAAGTGGGTTGGAGCCTCTTCTCACCACTGTGTTTGCCACTGGGAGGTTAATTTAGGCCAGCCTTTCTCTTCTTGTTGACGCTTAAGAAGAGTTCTGCACATATTTTGGACAATAGTTCTTTTTTTCCACCTCTCTCTGGTGTGAGTGTCTCCTTTCAGTCCGACTTTTCTTCTCATTCTCATTACCTACCTCTTCTTTTATTGCCCAGCTGGTGAGAGCAACCTGTTTGTAACAGAAACAGTCTGTCCACTGGCTTAACACCAGCATTCTGGTGACCTGCTATGTTCCTGATTCAACGAACTGTTCTGTGTGAGGGCTGAGGAGCACGGGCTCTGGGATGTGTCCACCTGGGTATGAGCCTAGCATCACTGTCTATGAGCCGTACAGCCTAAGTTGCTTCCTCTCTCTGCCATTCCCCCTCAGTGAAGAAAGACCGTGCTTACTTCACCACATACTTATTCACACACAATGATCCAACACCTAGAGATGTGTTGCAGTTGCCCGGACATAGGAGAGTCTGTACACGTGTCGTAGGAATTGCTCTGTGTATTGTGATAGTATTCTAGCTCTGGTGTCTTAATCACCGAGTTTATCTTGTTGTATTTTCTTTTCTTGGAATAAGAATACTTTCAGAATTGGTAATGATGGTTGTATCTGCAGCTATCCTGTTGCACTTGGCAGTGCACTGTCCTGAGAACTCAGGATGTTAGGTGTGCTGAGAAGGGCTTTGGGGGGGGGGGGATTTCCCATTTTTCAGTTCCTTCTCCAAGGAGAAAGCTAAATGGATCATCCATTTGAGTGTCTTGGTAACACTTACTGCCTCCTGCCCTCAGCTGTTGCCCTCCTTTAGTACCACAGGCAATGTCTTTCAGAACTTCATGCAGTCACCCTGTCTAATAAAGTGAAGACTCTTATTGACACTGTTGCACAATTGCTTTGTGCTTTTCAGATGATTGTAAGAGCAATAATAGTCACTCGTATTGGTCACTTACTATAATGTACGCAAGCTAAGCACGTTGCATATTATTTGTTAGACAATGCTGGCTTCATTTAAAAAGCCAAAAATTGGGCTAGAGAGATGGCTCAGCAGTCAAGGCTCTTCCTCCAAAGCCTAATGACCCAGTTTGATTCCCCAGTTCCCATCAAAGCCAGATGCATAAAGTGCCACATGTGTCTGGAGTTTGTTTGCAGTGGCTGGAGGCCCTGGAGTGCGTATTCTCTCTGTATCTCTTTTCTTTAGATCTTTCTGCTTGCAAATATATATATATACATATATATATATATATATACACACACAATTTGGGTTCTTGAGGTAGAGTCTCACTCTAGCTCAGGCTAACCTGGAATTCAGTATGGGGAATTCAGTATGTAGTCTCAGGGTGGCCTCGAATTTGTGGTGATAGTCCTACCTCTGCCTCCCGTGTGATGGGATTAAAGGTGTGCACCACCATGCCCAGCAAAAGTATTTTTTTAAAAGCCAAAAATTATGGGCTGGAGAGATGGCTTAGTGGTTAAGGCACTTGCCTACAAAGCCAAGGGATCCTGGTTTGACTCTTCAGGACCCACGTAAGCCAGATGCGTAGGGGGCACATGCATCTGGAGTTCATTTGCAGTGGCTGGAGGCCCTGGTGTCCCCATTCTCTCTCTCTCTCTCTCTCTCTCTCTCTCTCTCATTCTCTGTCTCTTTATCTCAAATAAATAAATTTAAGAAAAAAGGAGTCAAAAACTATATAATTAATTGACTAGCCAAATTCACCATCTGTTTAGGCACAGAGATGGGATCTGACCCAAAACTACAACTCGAAGTTCCTAACCACTGTGTGCATACCACCAAGTTCCCTAGACATTTGCCTTCCAAAACTACCCAAGCAGCAATAAGTCTGATGGAGAGAAGATTAAAAATCCAGCTTCCTGAGTCCTACCCCAGGACTCTTGAATCTGAGGGTCTGCTATTGATTCCTGAATGTACTTTATCTCTACAAATGTCACACACACACATTATAGGAAAGCTTTCAGATCCTGGAAGGGGAGAATAGAAGTGAAGTTCTGAGGGCTTATGTGTAGAACTGGGGAGTCAAAGTGAAAGTATAGTAAATGTAATTTTTTAAAAATAAAAGAATAGAAATGGGATTATCATCTTCATACGGTTGTTATGAAGATAAGGCAGGGTGGGCATACAGTGGCAAAAATTATCATTGCTATTACCATTATCATTGTGATAAAACACAACTGGTAAAAAATGCCTAATAGATTATGTAAAAAATCATCTGATAAAGAATTTCAGTGAAGATTTGAAATAAAATCTGGATGACCTTGTGGCACATACCTTTAATGCCAACACTTGGGAGGTGGAGGTAGAAGAATCACTGTGAGTTCAAGGCCACCCTGAGTCTACCTAATGAATTCTAGGTCAGCTTGGGCTAGAGTGAGACCCTACCTCAAAAAAAAAAAAGAAAGAAAGAAAGAAAGAACGAAAAAAGAAATCTGGATGATGTATAACTATTCCAAGTATTTACTAGGTATACATAATCACAGACATGTTATGTATCATGTTTTGTTCAAACTCTTGGGCCCTTTGGCAGCCTCTTGGAGAACCTGTCAGCACAAAGATATTTTATGTTCTCTCAGTAGCTCCTGTTTGCTGTTTTTTTTTTTTTTTTTGTTTTTGTTTTTTGGAGCAGTTCCATGGGGAAAGGGCACTTGAGTTTCCAAGGAGGTCCTGCTGATTAGTACTGGGCGATGGGACATCACTCTGTTACTGTACATCACTGGGGTCAAATGAAAATTTCCTAGAAACAGTGACGGCGCTGTGCTCAGTTGATCAGGCTTCCCAGGAGTTCACTACTCAAGAGTAAAGGCGGCTCAGCAGGGCAGCCCTGCTCTGCACAGCACTCCTGCCTTGGGCAGCAGTAGCCGGGGACCGTGACAGCCGGGATGGGAGAATACGCTCTGCCTCATGCACTCACAGGTCCCTGAGGAAGCAGTGTTTTCAACACCCTTTGGAAATGTGAACTCAAATTTGGTGAGTGTGTTTGCAACTTGGCTGGAAAAAAATGTGCAGTAAGACAAGGCTGAGCACCACGTGTAGATGCCACAGTAGCCTCTCTGCTCCCTGTCCTATTGACGACCTTCAGAATTGGCCAGAGGCACGATTTCTTCTAAGACTTGGCAACTCTAGTAGTACCAATGTTGGTGTTCTGCAAGATAATTTTTACATCATGACTCCATATTTGCTCACTGTCCAATCCCATCAGTGTCTCTTCTTCAGAACTGCGTAAATCTCCTAGCCCTATATAAACCTTTAGAGATTTTCTTAGCCCTCCATAAACCTTTAGAGATTTTCCTCATTGTTTATTTTTTTTCACCCAACTATCCAAAGTTAATATTGGATTGACTGCTATGGATGGTAACAATTGATTTCTAGGTTAGGTTACATCCCCTAAGAGTTTCTGTCTCCAGTGATAATTCATTATTGTTATTAGGTGCTAAGTATCTTTTGTTTGAAAACAGGTTTTCTCCAGTGTTTGAATAATTTGTACCCTAACGCACTGAAGATACTTTTAAAAGTACTAAGAGATTCACTGTTTTGAATTTCTACCATGAGAAATCTTGTGCTGATCAGAATTTAAAATATATAATTCTTTTTCTTTGAAAAATTGTATTATTATGAGAAGCAAACATTACAAAAAAAGGCTAAACAAACAACCCAATCAACAAATTGGCTATGGAACAGAGAGTTCTCAGTCCTCAAAAGAAGTACACATGGTTACTGAATATTTAAAAAATATTGTTCAACATCCTTAGGCATGAGGGAAATGCAAATATAAAATTACTTTGTTATTTCATGTCACACAGGTCAGATATGACAACACATGAGGAATCCATATTCTATTGGCAGGAGTTTTAACTGTGGCAGCCATTATGGTAATTAGTGCGGAGGTTTCCCAAGAAGGTAAAAAATAGAATTACCTTATGACCCAGGTATACCTCTCTGGGGCATATACCCTAAGGGCTCTATGATCTACTAAAGAGGTACTTGCTCATCCATGTTATGGCTGCTCTATTCACAATAGCTAGAAAATAGAGTCAGCCTAGAGGCTCATCAACTGAGGATTGGATTCAAACATGCATATACACAGTGGAGTTTTATTCAGAGGCAAATAACAGTGAAGTCTTGAAATTTTCAGAAAAACAGATTTAACTAGAAAAGTCATACTACATGAGTTTACACAAGCTCAGAAACACAAACGCTGCATTTCTCTCTCATATGTAAATTCTAGGTTCAAATTTCTATATTATTGGCTGTAAGTAAAAGCGAGTTTCTGTAGAAGCCTGGAAGCTAGAAAGGGGTCATGGGGGGATGTCTAGTGTGGGGAGGGTAGTGGAAAACATGAGACATAGAGGGTGTTCACAATGAGAGATAAAGGTTTAAGCAGGGGTGGGGTGGGGTGAGAAAGAGAATGAAATGGTGAGAGGAAAAAAATCAAAACTAAGGAAAAGTGAATAAACCATATAGAAATCCACTTGATAAGCCCAAATGTGTGTGTGTGTGTGTGTGTGTGTGTTTTAATGAAGGTCCTCTACATGAGTCTACAATGCTGCTCCCAGAAGCTATAGGTTAATTAATTGTATATTCTTGAGGCGGGTATGAGAAACCTCCCAGTGAGTTGTTGGTCAGAGACACCAAAAAAAAAAAAAAAAACTCCTCAAACATTATAGGCGACTGCCATTGCTCTTGGTTGACCACCAGAACTAAATGGTAAGGACCTATTACTGATGATACTACATAAACATAATCTGTAAGCTTCCTCCTTGCTGGCTAGCATTTTGCACAAGAAGGTGCTAGGAACAAACAGTCCTACAAAGTTGTGTGCCCTGTGTATTCCACTATTGACGTACCGGGCAATATACGGCTATTGGTGCAATAGTGTGATAAATGCAATGGAAGCAGGCAGTTGCTTTGTGAAATGATTTGCGGTCCTCTCCCTAGGAGGGAATTCATACCTAGCACTGTAAACCTGGCCACAAACCTATGGCTAGGGACATAGACCCTAGAGTGGAACCTCCTACTGTGGTTATGCTAAAGGGACAGCATATCAAACTGCCTTCTATATACAGGTTTTTACTGTGTGAAGCCTTGAGCACAGGCATTTCCTTACTACATTGGGCATTGGTTAATACAGAGAAGCATAGCTGGAAAAAATTGCCAAGAATGCATGACTGCTATGGGCTCAGGTGCAAATGGGATAAATATGAATCACCCCTCCAAGGCTCAGGGAACCTCAAGGAAGAGAGGATGGAAGCAAAGTAAGAGCAAGAAGACAGGGAGAAGGACTGTGAGATACTGTCTTCTGAATGTGACATGGCCTTTGCGCTCACAAGTTATAGCAGCTGTGGTTTCCTGTCAATACTGCGCTATGGATGGGGGGAGGGCACGTGGGACCTCACACCTCCTCGAGTAGCTAACGGTTGCTGGGAGAGTAAAGTCAGTCAGGTTCCTCAGCATGCAGCCCACTCCCTGGAAAGGAACCTTCCACCGTCGCTCATGCGTGCGACCCAAACCTGACCCAAATGGAGGGAGAAGAAGAAGGGTGTTCGCTGCAGGAGGAGGATATGAGAGGATAATTGGGGGGAATGATATCAAGATACATTACATGGATGAAAATGCCAGGATGTAAAAAATAACTTAAAAAGTTAAATAGATTAAAAACATTGAAATGATGACTGTCAGCCGTTGTATAAGCCTTCCTTCCTGACTTCGTGAAGGTCAACTGCTGCTTTCTTCTGCCATAATTTTACTCTTCACCTTTTCATTTACTCGTGTTCCTCTTCCTAGGACACGTTTCCACTTTCCATCTCCACTTATATTGTTTTCATTCCCCCGGCCTTTTCCATGGCTTCCTGGAAAGCTTCTGTCGTGAATATTACCTCTTGGTTTCAGCTGCCCTAATCCTCCACCATCCTTGCTCCTTCATGCCATCCGATTTGTTTAGTCTTCTTGCTTTTTAAAAATACATTACATTTCTTTCTTTATTTATTTGAGAGAGAGAAATAGGCAGGTTGAGAAAGAGAGAGAGAATAGGCACGCCAGGGCCTCCAGGCGCTACAAATGAACTCCAGATGTGTGTGCCCCCTTGTGCATCTGGCTTACGTGGACACTGGGGAATAGAACCTGGGTCCTTAGGCTTTGCAGGCAAGAGTCTTAACCACTGAGCAATCTCTGCAGCCCCATGCTTCTTGCTTTTAATGACAGCATTCCTGTTTATGTCACCTTGGACCTTTAAATTATATGAAAGCATTCCCTTGAGATATCTTTCCCTTTTTTTTTTTTCCAGAGACATATTGTTCTGAGACTTTCATGTCTGATTTCTACATTTTTGGTATGAGGTGTATTTCTACAGTTAGAAATAAGTTACAATTTCTGTATTTTCCCCAAATTAACCGTATTTCTTTCCAGATTTTATCAGAAGCATATATGACCAATGCATGAGTCTCATTCCCACTGTGTTTACTGTGTAGTGATCAGGTAACATCCTTTCCCAAGTGCGTCTGCAGGCAGCTTCATGTGCACGGTGCAGGGCAATTCTGAGTTCCTGATGGGCCTGTATCCAAGGGAAGTCTTTCTCTCTTTCAATTCCCTGATTCTTTAGGAAAAATCTTAGTTAAGTACACCCCAAACCATACCCATGGTGACACATCCCCCCCCACACCACATACACACACACACACACACACACACACACACACACAGCATGTACACTCATATCACATACATCTTCCAACACAGCACTCAATAGTGCTCTCAAGGGACACATCTACTTGTTTATTCAAGGCAGTAAGCACCACATTATACCCTGCATCCACCCCCACATCCCACTGTTTCCTCCTTGGAACTTACATTCCTTTCTTGAAAGTAAAGAATGGTTTAAAGTTCATACTTGCACACGTGCCTCGTAACCTGGCAGGATCTAAGACAGCATGCCTTGTCTGGAGGGCCAGATTTCGGCTGATATTCCACACCTCCGTCTTCCTCAGGCTGTCTGTCTGTGTTTTGCAAATTGAATGTAGGTGTGACATAGAGGGCTTGTTGCCTTGCAGTTCCTTAATGCAGCTCCATCTGCTTTATAATTAGTGCCAGTTCCTCTCTGATTCTGACATTAGATTGTCTGCCACTGCTGGTTTTCCATAGTAATGAGAGTTTCATTTTTCTCACATTTTTTTAAGTGAGAAAATGGCACAGGTTGCATTGAGGACTCTTAGCCAGGCACAATCTTGAACTGGAAGTCCATCAGTAATTTTTTCTTTTTTTTGCTTATGAGAATGGAAACAATCTGCCAGCAATTTAGGAACAGGCTCTGGCAGCCGAATGAGAATACATTTTGAATCCTCATTAAAAGGAATAGGTATAAAATACATGTATTTATTTTGGAAGCTCCCAGCTATATGAAAAATCCCTTTCTTATTTCCCATAATATTTCTGAAACTCCTTAACAGTGCAGTGAAACAGAAAGCCATCATTATCCAGGGAGAACAGGTCATGTTTTACCTCCTTAGGGAAGAGCTTTCTAGGTCACCTGCTCATTCAGTAGGTCCCTGAACAATCTAACACCCCACCCTCTGCCTTCCTTTTTCTGATAGAAGATGAAAATGCTTTGTAACAGATGACGCCAGACACTAACATATAAATGAAAGAGAGGGGTAGCCCATACACATGCACACGTAAATTTGTACTCTGAGAGAACTGGCCGTTACTGGGGCCTCTCTGACAAGAGCCTGTTTACCAGAGTCTTCCACTTACAACCTTCCACAATAGCAACTATTAGGTGCTAATTTCCCACATATTCCTGATAGACTGTCTAGCTTGTTTTGCATTACTATGACAAAATACCTTAGGCTTAGACTTTCTAAAGAAAAGAGGTATTCTAGTTCAAAGTTGTGGGGGCCATGTCATGTGACCTCATCTGGCAAAGGCTTCATGCCATGGTCACAAAACAGCAGAATGGCTTTACATTATGTGAGAATAGCATGCAGTGCGTGAAGAGGTCACGGTGGCAGGAGACAAAATAAGAAACCAGGGCAGGGCCAGGCTTACTCTTTCAAAAAAGCCAGCTTTTGAGAGATCAAGTATACTTCTGCAAGGGCAATCTATTCCAAGAGATTAGCATGACTCCTTCCAGGAAGGTGACCATTATCTAGTCACCTTCTGTGACGTCTCAAATTTTAACAGTCGCATCATCTCACAAAACCGTAACACTGGGCACTACGGTTCCAATACATGAACCTCTGGGGAACATACAGAATACAAGCCCTAGCACCTACTTACACATACTGTGAGCTCTGGACATAGTTCCAGAGTACGCTCCATCGTTCACGCCTTCTACTCCTTCTGGACACTAAACACCTTCTCACCAAACAGACACAGGCTTTGAGGTAATACAGACCTGTGTTCAAGTTAGGACTCTGCTTGCCCAGTGAGTACTTTATTGAGTATACAACTTCTCTGTAAAAACAAGACATACTATATTCTGAATTTTTATTCTTGTGTATGTGGCTTAAGTAGGCCATGTCTGTGCTCAGACTTTATCTTCGTTTTATAAATGAGGAAATCCCAGATGGTGTCATGTGCAGTTGGTAGGTCATGTACCCTGGCATTTTCTGTTGCATCCCAGAGGTTATATCTATTTCCCTCTGAGTCATAGACCAGGAAACACAAGGCATTCATCAAAGAGTCCTAAAACTATTCTGTCTTGTTCTAGTCTGTAATTACTAAATAAATTCTAGGTCTCTCTGTGTTTTTTTTTTTTAATTAAAAAAAAATTGGGCTGGAGAGATGGCTTAGCTGTTAAGTGCTTGCCTGTGAAGGCTAAGGACCCTGGTTCAAGGCTTGATTCCCCAGGACCCACATAAGCCAAATACACAAGGAGTCATATGCGTGTGGAGTTCGTTTGCAGTGGCTGGAGGCCCTGGTGCACCCATTCTCTCTCGATCTATCTGCCTCTTTCTCTCTCTGCCTGTCTGTCACTCTCAAATAAATAAATAAAAATAAACAAAAAAATTTTTTTAATTACGAGAGAGAGAGGAATTGGTGTGCCAGGGCCTCCAGCCACTGCAGTTGGACTCCAGATGCACATGCCATTTTGTGCACATGTACAACCCTCCGCGCTTGCATTACCTTGTGCATCTGGCTTACGTGGGACCTGGAGAGTCAAACATGGGTCCTTAGGTTTCACAGGCAAGCATCTTAACCACTAAGCCATCTCTCTAGCTCAGTCTCTCTGAGTTTAAATCCAAGCATGTCCTTCATCACTGTACCTGTTCCTTCCTGGTTACTTGTGCAAACTGTCCAACCAGAAGCAGCTTATGGAAGGAAAGGGGGTTTTGGGTTTATAGGTTTTTCTTTTTTAATTAATTAACTAATTAATTAATTAATTTGCAAGGAGAGAGAGAAGGGGTGCACCAGGGCCTCTAGCCACTGCAAACAAACTCCGGATGCATGCATCACTTTGCACATCAGGCTTTACATGGGTATTAGGGAATTGAACCTGGGTTGTTAGGCTTTGAAGGCAAGCACCTTAACTGCTGAGCCATCTCTCCATCCCAGCTTGCAGTTCTGAGGGAGAGTCTCTTTGTGGCAGGGAAAGTGTAGCAGGCCTGAGTAGGCTGTAGAATCTCAAGACACATCCCCAGCGATGTTATTCCTCCACAAAGTCGCCGTCTCCTGAAGATTTCAATAACCTTCTCAGACAGCATCATCAGCTAGGGATTAAGTATTCGAACACTGAGGCGATGGGGGACATTTGATATCCAAACCACAACATTCCACACCTGGCTCACATGGGCTCAAGGCCATCCCAATGAAGCAAAAGCATTCTGTCTGACTTTAAAAAGTCCCATAGTTTTTGTTAGTCCGAACTCTGTTCAAAATTCCCAAGTCTCATCTGAGACTCAAGGGAGTCTTCCTGGGATGTGATGAAATCACCTGGGCTCTAAAAGGCTTGGAAGGTTTTCTGCTCTTCCACTAGGGCTGCCTGTAGCTCCTCTCCCAGCCAGGATCCACCCCAAGCTAGCAGCTCTGCCTGGCAGATACCCCATGGTCCTGGTATCTCTATTCTTTGCAACCCAAGGGTTATCTGAGGTCTCACTGCAGGGTCTCTCAGCCTGTCTCACAGGGCTATCCTCAGCAGCTCTCTGGACCAATGGTGCTAACCATGAACCTCTACTTCCTGCATTTTAATGCTTCTAAAGCCAGTGTTCTGTAGGTAACATGGCCAAGTTATTCTGTAAGGTGGGGTAGAAGCCTGGCCTTGAAGGGCAGGGAAATCTTTCAGTATTCTTCTTCTTCTGGTCCCTTTCTTCCAAAGTAGTTGCTTCAGCTTTTACTGGGTTGAGTCTTGTGCTCAAGGCCTTCTTCTTATTGTCCCAGCTCAAAGTAGCAGGCTTATTCTTTTCTTTTACCAACTTTTTGTTCATTTTTATTTATTTATTTGAGAGTGACAGAGAGAGAGAGAGAGAGAGAGAGAGAGAGAGAGAGAGAAAGAGGCAGATAGGGATAGAGAATGGATGCGCCAGGGCCTCCAGCCACTGCAAACGAACTCCAGATGCATGTGCCCTCTTGTGCATCTGGCTAACGTCGGTCCTGGGGAATCGAGCCTCGAACCAAGGTCTTTAGGCTTCACAGGCAAGCGCTTAACCACTAAGCCATCTCTCCAGCCCAGCAGGCTTATTCTTAGTGGTGGTGATTTCTTGACAACTGAAACTGGAGTAGCCGCGGTCTCTGGGCCTGGGGACTACAATATGCTTACATTTCTTTCTGTGCCAAACTTCATGGTTTTCATATTTCTGCTCTGTATTTTGCTCTCTTTTATTGTAACTCTGAATTAGACCAGCAAAGATAAATCAAACCACAGACTCAAGACTTTTTCTCTCTTGAAATTTCCTCTACCAATCACAGTGGTCCATTGCATTTATTTGTTTATTTACTTATTTAATTTTTTTTGTTTTGTTTTTTTGTTTTTGTTTTTCAAGGTAGGGTTTCACTCTAGCCCAGGCTGACCTGGAATTCACTCTGTATTCTCAGGGTGGCCTCGAACTCATAGCGATCCTCCTACCTCTGCCTCCCGAGTGCTGGGATTAAAGACGTGCGCCACCATCACGCCCGGCTAATTTGTTGTTCTTTTTTAAACTATAATTTTATCAATTTTTAAATTTTAGGTGGCATACAGACATTTAGGTATGATTTATTCTGACATTTTCAGATACAATTTGTTTTTATTGATTCTCATCCTTTCTTCCCATCCCCAATCTCCCTCTATCCCCCACCCTCAAATATCCCTCTTTCCCCCTAACATCCTTCCCACTCCTGCTTACCTGTCATATGTGTCCTTTCCCCCTTCCCTTGTCCCTCTTTCAGTTCACCTCTTTATGCCCACTTGTGGCTGGCCTTCTACCTTTACAGGTCTTACTCACACTTGCACACTTGCTTATATCACAAGCTAAGAACTTTGTATAGTAAAGAATACGCAGTTTTAGTCTTTCTGAGTTTGGGTTGCTTCCATTAATATGATTATTTCCAGATCCACCCATTTTCCTGTGCTACTGAATAAAATTCCATTGTCTATACGTTCCACATTTTCATTTATCTGTGGATGGGCCTCTAGGATAATCCCAATTCTCTCTTACTAGAAATGGAGCAGGAATAAACATGGATGTTCAAGTATCTCTGTATGAGAGTGTGGAGTCCTTAGGGTATATGGCCAGGAGTGGTATATCTGGGTCATATGAGAGTTGTATTTCTAATTTTTTTGAGATACATCCATACTGGTTTCAGTAATAGTTATACTAGTTTGCACGCCCACCAACAGTGGATGAAGGTTCCTATTTACCCACAACCTCACCGGCATTTGTCGTCAATTTTCTTGATAGCTATTCTGACCAGGGCAAGATAATATCTCAGAGCAGTTTCAGTTTGTATTTCTCTAATGACTAGGGATGTTGAACAACTTTTAGAATAGTCGTTGGGCATTTGTGTTTCTTCCTTTGTGAAATGTCAGTTCATCTCACTAGACCATTTGGTGATTGTCAGACTTTTTAAATATTCCTTTTCTCTTTTTTATTTTTTAAACTTTTAATAAAAAACTTTAATATATGAGCATATTGCAAATTGGACATATTCCCATTAGATTGTACTCTTATGCCCCTCCCTTCTCACCCACCCCCATTCCACTGAGGGCCCTCCTCAGTGTGATTACTGGTAATCACTGCAGGATCATGAATGCAGCAGTCAGTTTCTGGAGGGGCGGCGGCCAATGCCTCACATTGTTCCCATTCTGTGGCTCTTATATTTTTTCCACCCTCTCTTCTTCAGTGTTTCCTGAGACTGGGAAGACATGATATAAATCTCTTTTAGTGTTGAGCTCTCAGCAGCCTCTAATTTTCTGCTTTGATGGGTTTTAAAGTCTCCTCAGTGTATACTGTCATCTCCCTGAAGGAGGTTCTCAGGCTAGCCATGAGAGCAGCACTCAAATTTAATAAACCATTTTCCTTTAATGTTTCCTGGGCCCTGGCAGATGTGATAGAGATGACTCCTCTCATGCTAGGCAGTTAGCTTTTTTTTTTTTTTTTTTTTTTTTTGTCATTCTGATGAGTCTCAGATCTCTCTGGTATTCACTGCTATCTGTAAAAAATATTCTTTAACCAAGAGTGGGAGCATCATGGATCATAGAGATATCATAGACATTTAGGAAACTTTTTGATGGGTATAGCCTCTCCTTTTAGTCAAAGAATAGCTTCCAACTAGGGTCTGTGACCTTCCAAGCAATAGGATTCTGACTTGGTTCTTAGTGCCAGGTATGAATTCCCTCCCACTGGGTGGGTCTCACATCCAGAGAGCACCCGTGATGTGGGTGGTTTAGTGTCTGTCTTATCCCCTGGGCACTTGGGGACTCGTTCAGAAAGTCTTTCCCTATGCGCATGTCTTGATGTGTTCTCCTTACTTTTTCCTCTGGTCATTTTAGTTTCAGATCTTATATTGAGGTACATGATCCATTTGGGGGTTGATTTTTGGGAAGGATGTGAAAAGAGGGTCAAGATTCATTCTTATACTTGTTGTTAACCAGTTTCTCCAGCACCATTTGTCGAAAATGCCCTTTTCTGCAATGTGCAATTTTTGGCTTCTTTGTTAAAAGATCAGGAGGCTGGAGTTACTGATACTTGTACCTAGATCATCTATTGTGTTCCATTCGTTTTTTAAATTTATTTTGATTTTTCAAGGTAGGGTCTCACTCTAGCTCAGGCTGACCTGTAATTCACTACATAGTCTCAGGGCAGCCTCGAACTCATGGTGATCCACTACCTCTGCCTCCAAAGTGCTAGGTTTAAAGGTGTGTGCCAACACGCCCGGCTAACCTGTGTCGGTTTTTATGCCAGTACCATGCTGTGTTGATTACTATGGCCTTGTAGTATACCATGAAATCAGGTATGGTGATAGCACCTGTAGTATTCTTTTCACTGAGGTTATTTTGGGGTATCCAAGACCTTTTGTGCTCCTATATGAATTGAAGATTAAGACGTTTTTTTCTATCTTTGTGAAGAATGGTGCTAGTATTTTGAGTGGAATTGCATTAAATCTGTATATTGCTTTTTGTAGTGTAACCATTTTCACAATGTCAATTCTTCCAACCCATGAGCATAGAAGATGTTTCTTTCTTCTGGTGCCTTCCATAATCTCTTGTGTTTTAATGCTTTCATTGTAGAGATATTTCATTTCATGGTTAAGGATATTCCAAGATATTTACTTTTGTGGCTATTGTAAATGAGACTGATTACTTGATTTCCTTGATATGTTTATCATTGGTATATATGAAGGCTACTAATTTTTGTGTGTTAACTTTACATCCTGCCACTTTGCTACAGGAGCTTGTTGGTGGAACCTTTTGGGACTCTTTAGTATAAAATCATATTATCTGCAAATAAGGCTATCCTGACTTCTTCCTTTTCAATGTTTTTATCTTTTATCTCTTTCTCTTGTCTTATTGTTCCAATGAAGACTTCAAGTTCTACATTAAATTATAGTAGGGACAGTGGATACCCTTGTTTTGTTCCCAATTTTAGTGGAAATGCTTCTAGTTTTTCCCCATGAGTATGATATGGCCTTAGATCTTGTGCACATGGCCCTTATTATGTTGAGATATAACCCCTCAATCCCTGGTCTCTCCAGTGCTTTTAATCATGAAGAGATATCACATTTTCTCAAAAATAATTTCTACATCTGTTAACATAGTCATATGATTTTTGTCCTTTATTCTATTGTTGCTAGGTTTTTTTTTTTTAAATCAATTTCCATGTTGAACCACTTCTGCACCCCTTGGATGAAAGCTATTTAATTGAGGTGGATGACTTTTGATGTGTTCTTGGATACAATTTGCACAAACTATATTGAGAATTATGCCATCTAAGCTCAGCAGATATGATGGTCTACAGTTTTCTTTTCTTGATGTGTCTGTGACTGTTTTGCTATTAGTGTAGTGCTAAAACTTCATAGAAGAAGTTAAGGAGAAATCTGTCCTCTACAATTTTGTGAAAAAACTTGACAAGTAGTAGTTTTAGTTATTCTGCAATGACTTGGTAGAATTCAACTGAGAATCCACTTGAGCCTGGACATTTTTGGGGGCGGGGGTTGGGAAGCTTTTAGTCACTCCTTCAATATTGTTAAATGATGGTCCAGCTCTATTGAGATAATTTTCCTCTTCTGGGTTTAGCTTTGGTTGGTCAGATTATTCAAGAAATTCAATGATTTCTTCCAGATTTTTCTATTTTGTGCAATATGGGTCTTTGAAGTATGTCCTTACAATGTTTAAATTTCATTGATATCTATTGCAACATCTCCCTTTTCATCTTCAAAACTTGTTAATTAGAGTTATCTCTCTGTTTTGATCAATTTATTAAGGGGTTTATCAATCTTGTTTAATTTTTGAAGAAGCAACTCTTACTTTCATCAATTTTTAAAAAATAATTCCTTGATTTCTATTTCAGATTTATGACAGGATCTTATTTATATCTTTGTTTCTGGTACTTTTAGTTTTGGGTTGTTCTTGTTTTCTAGTGTCTTCAGATGTATCATTACATAGTTATTTGAGATCCCTCTATTTTTATAATGTGGGTGTTTTCAGCTATAAACTTCCCATTTAGGACTGCCTTTTCTTGTGTCCCATGGGTCTGGGTATGTTGTATTTTCATTTTTATTCAGTTCGAGGATTTAAAAAAATTTTAAATTAAAAAAATTTTAAATAACTTCCATTTATTTAATGACCCATTGTTAGTTCAAGAGTGTGTTGTTCAATCTCAAAGTGTTTGCTTACTTTTTGTTGTTTCTCTTGTTGATTTCTAGCTTTATTGCATTGTGGTCAGATATAATACAAGGAGATATATCGATTTGACTGGGCTTTGGAGACTTTCTCTGTGTACTAATAAATGACCAATTTTAGAGACGACTCCAATAAGCTGCTGAGAAGAAGGTGTATTCTGTAGAGTTTGGATGCAATATTTTGTAGATGTCTGTTAAGTCCATTTGATCTATGATGTTGTTTAGTTCTGTTGCTTCTCTATTTTTTTTTTTTGCTTAGATTATCTATCTACTAATGTTAGTGGGGTATTAAAACAATCCACAAGCCAGGCGTGGTGGCACACGCCTTTAATCCCAGCACTTGGGAGGCAGAGGTAGGAGGATAGCTGAGAATTCGAGGCCATCCTGAGACTACATAGTGAATTCCAGGTCAGCCTGGCCCAGAGTGGGACCCTACAGTGAAAAAAAAAATCCTTATGTCTGACTTTGTGTCTAGTAAATTTTGCTTTACAAACTTTGGTGCACCTATGTTTATTGCACATATACTTATAATTGTAATGTCCTGTTCTTTTGATTTGTTCTCCTGATGACTATAAAGAAGCCTTCCTTATTTTTTATTCTTTTGTCTTAATGTGGCATGTCTAGTTTAATGTGTGTTTTTTCAGCTGTTAGTATAGCCACACGTGTTGTTTCTAATTTCCATTTATGTGGAGTATATTTTTCCACCCTTTCACGCTAAGGTGGTGCCTATCTTTGATTATAAGTTAGGTTTCTCAAAGTCTGAAAAGAGCAAATGGATGGATCCAGTTTTCTGATACAGCCTGTTAAACTGTGTCTTTTGATTGTGAAGTTGAGTCCATTGAAGTTCAGAGTTCTAACTGAGAAGTCTGAGATAATCTCCATCAAGTTCAAGACTTTATGGAGTTTGGTATTTTATTGGTCATCATTTGTTTTCAGCTCTTTTCTAGTTTTGATTTCTTCTTCCTATAATGCCTTGAGAATGTCTTCAGTGTAAGTATTCCATCTAGTAGTCTCTACAGTGCTGGGTTAATTCTAATATAGTCATAAAAATTTATTCTAGGATGGGTTGTGGAAGAAAATAGCACCTTGGCAAAAAGGAAACTTTGATGTCCAAGAAAAAAAAATGCATACTTCCTGAGGGACTCTCCTGCTCATTTGACCTTACAGCTGAAAGATAGGACCACTAAGCAGATACTGGGGTGCTCTCTCTACTTCCTGCCTATCCCTGCCTTGAGTTCTCTGATATTTTGAGGGTGGGAGTCAAGCTCACCATCAATTGTCTTTCTTGTTTTGAGATAGATTATCATCATGTAGCCCAGGCTAGCCTCAAGCCTCTGATTCTTCTGCCCCAGCCTTGCTGACTGCAGAGTTGCACCACCACACATCATTTTCCATTTTAACTTAGAAAATGATAACATCTATAGATATAAATCACTGGATAAAACATTTCTTGGGGTCCTCTGTATTATTTTAAAGAGATTAAAAAAATAATTACAACTGTTGCCACTACTAAACTTGGTGCTACATGCCTGTAATCCCAATACTTGGAGGCCAAGGAAGAAAGATCATGAATTCCAGGCCATCCTGGGCCACATAATAAGACTGTTTCAGAAAACCTCACCAACTTGTGAGATGGTTCAGGGGGTAAAAGGGCATGTTATATAAGCCTAATACCCTGAGTTCAGGTCTCCAGAAACCACTTAAAGCCAGACTCAGTGGCAAGCATCTATAATTCTCAGCAAAATGGGAGGCAGGGACAGAAGAATCCTGGAAACACATGGGCCAGCTAGCCTGACATCTGTGGCAGTGAACAAGAGATCCTGCTCAGCTGTCCTCTGACCTCCACATGCACACTATAGTACACATGAATCTCTCTCACACACACACATACACACAAAAGAAAGAGACATAAAGAGAAAGAGATTAAAAAAAACAACTGATCAACCATACCACAGTAGCAACAACAAAACGCTGTCCTAAAATATGATGCTAAAAGAACTCCCAGCAAGATTTGAATCTCCACTGCATTTATTCCCTTACTTAAATTCTTTGAAGGACCATAGTTGATCCCTTGTCTTGATAATAAATGGGAGGGCAACACCTGGCAGGTTTTATGATACTCAAAGTTTCCTGTACAGCACAGAGATGTCCTAACAAACACGCTTTGGTTCCAGAGTCCTGCCTGTGCCTCACAGCTGACTGCTGACCTGTGAACAGCAGCAGTCCCAGTTATATTCCTTAGGTCCCCGTTGTGAGTTCTGTGGCCCCCACACTCTTCCTCATAAGGCCCTGAGTTCCCCACTGGACTTTAGGGTTTGCCTCTTTGGGGGCCCATGAGAACAGGAGCAGGTGGAGTTCTGTGCCCTGTAGATGAGGTTTGGGGGTTCCTGGTGTGCTCATTTGAATCCTTTTTCTTCTCAGTTGCCTCTCAACTACCAAAAGGCTTAATACCCACCTCCTCTAACCTGATTTCAAGGAAGAAATGTGACACACAACTGTTAAGACTTACCATATGTCCTCTGCCTAGAAGTTTTGTATTTCAGGTAAGTGAATGTGCCCTGTATTCTAGATTGTGGACATTAGAAAGTGAATGAGAAATGAAGTGTTCTTGGCAGTGGCTACTTTCTACTGTCCATTATAGCATTCCACAGAGAGGCCATCAGGCTTCCTTTCCACTAAATGAAGTCATGCTTCAGAGGAGTACCCATGGCTCCCTCGGTAATCTACGCAAGGCACCCCAATCTTGATGCTAAAGCACACAAACAAGGTGGGTAGTCAGAAACTCGAGACATCCAGAGTCGGAACATGGAATGAGCACTCTCAAACTTCAGTCCCCGAATAAAGACCCTAGGGTTACATAGGAGTGGAGAGGAGACGGATGGCCCCCCTCTGGGACTTAAGGGGAGAAGAAACAAAAACAGATGGAGATTCCTGGCCAGTACTTTAAAGGATTCTACAGAAATTATGATACTCTAGGTTGGCTTTTGTTTTTTCTCCATATGCACCAGAAACTGTGCTGAGTACTGTTTTTGGGGAAAAAGCAACAGCTTTCACCTACGTTTCACAGATGAGGAAGGAATTCACTTGTAAGGTATTTTAATAATAGATGCCAGGAGAGGAGGGAGGATGCAAACCAGAAACTTTTTCTTTGGAACCTGCTCCCAAAATGAAAGCTTATCTGCTCTTCTTGGACAAAATGTGAAGCAAGAAGGCAACAGATTCCTGAAACTACTCAAAATTTCCCACAGCATCAGATCCAAAGCCTGGAAGACTGTAATGCTTGCCATCATTGCGTTGGGTTTTTTTTAAAGCTATTATTATTATTACTTTTTTTTTTGTTTGTTTTTCAAGGTAGGGTCTCACTCTAGGCCAGGCTGACCTGGAATTCACTCTTTAGTCTCAGGGTGGCCTCAAACTCACGGTGATCCTCCTACCTCTGCCTCCCAAGTGCTGGAATTAAAGGCGTGTGCCACCATGCCCAGCTTTTTAAGTTACTTTTTAAATATTTTATTTTTATTTATTTTTTGACAGAGAAAGAGGGGGAGAGAGAGAGACAACGGGCATGCCAGGGCCACCAGCTACTGCAAATGTGCCCCCTTGTGCATCTGGCTAACGTGGGTCCTGGGAAATCAAACCTGGGTCCTTTGGCTTTGCAAATGCCTTAACTGCTAAGTCATCCCAACAGCCCTCTAATTATTTTTTGAGAGAGAGAATTGGCATGCCAGGGCCTTCAGCCACTACAGTTGAACTCCAGACATGTGTGCAGCCTTGTGCACATGTATGATCTTGTGGGCTCGCATCATCCCGTGTGTCTGGCTTAAGTGGGACCTGGAGAGCCAAACATGGGTCCTTCGGCTTTGCAGACAAAAGCGCCTTAACTGCTAAGCCAACTCTCCAACCCCGCATTGGTTTTTCATGATGATTCTGGCTGAGCTCAGTGGCAGTGCCTCTGTTGTGCTCACCTTAAGGGCCAAGCAGCAGGCTCTCCAGTGTAGCGTTCAGAGCCTACCTTTTATCTCCAATATATTTTGCACCAAGCGAAGACTGAGGCACAAGGCTCCCCATTTGTGGATTTGTGTCCTAATCGGCTCAATCCTAGTGTGGTTCCTGGGAGTCTTCGGCAACACCCTCTCCACTCCTCCAAGGATTGTTAGGCTTCCTTCTGTGGACTTATCTAACATGAGTGCCCCCATTCTGACCTTAGCTTCACTCAACTTTTCTTCTCAAGGTTTCATCCCAGGATGAAAACCCTTCCAAGATGAGCGTTCCCTCCTAGGTGCTTCCCCTATGGACATTCCTCCCATGGGATGGCCCCAGCATCACCATACTCTGACATGCAATGGTAGGCCTACTATGCCTTTGGAATAAACGAGTAAGGTTATGGTACTGACAGTAGCAAAGTATACGTGGATGAGGCCATCTCCACACATCCTGCTGTGCTCAATATTGACCACAGAGAGACAATTGGGACAAACATTTGCTGCCTTCTCATGGCTCAGGCAGTCAAATGTGATCGCATTTCATTAGCCTTCACACATTTAAGAAAGGAGAATCCGAAAAGGGATACAGTGAACATATGGAGTTATCTCTACCACAAGTTTACACTAAGGCCACACACTCCAATGATGTGGAAGTTTTCTGACTCTCTTAAATGTTTAGGCTAGTTTATAGTTCGCTTGAGCCTGGTTGTCTGTCGGAAAGGTTTCTTTGGGAGAAGAACTTTCTGGAATCACATTTCCATCTGCATGTTGCAAGAGCAGGGCTGGCTTGAGATAACAGCGCCTTTGCATGCTTGAGCGTCCTGGTTTTACTGAATTACAAGTTCTTTCTCGATCACTGTTGTTCAAGCAGCCCAAATTATGAGGCCATCATATCTGCTCTATTCTGAAGCATCAGGCTGACTGGAGGGCCTGCCACATACAGAACGCCTACCTGACAGCCAGGTTCCAGCATGTTCTCCCCACCACAGGCATTCTCAACTGATCTTTCTCCAGGTAGAAGGAGCACAATGGAGCATACCATTTGTGTCATCTGAGAACATATCTTCCTTTGAATTACACCAGCCTGAGGTGTCAGGATGGTGCTTTCTTTCAGACATCACTGATGTTGGTCTGCGATGGGAGGCTTGTGATCCTGGTACCATTTCCTAGAGACGTGCATGCGGTTTTGTGCCTTTCCAAATAATAGCAAATCTTCATCCAATGGGCCCCTGGCTTTTGTGGCTCTTCTCAGTGAATAACTAAATTTATAGGACAGTTTACCCACCCCGATGGACTTGAGGTTTGCTCTGTTTCGCTCCTAAGGGTGATCAGAATCTCCTCAGAGGGTCTTGGGTGGGTAACCCTGTGTATCTCACAAGGGAAGCCTCGGAGTAGTACCACATTATTTATTTTCTATCTCCCAGCGGACCAATCATCTTTAGGAACTGTTGCAGATACTTTCACATTGCTGGCACAAAGCACCCGACCAAAGGCAGCTTGTGGGAGGAAGGGTTTATTTTGACTTGGAGACCTCAAGGGGAGACTCTATGGTATTGGGGGAATGCATAGCATACACAGAGGCTAGACATCACCTCCTGGCCAACATCAGATAGACAAAAGCATCAGAAGAGTATGCCAGGCTCTGGCAAGGGGAAACTGGTTGTAACACTCATAAACCCACCCCCAACAATACACCTCCTCCAGCAAGGAGGATCCAATTCCCAAATTGCCAGTAGCTGGGGACCTAGCATTCAGAACACATGTGTTTATGGTGGGGGGGGGGCACCTGAATCAAACCACCGCAGGAACTCGTAGGGTATCTGTGGTTGCTCTAGTATGTGCTTTAATGTCATTCAATTAGGTGGTTTTAGGCCAGTTGTAAGGATTCATTAGGTTGACAATTTTTTTGAAAAATTTTTTGGGGGGTTGAAAATTTTTAACCCATGTTCTAATGTTTGCACCAGATTTCTATAACTACAGCCAATTTACTTTCATATTGCAAAATCCCAGAAGAGTAGTTTAGCTAGGCTCCAAATACAACTGCACAATGAGCCACATTTCATGTTATTCACACCCAGTTTGGTCTTTTCCTAGTGAGTCTTGGCTGCTGCCGGGCTCATGCTGCTTAACCAGCAGAAAGTTGAAGAAGTGAAATTTTGTATTTTCGTAGCTAAAGTTAAGGAATATCGTCAACTCCCACCTGGTGCTCTTAGGACCCATGTGCCACCCCCCACAAAAGCTACAGAGAGGCCTGTGAGAGAGACTGAGGAAGGGGCCTGACAGTGTTTCCTAAGCTCCCAGAAGACAAACAGCTGCAATGAACTATCTGTGTTGTTCAGGCTTTCCTATGGGGTCCAAAACATCACAGGACAAAGAAGAACTATTGTACCATGTCCTGTTTCAATTCCTGACTCTTAGACGCACCACAAGTATTGAGCTATTTCAAGCCACAAGCATTAGGATAGCTTGCTACATAGGAATCAATGACCAGAATAAGGGTGGTTACGTTCTTGGATGTGTCCAGGAACTCGTCCAGCCAAGATGGTGGCTGGAATGTGGTAACTAGGAGCTTTTGATACTATCTCTTGAATTGTTTTTCTTTCTTTCTGGGGGACCTGGGACAAAGGTTGGGACAGATGGTGGGCTTCCTGGTCAGTGGGAAGACGTCCTATTTCTTGGTCATAGAGTATGCTGGGATTTCTCACCTCTGCACTCCTGAGGAATCCAGTTCTGTGCTCTGGACACAGAGCCCTGACTTCTCCATAGAGGAGTGAAAACCCTTGCCTCTGCGTGTCACAAGTAACCTGTATCAGGTTCTGCAGAGCCTCCGTGCCATAGCCAAAAGTTTCCTCCTAAAGATGCGTTCTTTGTTGCTGACATGATGAAGTTTCTCACACTGTTTATGAGTAAATTATTGCTTTCCATTCCCACTGTTTTTTTTTCTTTAATTTCTAATTTAGAGCTGTCTGAAGATGTACAGAAGAGGAATTCTGTAGGCTGTTCTATTTAACTTTAGCTTGAATCTCCTTTCCCTATTTAGAAGCCCATTAGGCCTGTGCTAACAGAGTCATGAGTATGATAACTGTTTTAAAAGACGCAGAATCACTTAGGAAGTTACTTGTTTTTAACTTACTAAATTCATAGCGTATAGTGTATTTTATAGTTCCAACATAGTGGATCTGACTAATGAGATTGTTTTTACTATGGAGCCAGCGATGGTGGCTACTGATCTGTGTGGCATCTGCAGTGCAAAGTCTGTGATCCTTTGTAGTTTTTATTTTTGGTGCGAATATGTATAGAATGTATGATGTGTATACATTATATGCACATATGTGCAGGAGTGTCTGTGTGTGTGTGCATGTGTGTGTGTGTGTATATATAGGCCAGATCAGAGCATCTAGTGTCCTCTTCTTTTCACTCATCCAATCGTATCCTTGAGATAACTGTGGGACAATGGGAGTATCCTCTCTCAAGAAGCCTGAGCCCAAAGGATGACAGCAGAAAACAAAAGCTGACCTTTTCCATAAGGATGATCTCAACCCTGGCTGCCTTGGGGCTTTAACAATGTTTTGGGGGCTATCTAGAAATATTAGTAATTAAACTAGTATGTTTGGAGTTAGGTTCAAAATACATTAGTGTGTGTGTGTGCATGTGTGTGTGTGTGTGTGTGTGTGTGTGTGTGTGCATGCGTGCATGCATGCACACTGGTGGTTCTATTAGTTGGTTCACATAGGAAGTGTGGCTGGGAACTACCAGGTGTGGTTTTTGTAAGGGACTGTGGTGGGCTGCATAAGGAAATTTCTACCAATAGCAGATCACATATATGGTAGTGGTCTTATAAAATTATAAGAGAGATGGAAAGGTGCTATCCACTCATGATGCTACAAATCTTACAGCATTGAAAATAGTGCAACACATTCCTTAGGTGTATGTGGTGACTCTGGTGTAAACAAACACACTAAGTTAGGTCTGGTAACACAGGCCTGTAATCTCAGCTACTGGAGAGGCCAAGGCCAGAGGATCACAAATCCAACATCTATCTGGCTACAGAGTGAGTTCAAGGTTAACCTTGGGAACTTAATGAGATCCCTCTCAAAATAGAAAGTAAAAAGAGGCTGGAGCTTGGTGGCAGAATCTTTGCCTAGCATGCATGAGGCCTCAGGCTCAGTCCTCATAACCAAGACAGATAGACAGAAACACACACATCAAATATATTATACTGTCAGTCATAAAAAAATGTACCACATAAATTGTCTATAGCACACACTACTAGATAATGATAATTATGCATTTTTCACACTACTTACTGGTATTTTAGTATTCTTCAACTAAAAATAATCAGCTTACTGTAAAATCACAAGATGTATTCTGTCAGCAGCAGCCTCTCTGGTCTCATGCTCATCACGTCTCTGGATGGCACTGGCCATACAGGATACTTGATCTGGAGAAGTCAGGTTTGTACAGTACACACGTTGATGTTAAGGTGAGAAGGTCTAGTGATCACATAACCATGTTCATGAATCTATTCCTTTATGGACTCCTGTTCTCTAGCCAAGCAATCTCATTAGCCATTTTCTGAAAATACCATAACCCTCTTAGCCTCCTGTTTACAAGGCCACAATGGCCTCCTCAGAGAGCCTTACACATCATCTCTTTTGTAAAATCCTTTATGAAAATTCACTTATCAGAATACAGTTTTTACTGTCTTTGAGGTTCTCCTAACACTTGATATTTTATGGATAGTTTTCCCTATGGCCTTTTCTTTTTTTCCACGTCATTTCAATTTACAACTTTGATTTATTCTCCTTGTTTCATAGATGCCTCCAGTGAATCATGATTTCCTAAATGACTATCTCCCTTCCCTTTCCTGCTAGCACAGTGGCTTGTTGTGCAGTAGCCCCAAAAGTACTATTTCTCAGTTGAATGGAGCTGCAGACTGGTGATAATGTATCAGTTATCTGCTCTTCAGTCAAATGTAGAGATCTGGATTTCTTGTTTGTGGAAAGGACTTCTTTTGCAGCTTCGACTGACCCCTGTGCTTTGCACAACCTGTGAAGTGCGAAGGTCAAGTTAGTCACCAATAGCAGAGTCTAAAAAAAGGAGATGGGGCTGGAGGGATTGGAGGGATGGCTTAGCGGTTAAGGCATTTGCCTGCAAAGCTAAAAGACCCAGGTTCGATTTCCCAGGACCCATGTTAGCCAGATGCACAAGGGGTTGCATACATTTGGAGTTTGTTTGCAGTAGCTGGAGGTCCTGGTGTGCCCATTCTCTTTCCCTCCTTCCCTCTTTCTCTGTCAAATAAATAAATATAAAATATTTTTAAAAGGAGATGGGCACTAATTCTGCCTCTCCCATTGTCTACTTGCCCTCCCTTTCCTAAAGAGAAGACAACATATAGTCATATAAGAAGGCCATCATATGCACAATGATCCTGAGGTTAAGATCAAAAGAACTGGTAACAGTCTTCCCTCCAGAAACCTATCAAACTTGTCAGGTGTGATCAGAAAGTATCTTTACAGATATTTCTACAAAGTGGTAGGAAGGATTTGGGCTACAGAGAAGTGGAGACTAACCAGGGCTCAAGAAATGATAACTGGGGATGGATAACATGAGCTCATAAACTGTAAGTGTCTAAGAGGACAAAGAGTTAATATCACAAGCTCTTCTGTTTGCAGGACCCCAAAATGGAGATCCTCCTGGAGGCTCAGCAGACTCCATGAGTCCTTAGAAGCACCAGGATGTCAGCTGATTGCCAGGAGCAGTCTAAGAAAGAGCCAAGACTGATGTGCCTGTTATACCAGCCCTAACCTGACCTCTCTTCCAAAGCCTGCTTAATTTAGATGTTCATGGTACCTGGGCTGGATCTCAAGGAGTGAGTGGGCCATTTGAAGTGAGCCTCAGCTCCTCCAGCGAAGCTTCATGTCTTGTTTATACTGAATGGCGGGGCAATGAACATGCAGCTTGAGGTAAACATGTGTAGGGGTTTGCTGAGTAGTGATGGCACGTGGTCCTCCTTCCTCCTCTGAGCCAGCTTACGTCACAACCTTGCTCTCTGTGTGTGGACGAGTGTTCTCTGGAGATTATCGGTGAGCACTCATTAGGAACTGATCTGTGTCCCTCCATACTTTGTATGGTGACGCCCTAATTCCCAGCACATCACAATAAACTTGAAGATAAAGCTTTAGGGAGATGAACAAGGTAATTAAATCATGTGAGTTGGTCCTCATCCAATACAAATGGTATCCTAATAAGAGCAGGTTAGGATATACACATGCACAGACAGCAGGTGAGCCAAAAGGGATTAGATAGACATATAAAAGATAAGGGGAGAGACCTCAGGATGAAGATGATTCTATTAACTACATGATTATGAACTTCCAGCCACCAGTACTATAAGGAAACCAGTTTCTTTGGGGCTTTTGGTTATTTATTTATTTATAAGGATAAGGAGAGAGGGAGAATGAACAGGCATGCCAAGGCCTCTAGATGCTGCAAACAAAGTCCAGATGCATTTGTGCATCTGGCTTTACATGGCTACTGGGGAACTGAACCTGGGTCATTAGACTTTGCAGGCAAGCACTTTAACCATTGAGCTATCCCTCCAGCCCCAATTTCTGTGTTTTTTTTAACCATTCAGTCTTGTCATTTGTTACATCAGCCCTAGCAAACTGCCACAGCATCTGCTGGTAGGATGAGGAGGAGCAAGGCTTTGGGTGAAGCTCCCCTCTGACCCCTACTACAGCTGGGCTGCTAAAGTAAGTCAAGCTCAAGGCCCAGTCTGCCTTGGAAGCCTCTATGAAGCAAGCAAAATAAGCTAGTGTGTTCTTTGGTTGTCACATACAGACAACTACACCATGATTTCTTTAGTGGCTACAACCAAACCTCATCGTAGTAGATGCTTAATGATGTTTGTTTAAGCCAAGAAGGGATACACAGGCCAAGTACAGGTTGCATGTTAACCTGAGAAACTGCATGAAGCAGCAGAACAATGGGAAATTAAATTTAGTCTTATTCCTACCTGAAATCAGCTGCAATTCCTTCCTCACAGGGCAGGAGCCAGGTAGCTCTGTTGTTGAATGACTGAGCTACCTCATAAAGGTGGCTTGTACTAATTACAGCAGGAGTTGTTAAATTAGCAGACTTCAGGAGATGTAAATGTTCCCTTCCATTTTTACAGGTTGAAATTTGTACTTAGAAGCATAGGACCATTATAGTTTCTGGCCTTCTGAAAACCATGAAGGTACCCTCTTCACTTCACATAGAACAAAGAGAAGCACCTTTCCGGGGCCACCGTGTGCTTGCACTGGGGCGAAAGCAGGGAACAAAAAGAAACTCGATTTTTCTAAAGAAGAAAAAGCTTAGCTAGGAGAAGGAATTTGTTCCTTTTAGTTAAAAATTTTTCCCCATAGGACAATACTTTATCTTTTCTTGCTTGAGAAAAAGTCATTTTCTTTATGAACACAGACTAGCTCTTCTCCAAGTAGAGAATATGACAATGCATTGTGCGGCGCCTGTTAGAATTAACTAAATCAGGGCTGGGGAAATGGTTTAAAGGACAAGGATAAGAGCACTTGCCACACAGACACGAAGACTTGAAAAAGCCCGAGTCTGATCCCCAGCACACACAAAAGAAGTCAGCTGTGGTCGTGTGTACCTGTAACCAGAGCCCTGCTGAGAGCAGCAACTGGAGGATTACTGGGACTTGCCAGTCAGCCAGTCTGACTAAAGACAGCAGCTCCAAGGTCAGTGAGAATCTCTGTCCCAAGGAAATAAAGCAAGACATTGTTGGAGGAGGTCACCTGATATTTTTTCTTTGGCATCCATATGTACACATGGGGCACACACATCTGCATATACACGTGCATACACTAAACCACACGCACACACACACCAAACATGCAAAAAAGAGAATTATCTAAATAAAGGGTGCGCAAGTATTCACATGTTAGGTAATTAAACAACATTTGATAGAATAAACTAGTTATGTAATATAGAGATTTCTTAGCATTAAATTAAAAATGTAGAAAAGAGTCCAAACATGTCAGAAAAAGAATATGCATTTCAAGAAAACGTTAGTTCGGGGAACATACTTAAATTAGACAATGCCTGTTTTGCATTTCTTTTACATTTCTGGGAACACTTTGACATGGAATAAAAGGTGAAAGACAAGATAATAAGACATTAAATAAGTTGTGAAGCGAAAATACTGAGAAGCTGACGGAAATCAAAAGACACTAGTTAGTATAAAGAAAGAATGTTTTGAAACCTATCACCAACAAGAAAATTTTAAGGTATTTTAAAAGCAAAAGAAAAATAGAAGCAAGATGAGCCAGATGGAAGAATAGGGGGGTCAACCACTGTGTCTCTGACAAACTAAGATAGAAGAATAGGGAATCAGCCTCCTGCATTGACCTGACAAACACAGCTCTTCAGCTATCTAACCAAAATCCACCTTATGGAAGCACCGGGGCACAGGCTGTGAGACTCTAGTGGATTTTCAGACCTCACAGGACCGTTCTGAGAGTTCAGAGCTGTATGTGGTGGGAAACCCTCTGACAGTGGAAATAGGTTCAGACCCAGGAACTGTCCCATTCTCCAAAGGACTTGGAGCTCTCTATTTAGCCTGTTGCCAAAACCATCTTTCAAGGGGTCAAAGCAGAGTCAAACACACTAGTGCCTTAATAGACAGGCTTTTCTATGCACCTGAATCTATATCTACAGTGGATCCAAACTCAGCTTGGTCCCAATTCCTGTCCAGCCATGATCCCTACTTAGTAATACCCATCCCGGGAGCCACAGAGAGACCTAGACCTGCCCATTGTCACCAAAAGGACAAGATTACCAGGATCTATCCCCCCACTAACCCAGAAGGGGTCTTTCCAGGTACCAGTCTCTTTCTGCTATAGATCTTGAGTTACCTCAGCTATTCCAGGGACTCCTAGAAGATGCACTTACATTAGCCTGCAGCTTCTGGCCCAAAGCAGTTCTTAAGTAGGCACTTAATCTCAGTTCTAGCTGGCAAGGTGCTATGGTTCTGTGAGCATCCTTCCCACGGCTGTACTTCTGCTGGTGCCATCAATTGGAACTCACTGGGATCATTATTACCATGGGAGATTATGCAATAGCTCTGAGACTGGGTTACAGCCTCTCCCAGCTGTGATCTGGGAGTTCTGTCTAAATGAGGTCCCATTGGAAGATAACCCCATTTGAGTCTCCATAGCAGGCTAGCCAACTTCTGTCCCTCAGTGGCTGCTCCGGTGGCTTTGATCTTGGTGTTGGTCCCTTTCATGATCAGAGTAAGAGTAGTTATGCTCATGTGGGTGCCAGGATGGTAACATATCAGGCAGTGTTTCTGTACTGTGTGCCTTGAAATGACCCTATATATTGACTCATTTTCCTTTTCATCTGAAGTCTGAGTACAGACTACTTACACAGGACACTAGCCTATTCATGACCCCTAAGAGAAGCCTAGAGAACTTGGTCTCAGATGTGGACCTGAAACAACCCTGCTTTAATTTCAGCCCATCTTAGTCATGATCTAGGGAAATATACATGGATGTGGAGCCTTTTGAGAGTCTTCGGAAGCCACAATGCACACAAAAGGCTCTCTTCTGAAACCCCTAAAGTTGTCCTCCAAATTTGTACCAACACCACCCACGCACACACCAAGGTGCTAGAGAAAGAGAATTCCACTCAGGGATCAGAGGCTCCACCCACTATCTGCATAGGCATACAAACTATGGTCTCTTAAGCATAAACCATGTGACCCAGATCCAACATTACTCAACTATGATCCCCGGGGGCAATCTCATAATCCCAGAGACCCAAGGAGAACATACCTTAACTTGTGGAAATGATTGACAAAATAACTACCCCAAAGTACTTTTAATAACTTCAAAAGACAGAAATCCTTTCAAAAATATCTTCCAGGGCTGGAGAAATGGCTTAGCAGTTAAGGCGCTTGCCTGCAAAGCCTAAGGACCCAGGTTCAATTCCCCAGGACTCATGTAAGCCAGATGCATAAGGTGGCAAATGCGTCTAGAGTTCATTTGCCATAGCTAGAGGCCCTGGCACACCCATTCTCTCTCTCTCTCTCTCTCTCTCTCTCTCTCTCTCTCTCTCAAATAAAAATATTATCTTCCTACTATAAGGTAATAAAATCAAATGTGGCGTTAAAATGTTTTTAAAATTCACCTATAAATTAACAGACTAAAATTACCAACTGACCTTCCCCCAAATATGCCACTGGCCTATCGCAGGAAAGTAAGTCCTCAGTTGGCTCCTCCCTTCCCCTAACTCTACTGTGTATCTCAAATGGCAGTCAGAGGAGCAGCCTTCTGAGTCCAGAGAGCTCCTGGTGGGTTACTCCCTTCCGCAAGTGTCTGACATGGGCAAATGAGTTCCTAGTTGGTCTCTCCTTTCCCCGTCCCTGCCATGTATCTGCTGAGGTTGTGCAGTAGAGCTGCTGTTGCTGGTGAGCTCCCAGTCTCCTCCAACTCTACCCTCGAGCCTGATTGAGTCAAGCTTCTGAAATGAGTTCCTTATTCCTAGCATTCTCCCTTCCTGAAATCCTCCCGTTTATCCAAGTGGCCACCTTTCTCTGCACACTGTGAGTGGACAAATCCCGTCTATACTATGACATAGACAAGGAAATAGAACAAAAGGAATGAGACCAAAATAGAAGAAGAAGGCCAGGTGTGGTGCCTGTGTGCCTTTAGTCCCAGCACTCAGGAGGCAGAGGTAGGAGGATTGCTGTGAGTTCAAGGCCACCCTGAGACTACATAGTAAATTCCAGATCAGCTTGAGCTACAGTGAGAACCTTCCTCGAAAAAACAAACAAAAAAATAGAAGACGGACTACTTGAAAAGAAGGGAGTTTCAGTGGAATAGGAGTGTGGGAATGGTTCAGTTCCCCAGTACCCACCTAAAGCCAGATGCACAAAGCGGCAAATGCATCTGGAGTTCATTTGCAGTGGCAAGAGACCCTGATGTGCACATACTCACACACACACACTCTCTCTCTGTGTCTGCTTGCAAATAAATAAATAAATATTTATTTTAAAAACCTACCAACTGGTTATGGTGTAAATGAGGACATACTTTCATAAACAATAACACCTCATGTAAAATGAAACAAGTTAAAATATTGTGTAAAATATTTTAGTCATTAAGAAAATTAAAATACATAAATCAATTAAGTGTGGAATTCAACGTTAAAAGAAAAAATTGAATTCTCACAGGAAAGTGGCAATGAACTCCACATGGATATCCTTGGGGTCCTGGCCTCACCTCTCTTGCTGTAATTATCTTCTCTGCATTCAGGTAAGTTTTAGAGAGTTGTAGAGACAGAGGATTCCTAGCTTTGCCAATAAATTGCTCTCCAGTTAATTTTCTTTCTGGGTATGAGGATTGGCTCTGTCACAAAAAGGAAATTATTTGAATGCATGCCAAAAAATATGTTTTCGTTCTTTCCTTTGTTGAACACTCAATGGAAGTTATTCTCATCAGAGCTCTTTCTTTATTACATATGAATAAAAACTCTTGACGACGATAAATGACTAATAAGTTTTAATTGACACTTTAGCTCATAAAACAAAAACAGTCATTAAATTCATCCAGATAATTGTTAGAATGGATTCATTAAAAATTGCAGAATGTGCCCAAACAGCAGCTTCGACATCTTCTGTTTCCCCTCCCAATCTCAAGATTATGCCTGCACCCGAAATCCCAGTAAATTCTCTTTCACCTGGGTGGTCTAGAGAGATGGTAGCCAACTTGAAAGCCACTTCTTTCTTTGATGTAATAAATTCATTTCTAAAAACACTGTCCAAATAAATTTAAAAAAGAATTTTCACAAAAATTTAATTATAAGAATGCTCATTGAATAATTGCTGATCACCTCAAATTGGGGTAAACTTAAATAGTCAGGTAATCTAGGAATTTTTCAGTCTAATGGAAAAAAGATCATCCAATGGGTTGATGTTGTATATAGAGAATGCAGTAAGTGTGCCCTTCCCAAGAGAAGAGGTAGGAAGAGGAGTGCATGATGCGATAATATGAAATATGTTTGTCCTTATCTTGTTTTCTGGCATGAAACTTCCAAAGTCCTTTCAACTGCCAGTGTTCCCTGAGTTCTGTGTGCTGGTTTAGCAAATTAATAGAACCCAAGAAGAAGGTTGTGGATAGCTGGGTTTTCTAATCATTGGTCAGAAGCCCAGAGAAAGCAATAGGCCTCTGAAGTTGGGGGAAGCAGTCGTAGGGACTGTGTCTTCAACCTGAGGGATCTGATGATGTCTCCAGGTAGAGCATGTCAGAACTAAATTGGCCTAGAGGATACCCACCTGGAGTCTTCTACTTGCTGGCTGAGGGGGCAACTTTACGCTTCTTGAGGTCTCAGAAGTCTTCTGTAGGATCGTGTGGTATGAGTGCAGAGGAAGCTGTTTCTTTTTTTTTTAACATTTTTTTTTGTTTTTATTTTTATTTATTTGAAAGTGACAGACAGAAAGAGGCAGATAGATAGAGAGAATGGGCGCGCCAGGACCTCCAGCTGCTGCAAACGAACTCCAGACGTGTGCGCCCCCTTGTGCATCTGGCTAACTTGGGTCCTGGGGAATCGAGCCTCGAACCGGGGTCCTTAGGCTTCACAGGCAAGCACTTAACTGCTAAGCCATCTCTCCAGCCCAAGGAAGCTGTTTCTTTACAGAATGGCACTCTGAGAGAAGCCCCTTTAAGGCTTTAAAGCAAGGGAACTGGAGAATGTATTACTCACTTTAGTCTTTACTGTGATCAATACCTGACAAGAAACAGCCTAATGAAGAAAGCTTTGTTCTGGCTTATCGTTCTGGAGGTGAGAGTCCGTCATGTTGGAAGGTATAGCAGCAGGAGTAGAAGGTTGGCTGGTCTCATGGCATCCACAGCCAAGAGGCAGAAAGGAAAAAAGGAACTAGGGCTGGTTATAAGACTCCAAAGCCTACCATCAGTGATCCCCTTCCTCCAGCAAGGCTCTAACTCCTAAAGGTTTCACAACCTTCCCATGTAGCACCATCCACTGAGCACTAAGTGTCTAAACATATGAGTTTATGGTGACATTACACATCCAAACCACAACAGTGCATGAACAGAGATCTGTTGTCTGAATTTCTTCCCTCTTGATGGAAATAAAGGTATAGAAGACAAGCTATGGCCAGAGACTACTATTGACCTCTGTGCCCCCACCTTGGGAATAAAACCTAATTATCTTTGGTTAATGAGTGTATATTAAAATTTAAGTAATAAATAATTGCCCAGTCTCTTCTTCAGTTGGAGATGGCAAGTGAAATTCAAGGCAAAATCTGTGGGTGGGAGTTCTGGGAATGCCAGTTAAAGGGAGGAAAGATAATTGGCATGCGCTCCTCTATCCTTCCTCTCCTCTTCCTCTGTAACTGAAATTTGGACATGATGGCAAGAATTCTAGTATCTGGCTTGAACCAAGAGGTAGCTATACAACAGGCTGACCTCGAGGATGGCATTCTTCTAATAAAGTAGAAATATAAAGAAGTCTGAGTCCCCAGTGATAAGATCACTCAATATGAGCCCTAGAATATTAGCTCTGAACTTGTTTACATGAGCCAAAAAAATCAATCCATATGAATGCAAGCCCATTATTAGCTATATTTTATGAATGTGAAGCTGAATCTAACCCCAACTGATTCACTAACTTAAATGATCGAAGGACAAGATGTAAAAGAAGATGTTCTTTCAGGAATCACTCAAAGCCAGCAGCTTACAAGAAGGAAGCTGTTTTCAAGTTGTATGTCCCGATGAAAAATACTGTTTCATGCAGAACATTAGATCGGCCTGGTCTGACAATACCAATTAGCTTTGATTTTCCTCCCTAAAATAATGCTTCTGAAATTAGTTTTCCAGACACACTGGCACTGGTGAGGTCACTGGTGCTGATCTAAAGGAGGATACTTCCACACCTGCCCAAATAGCTGGGTTTATGAAGTAAGCAGAACAATAGCAGGACATGTTCACAAATGCACTCAGTTTTAACATTAGGTGCAGGAGGGCATCACAGGGACAAAACGTAGCTACTTAGTTATCTAAACAGTGAGATTTCTAGGAAAGATCAATAGGCCCTTAGGAGAATAGATGGAGGTAGGACAGGTTTCCTGGGTAGGGTCACAACTTCTAGTTTCCATCTCCTCTGAGTCACAAAACTCCCAGGGAGGATTTATGACTATCGTATTCTTTCACAGACTCCTTTATGAAGAAAAAAAGGTGCAGAGAAAGTCTCTCCTGCACTCTCTCATCTTCAAGTACCTTAGCTCAAAATAATCAGTACACCCAAGCTGGGTGTTTGGTGGTGGACTGCCCTGAACTCCTTCAGGAGTATGTCACTTGAGAAACTGTGGCTGTACTCCAAAGCCAAAGTGAGCTCTGTAGACAAACCCGAGCCAAGTCCTGCTTCGCTGGCAAAATAAGTGAGGCTCGGGTCTTTTGGAGAACATGCACTCTTCAGCAAACCAGTGAATCAGTTTTACAAGAAGCACAGTAGCTATGTTCACAGTGGCATTCATGAAATAGGAATGTGCTTCCAACTGCCCTACATATTGAGTTAATCCCCACCACAACCCTGAGAGGTTTGGACTGGTGTGGTGACTTAATTCAGGTGTCCCCTATAAACTTAAGTATTCTGTGTGCCGGGTCCCCCAGCTGATTGCAATTGGAAATCAATGCCTCCTGGAGGCAGTGTATTGTTGGGGGTGGGCTTATGGGTGTTATAGCCAGCTCCCCCTTGCTAGTGTTTGGCACACTCTCCTGTTGCTATAGTCCACCTTGTGTTGGCCAGGGGGTGATGTCCACCCTCTGATCATGCCATCGTTTTCCCCTGCCATCGGTGGAGTTTCCCCCTCGAGCTTGTAAGTCAAAACAAACCTCTATTTTTCCCCACAAGCTGCTCTTGGCTGGGTGATTTCTACCAGCAATGCGAACCTGACTGCCACAACTGGGAAACTGATATTCAGAGAAATTGTCCCTCCTCCAAGGCCACAGAGGCAGCAAGTAACATGGCTTTCAATGCAAACCAAATTCATGAACCTAAAACACTTGCAAAGCAAAATACTCACTAAAAGGAGGTGAGTTTGTGGCAATTTTTGTGCACAGTAGTTTACAGAGCAATGAAACTTTAAAAGGATAGTATCTCCAATTAAAGTATTAAGTAAATAGCAACTCAAAAAATATTTTCAGTCCTGAGCCTTCCCAAAATCTGGAGAAAGAACTGACTTCTCCAAAAGATTTGAAGGAGGACATTTTCAGATGGGGGAAACTTGTCTTCCATGACATTGGCTACTTCCCCATCTTTTTTTTTTTCCCCCTTGGGCATGGAGTAGGTAACAAACCAGACTGAAACCCAAGCAGTCTTCCTCTCAATCCTGATCCTTTAATGACTGAACAGTCCACTTCCTCACGAAGCAGACGATTCATTGGCACACAGGATAGTGGAAATTTGGTTAGATGATGCAAAGCCGGGACTCTAGTGGCAACATAGGTAACAAATAAATGAAGTCCCCAATCCTTTCTCCCAATCTTCTCTTCCTCCGGGATCCCAGAAGCCCCCACAATCCAGGAAGGAATGATGGACATGATACAGCCATTGAGGCACTGTGGGTTTAGAGGCCTTTGGGGGTGAGGTGGGGAACTTCCTGAGTTCCCGTCCCCCATGAGTAGCTGCCAGCTAGTCAGGTCTATGTAGGCAGGAAGTCCAGATGCTCAGCTAGAGATATTTTTAGTTGAATCATAGCACTCCGAAATGTTTTTTTTTTTTTTCTTTTTGAGGTTTATTTGGTTTATTCCATATTTAGCTCGTACAGCCTCCTGCCCCGGGTTACTCTTCTGTTCCCCCGTGCTAACTCCCACTCACTGGTTAAATATGTTGGCAGCGGGCTCTAATTTTGCAACATTGACTTCCATTATCCCACAGTGTTTCAGTGCACCCGTGGATCACTCACCCACACCGAGGCCCCTTGGGGCGGTGCTGCCTGCAGCATCTGAGAGCTCAGAACTAGAGGAAAGAGTGGCTGGGTTTGAATGTTTTAATCTACCACGCACTGCATGACATAAGGCAAGGCTTCTTGGTACCGTAATGTCCTTAACTGTGGAAACAGGATAAGGCCAATACTAGGCCGTGGGGCCATTGTGAGAATTAAAGAAGATAATCTATGGAAAGAATTTAACACAGAGCCTATCCATAATAAACACTTTATAGAGTTCAGTTTCCATTAGCGGGGTCTCGTTTTCTATTGACATTCTCTGACACCCTATTTCAGCCACCCAGTACTTTGGTGCCATTGAATTCTGGCCATCTCTCCAGTATATATTTGGAAATATTTTACCTGTGAACACATCTTTAATTCTTTACACTATTTTATCCTTCACTAAACTCATCTGCTGACATTGTGTAGACCACTCCTTCTTTGACCCTTCATTTCATCCTATGGCCATGGTCTCTTAGCCAGCACTTGGATCAGAATTTCCTTGTCTTCTTCGCGTTATCAGCGACATCTGTTCGTAGATAATTGGTGTCCTCATTTTGTACACTTTGGGTGGCTTTGCAGCAGTCAACATAGAAGGGGATGACAGCCTCAGTGAGTAAAGCTAACAGAACACGGCAAAGGATGACGAAGCCGACAGGACGTGGGTGAGGATGATGGCCTCAGAAAACTGACAGGAGAGACGCTCAGGAAAGCCTGAGCTTCTGCACACGGCACCCAAAGCTGAGCTCTGGCAATAGCTGTGTTTCCTCCGGGACTTCAGTTCCTCCAAACGATGCTTCACCTGATCTGAGCCATTCGCAACTTCCTAATGCACTGTATAACCTTTAAGGAATGAGTTATTTTTGCCACGTTCTACCAAATTCTTTTTAAGTTAATTTACCTACTTGAGCGAGAGAGGGAGAGAAAGAAAGGCAGACAGTGTGAGAAAGAATGGACACACCAGGGCCTCTAGACACTGTAAATGAACTCCAGACACATGGGCCGCTCTGTGCATCTGGCTTTACGTGGGTACTGGGGAATTGAACCTTGGTCCTTAGGCTTTGCAAGCAAGTGCCTTAACCACGGAGCCATCTCTACAGCCCCACGTTCTATAAAATTCTTATGTGGAAGCCCTAATACCCTACGTGACTGCATTTGAGGATAGAATTTTTTGTGTGTATGTGTATGTGTAGTATGTATGTGTGTGCGTACTATGTGTGTGTGATGTGTGCAGATACGCATGCTGTATGTGCACGTGTGCAAAAGCCAGAGCAGGATGTTGTGTATACTCCTTCATCACTCTTCCACTTTATTTCCTTGAGATGATGGTCTCTCACTGAACCTAGAGTTCCCCATCTTTTAGTTAGACAGGCTGGCTAGGGAGCCCTAACAATCCTCATGTCTCCCCACTTTCTCACTGGAGTTACAGGTATGCATGACCATGCCCAGCTGAAGATGGAATTTAGAGCAAAGTAAGAACTCTTACCCACTGAGCCATTTCTCCAGAGCATTGATTCTTTTAAATAGAATATTTTAATAGAATAACTAAGGTCAAATGAGGTGAGACAGGTAGGACCCCTAGCATTTAATAAAAGACCCCACAGGGCTAAAGATATGGCTAAGTGGTTAAGCACTTGCCTGTGAAGCCTGCAGACCCCAATTCGAGGCTCGATTCTCCAGGACCCATGTAAGCCAGATGCACAAGGTGGCGCATGCATCTGGAGTTCATTTGCAGTGGCTGGAGACCCTAGCATGCCCATTTTCTCTCTACCTATCTGCCTCTTTCTCTCTGTCTATTGCTCTCGAATAAATAAATGAAAAATAAACACAAAATATTTTTTAAAAGACCCCACAGAGTTGAATGTTTCTTTCTCTTTGTGGATTGAATGAGGAAAAGCCGTTTTTAAGCCAGGACTAGAGCCCTCGTGGGAACCTGACCTTGATGCTGAGCTCTCCACCTACAGAACTGAGTAAGCCACCTAGTCTATGATGTTTAGTGAAATCAACATGAGCTGTATGTTTCCAAAATATAGTGCTATGAGGAAGTTGTCAGTAGACACTCGCTTTTCAAAAGGAAGAAAGAAGTGGGCTAGGTGAAAGGAATAGTAGACTCAAGCAAGTCCTCGACCCAAGAGGGCAGATGGCATGAACACTTAAGGCTCTGGAATAATGTGCTATCTTCTAGACACACTATGAGTTCTGGAAGCCTGATTTCATGGTTTGGAAAGTTGTACAGATGCTCTCATGGTATGGAACTTCATTCCTGTAGCTCTTCCAGGCTGGGGTTTCAGCCTCACTGTTCTGGGGTCTTTTGGGTAGCCACACTTACATGGCTTCCCTGAGGACTGTCTTCGTGGGATTTCTCTGTGAAGCCAAGCCCTGGGACTGTCTGTCTAACTTTTTTCCTTTCTTTCTTTCTTTTTTCCTTCCCTCCTTCCTTCCTTCCTTTTGTTCTTTCTTTCTTTTCTTTCTTTCTTTCTTTCTTTCCTTTCCTTTCCTTTCCTTAAATCATTTTACAGAACTCTCTGTAGTTTAGATCATGAATGTCCCCCCAAAAGCCCATGTGTTGTTGAAGAGTAGGTCCCTAGCCTCTTGAGAGGTTGTGGAATCGTTAGAGTTAAAGGCTAGTTGGAAAGAAATTAGGTTATTGGAGGTGGACCCTACATGGGGATATTGAGAGCCTGTGCCCTCCTCCGTCTGCCTCATTGCTCAGGCCACCACGAAGTGAGCATGCTCCTCTTCCTCACGTTCCCACCCCAGTGTGCTCTCTGGTCAGAGAGCCAATGGCAATGGAGCCCAGTGGCAATGAACAGCAGCTCCTGAAACCCTAGGCCATAGTGAACCTTCCTTCTGATTACTTCTGCTATTCTGCCATAGCAATAGAAAGCATAGAAAGCTAGCACAACATATTATCCTTTTGATTGTAACCTTTCTGTGTATCCTTTTCAATTTATACATCTTTCATGAAGTAATTATAGCTGGGAATTTTTGAATCTACTATGATGATACTCTTTTGCTCATTGAAATATGTATTTAGTCCATGTATAATTAATTCAACTACTAATATAGTCAATTATTTTTTAGCTTAATTTCTTACCTGTCATAAGTCTAACATTTTCGTTTCCTTTCTTAACTTCTTTTATATGAATTATACATGATAGTAGGTCCTATACGTAAATTTATATATGTGCATGTTTTAAATATTCCACTTTGAATTTTTTACCTGAATTTGTTTTATTAATTATGAACTTTACTTATGAACATATTATATGTTCATCATATTCCTATTGGATTATACTTATATAATTTAAAGATTTTAACATACTTCTTTGACATTAATATGATACAAATTAATGTTTACTATGTCCAGATAATATAAACTTTAAAAATATTTAACTACCAAATCTGTATTTCATTATCATTATGCATGTTTATTTTTGCTTTAAATTTGTTATGAGAAGGTTAAATATAAATAAAAGTAGATACTAGTACAAGAAATATAAAGATACCAGAGTGTTTGGCACCAAGCTCCAACTATTTCCAATTTCATTGTATTTAATCCCTTTCTCTGTCACAAATTGCTTTTTAATCCAAGACAAGATATTAGTTCATCTATGAATATTTTACTATATGTCCTTATATGAATACTTTTAAACATAAAAATACACCATGACGGCTGGAGAGAGATGGCTTAGTGGCCTGCAAAGCCAAAGGACCCAGATTTGATTCCCCAGGACTTACATAAACCAGATGCATAAGGTGACACATGCATAGGGAGTTCTTTTGCAGCAGCTGGAGGCCTGGCACACCCATTCTCTCCCGCCCAATCTCTCTCTCTCTCTCTCTCTGTCACAAATAAATCATGAAAATAAAATATTAAATTAATAAAAAATGAAATACACAGCCAGGCATGGTGGCACATGCCTTTAATCCCAGTGTTCAGAAGGCAGAGGTAGGAAGATTGCCATGAGTTCAAGGACACCCTGAGACTACACAGTGAATTCCAGGTTAGCCTGGGCTACAGCAAAACCCTACCTTGAAAAACCACAAAAAAATAGATAAAATAAAATAAATACACAATGAATTACTCTAGTGAATACTTTGGATTAAATTCAAGATTATGGGAACTTTAGTGTGTTTTAATTCTATTTGCATTGAATTATTTTAATCCTGTGGACATATTTGATACTTTATCAATCCATGGTTTGATATCCTTCCAGAGTTTGGGAAAATTCTTGGTTATTCATGATGTACTTTCAGATGTTGTTCACCCTGCCTTATTTCCTTCTGAGATCTTTTTTTTTTTTTAAGATTTATTTTTATTTATTTATTTATTCGATACAGAGAGGGAGGGAGAAAGAAACAGAGACAGAGAGAGAGTGAGAATGGGCATGCGGGGCCTCTAGCCACTGCAAACAAACTCCAGAAACATGTGCCACCTTGTGCATCTGGCTTACGTGGGACCTGGAGAATGGAACCTGGGTCCTTGGGCTTCACAGGCATGTGCTTTAACCACTAAGCCATCTCTGCAGCCCCTGAGATCTTTTGTAACTATGCCTATAGGCTCCCTACATTGTTTCTGAAGATTCCATCTGTGTTTTGCTGTCTTGTTGCTATGACCAAATACTGGACAAGAAGAACCGTAAAGAGTAGGCTCACACTTTCGTGGTACAGACCATAGTGGGGGCAGGGGATGTGGTGGAAAGAGGAGCTTTGCTGTAATGAACAGGAGCATGAAGCAGCTGAGCCCATTGTGGCCATAGTCAGAAAACAGAGATAAATGCCAGTGCTTATCTGACTTCCTCTTTTTGTCCCTTTGTATTCTTTCTGGGACTATAGCCAATGGGGTGATGTTGCCAACATTGGGGGTGGAACTCCTCCACCAGAGGTGTGTCTCCTAGGTCATTCTATATGCAGTCCCAGTTGACCATTAAAAATTGCCATCACAAGCCAGGCGTGGTGGTGCACGCCTTTAATCCCAGCACTTGGGAGGCAGAGGTAGGTGGATCGCCGTGAGTTCAAGGCCACCCTGAGACTACATAGTAAATTCCAGGTCAGCCTGGGCTAGAGTGAGACCCTACCTCAAATCCCCCCCCCAAAAAAATAGCTATCACAAATCCACCCCTTGTCAACTTGATAACAAACATATAACTGTAAAAGCAAACACAATATTATACCCCTGTCCCTGGAAGCTCATGAACATCTCAGAATGCAAAATACATTCATCCAACTTCATAGGTATATATAGTTGAAAATTCCAAAATCCAAAATCTCTTCTGAGATGCAGAGCAATTTCTTATGTGACAGTCTCTATAAAATAAAAACAAGAATATATATATATATGTGTATATATATACATATATATACATCAATATACAATGTCACAGAGTAGAAATTCCCATTCCAAAAGGAAGTAATGGGGTGACAGTAAAGAAACACTGGAACAAAATGAAGCCAAAACTCAACAGGGCAAACGTCAAATCCTGTAGCTCCATGACTGGCATCAGAGACTTGTGGTAGGATCATCTGGGTTCTAATAACCTTCAGTAGCTCGTCCCCTCCAGTGTTTCTGTTTCCATTTGGAATATCCATATCTTCTCTTCTGGCCTGGCTTAACTCTGTGACTACAGATTTCCTCAGATGTCTCATGATCCCTTCATCTCCAGCATCTTGGGGTCTCTACTGAAACATGGGCTTCACTTTCCCAGTGTCACGCAATGACCTCTCAAGGAGTCTTGGAGGGATTGCAACCCTGACACACATTGCCTGGCATCAGTGATTTTCTGGAACTGTGGTATATGCTCATGAACCTGTAGCTATTTTTTTTTTCACATACCTGCAAAACCGGCAATATGTCAGTGAGGTTTCCAAAGTCTGCCAGTCTGACGTACATGGTCTTGTTCCTTCTATCACAGCTGTTGTGGCCTCTGTGTGCCCTGAAGACTGAAACTATTAAAAATACTTCCCTAGGTTGTCTCCATTCAGGCTTCCTCCTTTCCCATGAATTCACATTTTCATAAGTTAAAGCCTTTGATGAATAGAGTCATACCCTCAGGGCATATTTCCTATTATGTTAGTGAAGAGTGTGTTGTTTCTCCTTAATGACACTTCTCTCTTTAAACAATTACAGCTGATTTCTTGTGCTTGCCTTGTCTACAACTTTAAGCTCACTCCCACTCCTTTCTTACCAACCTCTTTTTATTTTTTCACTGCTTTCTGGTCTCTCTTCCTGTAGATGTAGGAGCAGTGAGCAGGAACCAGGCCGTAGCCTGGATGTTTTGCTGTCTTGAAATTTCTTTTGCCAAACATCTTGGTCAACTTCTTAAAGACAGTATGTATTATGTTAAAGATCAAGACAGTGGGAGTGAGTGGGCACCTGAGTCTCTTGCTGCTGCAAACAAACTCCATGTGCCCCTTGCGTACCTGGCTTTATGTGGGTACTGAGGACTCAAACCAGGCCCAGTAGATATACAGGCAAACACCTTGAACTGCAGAGCCATCTCCGCAGCCCAGTAAATCACTTTTCAATTCAGTTTCAAGCGTGGCAAGAGGGCAGCCAGATTATTAAGATTTGCCATATGTAACTTGAATGACTTCAGCCCAGTTCCAAACAAGGTCCTTATTCTACTCTAATGTTTCAAGAACCAGGTCTCCACGACCCACCTTTCTCTCTGCATTCTGGTCTTCCCAACTTTCACTAAGTGTTCCATTAAACTATGCCTTATGTTGGCTTTTCCCCCAGGGCTTTTCTAGCCCTCGTTACCAGATTCTTTCACAGTCCTCGGGCAAGCCAGTTCCCAAGGGCAACAAACCACATGGTCAGGCCTAACACAACAGCCTCCTTGTACCAATTTTCCGTATTAGTTACTGTCTCGTTGTTGTGAACAAATATGAGACACGAAGCAATTTAAGGAAGGAAGAGTTCACTTTGGTTCACAGTTTGAAGGTACAGTCCACCATGTCTGGGAAGTCATGTCTGTGAGGGCGCTGGTCACAATTCATCCAGAGACAGGAAGCAGAGAGAAATGAATGCTGGTGCTCAGCTGGCTTCCTCCTTTACCCGTTTTCATTTAGTCCAGGATCACAGCCCATGGAATTGTGCCACCCACACTTAGGGTACGTCTCCCTTCCTCAGTTAAACCCCTCTGTAAAAGCCTTCACAACCCCTCCCAGAGGTGTGTCACCCACGTGACTGTAAGCCCAATCAAGTTGACAATAGGAATTAACCATTGCAGCATGTTCAATAATTTTTATCCTCAGTCATGTTTCATTTGCTGTTGTACAAAACTATTATATTAGTGTTTATAACTTTTCTGTTATATTCTCCTTATGATATAATATAACCTTCCATTTTATTTTTAAGTTTCTTGACCAGATGAAGAATAGTGATAGGACTGGAGAGATGGCTCAGTGATTAAGGCCCTGGCCTACAAAGCCTTAAAACCCCAGTTCCATTTGCCAATACCCATGTAAAACTAGCAGAAAGTGGTGCATGCATTTGAAGTTTGTATACAGTGGTTGGAGGCCCTGGTACACCCATTCTGTCTATCTGTCTTTCTGCTTGAAAATAAAGAAATAAAATATTTTTAAAAATAGAAAAGGATAGTTTTAAATGCTGTATCTGATAACATATTTCCTTGTCTATTTTGTATGTTTTGTCAATTATTGTCTTTTGTATTCCTTGTTATTTTTATAAAATGCTGAACATTATACATAAAAGTATAATTCATTTGGATCACTGATAATGTTATCACCCTCTAATGAGGATATATGCGTGCCCTGGAGCACAGCTTAAATTTATGTGCACGGCACATCATCTGACTCTGCTTGGAGCTGGAGGTTGTTGCAGTCAGCTTCACATTGCTGGCACAAAGAACCTGACCAAGAGCAGCTTGTGTGAGGAAAGGGTTTATTTTGGCTTATAGGCTCAATGAGAAGCTTCATGATGGAAAGGGAAGACGATGGCATGAGCAGATGGTAGACACCAACTCCTGGCCAACATCATGTGGACAACAGCAACAGAAGAGTATGCCAAACACTGGCAATGGGAAGCTGTCTATAACACTTACAAGGCCACCCTCAACAATACAGCACCTCCAGGAGTTTCCAATTCCCAAATTGCCAGCAGTTTGGGACCTAGCATTCAGAACACACAAGTTTATGGGGGACACCTGACTCAAACTGCCACAAAAGTGTATTGCAATTTGCATGGATATATTTTCTGATATATGAGAAATGCTATGGTGTTTGCCAAAAGTGCTGTTCTTTGGTTGAATATTTTGGTTTTGGTTCTACATGTCCATGAGATTATTAGCTTTTTAGCTTTCTAACCTCTGATTTCACTCAGCTAATGCCTTGAAGAAAATACCTGTGTCAAACTTATCCCTTGATGTCCTCTGCTGCATGGCGTTTTGAGCCTTTAAATATTAACTGTCATGAGTAGCTACAGGATATGTCATAATAATTTTTAAATTTTGTAATAAATATTTTAGGCCATAGTATTAGACTTAAATGGGATAGTTCAATGTCTTAAGATCATGCAATATATTTGCGAGCTATTTAGTACAATTCAGACTAGCTTATCTTTAGCTTTTATAAAACATAAATATAAGTGTGAATCACATGTACATCCTTATACATCTATTATTGTAACTGATTCTAAGGTTCTTTTGGGGGAAGCAACTTATTTTGTTCAGAAAATCCAATATTTGTTTTATGGAAGATAGAGGATTTCAAATGGCATGATTTGGTAAGAGTAAAAATAAAATAAAAATACAAACAAAACTGGGGAAAATTACAACTTGCATAAGATAATTGACATTTGGAGGTAAAGTAATATATTTTTAAAAGTTAGGCACAAAGCTGGACCAACAGAAAATTGAGAAACTTTTGGTGGCAGCTAAAAGTTTTGAGAATCTGAAGTATGCATTTTCTTTTTCCAGTGCAGCATCTTACTCTAGCTCAGGCAGAACTGTAGTCATAGGCTGCTCTCAAACTCACTGCAGTCATCCTCCTTCCGCTTCCCGAGAGCTTGAGCTAAAGCTAAAGCAGACTGGCTCAATTTTTAAGGCATTTGTTTCCAAAGGTATAACATCGTTGTGTTTCCTGAAATATTCTCTACAGTCTGTTAAGAATAGACATTCACGTTTCTGTGAATAATCTTAAAGAAAATAAAGGAAAGGAGTTAGGGTGCTTTGTTAGGAGCCCATGGTTCATATAGATACAGCACGTGAGCTAGCGAGGATGGCATAGTCATGAGAAAGCTCAGGGAAAGCAGGAAGCCAGAAAGAAATAGGAATGTAGGGCTCAGAAAATTTGGAAGAGCCGTAGGATGGGCGTGGACATAGGACTTTCATTAATCTTAAAGAGCAGGGTACCTCATCTGATATCTAAACAACTGTGATCTACAGCCTCCAGCCTGACATATGCATTCTCAACTTCTTCACCAAAATATCTGAGATTTTGACACATTGTGCATGGAGGATTTTTAATAGTTCACATGGGAAGTCAAGTCTGGGCTCAGCAGTTAAGAAAGAAGGCCTGCTATACCATCATGAGTGCCCCAGACGACCTGAGACTGTGGAGTTTGTGTCCCTAGTGTCCATTCAAACAGCTGGGCAGGACCAAACCTATCTATAGACCTGTACAATCAGTCCTGTGGACAGCAGAGAATGGAGAACTTCTGACCAAAAAAATAAAATAAAAAATAATGGCATCTCTGGGTTGAGATTGGGCAAGTGGTAAGTGAAAGAGGACACCACGATGTTCCCTAACCTCTGTGCATGCAGCACACAGAGCTCATACATTTGCACACTCATTACACACCATGCCACACATTAGACAAATCTTAGAACCCGAAGCCTTAGTCTTAGATGTGCAGTAACACTTCTCATGGTGAGAAGTACTTTTCCACTTGAAATGTTTCTGATCTGACCCTTAAAATTTTCCACAATGTGGGCTGGAGAGATGGCTTAGCAGTTAAGCGCTTGCCTGTGAAGCCTAAGGATCCCGGTTCGAGGCTCAATTCCCCAGGACCCACGTTAGCCAGATGCACAAGGGAGCACACGCATCTGGAGTTCGTTTACAGAGGCTGGAAGCTCTGGTGCACCCATTCTCTCTCTCTCTCTCTCTCTCTCTCTCTCTCTCTCTCTCTCTCTCCTTCTCTCTGTCGCTCTCAAATAAATAAATAAACAAACAAAAAAATTTTAAAAATTTTTCCACAATGTTTCAACAAATAAAACACCCTGCTAGAACATTTGTGGGAAACTAACTCAAGTTAATCAGATTATGGATACAAATAGAACCTGCAACTTCCCTCTATAAAACTTCAATTGTGAATTTATCGCTGGTGGAGAAATTTTGCTATCCTTGCCACCTGTAAGTTTTTACACTGAAGGAGAATACATAGTTCCATAGTGAAATAGCCACCGAGTATAATTGATGAAATGCAATTAAAGTGAGCTATGGTACTCAGTATCAAGGGGATTGCATTTACTAGATATACTCCTTACCCTCTAGTCCCACAGTGATTAGTGTAACTGGAACTCCAGCTTATAGGAGAAATTGAGAAAGCTTTCCTCCATCATATGGCTCTCTTTCTTGACTTGGTACTTGGAAAGTCAAACATGAGTCCTTAGGTTTTGTATGCAAGTGCCTTAAGCACTAAGCCAAGTCTCTAGCCTTTTTTTTTGGGGGTTGTTGAGGTAGGGTCTCACTCTAGCCCAGGCTGACCTGGAATTCACTATGTAGTCTCAGGGTGGCCTCGAACTCACGGCGATCCTCCTACTTCTGCCTCCCAAATGCTGGGATTAAAGGTGTGCGCCACCACGCTGGGCTTAGCCCTTTATTTTTTAAAAATAATATTTTTATTTGAGGCAGAAGGAAAGAGGGAGAGAGAGAGAGAGAGAATGTGTAGGCCAGGGCCTCTAGCCACTGCAAACAAACTCCAGACATATGTGTCACCTTGTACAACTGGCTTGCATGAGACCTGGAGAATTAAACCTGGGTCCTTAGGCTTGGCAGGCAAGTACCTTAACCACTAAGCAATCTCTCCAGCCCAGTTTTGTATTTCTTACATTGTGGCACAAGACTAATTTCCCAAGAACTCACAACCTGAAGCAAGAGCATGGGTTGAGATGTATCAAACAGCCCCTATTGACCATTATTCCCCACCATTCATTGCTAACACTCAAAACTTTTCTCATTTTTGCATTTTCCCAATTGTCTGATCTACATTAAACTAATGTGGCATCCATATTGCTGTCATAGCTCAGGCACCAATCCTGGCATAGGCTGGACTCTGTGAATCCTATTGGTTCCTCTCTCACTGCATTTTCCTTTGAGCTCTTCCACTTTGACTTCCCTCTGGAGGGCTCCTCCTCAATATTATTTCACCACTTCCCTTCCAGCTTCGCTGTGCTCATACTTCTATTAAATTCCATTCCCTAAACCCACTCGTGAAAGTATCTAGATGCTATACATTAACGTATTTCCTTATACTATCTCTGGAAAAGGAGTAATGTGTTATTTATATTTTGAAGCAATTCTTCAGAATTTATTCTGCAGAGTACTTGAGACATCACATTTTGTTATTGAATATAGATTGCTTTGGTTAATCTTTTAGGATATATTCCGTTTTATCATTTGTAAAACATTAGTATTTTCTTTTTTCCTTATATGTAGTTTTGGTTGATGTCTCTTCCTCCTCTCTACTTTCCTGTTCCCTACACCTCTATGCTCTCCCACCTCAGTATTACCCTTTTTATTACCATGTCACTTAAGATCTGGTATCCCTCTTCCCTACCTATACCTTAAGCCTCTCTCTTTTTCCTCACTCATGAGACCCTTTCTAGTTTTTTGGCACCTACATATTCTCACTCCCACATAAACACACATTTATAAAGAACTAAGTTAGGACCGTGTATCTCTGTACCCATTACCTCACTTAATATAGTATTTTCCTGAAAATGTCATAATTTCATTTTGTTTATGGCTGAGTAGAACTCCATTGCATATTTGTAGCACATTTTCATTATCTATTCATCCACTGATGGACATCTAAACTGATTCCACGATCTTGGTGTTGTACAGACAGCACTAACAAGCATGAGTGAGCACTCATTTCTGTAGTAGATTTTCTAGGATGCATCCCTTAATCTTTTAACATGGGATAATATAGCCAAAATAACTTTACTATATACTAGGGAGGCTGTTGTGTACAAAAACTGAAGCCCTGTAGATTTATTTTGGTGACATTGATAATGGTCTTTCCAAGTCTGTAGAATAAGCATTTAGTTTTACAATGGAGTTTCATGGCCATGTTAATGTATAAAACTTTAGAGGAAATACTCAAGTATAGGATTTATATCCTCAGTTCCTCCCAATTTTGCTAATGCTTTTGGTTGTCATCATTCCATTTCCATTGCTGGAAGAATTGAAAGCAGGAGCTTCCTCCTCTCCCTTCTGTACAGTTACTTACCTGTGATGGCCAGCTGAGTCACAAAGAAGGTCATCCGGGACTTCCTCTTCCTCCTCCATGTAGAGAACAACACAACAGAGTTTCCAACAATGGTGAAGACAAAGAGGACCCACAGCGTTATCAACTGCTCCGTCTGAAAAATAAAAATAAAAATAAAAAAATAGAGCAACTTTTAAAAAGCGCAAGTACATGATGGCGCTGTTTCAATGTGGATGGGGTGAGCACAGGCGCCGCTGGGACTGGGTGAGTTCTCGTGGTTCCTCAGGTCCCTTATCTCCACCTGGGGAAGTTGAACTCTTGCTTATATTAGCAGCAGAGTAAACTGATCTCTCTCTCTCTCGCTCTCGCTCTCGCTCTCGCTCTCTCCCTTCCTTCCTCCCTCCCTCCCTCTCCACTTCCCTCTCCCTATCTGCATGTGTGTGAAAACCAAAACCAAACAAGAAGCTTTATGCTTTGGCTAAAAAACTTTAACTCTATGTGAGAGGCCAAGGCATATAAAACTATACTATAGTCACAAAAGTATGCATACTTGTAGTGTCATGCTAAGTAGGAAACATGGTAAAAACTATATATTGGGCATAATTACAACTCTGCGACAATTATATACATAGTAAAAGGACTGGAGTGTACTAAAATACTAGCAATGGTTATTTTAGGTTGTATAATTATAGGCTATCTCTTCTTTTTTTCCTTTGACGTGTTTCATACGTTAGTAATATTAAAATTTGGCTGAACAATGTGTAATTGGTTAAAAAAGAAAAAAAGAGAGCAAGGATGCCACTCACTTAAAATGCCAAGTCCCTCATAAAACATTATGATCACTTCAAATGGAGACACCTATTTGTTTGATGTTCATAGCCCAGAATAAGCTGAAGCCCAAGACACCAAGATAAAATTGATTTTCAGTGGGACATGACATGGGGCTTCTGGGAAAAGAGCATGGGACTATAGGGATCCAGGGGAATGTATAATTATAGGCTATCAATATCTGAAATCAAAGGTCAAATAGCTCAACAGAGACATCATCAGTCCAAGAAGTCTAGGGAGTATCCTTGTACAAGACTGAGATTGGAGCCATGGTGCTTCTCCTATTTTCAGAAGGTAAGAGGAGCCAGAGACTTTTCAGGTAATGGTTAAATTCTCTGTGTTAATAAGGCTAGAGGAGGAAACATTGCTCTTTGGTCAAACACTAGACCAAGACATTTAAATGCACATATTTTGTAGATGTGATCAACATCCATTATCAGTTGATTTTAAGTGAAACAGATTATCCTCCGTAATGTGGAAAAAAAGTTTTATCCAATGAGCCATTTTAAGTTGAAAATACCATAAGTGTATTTAATGCACCTGACCTATCAAACATCCTTAAATGTGCTCAGAGCATATTTGGCCACAGTTAGAAAAAAACATCCAGTGCAAGGCCCATTTTATAATACAGTATTAATATTAAATGCTCATTTAACTTATTAAATACTGTGGTGATAGTACATTATAGATACAGCTGTTTCCTTTCATGACTGCATGGTTAATAAGGAGCCACCGCCCAGTGTACCTACACAGTATCAAAAGAGAGTATCATACCCCATGCTGCTAGCCCAGGAAAGGATCCAGACTCAAAATTCAAATCTGTGACTCAGTAACAGAGTGCTTGTTCAGCATGCACAAAGCCCCAGGTGGGAGGTTTCTCAAAAAGTCATAAACAAATCTACCATATCACCCAGCTATACCACTTCTTAACATATACCCTAAGGACCCTACACTCTGCTTCTGAGACACTTGCTAATTCATGTTTATTGCACCTCTATCCACAATAGCTAGGCAATGGAATCATCCTAGATGCCCATCAGCTGATGAATGGCTTATTAAGTTCTGGTATATATGACAATGGAGATTTATTCAGCTTAAAAAAAAATGAAACTATGAAGTTTACAGGAAAATAGATGGAACTGGAGAAGATTATGCTGAGTGAGATCAAATGCTACATGTTCTTCCTCATTATGTGTATCCTAGCTTCAAATTTCTGGACTATTGGGTATTAGTCAAAATGAGGGTCTGTAGAGGCCAGGAAGCTAGAAGAGGACCATGGGAAGAGGGGGAGTTTGTACAGAAGGACAGCATAACACATAGGACAGGAAAGAGAGGTGGGTAATAGTGGGTGGGAAAGGTTTAAGCGGGGAAAGAGGCGGGAGGATGAAAGGGTGATGGGGTGGTAGGAAGACAAACCAGAACCACAGATATGTCAATAATCTACGTGGGAACCTACTACTTGGTAAGGTAACTTAAAATATAATTTCTTTAAAAAGTGTTTAAATGGGGCTGGAGAGATGGCTCAGTGGTTAAGCACTTGCCCATGAAGCCTAAGGACCCCAGTTCGAGGCTTGATTCCCTAGGACCCACGTTAGCCAGATGCACAAGTGAGCGCATGTGTCTGGAGTTCGTTTGCAGTGGCTGGAGGCCCTGGCACACCCATTCTCTCTCTCTGTCTCTCTCTCTGTCTCTCTCTCTCTCCCTCTTTCTCTCTCTTTGTCTGTCGCTCTCAAATAAGTAAATAAATAAATAAACAAAAATAATTAAAAAAAATAAAAAGTGTTTAAATGTCAGTCTCCTGCATGAATGGAGAAGCTGCTCCCAGAAGCCATAGAGCATTAATTAAGATGCCAGTGTCATAGATGAGATACCTCCACATTAATTAAATATTTTATTTATTTACTTTGAGAGAGAGAGAGAAAGTGAGCGCACCAGGGGCTCCAGCCACTGCAAACGAACTCCAGATACATGTGCCACCTTGTTCAGCTGACTTTATGCGCGTACTAGGGAATTGAACCTTGGTCCCTTGACTTTCAGGCAAGTGCCTTAACTGTCTGTCTCTCTGTCCCCCAATAAGTTTTTGATTAAGGATGGAACAGAGGCCTGTAAAACAATATTGGCCGTTGTGATTGCTGTTGGTTACCTACCGAAACTTGATGATAAGTCTCTATTGGTGAAAATAATCCCAGGATTTGGTTGCAGAACATAAAGAAAGCAAACTAGAACTGGACTTTAAGCTTCCTGTATGCTGGGCAACTTTCTTCATGCAAGAAAGTTCTAGGCAAGTTGAGAGTGGAGAAAAGTCATCAACAATTCTACCCAAATGTGGATTCTCTTCACTTCACATCTGACCCACAAGGCAAAATGTACATATGGATATAACAGTGGCATAAAAATTATGGAAGTAACCAGCTATTCTCTGGTTGAATTTGAGACCCATTCTACAGGAAAGAAGTCATGTTTGGTTCTATAAATCTGGCCAAAAGTCTGTGACTAGGGACTTAAGCTCTAAGAGCGAATCCAATATTGTGGTTATGATAATAGGACATAAATTGCCTTCTAAAAAATCTAAGTTTGTTCCCCCAGATTGGAACTGCTCACAGCCTCAAATACAGAAAGTTTCATTCTGCAAAGGCCAGAGGTTAATACAGAGCTGTGTAGCTGGCAAAGTTAACAACAAGCAATTAGTGTATGCTCTGCCTTAAACATGAGATGTAAACCACACCCTCTAAGGGAGGAAACTTATCAGAAGAGGGGACAGAATGGAAGAACAATTGGATGGAAAGTGAGGTTGTATAATGCTATCTTTTGGATACAAGTCAGCTACACTCATGAATTCACAGAAGATATGGTTTGCTGCACAAAATTGAGCCTGCCAGTATTTCATCATAGATGAGAGAGAGGTCTATGAGACCTCACACCTCTCAGAATAAATTGTGCCAGCTCTTGTTCATTGGGAAATGGGGAGTCATATCCTATAGCAGTGTGGCCACTGGTAGCTTACTGATTCTTTAATAAATAACCCCCACCCATAATTTTTCAAATGATCCTAATTCAGTTCAGTGAGTCAAACAACAAATAAGCAAACAAAACAATGCATTAAATTAGTGTAGGCATCTATTGTAAAAAGGAAGGTTGTAGTAGAAAGGGGAGGGAGAAGAAAGGGTAATTGAGAGTATGGAATCAAAATGTATTTTATACATGTAAGAAAGTGTCAAAAAATAAAATGAACATATTGTAAAGAATTGCTATTAGCTAATTACGCCCTTTATGCTCATGCCTTTTTTCTTGCTTAATTTTAAGTAAAGCAGTATTAATGGTTTGAACGAGATATCACCCACAGCCTCATGAGTTTTGAATACTTGGTCCCCAGCTGGTGTCAGTTTATGAGGTAGAGTCTTACTAGAGAGGGGTGTCTTGCTAGGGGCAGGCTTTGGGGTGTTACAGCCCTGCTTTCCATGCCATTATGAGCTGAATGAACCCTTTCCTCCCATCAGGTGCTGAGGTGGTCAAGCAGTCTGTCGCAGCAATGAGAATGTAATTGCAATAGCAGTAGTCTCGACTTTATTTATGAAGCTTAGGATCGTGGATTAGTTAGTTTTCTTGCTGCTTCAACAAATACCTCACAAAAGCAACTTAATAAAGAGTGAATTTCAACTTACAGTTACAGGGTGTCTAGTTCATCGTGGCAAGAAAGGCATGAAAGCCAGAATATAAAGCAGCTGGTCACATTCAGTTCAGTCATGGAGAAGACAGAGATGGATGCTGGTTCTCAGCTCACTTTGTCCCATTGATTCAGTCTAGACTCTACCCCATGGAATGGTGCCATCCACAGTGAGAGTGGGTCTTCCATACCAGCTCAGCTAACCTAGAATCCCCCTCCCAAATATACCCAGAGGATGATTTCCATGGTGATTCTAAATCCTGCCAAATTAACCATCACAACTCCACCAATTGTCAACTTGACATTCATATGTCATATCCTATTCAAGCCGTAACCTTCCATCCCTGGTTCCCAGAGGCTCAAGGTCTTCAAGAGCCCCTGTACCCTTTAACAGTTCCAACTCAACTCTATTCAAAAGTGTAAGTGCAGAGTCCCTTTTGAGACTCATGCAAAGACAACTGTGAGCAGATTCTATAGTATCAAAAAAAAAAAAAGGTTACATACATCTAACACACATTCCTATTCCCCTTACAAAAGGGAGGAATGGAACCATTAATTAGGATGAAAGATCAGATCAAGAACAAAACCCAGTGGGGCAAACATCAAATCTTACAGCCACATCTAGTGTCTGAGGCTGATGATGGAATCATCTGGGCTCCGGAGGGCTTGAGTCACCTCACCTAGGCAGTTCTTCTGCCTACAGCACACACAGCCTCTCTTGGAAGTTTCACTCCATGCCAGCAGTTTTCCTTCAGTGATGTCCCATTGTTCTAGCATCTACAACATCCCAGGGTCTCCATTTCAACTTAGGATTCACATTCAAAATTCACACAGTGGCCTCTTGGAATTTCTATGGCAGTTTGAATGCAAATGTCTCCCATAGTCCCAGATATTTTTTTTAAGCTTCCTGCTTAGTCCTCAGCTGGTGGACTCTCGGAAAGGTGGAGTCTTGCTATGGGAGGTATATAGCTGGGAGAAGGCCTTTGAATTTGATGAGTCTAGTCCTCTGTGTATTCTTGCTCTTCTCTGCTGTGGATGTGATAAAATGAGCCAGCTTCCTCCACCATGATGAAGCTTCTCCTTGAAATTGTAAGCCTGAAAAAAAAAACCATTTGCTCCTATAAGCTGCTTCTAGTTGGGAGTTTTGTCCTAGCAATGAGAAACTAACTGTTACCAAAAGATTGTTACGAAGAGTGGGGTCTTTGTTGCTATGAATCTGGTTTTTGTTTAGTTGAAACTGCTGTGCAGGAGAAATTGGATGGATTTTGTACTTTGTACTAGAGAAGCCTTGCAGTTCTGTAAGCAGAGCTTGATGGGCTATTATGGTGAGAGTTTGAAAATCCTAAATGCAGAGAGAATTGTGGACTATGAAGATGTGGCTTATGATATTTCAAAGCAGGGAAGGGAAGAATTTGGTTGCAACTGGGCTGCTGGAAGAAAGGCTGGTTGCATTCTGCCCGTATTCTGAGAGTTTAGAAAAATTTAATTTAAAAGTAATGAACTGGGCTGAAGAGTTGGCTTAGCAGTTAAGAAACTTGCCTGCCAAGCCTAAGGACCCAGGTTCAATTCTCCAGGCCCATGTAGGCCAGAAGTACGAGGTAATGCATGCACCAGGGCCTCCAGCCACTGCTAATGAAATCCAGATGCATGCACCACCTTGTGCAACTGGCTTTTGTGGGTTCTGGGGAATCGAGCCAAGGTCCTTAGGCTTGGCAGGCAAGTGCCTTAACTGCTAAGCCATTTCTCCAGCCCTAATAAAACATTTTAAAAGTAATGAACTGGTGTGCTTTGTGAAAGTTAGAGCAGAAAAATATGAATATTACAAAGTTGACAAAGAAAGCAATGTAAGCTAGTTTAAAGTTACAGGTCCTCAGACTGGTTTTAGGTTACTTGAGTTGCAATTGTTAAGGATATTACCACCATTAAAGATGGGCCTACTGTTCTGCATTGGCACAATTAGAAAGATGCTCTCATGGTGAAACCTAACCCATTGAAGACTCAGGCTAGTAAGACACAAATTCTTTTGAAATGAGGGGTCCTGGAGGAATATCCTACTCCTCAAGGTTGAGTTTTATTCCTCCTTGAATAAGGGCTCAATCTTCCATCTCTCAATTTCTACCTGCAATGAAACCTTTCTAAACCTTTTCCTATGGCCTGTGGATTCCATTTATCTAGTTCCTAAGAGCCTGGAGGTCACTGACTCAGTAGAAGTTTTGCATCACCGTTGTATTTTCTGGCTCCCTAACTCCTGAGTCATTGCTCTCCCAAGAGCTGAAAAAGGCTCTGCCACACTCAACAACACCCCGAAATTCTCATATCAGTAGAGGGAAATTCTCCCGTACTCTCACAGCATTGATGTTTTGAGATCATAGCATTCTCCTTTGTAGGCATACATTATGAATGTGAAGTGAAGGAATATTGCTTCAAAGGTTCTCTGGTAATTTTGCGGTAATACATTTTGATAGTTAGAGATTCTTGATTTGTTTTTCCCCTTCAATATTCTTGAAGTTTAGACACTGAGTTATTTGGGTTAGGTCTTTTTCATTATGATTCCTTCTGACCTTTTAATATAAAAATATTTCATTTTAAAAGTCAGGTAAATTGCCTTCCTTTCTGGCTTTCCTGCTTATTTCCACCCTGACCTATTTTCACTTTTCATTACATGGATCTCTGTGCTTTCTGCATTTTTCCTCTTTCTTGTCCATCAGATTTATCTTTGTGTCATTAGCTATGAATTCTAGGAGAATTCCACTAGTGTTTTTATATCCAACTGATCAAGTTATCTCTGCACTCTAAGTTCTTTGAAGTAATGGTATTTTCATGTTAAAACAATATTTTTTCTGAACTTAGCTATGCCCCTTTTCGTAATGCAATATTCTTTCAAACATGCTTTGAATACAAATAAGAGAGTTTTCTCCTATTTCTTTCAATAAATGTTTTGTAGAGAGAAGGATTTTGGCACTTTAAGCAAATTCTTTTTTGCTTTTATTTTTTGAAAATTACAGAATGCTCTATATATCTAGCATTCTTTTTTTTTTCCAGCCTTAGTGGTGGCTAGGAGAATTGCTTTATTTCTGCATTCATCTAGTGGTGCTTTGGTCACTGTTGAACTCTTTCAACCTCCTATAAAGAAGGAAGGAAAACTTAGATTGTTTTGATATTTCTTCATCAGGCAGAAATCTTTTTGCTCACAGTGAGTTGGGTGAAAACAATGTTTGGAAGTAGGGGAGGCCACAGTGGGATATCAGGAAATGGAAGATACAGGGATGTTTTCCTCACTGAAACTAATCCTCACCAGTACCATCTATGATTCTGCCCAAGTGTTACATAGCCAGGCATCTCTACCCTCTGAGCTGGAAGAAGGCACTGGCCGCCATGCCCTTCTGTGAGGCCTGAAGCATTCCCAACAGAGGACTGCCTTAGCCTCAGCTGCTGGGCTCTGGTGGAAATTCTGGCTCCAGCCTCTTCCCTGATTTCCCAAGGAACCTCACCACAAGTGGGAACACATCCTCATCCATTTGCTCCATACCTCGACCTGCCTACGTACTCTACTTAGAGAAATTCTTCCAGTTTTCCAGTATGTGAGATGTTAATCACTCCCTTCTTCCTCTTCCTCCTCATTTAATCGTCTTTAGTATAGGGGATTGAACCTAGGGCCATAGTCAACATAGCCAAGTGTTCTAGGAGCAAGCTATATGTCCAGCCCTCTTTTTACTTTTGATTTTGAGACAGGGTCTCAGTAAGTTGTTCAGACTGGTCTTGAGCTTAATGTGTGGCTGAGGCAGGTTTTGAACTTGCTATCTTCCTGCCTCGCCTTCCAGAGTATACAGGATTAGAAACCTGTGCTCCCATGTCCAGCTTCCTATATTTCATTGCTGGTATTAAATATTTTCCAACTAAAATTATGTTCTGATAGTTTTTGGATGCAGGTGGAAAGAGGACAAAATTGAACAAGGGGACTCTTGCACTGAATGGCAATACTGTCATTCCACATTAAATCCCACTTCATGTTTCCCTTCCTTCACATTACTCCATGATTGTGGTAACTACAGTCAAGCCACAGTTCTGTGAAAATCAATATTATAGTACATAAATAATTCACTTTTCACGTGATAAGTTGGTGAGTCTAGTGCTAATAATAAAATTCATATTTCCAGAAACATTTTTTTTTTTTTTGGTCTACTGGGACTGTAAGGAAGGGCTACTTTCTTGATTTCTGTTCAGCCAGTCGACTGAGATGCCCACTCTCTGAAGCTGGCTTAGGATTCAGCTGTTGTCCACTAGAAACAGCAAGTGACAAACACTGCAAATTAAATCACCTTAATTTGCTGTATCAGTGAACTGGAGGTCATCCCTCCAGAGTCCTGGGAAGTCAGTTTAAGCTTTTGCTGAGCTTTGTCTCAGGCTCTGAAGGTAGGCCTGTTTGGGGCTGGCAGATACTAAGAACTCTGTATACAGGACCAGGTCTCTTCTCCTGGGGGTTGGCTGATGTCTCTGGGACAAGCATATCCCGTGCAAACATGTCACAACACCCTTTCTCCTTCCGATTTTGCTATCGAAAGAGGATGTCCCCTTACCTTATGAAATTCAAGAAACTTCCAAATGGAGGAAGTCCCCTTCTATTGATTTCTGAGTCTTCCTTAGAGCTATGCTTATTTATTTGTCTCTAATTCATACAATATCTATTAATTATACAATAATGTGGCAGGCAAATATAACATAAAATATTGATGCTACAAGAAAGAATAAAATATGAGGCAAATTATATTCAGTCACGTTTTAATCCTGCTTCATCAAATAACACAAGGGCCATTAAATATGAAAACTGTTTCAGGCTCATTTATTCATGGTATTCTTACACACATCCTTGCCTCTCTTTCTCTCTCTCTCTCTCTCTCTCTCTCTCTCTCTCTCTCTCTCACACACACACACACACACACACACACACACACACACAAAGTCCCAGGGTAATGTGAGGATTTGAGGAGTCATGTAAGTGGGACTTGAAGAAACAGAGCCAGGTGGGTGGAATGGTGAAGCCTGACTCAAGTTAGGGTCTTTGGTCCATGTACATGTATGACATATTTTAAGTGACAACCTCTCTGTACAAAAATAAGAATAAAAATTAAAATCATCCTCAGTTGGATGTGACAGATAAGATTATGAAGATGGAGAGCTCTACCTCAGTGCCCACCACTTATCCAATAAAAATGGCTTCTTTAGTTCTAAGGATAGGTTTGAGGGCAAAGAAAAAAACAGCCGTCTTTGCATAATGATGCCTAAATTCACCCTATTTTTAATAACGATCAGTTTAAGGTGTCAGGTGAGCCTATCTGCATGTCCACTTATGACCCCCACCCCATACTGATGATATCCCCAGCATCCTTCTTGTCCGTTGCAAACTAAAGTTGAGGACTACATGCCCCCTAGTGGTTATGTGAAAGCAAAATTCCAGCCAGATGCTTAAATTCTGGTTGAAAGAATAGTTGGATTTAGTTCCTTGAGGAACTTCCACACTGTTTTCCACTCTCACCAACAGTGAATAAGGCTTCCCCTTTCCCCAAATCCTTACACAGTTATGCTGTTCTCGGAAATACACCCAAAGGGCTTTATATCCTACCACAGAGATACGTGTGTGTCCATGTTCTCTGCTCCTCCATTCACAATAGCAAGGAAATGGAATGAGTCTAGATGCCTATCAACTGGTGGATGGGTAATGACAATGTAGTAAATATATACAATGGAATTTCATCTGGTTGTGAAGAAAATGAAATTATAAAATTTTCAGGAGGGCTGGAGAGATGGCTTAGTGCTTTAATGTACTTGCCTATGAAGCTTTAGGACCCATGTTCAACTGTCCAGATCCCATATAAGCCAGATGCACTAAGTGACACAAAGTTGCACATGCATACAAGGTCTCACATGTGCACAAGGTGGTACATGTGTCTGGAGTTTGATTGCAGTGGCTTGAGGCCCTGGTGTGCCAATTCTTTCTCTCTTTTTCTCTCTCTTGAACTCTTTCTCTCATAAAAAAAAAAAAACTTACAAAAAACTGCAGGAAAATGGATAGAATTGGAAAATGCTACACTAAGTGAGGTAATCAGGCTCAGAAAGAAAAAGTGCCACATGTTCTTTCTCATATGCTAATCCTAGCTTCAACATTTTACATTTGCATTTTGGAGTGAATGTCTAGAGACTCCAGGAACCAAGAAAGGAGCCACAGGGGAGGCATTAACGAGGTGTGGATAGTGGAACATATGATATGAAAGCAGAGGGCGGGAATACTGAAGTCAGAAAGGTTTAAAGGTTTAAGAGATGGGGCAGGGGATGCAGAAGAGGAAAGAGGTTGGGGGAAGGCAAACAAAAACTAAGGATATATGAATAAGCACTATGGAAGCCTGCTACTTTAAAAGCTAATTTAAAAAAAATGTAAACAGGGCTAGAGAGATGGCTTAGCAGTTAAGGTGCTTGCCTGTGAAGCCTAAGGACTCATATTCAACTCTGCAGGTCCCACATAAACTAGATGCACAGTGATGCAAGCACGCATGGTTGCACATGTGCACAAGCGGGGCACATGCATCTGGAGTTTGATTGCAGTGGCTGAAGCCCTGGCATGCCAATTCTCCTTTGTCTGTCTCTCTCTCTCTCTCTTTTTCTCTCTCACTCTTGCTCTCTAACACTAAAATACAAATAAAAATAAAAATAAGGCCAATCTGTTGGGCTTGCCTCAAAAAAAATGTAATCAAGGATGCAGATGGCTTAGTGATTAAGGTGCCTGCCTGCAAAGCCAAAGGACCTAGGTTCGATGCCCCAGGACCCATGTAAGCCAGATGTACAAGGTGGCCCATGCATCTGGAGCTCATTTGCAGTGGCTGGATGTCCTGGCGTGCCCACATTTTCTTTCACTCTCTGTCTCATTCTCTCTCAAATAAATAAATAAATAAAATATTTTGTAAGTGTAATCAAATAAAAAGAGAGAAATAAGAAACAGTTTGAATGAAAGTACCTTGCATGAGTAGATAATGCTGATCCCAGAAGCCATAAGTTATTAAACAAAAATCCCAGAGCTAGGAGTGTGGTATGATTCCCTGTGAGTTGTTGCTTAGGGATGGACAGGGGGGCCTCCAAAACAATACAGGCCATTGTCATTGCCCTTGATTGCCCACCAGAACTAGATGGTAAGACCCAGTTGCTGGTAATGTCACACATTTGAAGTGCAGAACATAGAGAAATGAAGCAGGAGCTGAACTACAAGCTTCCTCCCTGCTGGCTAGTGTTCATAGTGTGGGAAGGTGTTACGTCGGCAAGACAAAAGTCATCAACAATCTTACTCAGCTGCGGACTCTGGGTGCTGTAATACTTATCTGCCAGACAAGATATTCCTACTGGTACAATACTGGTATGATTGATATGAGAGTAACCAATCACTTTCTGCTTGAATTTGAGGAGGGAATTCATGCCTGGTACTATAAACTTGCTCATAAGCCCACGGCTGGGGAAATCACAAGCCTGAGGCTGGGTGCCTAGTACAGCTGTTTTGCTAAATGGACATGTCAAACAGCCTTCTAAATGTTTACATTTATACCCATAGATTAGTGCTATTCTCAGCTTTTAAAAAAAAAAAGCTTCTTTTTTCAGACTTTAATGCAGAGATTCATAATTGGTCAAAGTGCTGAGAATAAGTAATTTTTTTTTTTTTTTGCTTTCTCAGCTGTAAAACGGATATGGGCATCATCTGCTCCAAGGTTCAAGCAACATAGCAGATGGAGTGGGGAAAAAAACTGAATGACTCAGAGTATGGGGAGGAGTGCTGGGCAATTCTGTCTTCTGGACAGGACACAGCAACTGTACTCATGAACTCACAGTGGCTGTGGTTACCTCTTCAAGACCTTCACAAGACTGGGCCCAACGACCTGCCATGATGGGTGGGGAGAGGACTCAGGGGCCCCTCCCATTCTGCCAGCAACAGAAGCACCAGTGTGCCCATTCCTCTTAATGCGCCTCTTCTTGAGATTCCTTTTTGGCTCCTAAGAAGTTGTTCAGATTAGCCACAAACGAGATGGACTGAAAGGTTTGCAACAATTAAGTTATGAGATCCTGGTTGAATTCCCATATACACCAGACCACAGCTGTTAGAAATCATTTGAAAAACCACCATGCTTTAAGTCTATGGAGTAATTAATATTTGCTGAATAAATGAAGTGCCTTCTATGTACCAAGAACTGGGATTATCATTTAAATTGCTATTTAAGCTCTAGGCACTTAAGTTAATAAAAAAAATAACATTTGGATAAATCAGGTCCAAATCTCTACAATTTGGAAATCAAACTACATTGTCCCTCACAACCTGCGACAGCCTGGTTTCAGCCTTCCGCACACCAGGGCCACAGATGCCTTACGTAAGATGGCCTCGTATTTGCATATAGCCCTAGCACATAGTTCTGCAGACTTTATCCCAAGATTGTTCATAATATTTAACACATGATAAATATTTAACACAAGGTAAATATTGTGAAAAATTGTTGTTAGAACTGTATTGTTTGGAGAATAATGTTAAGAAAAAAGGACTATGTGTATTCAGGACAGACAGACACAATTTTTGTTACTACTTTTTTATTTTACTTTTATTTATTTATTTGAGAGTGAGAGAAAGAGGCAGATAAAAAAAAAAAGGTAGAGAATGGGTATGCCAGGGCCTCCAGCTGCTGTAAATAAACTCCAGAAGCATGCGTCACCTTGTGCGTCTGGCTTATGTGGGTCCTGGGGAATGGAACGTGGGTCCTTTGGCTTTGCAGGCAAGCACCTTAATCGCTAAGCCATCTCTCCAGCCCTGTTACTACTTTTTGATGCCTCATTTGTTAAATGTGTGGATCCAGACTCTACAGATATGGAGCCCAACTGTAATTACTGTCTAATAAAAATGCCAAGACAACATTCTGCCTGATGAGCCACATAATTGAAAACTCTGAGGCTGCAGGAATTCCATTTCTGTTCTGAATGAGCTAGGGAAGGAGGTACGTAAAAGAGCATCGTCCCAGAGGGCCCACCTCAGCTCAGACTTTGAAATTTTGAGTTCAGGCAGGAGGCTCAAAACCAATCAGCTAAAATAAACCAGGGGTTTGCTGAAGCAGAGAAGGGCCTGAAAGAGATGAGAGGTGCGGGACAGAAGGTGAGCACTCCTCTGGGGGAGGAGACAGGCAGGGCATCCTAAATGACTCACTGTGGAAGCTCCATTTCCTGTGAAGCTAAGCTGAGTGATTGGTCAGTGAAATGAGAAAGGCTAATGAGGTGGCCCTGGTTTCCATTTGTCCTGTCCGCTCACTTTCTTACCTGCACTCCTGGGTCCCATATGTTCTTTCTGAGTCTTGCAAACTTTCCTTGTTTTGGGTCAGATATTTCTCATTCCAGCTCAAGCCAGACACTCCAAGGGGGTCTCTCTGTGGTCTATGGGTACAGCTGTCCACCTGACTGCAGTCGCTACTTCCATCAAAGCTTTCAGATTTTGGTTACTTATTCCAGAAAGGGTTGGGGCTAGACTTCCAGCCCGAAATATAGTGCATATGATTTTCCATATTTTAAAACCCTTTAGCATTACACAGTAGCAATGACTGTTGTAACTGTATCATGTTGCTTAATATTCCATTTGTTGGTTATGTCACAATTTCGTATTCCTTTTTTAGACATTTCTTTAATAAAACAAGCCATCATAAAACCCTATGCCTGGTCTCTGAGTATTTCTTTTGTATACTCATGGTAAAATACTGTGAGGAGAATCACTGAACCAAAATGTAAATAGCAAGTTTTTTGAATGTTGTCAAATTGCATTCCAGAAAAGTTGGGGGTCAGTTTTCCTAATCGACTCTAGCATTGTCTTACAATGTCAGGGTTGATGTGTTATCTGGACTCCCCCAATTGCAGTTGCCTTCTCCTTACTGGGATAAAGCACCCAAGCAAAGGCAGCTGATGGGAGGAAAATTTTATTTCTCTATTTTATTCTGGCTTACAGCCCTGAGGGGAAGCTTCGTGATGGCAGGGGAAACCATGGCATGAGCAGAGGCTGGACGTCGCCTCTGCCACAGAAGGTGGAAAACAGCAGCCGGAGAGTGAGCTGGTCTCCACTGGACTTTGTCACGTGCACGTCAAAGCCCCATGTGCACATGTGCACGGCCACTTCTGGGCTTTCTGGCTGGCTGGCTGACTTTAGTCGACACCATTCTTTCTGTTGCCTGCAAACCAGTCAGGGAGGCTTCCTCCAGCTTAATTCTTCTTCAGGACTCCCGTGACTTTCCAATTTGCTTCTCCTTTCAAGCTTCAGAAGCAGTGGGTCACTAGAACCTTCACTCATTTTCCTTGGGGGCCCTTGAGACCCAACCCAAAATTCTGGTGACCCCTCTTTATACCTTGACGTCTTCTCTCCAGCCTTCTCATGTGAGCAAGTGCCCCCATTTCCTATGACGTCTTCTCCCTGACACTTCAGATTCATCCTGATTAAATGCTCCACAATCACAGTGTAAGCTGTTAACATATTTTTGCTAATAAAACATCAGATTACTTCTCATAAGGAAAAAAAACACTCTGATTATTTAGTGTGATACTCCACTTGAACCAAATTCTTCCCTCCCTCTCTTCCACTGAGATGCCCCACTTCCATCTGCTTATCTTCTAGGCAGGACACCTGGCTTTTCTACAGGGAATATTTCTTTTCCAAGTGTTCATGTCCTCTCTGAGTACCTGTCTTTCCTTGCTATATCTAATTCACTACTTCTTCTATCAGAAATGGCTAATGACTGCATTTTTCTCTCCTAATGTACAGAGCTACCCGAGGCAAGAGATCTGCACTATCCATCTCGGAACCCCAGAGACTAAGATATTCCTCAGTCAAGCACATCTGTGATTCTCAGCTTAGTAAGGTACTGGGTACTTGTCATGATGAGAAGGGAGAAAAACATAATTTGAAAGATTGGATCCTATAATACTATGCTTTGATTTATTTTTTACATGTGATGTTTCTTTTTAAAATTTATATCAAGTTGAATAAGAATGAGGTATAGTTATGTTTATCCATACAGGCTGAAATTACTTTAACAATATTTCCTGGATTGCTGAATTAGTTCCCCAGCCCTTGGGACAGTAGTTACTCCTCTTTGGCTCGCTAGTACTTAGCAGAGTGTCCAACACAGAAAAAGAAGCTGGAGCCTCCAGACACATCTTCTGGGCATGACCAGAGGCAGCTGATGGGAATTACATATGTCTGCCGACTGAGAAATACAGGGATTCGGGTGGGCCCACTCACTCCATGGAAACTGTCCCTGACTATCCACTATCTAGTCTCTACCTTCTTACCATGCAGGCATTTTCTGTGGCATCAGGTATCAGAACACATATATGGAGAGTAGAGTTGTTGAAGGGTAACCTGTGACTCACTCAGTACCTTCCTTGTGTCATGGGGCTCAGAGGCGAACAGTCTCAAGACTTGGATGTGGAATCTGGAAGTATAGGGAGGGAAAGCAGAGGCCTTGGATGGTGTGTGCTACAGGTCCGAATCCCTGTCTGTGCCTTCTTCCAGCATGGCTTGCTGTGGGTGGCACATTTGAAATTCAAACCCAATGGGGTATTAATAAAGTTAATGACCTTGTCCATCTTAGTCAATTCACATGAACTTACTAAGACCTTAAAAGTAAACTTGTTCAAAGATTGCTCTTTCATTTAGCTGAATCTTCATTTGTAAAATTTTATTTGTGTGTGTGTGCCATGTGTATGTATAGTGTATGCATGTGTTTGTGCAGTTGCATGCATCCCCAGTGGGTATGCACACAGGGGTCAGAGTAGAACATCAGATATCTTCCTCTACCATGCTGTTTCCTTGTGATGGAGTCTTTTGCTGGCTCTGGAGCTGCTGTTTCTCACTTAGTCTGGCTAACCAGTGAGTCACCATGATTCTCCTGGTTTTCCATCCCACTCAGGGACTGGGGTTACAGGCATGTGTGCCCATGTCCAGATTTCTACATGGCTGCTAGGGATTGAACTCAGGGACTCATGGCGGTGTGGCGAGTGCTTCTACACCGGGATCCATCTCAGCCCCTAGACTTTTTATCAGTGATGCATCAGGCACTAATCTACAGGTCCAAGGGATGCTGTAAGTGACTGGCATCGAGTGCAGAGGGCATGCACATAGGCTGACGTGGATATAAAGAGCTGAGTCATTCCGTACAAAGATGCCAAGTGCTGTGGGAGCACAAGGACAGTGGTGAGGCTGAACACTGAATGAAACCGAAGACTCCGCAGGGAGGTTGCAACCCAGCTTAGAGCAGTATTGGAAGAATACAGGGTGTGAGGAAGTCCTGTCCAGCAAAGAAACAGAGAATCTCATTTTCTGGAGTGCTGTGAGACATCCTATGCATTTTCATGCATGCGTGTCATGTGCGTTGATCATAGCTTCCCACTAGACCCCTTGCTCCCCGCCCCAGCAGACTCCTAGGATCAGTTGTTGACCCCTAATTCTCCCTTCCCGTCTCTGTTTTTTTGTGTTCTTATCCTCCTTCTCTCTTCTCTTCCTCCTTCCCCCTCTTCCCTTTTCTTTACTTGTCCTTTCCATTTCTCTTATCTTCCCTGCCCTTTCCCTTTCCTTTCTGTCGTTCCCTTCTCTTTCTATTTCTCCTTTCATTTGTTTTGGAGACAAGGTCTCGCTATACAGTCCTGGCTGGCCTCAAGCTTGCTATGGAACCCGCAGTAGCCCTGACCTATGTAGCCCATATTGGCCTCAAGCTCCCTCATTCTCTCAAATACTTGTATTATAGGCCTGTGCCACTGAGTTCAGCCATTAATTCGTGTGTTCAAAGCCTAGTAGGAGATAATGCCTTCTTGCCTCCCCATACTTCTGACGCAAGCAAGGTAGAATTCTTCATCTGCTCGCGGACTTGCTTTTTCCTATCTGCACATCCATAGCCAGGTTTTAAACTTATCAGAAACTCCTCTACCTTCTATCCTGTCTGTCCTCCTACTGTTCCTTCTGTGAAATCCAGCAACCATCAGCGCAAAAAGAAGTATAGATTTTATAGCAAGGAGGGCTTACTATGGCATCAGGATCCCTTAAAGTTGGGCACAAAGGCTGCCTACAATGGGATCACCTGGGGTATTTATAAATCAGTTGTGGTCCAGATTTCTGAGTGGATCCCAGGAGATGCCCTCTGGTCCTGAGAATCATTGAAGTTGGTGTTTCATGCTTCAAGCAGTCACAGTGTGATTGTCCTCAAGCCCACTCTGAGGGTGACTGGGAGAAGCGCAAAATGCCAGCAAGAGAGGCTGAAGACTTCGGGCTTCATCCTGGAGATGAAGTTGCAGAGACTGTCCTGTGTCTCACTTGGTGGGGCCATTTCCCATGCCATTGCTGAAAGACTTCTTGATCCATTGAGATCAAGGTAAAGTGATGGATCATTTCAGGCTAAAGCCAGTAAGAGAAGGCTTGTTCTAAAGACATGCAAGTTTATTTGCTTGTAACTGATATGACAGAAATATACCCAGGTGTATTAAACCCCCGAGATTCTAGGTTTAGCAATTTACTGTTGCATAGCCTTGTCTATTATCAAATCACCTTAAATATCCTTCTTATGATGTTGTTCATTTTGTATTTAGGAGGTCTCTACCTTTAGCTTCTCTCAGTCTTCATTTTCACATGTGGGATAGCAAGAAGGGAGAAAAAGTGGATAACCTGATGGAAATATCACCAATGTGTAATATGTTCATATATTAAAACTCCCAGTAAAAATTATACAAAAGAATGACACTTTATCATCCTGCAGAGATAATGAGAGGTTTGAATATGATAGTGGAAAATCATTTAATAAACTTTGAGTGTGTTGACAAGAGTAAGAGAATCATTTTTTAAGCAGACATCAATATTGTTTATGTGGAAAACAATAACTCTAATTATTTCTTATTAATTTCATTATGACCCTTGGTAATTTCACTATCCTGTTGCCTGGATAATCTTATTTTTTCCGCAGTAAGAGTCCATTCTATATATGGATAGGACAGAATTTCTCATCTTGGCAAGTACACTCCACAGTAGACCATTAAAGTTGCCTGGATAAAAGTTAGGTCTCATATCAGGATGATAAAGCAAGAAATGGAATCCTCCCCAGATGTCTACATTGTATTCTGTGATTTGAGTGGTCTAATTAAAACTAAGAGGAAAAGAAAGAGGGACAACTCAAATGCCACCACGGAGAACATTGAGCAATGCTGTCACCAAGTGCTGTGATGCATAGCAGTGTCTCCCAGCATCTCCAGGCTGTGTCCATTAACGGTGGCATCTCATGTCAAAGTAAGTAGTCTGGAGAAGAGTGAAATAATTGTTTCCTGGGAATATAATTGCTGAAATTAAATCCACTCCAGGCTTTAGCTCTTCTCAAAGGCTCTGTCATTCTCTCTCCACTTTTCACATCTTCTTCTGAAAGACTGTCAGTTATAGCTTTACTTGTCAGACAAGGGGACAAGGAGTGAGCTGACCACAGTCACACAGCTCAGCAGCGGGTTTCTCCGGTGGGAATCTAGGCTGCATGTTCTCAGCAATGAAAAGATCGAGAATATTTCAGAACCTGACATTACCTAGTGATGACTAAAATATTCCTTCTGCAGTGATATGAACTGAGAGATTTAGAAAGAAGCTAGGTTCCGCTAAAGAAAAACAAGGTGACTTTTTTTAAATCCCCTTGAGTCCATAGCTTGAAACACTGTCATCCGCTACAGAAACAGGATGACAGACTGACGTTTTGGATCATAAAAGGATGTACTTTTTCCCACTCCTCCAGCCCAAGCAGCCCATGGGCTACACCCCATTGACCTTGGTATAACACTGACCTCTAATGCAGATGGAGAAACAAGCCAACACTGGGTTTTCAAATATATCATGGAGAATACCAAAAATAGCATGATGTAAGAGAATGAGTCTTTTTATCATTCAAAGCAGAGAGTTTGGGATAGCAAGTATGGAAGAGCATGCAGTAATTTCCCTATGATAGAGAAAAGAAGCTGAGGACATGGGAGTGTTGATTAATTCAATAGTGTTCTATGGTGTACAACAGGAAGACAGACATGAGGAAACTTGCACACTGTGAAGAAAGTGTTGTATTGCCTCTTTAAAAAAAAAAAGTTATTTTTATTTTTATTTTTACAAAGGCTGTGGTATCATAATCCCTCTCCTCCCTCCCACTTTCCCTAAGGGCTCTTCTCAGTATGGTTATTGGTGATCACTGTTGCGTAATTAAGATCCCAGTCGGTCTCTGTGGGGGGTGCCATGCCTCAGGATATTTCTTTTTTTTTAACCTAGAGATTTATTTATTTTTATTTATTTGCAAGAAAATAGAAAGAGAGAAGAGAGACAGACTGGAGAGAATGAGCAGACCAGAGCCTATAGCCACTGCAAATGAACTCCAGATGCATGTACCCATTATGTATCTGGCTTACATTGGTCCTGGGGAATTGAACCTGGGTCCTTTGGCTTCCCAGGCAAATGCCTTAACTGCTAAGCCATTGCTCCAGCCTGCCTCAGGATATTTCTATCCCCCCTGTGGCTGTTAAAATGCCTTCATGGTCTCAGCTGTGGCAGGTCTGTTATCAGTCTGTTTTTGTGTTGAGTTCTCTGTAGCTTCTGGGTTTCTGATTCTATGTGTTTTAATTGACCACAGTGTCTATAACCACTCCCCCTAGGGCTGGTTGGCCAGCTAGTAATGGGAGAAATACTTCTGTTTCCGCTTCCTCTGCAATTTCTCATGGGCCTCAGCAGATGTGGTGGAGGTATCACGTCTTAAGGTAGGCAGTCGGCTATCTTGTCGTATTCATGGATCTTTGATCGTGGTTTGAGAGAAGAGTTTCTTGTACAGAATCTTGTCTCTATATTCTCCTGTTGTTTTGGGAATGGCTCCTAGGCTGCCCCCATCCTAACCAGAAGTCTACTGTCTCCTTCTGGCCAAAATAAAGAGAGGAATGAAGGCGCCACAAAACAAGAAAGATGGAGAAGTACCTGGGAATGGCAGCCTCTGGATTTTCCCCACATGTCATGAAGTGGGTGCTGTACTGCTCAGCTAGACTACATGGGGAAGTGAGAAGACCTGGGTAAAGACCACTGGTTTTGTTTTGTTTGTTTGTTTGTTTGTTTTTTGCTGCACAGAGCTGGTTGGGAAGATGTCAAACTTTCCATTCCCTCTGTAGAAATTAGCTCAACATGGAGAAAGAGAGTAAAGGAGATTCAAGGTCTCGAAGGAACTGTGATAAAGGAACTCTGACCCAGAAAACATTGAGAAGGGTCTAGATGGAGGTCCAGGAAAACAGTGACCTTAGCAGAGTCAAACAGGACTCTTCATTTCAGCAGATGCCCACTTGCCACCCGCCTCAGTGGACAGGATTACTACCACACCTGCCATACCCACCACAAACAAGAAATTACCACAGATCCACCCCCCCTAGAGTTAGATGATGTCCCTAAGCTAGTGCATGTGAAAGCTTCCTACGCTGCAAAGCTCAACAATGACTAAGTTTACTTTGAATTAACCAAGATCATGCTTATTGATATCTTGTCTTAGTCGTGCAAAGAGAAATTTAGTTGAAGGTGCTTCCTTTTTCACGCACTAATAAGTCATTTGACAACTGCACACCGTCCTTAGGAAGCAGTCAGCACTGTGTGTGTGTCTTTCTCAGATGCACAGGATGAAGTTGGCTCGATCGCATGGTCATGCTGCCTAGAGTTGAGCATTGAGCTAGTGCCAGGCCTGCAGAGCAGAAGCAATCAGGAAGAAACTGAAACATTAATATGCATTTGACAAACACAGCACTGAATCACAGAAACTCAGATAAACATGTAAAGTAAAACCCATTAGAAGACGATCGAAAGTGTGCGATATAAACGCGAGACCCCTTTGTTACAAACAGCAGGGAATTAGAAGACTATGGACTACAGGCTCTTGAATCCCAGGAAAAGTACCGCTGACTTTAACCTCGGTTCTAAGGCAGGAAGGGGAGGCAAGCAAGCCTTAGGGAAAGGCGTGGTGAAGAGGGGCTCTCAGGGAAGCAGGCAGAGGGGAAAGGGGTCGTTGAACTGACAGCCACAGGACTTGCAACTGCTGGCATGGAGCAGGCAGCACGAAGAAGCCCAGTGTGCACACTTTTATATAAGCTTCTTGTGTTGATTCTTTGCTTAGGAATAGCATGAGATACTTGGAAGCATTGAAACTGAAGTTTACTTTTGTTCCACAAGTATAGGAAAGGTGTGGTTAGGAATGGCAGCAGGAGAGCGTGGCAGGGAGGGCAGACACAAAAAGGAAGCCAACAGAGTGCGATTATCCTCAAGCACTCAGAAGGAACCATTTACATATAAACAATACTTAGACTAATTGCCTATTACATTAACTATGCACCAAAGGAGGTTCAGTGAAAGATCGTGATTAGGTAATATTTAGCGGTCATGGTTCCTATTTCTCCCCTCACCTACAAGTAATAAGACTGAGCTTCATTTGCATTATTTTGTTGTTTAGGTAATTTACTAATCCAGACAGAGATGTCCCTCCACCTTGTTTTTGATTGTGTCACTCACTCATCATTTAGAACCAGAAGCTCTGGAAACATCGCTAACAAATTCACCTGCAAAATTAAAGGATTTTACATACAGTGTTTTACTTTTATCTTCATTTTTGACAGATCTAGTCACCTTTCCAATGAATTATGTCCTTGAAAATGGGTAGATTGTTGACGCCCAGGTAACTCCTTAATGCTAGGGTCTCGGGATTGAGGAGGTGAATTGAACGGGATGTTGACAGTAGAAGAAACTGGAAATTGCAGCATGCCAGGGTCTCAGCTGAAAGACTTGAGCCTACAACCACATGGCTGGACACACATACTTCTTGGAGGATGGAAGAGGAGGTAAATTCATTCCCAACATTTCTTCTGAGTTTTGGGGAGCCCAACATGCTTAGGAAGGCATAGCAGGGCAAAACCATGAGAACGGTGGCTAAAATCTGGAAGTAGAAGGGGTTGGAGAGATGTCCCAACAGTTGAAGGCACTTGCTTTCAAAGCCTGACGGCCTGGGTTTGATTCTCCAGTATTATATAAAGTCAGATTGACAAGGTAGAGCATGCATCTGGAGTTGGTTTCCAGCAGAGGCCCTGGCTCACCCACATTCTCTCTCTCTCTCTCTCTCTCTCTCTCTCTCTCTCTCTCTGTGTGTGTGTGTGTGTGTGTGTGTGTGTGTGTGTGTCTGTCTGTCTGTCTCTCTCTTTCTCAAATAAATATTTGGGCTGGGGAACTGACTCAGAGTTTAATGTGCTTTCTCACAAAGCCTGCCAGCCCAAGTTCAATTCCCCAGTACCCACATAAAGCCAGACAAAGTGGTACATGCATTTGCACTTGTTTGCAGTGGCAAGAGGCCCTCTCATGCCCATGCTCGCTTGCTCTCTCTCTCTCTCTCTCTCTTTCTCTCTCTTTCTTTCTTTCTCTCTCTCTCTCTCTCTCTCTCACACACACACACAAATAAATAAAATATTTAAAAATAAAATAAAATTTGGAGGTGGAGATGGGAGGAAGATGGGCTCTAAGCTTTGTGAAGAAAAATCCAGAAAGATACAGACAGGGATGTTTTGTTTTCTACCAACAGAGCTTTGTGTCAAAGAAGAACGGGAATGCTAAGTAGTGGCATAGGAACCCAGTGATGTGGACGAACTAACATTGAGAGTCGGTAAGGCTGTGATGTGGTGGGCATAAATCCCCTAGGGCCTAACCTGGCACCGGGACCAGCAGGGCCACAACAAGCTCAGTGCTCCACATCCTAGATCCACCTCTGACCTTAGTCTCTTTGACTTTGAAATGAGGAAGCTGAATGTGAAAGGGACCTTGATGCGTACAACTGGCAAAGACCAGGCAGGCTGGGGCTGGAGAGACTTCCACCAGTGAGAAAGTAAACTTTGGTTTCCCATTCTGACAAATACTGCCGGCTGGTGGAAAAGAACACCACAACTCCACCTATGCAGCAAGCATTCGCTGAACATGCCTACACTGCTCCTGGAGCCAAAAGAGAACATGAAGCCAGGACGAGAGCTCAGTGTGATGAACACTTCAGCATCCAAGACAGCGGCATGAAGCTGTGAAGAGTGAGACATGCAGTCCTGAGTCTGCTGGACTCAAGGAATGAGCTGAGGAGACCTGCTGAGCCATAAGGAACAGATGGTGAGTGTAGGTAAACACAGAAAACGGGGCTGGGGAGATGCACCAGCGTTTAAGGAGCTTGCCTGCAAACTTGAACAACCAGGGTTCAATTCCCCAGCACCCATGAAAAGCCGGACGCACAAAGTGGCACATGTATCTGGAGTTCATTTGCAGCGGCTGGAGGCCCGCCCTGGCATGCCCATTCCCTCTCTCTCTCTCTCTCTCCCCCACCTTGCAAATAAATTTAAAAGAAAAAAGAAAAAAACAATACAGAAAAAAGATGGAAGGCGCCAGGCATAGAGTCCAAACATGATATAAGCGACCTTATGGGCCACACAGCGAGACTGTTCAAACCAAGACTGCAGCAAGTGAGTCTGTTGTTATTATTTCTAGTACCTGCTTTGCTACTGTCACGATTTCTATTTTTTGTTATTTTTACCGCTTTGTGGGCACTGAAGGAACACATTTGGAAAACAGTACACAGGATACAACTGCCTCTGTATCAACAGTAGAGTAAAACTGCTTGTGCTCAAAGGCCACAGGAAAAATGATACATGAAGAAACTGAAGCTAAAACCCTGACTTCCATATGCCTAAAAACCACTGTTTTAGTCAATAATGCATCTCTCAAATAGGAAGCAGATCACCCAAAGCTCTAGACTAGATAGAATTCATCTTTCCCTCTTTGTCCACAGTCTAGCTGTTTTGTCACAAGCCTACCTACAGGAACGAAATACAGGGGATGCCCATTGTCTGTCTCACTCACTGATGATGCGGCTGTCACACAGGATCTGAAGGGACACTGGTGGAAAGCCAGCAAGAATGACTTTGTTTGTTTGTATATGCACAATGTCCCCTCAGGTGGGATTAAAAATGGCAAATGAGATACCAGCTGCCAATGGTTATTGTCTGAGTCTCAGAACAGTGGCCTTATTGCTGGTAATTGCCCCTTTTTATGGGGGGGGGGGAGAGCAGTCTCTCTTCATTCTGTTTGCCGTCACGTTCTATAAATATCAAAGTCAATAGGGCATTGTCACCCAGAAGAGCCCTCGCTTCCCGGGTACACAAAGCCTGCCAAGACAGACTCAGTGCAGGCTGAGTTCATACGGGGCATTGTTCAGTCTGTAATAAGCGGCGACAACCTCCAGTTTCCCTTCCCAAGGCGTGTGGTCAAGCTGTGGGCATGCGCATGCATTAGGAGGCAACTCTGTGGGACTGGTCCCCGGAAGCCAGCTGTGCTTTGCTGCTGGCCTCTGTCCTTGGGAAGAGGCCAACTCCCCGGCTCCCTGCTGAAAGTTTAATTCTAAAAGTTTGAGAAAAAAAAAAAAACTGAACCTCTAGTTGAGAGATAGATATCACAGCAAGCCTACTTCCTTGGGCAAAGCCCAAATCATTTCAAGAGCACGCAGAGGATGAACAAACACCATAGCAAAGCAATGACTAGAACTTTCCTTGACGAATTTTGCCTTTGGACATAAAGGACCAGTCTGAGACCCGTGCCTTAGTGCAGGGACTAACTGCCATCATGTAAAATAACCAGACAGCCCAGTATTTGCATGCGTGAAGCAGAAAATGTGTTTTCTAGTTATCTGATTTGTTCCTGCCCACAAGATCTTTCTGTAAAATAAGGGGCAATATTGGTTTAATGAGGAGCTTTTCCTCCGGAGTCCTTGGACACTCAGAGGGCAAAGCTAACCAAATTCAGGTACTTTTAATTTGTTGCTGACACTACCAACTCTAGCCACAAAGGATTTATATCTCACTCATGTTCAGTGAGAAGAAGCAACCAGGACAGGGTGCTCTTCCCTGCCTTCTTCCATGCCATGCCCCTCCTGGCCTCCGTCACGTTCACTGAGGATGTGGACTATCGGCATCCCTGATGGTCCTAGAAAAAACTGAGTTCAAACAGTGGGCACACATTCAAGAGAAATGCCTAATTTTATATTTATATCAGAAACAGCCTGCTATGGGATTAAGTAAAAGTGATCTCACCTAAGGAAAAGAGGAAAGTGAAAAAAAAAAAATCACCCACTCATCAGTGTTACTTATGATTCACAAGTTTCCGTACCAGCAGCAAGATACACTTATATACATAAAAAATTATGGTATGGGTCTTTGTAACCTTTGGAAATAGCATTAAGTTGGGGGGGCTCCCCCTTTTTTAGGAAAGTAATGATAGCCATAGGCAGTACTGCGAGGATGGCCCTCTTCATTAAGCCACACCTGTCCTCCTCATGCAGAGCTGGTGTTCAGGGTAGAGGCCAGGACACTTACCTTAAAGGAGGAGTAGAAGGAGCCCCATTCCTCCCCTGCCACCACTTCAGTGAAAGTCACATTTTCAATGCAAGCCTCGGTGGAAGCAGCCGGTGCTGGCACGGTCTGGTTGACATAGGAGCTGCCCTCTGTGAGGTTGGCCGGCATGGCTCACACAGGGTCAAGCCTCTGCCCCTGTCCCTGGAAAGCAGCTGGATGAGGGGCCAGCCGGGCCTTTGAGAGCCCAGCAGCTGCTGCTCCCTCGGCACCTGCTCTGCCTCGCAGAGCTTCTGGCTACTGCTTGCCTAAGCCGAGGCGCAGAGCCCTCCCTGAGCCCACCTCGCTGAAGAGCTCTGCCTGACAACAAGGAAGATCCACGTGCTCCTCTCTCGCCTCTGCACTTACTTACCACCCAGCAGCCAGTGAGCCCTCCCACCCCACAGCCCTGCCCAGGGCCAGGCCTCATCTCCAGAGCAGGCTGGAGCCTCCACAGTCATGCCTGTCGCTCCCCGGATGGGCCTCCCCTGCCTGGTTATACTTTCCCTAACTTACACAGCGGAAATCCACCTCTGCTCTGGCTCCCGGGGAAACACGCATTCTGGACTAGTCAGCTGGTCCCTTCATTCTGGTCACGTTTGCACTTCTGAGATGAGTTGTGACTTAGAATTCTCACCTGGTCATTTACTTAGTACATTATTTCAATAATTGTAGGCAAATAACACTCGGGATTCTGCCTGGGTTTTCACAAGGCAGTTCGGAGAAATTTAGGGTCTATGTTTGTCACTGGTGAGACCCCCATCTCTGTCGTTGTGTTCACTTCCGCTCCTGCTGAGGACCAGCACAGGGTAAGGGTAGGAGGGTGGAAAGGAGGTAACAGCAGCTTCTTAACACTGTAGACAGGAATAGGCAAACAAATAAATAAATGAAATTTTAAAATACCTGCTTTCTACTTCACAAATAAACCCACAAAGCACACTTCCATGTTCTTTGGCTTGGTTTCCAAAGTAGCTCTAAGATAGGCTGGGAAGTTACCTTTATTTATGTTTCTAGTTTCTTCTAGAAGAGACTAGCTGATAAATGACTTGCCCAGGATCTCACAGCTGGCGATGGAAATGAACTAATAATCCATCTCTCCCAACTTCCCCCAAAGTTATTTACCGCAACATAGATCAATTTGCATCAAGTCTCAAATGTTTACTAGGGCAAGAAGTTCACATGAGCTGGGCATGGTGGAGTACACCTTTAATCCCAGCACTTGGGAGGCAGAGGTAGGAGGATCGCCATGAGTTCAAGGCCACCGTGAGATTACCTAGTGAATTCCAGGTCAGCCTGGGATAGAGTGAGACCCTACCTTGAAAAAAAAAAAAAAAAAAAAAAGTTCACATGAATAAGATAGCAGGCCAGGGGTGAGCCAGTAAGAACTAAAATGCCTATTTAGCAAGCCCAGTTCCTGATGTCTTACACTGAAGACTCTCTGTGCACCACACAGGCCAGCCACTGGTTGACACTCCCTGGTATAGGAGTAGGAGGATTTAGCACGTTTTCCCTGATATGTCTTAGGAATTCTTTAGCATAATAAATGCAGCCCCAAGCACAGGCCAGTGTGCTAGAAATGAAAAGATATAAAGTCCACAAGCGAAGGGGCACCAACAGGAGGGAGCTGGTAAGTGTGGGTTTTCAGAGAAAGGGTCAAAACTACATAATAACCCAAGGAGTTCATTGGCAAATAAATGTGGAAAGATGTTCAACCACATTAACAATTAAGGAAAAGCAACTTAAACATAACCTTAACCCATAAGCCCAGTGAAAACTTGGGCGTACAACCCTCTAGTGCTGACAAGGTTGAAAAGAAATAGTTATATGCTTTTATTCTTATGTGAGTTAATTGACATGGTGACTGTGAAGAGAAATTAATCAGAATCTAATAAAGTTGGAATTACCTACTATCTACTGCATCATTTCATTTATACATATTGGTAAATTTCTATCTCTGTCTGGGTTACTGGGGAAAATTCATCATGCTACACTCTTCAAATGTACATATTTTTCTGTAGGTATGTTTTTCTTCAAAAAATTATAACACAAGTTTTGTGAGAAACTTTTGATAAAGGACAGAAACTGGTTGGGTACTAGACCTATGGGAGTGGCAAGACAGAAAGCAGTGTTTGTCATGGCCACTGGATGGGTGGATAGACTTTTCTGGCTGTGTCCTCTCTCCAACCCGGGGTCCATGTAGATCATTGCTTAATGTGTGGCTTCCTCCTAAAAAATATTAACATATATATGTACAAGGAGACATATAATATGGCTTGGAAACACATTGGAAGCAACCTAAACATTCATGTCCACAAAATTAGCCAGACATTTGAACGTAGAAACTACCTGCATGCCCACCAACTGGACGAATGAATTCATGTAGTTATACAATGAAATACTATACAGTAAAGAGAATGATCAGTATTATAGATGAAACTCACAGACACTGCACAGTATTAAGCAAAAACAATGAATGTGTTTCTTTTATTTATAAAGAATAACCATGCATGGACACACAACAGAATACTGTCCAGGAATTAAAAGGAATATTTGCAGGCCAGCTTGACAAACTAACATGGTATAATTATTGATATCATGTGTCAATTTGACCTGGTATAGGGCTCCCAGAGATTCAGGCAAACCTTATTGGGTATGTCAGTGAGGGCGGTTTGGGATGAGACTGACATATGAATTGGAAGACTGAGCAAGGCAGGCACCATCGCCAACAAAGATGGTGCTCCTTGCTCAGCGGAAGGCCTGAATCCAACAAAAGGAGATTCTCCTGTGAAAAAGAGAGAGCCTCTCTTGCCTGACTGTGTTGAGATGGGGTGTTGATTTTCTCTTTTGAACTTAAACTGAAACATGGTTCCAAGATGCTTGCATCTTAAATAAGGGTCTCACACCTATAGATTCTGTTTCTTTGGAGAATAATCACTAGTACAGATGGCTTTTAGCTCCTTGTGGTGAATTTCTCCTTAGAGTCGACAAAAATGAGAGGAACATAGATGAAATGCACACCTTATAGTGAAGCAATAAGACAGTAGCTAGAGGGCTAATTGATAAACACCCATCTATGTGATAAACACCTACCTATGGAGGTTCCTCAGAAAACTATGAAAAGAACTGTCATGCGATGCAGCTATAGCACTTTTGGGTATATAGCTAAAAGAAAGAACATCTTTACTCTAGGGCTGGAGAGATGGCTTAGTGGTTAAGCGCTTGCCTGTGAAGCCTAAGGACCCCGGTTGGAGGCTCAATTCCCCAGGACCCACGTTAGCCAGATGCACAAGGGGGCGCACGCATCTGGAGTTCGTTTACAGAGGCTGGAAGCTCTGGCGCGCCCATTCTCTCTCTCTCTCTCTCTCTCTCTCTCTCTCTCTCTCTCTGTCTCCTTCTCTCTGTCGCTCTCAAATAAATAAATAAACAAACAAACAAAAACTTTTTTAAAAAAAGAATATCTTTACTCTAGAGATGCCTGCACATCCATGTTCGTCACTGCACAGTTCACAACAGTGAAGCCCAGATGGATGGAATCATGGGTGGCTGAGTGGATGAAGAATGGCGTACTTACACAATGTGCACAGTGGAATTTTGTTCCGCTCTAAAGAAGAGTGGAACTGGTATGCTCGTGCCAGGCAGACAGTGGGGAATACTGGGGAGAACAGGACACACCACTACAAGCCAAGAGGTCATTGCAGAGGAAGTGGCGACGCTACTACTGCTCTCATGGTTAGCCTGAAAGTCAGTTCCAGGGAGATGATGACAGACACTGTGGTCACTCAGACCTCATCAAAACAGAGTTCTACAGAGAAAGCGACACAGATCCTTATCTCGCCCAGGGGAGGAAAGACTATGTTTACCCGGGGACCGACCGCTGGGATCACTCCCAAGGAAACCCCAGCCCCAAGCTCAACCCGCACTTCCTTCCGTTTTATAGTCTGGCAGCAAGGTGGATTCCATAGCAACAAGGCAGATTCCACAGCAGCAAGGTGGGGCGAGCAAGCAAGTGGGTGCTTTGCGAAAGCATAGGCGGCAGTTAGCTCTGCGGTAAGGTTGTCAAGATCCTTGTCAAGGGCAACCTCTATTTTGTCTTAACCATTCCTCCCTCTGACTGCTCTTTGGGGGGGAGGGTTTGCCTAGGACTTTTTGCTCCATTGAGCAAGAAGAGGTTGGGCCTGGCAACAATCAGCACCAACTGTAATTCAGAATTTAACAAGTGGTCTTGTTGACCTCAGCGCCATCCCTCCACCAGACTGCCTGAGGCCTCCTGATCCCCACAATGAGTATCAATAACTCCACTGAGGAAGAACCTCAGCAGAATGGAGGCAGGGTGAGAGGGTCAAAGAGTGCAACCTTTTTTTAAAAAATCAATAATTAAAAAACTAAAAATGAATAAAAGACAAATGGTATTAGACCATTTGCAGGGAAATAGATGGGGTTATCATTATAAGTTATCATTATAAGTGTAGTAAGCCCAGAAGGACAGATATCATTCATTTCCTCTCATATGTAGAATGTAAGGAGGGAAAAGTGACATGAAGGTAAAGGGGGCTGTTGGAGATCTAGAAGGGGAAAAGGGAAAGGAAATAAAGGTTAGGAAAGATGATTATGGTCAAAGTACATTATATGCATGTATTGGTGTGTTGTAATAAGTCCCATTCCTTTGTACATTCAACATATACTAATTAAAAGGGCTATCATACACTATGGTAGAGATATAAATTGGAACACACATCAGAAAATGCACACTGTATGACCCAGAAATTTCATGGCTTGGAAAATGCCTGGCACAAAGGAGCCCATTTGTCAACCAAAGGAGTCTAGCAGCTCTGTAATTGCTGCTGACCAGAAAGGATTGCCCTGTTCCCTGTATGGAATGAATGACATGAGAATATTCCATAGGCAAAAATGTATTGAGCTGCACCCACATATAGTTTCAGTATGTATGTTATCCAGAGGTCACAGGCTGGCTTGGGACTCTGATAAGAATAGGGGGATGGGAGGTAGCCATTCACTACACGGCAGAGATAAAGTTCAAGATCAAGGAGACAGGCCGAGAGAGGCTCTTCTGGCTGATTCCTTTTCCTCTGCACATATTGCCCAGTGAGATTGTTGCTTGGTCTGTGGTTATCACATAGCACAAAAGTAACAGCAGCAACTTCGGAACCTGGTTTGGCTGTGACCGGTGAGGACACGGTGGGTCAGGGCAGATCCAACACACACAAATGGGCAGCCTGGCCACCCATTAGTGTTTCTTCTTGCCCACTTGTGTTAGGCTACAATCCAGGTGTTTGGCCAGGAGCATAGTGTCATTCAAGGCATTTTTTTTCCCCTAGGTTCCGTTGTGATGTTGACAATTTCTTTTTCTTGTGGCAGTACAATTGATAGCAGCTATTATCTTCAAAGACAGCACGGGGTTGAGAAATTCTAGCATGATGGGCACAACGGTCTTACGCGATCGCATTCATGCCATTGCATACCTCCTATGTCCTTTGTTTCACCCCGACTGTTAGAAGTAACTCACAGGTGAGCCTTGCCGCTACCTAAGGCTGTTGCTTATTCCTGTTTGGAGACTGAGCGATGTGTCTATTCTGCCTGCTTCCCCACGTTGTTTGGTGTATCGGGGAGAATCTGAGCGTCGCTTTTATTCTGCTCTCCCCATGCATCATTTTCATAGATATGGAAGTTGAAATGTGGAGAGTGTTAAGTCCAGGTTTACCTCAGGGTCTGCTGTTAGAAGAAGACAACCTACCCTTCCCCCACTCCCAGCGAAGAAAACCAGCTGAAAGAATTTGAGTAGCTTTTGAAGCTTCGCCCAAGATCCTGGCACATTTTGATTTATAACCTGGAGCTCCATCTCTAAGGTCTATGCTCTACACTAACAAGTATACAAAGCAAACATCACTAAAAACAATGCTGTTGCCCTGCTGCCAAAACCAGAAATTAATTTTGTTATGGATTAAAGGGATTTAGAAGGAAACTAGTCTTCAAAGTCATCCATCACAGTATTCTAGCAGAAAAAAAAAGTCATGAAGCTTATTGTTTCCATTGATTTGAAGCACTTCTTTAATCCAGATTCTATGCTGTGTAAAAGAACATCGTTTTCCTTCAAAAAAAAAAAATAAAAATAAGTCAAGCCAGGCATGGTGGCACACACCTTCAATCCCAGCACTTGGAAGATAGAGGTAGGAGGATCACCATGAGTTTGAGGCCACCCTGAGACTACATAGTGAATTCCAGGTCAGTCTGAGCCAGAGCAAGACCCTACCTTGAAAACCAAAAACAAACAGAGAAACAAACAAAAACAGTCATGGAAACCTAGGGTCCCCCACCCGCCCCCAGGCTTGGCATCAATGTAGACTTCTTTTGGTGAAAGGGCTGTGTCCACTCAAATGTGGGTGATTCTGACCACAGAGCAGCTTCCCTTAGCATCCTGCTTCAGACTGGGCCATCTGTGACTGCCCTGGGCCTGCCGTCCAGTGAGCAGCGCATGGCTGACTTCTTTGCATCAATATGTGTGCTAAGCCTGTGTGGTTACTGCATGGTGGGGCAGGTTGGATGGCGAGGTCTCCAAGCCACAGGCTGTTCGAAGATGTGTCAGTTAGTATGGCCAGGGGCATGACTATAAGTTTTCAGGTAAAAAGAAAATAGAGCTTCATGGCCCGGACAAGGAACCAAGTCACAGGAGGCGCCCATACTCAAGAAGAGGGGATCACACAAATGTGTGAGTACCAGGTCTTTCATATGGTGGGGTCCACCTTAGCATCTCACATCATTCTTAGGTGTTTATGACTGAGCGAGGCAGCTTTTGAATAAGGTTAAGGAAATACCGGAGTCAAAAGTTTAAGGAATATACTCCAGAAATACTATTTATGAAAATAAGTCACTTTATAAAAGAACTGAAATGTTTTGAATTGCAAAATAATGATAATAATAATAATAATAATAATGAGCTAACAGGGCAGGCTAAGAAAAAAACTCTCAGAAGACATTAAAAGTTATACTATTATGAGAAAATGGCAAAGTAGTGTGCACAATAGTAGATATGTGAACATCTATATAATAAGCCTCCGTGGGAGAGTTAAAAATAATTGGAAAGGGATAAGGAAGATATTTACGAAAGAATTTCATTTTATAATTCATAGAAGTCTTTAAATTTGGAATTTAAAATTCTTAAGTATATACTTTTAGAAAGGGATGAACTGCCACCTTGAAACTTCCGTGAGGGAAATGAATGAAGACATGAGAAAATTGACAGGTACCAAAGTTTGAGGGTCAGAGATTCAATATTATAAAGTTCTTTTCTTTCCTTTTTTTTTTTTTTTTTTTTTTTTTTTGGTAGGATCTTACTCTACCTCAGGCTGATCTGGAACTCACTCTGTAGCTCCAGGCTAGCCACGAACCCAGGATGACTCTTGTACTTTAGCCTCCCAAGTACTGGGGTTAAAGACATAAGCAGAGTTTCAATTCTTGTGAAATTGTTTTATTAGATTCAGTGAAATTCCAGTCATAATAAAATTCAAGATTTTTCAGTAGAAGCTGACAAAAATATCAAAATTTACATACAAAAGCAACGTATTACCCACAACACTCTTGCAAATGAAGAGCATGGGTGGAATGCTTGAGCTACTTGACTTCAAGATTTTCTAGAAAGCTGCAAAAGCTAGGACAAGGCGATAGTGGTCCAAGGATCTGTAGACAGATCACAAGAACATAACACTTTAGAATGTAGAAATTGACCCTCATTTTTATATGCTTCTGGTTGTTGACAGAAGTGCCCAATCCAATGGGGAATGAAAATTCTTTTCACCAAATGGTGCTAAGCAACTGGATGCCCATGTAGACAGGAAAACAAAACTCTACCTCTATCTTGCACTGTAATATATATAACATATATATATATATGTGTGTGTGTATATATTTATATGTACATATATGTATATATATATGTGTGTGTATATGTATATTTTAATGTGGGTCATCGCGTCAAGACTATGTGTTTAGACAACACTGGAGAATACTTTCACATTTCTGATTAGGCAAATGATCCTCAGCATGATATAGAATCCAGTTATCAAAGAAGGAAAATTAACATGCTAGACTTTGTTGAAACTAAAATACTATCCTCATTAAAAGATGTTTGAAAATGCCTTTAAATATATTAAAGTTGCCTGGTGTGTTGGCACAAGCATTTAGTCCCAGCACTTGAGAGGCAGAAGTAGGAAGATTGCTGTAAATTTAAGGATAACAGAGTGAGTTCCAGGTCAATGTGAGCTAGAGTGAGACCCTACCTCAAAAAAAGGGAGGGGGGTTAAAGTCTAAAGGCAATATTAGGAGAAAATACCATAAATCATCTTATATTATCAAGGATATATGAGTAACCAAAATAAAAGGACCAAAGCAATTAAAATGCATAAAAGATTTGCACAGATGCTTGACAACGGACTGTATGTGAATGACCCCAAAAGCCTAGGGAAATCCAGAGAGAAATCCACAGTGAGATGAATGATCCTCACTCACAGGAACAATTTTAGCTCAACAGAGTGACACAACCAAAGGCTGGAGAGGACGTGGCACCAGTGACACTTTACCAATGCTGGTAAAAGGCAGAAAGTCACATCCATAGTGAGGAGGTTCTAGCTGTCTGTTGGAGTCAGCTCTACAGTGCTGGGACAAACTTCCAGACGCTTTAAGGGAGGAAGGGATTTATTTGAAGCTCACAGATCCATGGGAATTCCATCACTGGCCATAGATCATAGATCCAAGCACAGAGAAAAAAATAAAACGGCCAACAAACACCAAAAGCAGCAAGCAGAAACCCCAGAGCTCAAACTCTTCCCTTTACACCTTTGGACTGGAATCAGATCCATCCTGGGGGAGGGGCAGGCCCCCTCCAGCACACTGCCATAGACTCAAGCAGGAAGTCTAACCTCAGGGGACGTACATTCATATTCAAGCGACTACACTGTCTTTATAAAACAAGACACACAGCCTGCGACCCATAACTTCTGCAGATTTGTTGTAAGTGCACAGAAAAAAAAGACTTGCACAAGAATGTTTACCACAATTTTTACCTCTAATTTCACAGATTCCAGAAGGCTGGATGTAGTCACACGACGGGGTACTTCTTAGCAACAACAGGGGATAAGGTGATCATACATGCAGCAGCATTTTAAATTTCAAAGCTAATATGCTGAAGAAAAATAGATATTGGTAAAAGTAATAGGTAATATACGATCCTAATCATTAACTAGGCCCTGCAGTAAGCGAAACTAATCTAGAGGCTGTGCCCATGGGCATGGGGATGGGGAAGGGGGTGGAGGCTGAGGGAATGGGTATGAAGGAACTTCCTGATATTACAGATAGGTTCTGTTTCTTCATAGGGGCCTGAGGTATACAGCTGTGCACATCTTTTGAAATCCATTGAATGTTGTAATTAAAATTTATATATGTGATTACAAGCAATTTTTTCCTGGAGTGAAACATTTTTTTTAAATGACCAAATATGAGTATTCATTTATTTAATGTTATGCTGAAGAATGTGGAGAAGTGTATATAGACAACATTATCTGAGTCCTGAACGTGGCAATGCCTCGTGGGTCTATAAAATATTCCTGGGATCTTTGGGGAGTAATAGCAGTCTGGGAAAGCCATAGCACAAGCCTGGGATCCCAACCTGAATCAGTAGCCCGTTTCTCCCTTATAGAATGGGCTTGTCTGTCTTGTGCCCATCTCACTTGTATTTTAGAGGTAAATAACTCATCTGAATTTCACAGGTTCACAAATGGAAGTTGGAGTGCTGGAATGAGTGGAGACCTGGGGACTTTGAAGAGGAGATGAATACATTTTATATGTGAGAAGGACAATAATTCTTGGAGTATGAGACAAAAATGCTGTGGTTGGGCTGGAGAGATGGCTTAGCGGTTAAGCGCTTGCCTGTGAAGCCTAAGGACCCCGGTTCAAGGCTCGATTCCCCAGGACCCACGTTAGCCAGATGCACAAGGGGGCACATGCATCTGGAGTTTGTTTGCAGTGGCTGGAAGCCCTGGCGTGGCCATTCTCTCTCTCTTTCTATCTGCCTCTCTCTCTCTCTCTCTGTCACTCTCAAATAAATAAATAAAAATGAACAAAAAAATTTTTTAAAAATGCTGTGGTTGGGGGGATGTCCCTCCGAATTCCTGCATTGGCCAGCCAATATGGCTATGTCAGGAGGTTGGCGTTAGTGTTTGAGTCCTAGGAACTCTCCCCTTCAAGAATGGAAAGAATGCCATCTTGTAGGAGTGAGTTTTCACTCTCAGAGAATGGACTGGTTACTGCGACAGTGGGTAGTCATGAAATGAGTTCATCCTTCATGTTTTGCCTCTTTTGTCTTTGCCCTTGTGCTTTCTACCATGAGTTGAAGCAGCACAAGGCCTCCATTAGAACTGTCTGTCAAAATAAACCTCATTAAAATTTAGCTCTCAGATATCCCATTGTAGCAATAGAAAACAGACCGAGATAGTCATTTCCAAAGTCAGTTATGTTTTTCTTCTTGCTTTCTTTTATTTATTTATTTTTTGAGGCAAGCCCAACAGACTGACCTTTTTGTAATGTGTGTGTCTGTGTGTGAGAGAGAGAGAGTGAGAACTGGCAGGCCAGGGCCTCCAGCAACTGCACTCATCAGTTCTGTCATCTTTTAATTGTATGTTTGCATGTTGTGTGTGCTTACTAATGTGTGTGTGTGTGTGTGTGTGTGTGTGTGTGTGTGTGCAGGTAGAGAAGTGACTGGGCACGTGGAGGCCAGAGGACAACCTCGGACGTCATCCTCAGGAACGTCATCCACATTTTATTATTTGTGAGGAAAGCGGGAGAAGGCGGTGTATAGGTGTGCCAGAGTTTTTGCCACTGCAGACTCCAGATGAATGTGCCACATTGTGTATCTGGCTTCATATGGGTCCTGGGGATTTGAACCTGGGCTGGTAGGCTTTGCAAGCAAAAACACTTTTAACTGTTGAGACATCTCCCCAGGCCATCATCCACATTTTCTGAGACAAGTTCTCTCAATTGCCTGGCGCTCACCAAGTAGACTTGTAACGGGGTGTAGCGGGATATTGGGAGTTCAGAAAAGAGTCATTGGAACTCCTAATTCAGGGTTCAAGTCTGTATTTAACCAAAGAATTGGACAAACTAGACTGAGGAGGATAATTATTAAATTACTACATTTATTACATTTACTGAGAGAAGTATAAAACCAAAGGAAGAAAAGTGGATACACCCATGTGATCTGAGAGCCAATGGGGTGGGCCTGGAAGATCTGTGCAAAGCGATTTAGGGAGGACAGAGAAGAAAGTGCAGAGAGCTCCTGCCATGTGGAAGGCAGGAGGGGGGAGATAGCCAATGCAGGAGGAGGGATGGACGAGGCTTACCAGAAGCTGGAAGTTCAGGAGAGATGATCAGGCTGGGAAGAGGCCTTGTTCCCCCTCCCCCACTGTAAGTGTCTACTTTTAACCTTATTGCGGTGGGCTCTTCCTTCAGGCTCAGGTGAGCCTGAGAGAGATCTGACTGGTCTGGGTTAGGTGCTGGCTCAAGAAAAGGCCAGCACTGATGCCAAGTTTGGGAGCTGACTGTAACCAACCACAGAGTCGGGATTAAAATTTAAATTTAAATTCTAGGAAAGGAGAGCTCCCTCCCCAGAGGGAGGCTCAGGTTGTTCTTGGCAAAACAGGTCTAGGTTTAGGCAAGAGGTAAGAAGAGGAGAAATCCTTCTCTTGATCTCTAGTAAAGTGGAGATTGCAAGAGCAGACTTAAGGACAGTTCTTTTTTTTTTTTTACTTTTGGGGCCCATTCATCCTGAGAGGGGGGTACAGTTAGGGTGACTGGACCCCTGAAGGTAAAAGGGGCAGAAAATTTTGCACTTGCTAGAAATCAAAGATGATCTGATTTCTTCTCTTTTGCCTAGTTCCCCAGACCTATTTTTCCACAAATAGCCAGGACCCCTAGTGGGAAGTAGGTCTTTCACAGGATTTAAACATTGTGGTTGGTCAGGTTCAGCCCCCGGAACTAGGTGCCAGGGCTAACCAATTCCTGAGATAGCCCCTAGCCCTAACCAACAGCTGTCCCTCTGGTTCACCTGAGCTGGAAGACAGCCTAACCACTAAATGGTCACAAGTACCTTTGCAAGGGGAGGGCAGGCTCTCTGATCACCTGGGAACTTCCAGCTATGGGTGAGTTTTTCCCTCCTCTTGGCCCAGGCCCAGCCAAGAAGGCCCCTAGCCCTTCTCCACATGGGCTCCTTTATCCCCTCCAGCTCCGCACGTGGCAGGAGCTCCTTGAACTTTCGTTTTTCCTTCCATGCTTTTTTCCAGGCCCTCCACTTGGGATATCTAGCCACGAGGGTGCCTTTCCTTGGCTCTGTACTTCCCTCAATAAATATAATAATTTCATAAGCATCCTTCTCAGTCTTCTTTTTATTCAATTCTTTGATTAAAATTAGAAGCAAACCTAGGGTATGGGGTTCAAAGACTTTCTTGGGCCTCTAACACCCTCTTACAACCCTAACATACCGAACAAAGCTATCTGACTCCCTCTCAGACTAGACCAGTGTCTCACCTTGACAAGTATCTTTAAGCGAGTTCTGGGGTCGAGCTCAAGTTCTCATGCTAGTGAGGCAAGCATTTTACTGACTGAGTTAGCTCCCATCCCTCAGTTATGTAATGCTGACCTTTCCTCTAACATGACGCATATACTTGGAACATTCCTTCCCTTATCTGCCTGAGATTGTGATGAATACCATCAAAATGGAGGACCATAGAAGCCAGGCATCTGCCTCTGCTGGGAAGATAGGTAAGAAAAAAGAGCCTTTGGTTAAAGACACTATTCTTTTTATCGTGAGGCAGGATGGTGCCCAAAGGTGGAGGAGAGGGCTTTGCGGCTTTGTCCTCCTCTGAGAGAGTGAGCGTTCCTGCTGGCAGACTCATTTGGCTGGCTTACATGGACATGTGTGAGACATGCGCAGTCAAAGACAAGTGATGGACCAATCAGCACCCTCATCTTTGTTTAAGATAACCAATCAGGACATGGGGGTGGGGAGCCTTTCATCACTCAATGAATGCAGACTCCAGCTCTGGATGCCTTCTTTGCATAGGGAGTCTGTGTTTCTCTACCTCTTAATGTTCACTTTGGATAAACTTTTCCTTTGAATCTCCTCCTTTTTCCTGCCTTTAGTATTTTTTTCATTTGTGAAGAAAATGAACCTGGCAGCTAGATGGTATTGAAATATATAAATAGGGCTACTTATACTATTACCACAAGTAATAACTATTAATTTCCATTAGAGATGTATTAGTCATGTTTCTCTAGAGGAACAGAACTGATAGAATGAATTGGTATTGTAAGGTATATTTACTGGGTTAGCTTATGACAGTCCATCAATAGCTGTCTGGTCCCTGGACCAGCCTGCATTGGCTGTTCCCTTCCACAGTATCCATCCTGGGGCTGCTCTCCTAATTCTTTTGCCTTGCCTTGTCTGCAGCATGCATTTCATGTGGCCCAACACCTCCTTCATTGCCTTGGTCACTCCCCAATCTCTAATAGCTGCTGAGATGTGTGTAGCAGGCATGCACCATGCTGTGTAGGTAGGCTGTGTCAGAGGTCACAGAGAATCAGGCTGGCTCTGCTTCCTCCTTTTGGAAGAATAGATTGGAAGTAGGAATGTCCCCAAATTCCAGGACAGGTATAGTGACACCCAGTGCAAACTTGGTGGGCCATTGTTGACTTCAGATCATTCCTAGATGTCAAACAGCTAGGGGCTGAGTTCCACAAGCTCTCTGTGATTGGCTCAAAAATGTTCCATGCCACAGTGGACATTTTCCTCCAAAGCTGTAGGTAACTACATCTGGTCTTTAGGCTTGACAGGAGCATGACCTTGATCTATAAGCAATGGGATTGCGTAAGTGCTGATAGAAAGGAATGTACAAATTCACATTTCACATGTGATCTGGACATAATTTGATTGTTGAAAAGGGGCAAGAATTTTAGGTTTGGCTTTGAAGTCTTTCTGTATTCTTCACCATCTACTCTTAGCCTCTTGCTCGCCCTCCCCTACTCTTTTGTTTACAAACGGTATCGAGAAAGCTAGGTCTCCAGCACCATCATGTTCTTTTTCTTATTTTTTCCCAGGGTTGTTCACACTTTCTTCATCTCCACCAAGAGGAATAAATCTTTGCCCAAAATTAGTCTCCTATCATCTTGGAAAGAACATTTATTTATTTATTTAAGTCTTGACTTCCTAGGATTAAAAAAAAAAAAATTGTCCCTGAAATGGGCATTTCAGTTTTAGCAAACAGATTGGTAGAAAAGTTTGGAAGAGAAATGTTCAAGATTTGATCAGTTTCCCTTAGTTTACTGCTTCATGCATTTATTATGAGGTTCCTGGCTACACTACTTATCGCCGTGAATAAATACATCATTTTCCTACAATGCTGGAGGGACTTCATAAATTATGGAATAAAAAGTATAGGGAAAATATTTAAATTTACTTGTACCTTGATGTGTACTTTGGTCTATCTCAGTAAGAATTACCACTCTACCTTATTTCATTCTGAAAATCCACAGTGTTTTTTTTTTCTTTTTATTAATCCTATTTAAATGAAACAGAAAGTTCTAGACTTCCCAGATATTTCTTAACCACCCACAGAATGCATTTGTTAGTTGAAATATTGGCATTATCATATGATGTTAATGGTGACCTGAGCTGTTGACATTATCTGGATTTATGTTGGATCTGCTACTTTCTGTCCAGGGTACCACAGATCATTAAGTCAGCACCTCTAAACTTTCCTTTTTCTGATGCAGTAACAGAGAAAACTTGCTTAGATTGTGCTTATGTGTTCCTGACAATTGTGCCTTTTATTTCCATTGCCCAAATCATTTTTTTTAATGTGTGCACTTTTTCTTGGCTTTTCATTTAGTCTCCAAATTCCTAAAGGAAGAGAGATGCTTCACCTATCTGGATCTTTTAACCATGTTGAACTTTGCATTGTCGTTTTGAAAGGCCAGGGTCCCATATTATCCAGCTAGCCTCAAACTTTCTAAGTAGTCCAGGCTGCCCTTGAACACCTGATCCTCCTGCCTCAGCCTTCCTAGTGTTGGGATTATAGATGTACACAACCACACCTTGCTTGACAATGTTCATTTTGAACAGGTAGTTCTGTGTGAGTCTGTCCAAAATTGAAGGTTAAGAAATCCCTTCACGTTCCAGAAGCACTTTACTATACCTGGCTACCGTGCCTCTGTATCTTAGACCAGACCCATAGATGCCCCATTGTGGGTCAGAAACACAGCTTGGTACAGATCCTCTAAATTCCATTCCTATGTCTCATCAACAGTTAGCTAAACTGTTTTGTCCCTTCTAGTCACTTGAAGCACAATGCTAGGTAAGATCTTGGCTAGATTCTGTCATTCCTCCCTCTGAATGTGTGCCCGCCTCAGTCTCACCCATCACACTTAGCGCCACACTGGAATCAGCTGACCAACAACAAGGAAAATCACTCCCTCATCTGCTGTCAGGGGATGCCATGCCAGACACTCCACTTCCCCACTTCTCCACATTTGGTCCTTCTAGACTTATTTATTCCTCCCTTAACAACAATCACAACTGTCTCCTATCCCCTCCCTCCCTCATAACCCTCATAACCCTTGGTATTCTCACAGAGTTTGTAGTCATTTCTCTTCTTCAATTTCCCCTCTCCCCTGTTGCCCCTTTGCCCATTCTTATAGTACTCCTTTTGGATAAAATCTCTTCTTACCTAAATCCAAGATTATTTTTGACACCTCAAAAGCATTTTATAATTCACTTTGTATTAAATTGAGACATGTTATTAAATCACAAGAAATGTATACACAGTTGATTCTTAAAGACTATGCCCTAGCAGATGCCATCAGAGAACCCTTGGTGTGAGTGAAGAAAATTCTTTTGTTAGATGACAACAGAGTAAAATGGCACAAAACATGGTAGGTGACAAAGTCAGAGTGTGATTAACCTCTAAGTAAGTAGTGAAGAGATCTAGTATCCTGAGATGTGGGGAAGCAAAGATCAGAGATTGGACATGAAATTTGGGGTTGGGCGAATTTAGTTGCTTTGGATGAAGAGCTCAGATTTTCCCTATGTGTAAAGAATGTTGAGTGTGGATTACAGGATAAAGGAAATTGCCTTCTACCAGCGGGATTCTGATCCTCTGATACCAGAATGTGGCACTGCCTGCAGAGATCAAATTTCTCGAGGTTCAAGTGTGAATAGGCAGCTTAAGCATGAAGTAGCCATGAGGATGGCCCATTATTTCCATGTGTTAGAGCACCCGCTCTCCTGGTCATTTACTCTGCAAATGCTTTTTCACAAGTTGTTTGAACGTGGATTGGCTGAGGAATCTCACAGAGGTGACAGCAGGGAACAACATGGAATAGCACAGAGAGGGAATTGCGTGTGATCATTGCTCTGAGTACTTGACAGATTTCACAACAATTTCCAGATTATTCCCTTATGTGGGTGTACATATTCCCATTAAAAAATATTTGTGTGTGGTGTGTACATGCATATCTCATGCATGTGTATATGCAGTTGCATGTGTCCTGTGTACACACATGAAGAGGCCAGAGGAGATCAGTATGTATCCTCCTGCATTGCTCGTCCACATTATTTCCTTCAGACAGAATCCCCCCTGAACCTGGAGCATGACTGACTAGGGAGCCCCAGCATGTACTTCTCCTGTTTCTCCCTCCCTCAGGACTGGGTTATAATGGCTTCATTTGCAAGCATATTTCCACTTTAAAGGTGCAGAGAGCTCTTGGTAAAGGAGAGCTTTCAAGTAGAGAAGTGGGATTGGAAGCAATCATTGACTCTTAATACTAGTTAACTTTTCATCCGACCTTTTTGGGGGGGAGGGGTACAGTTTTCTGATGTGGTGACAGGAGCTCTAAACCAGCCCGGGACTAAATCTGGGGTGACAGGCATGAAACCAGCATGGGTTCAAAACCTCTGCTGTAGATCAGAGAGAAAAGGGCTCTAAAGGCAGAGGGGAAATTCTTCAGATCTGGAGGAAAGAGAACTGTAGCCTTTCATCTGGTAACTGCTTGTATTAAGTGGTATGAGAAGTTATACACATGTTTAAGAAAAAATTGGGAGACATCTCGGTGGGGTAAAGCTATTGCTCAGCAAGTGCAAGACCTGAAATTCGATCTTCAGCACCCACATAATGCTCGGCGGGTATGGCGGCCCACCTGTAATCCCAGGGCTTGGGAGGCAGATTCGGGAGACTCCTAAGGAAAGCTGGCTGGCTAGACTAGCCAACTCAATGAGGCCTGGGTTCAAGTGTCAGACCCTGTGTCACCACATGCACCCCTACACATGTATACATGCATATATACTCATAAGCATTCTATAGACAAACACATGCAATACATATGCCTTACATAAGGGATTCTAAATGTATTTTTATTTAATATCATCATATTATTGATTTCCTTTAAAACATCCTATGGCTTAAATTTTTCTCCTTCTTTACCAGGTACTTTTTTTTCATAGTAATAACCTCTACTTGTGTTTGCTGCATCTCTTTGAGCAGTTTAAATGCCAACTCTATACCTTGTTTTTCTTTTCTTTTGTTTTCAGTCCTGGGGATATAAACTACAGTTTAGCATATGCACAGCAAGCACTGTACAACTATGTTATATCCTCAGACTTTATTTAGAGAAAGGATTTCATCCAGTTGACCAGACTGGCCTTGAAGTCACTCTGCAGGCCCGATAGGACCTGAACTTGCAGTCTCGCTTATTAGCTTCTCCAGTAGCTCCAGGCACAGTACTGCGCCCTGTGGCTTCCACTGTGGTTTTATAAGGGTCTTTGTTATGGTGTGATACAGAAACATTCATCTACTTAAACTGCGTGAGTCGTGTTCCAATGAATTTAGAGAGATGGAAAGCATCACCTCCATGCATGCTTAGAACATGTCCAATCAAATAGGTAATATCTCACATCCGTTTTTAGGCTCTCATCACATCCATCCCCTGCAGACCCAGGCAACCTCCTTCTGTCTCTGTAGAGATTGGTCTTCTAAACATTTTACATGAATGTGTTATAAAACTTGTGGGGTTTTATATCAGGCCTTTTCCATGTAGCCCATGATTCTGAGGATCATCATTGTATGGGACATATCCTTTATTTTTTAATTATTGAAAAGTATACCACAATCAATGTATTTATGGATCGATACACATCTTGACTATTTCTACATTTTGGAATCACAGATAAAATGCATACACATACAAGTTTGTGTATGGACATATTGTTTGCAACTGTCATGGAATAGGATTGCTAAACTGAATGGTGAAATCATGTTTAACTTCTAAGGCATGGCCAAACTGTTTTTCAAAAGGCTGAAGCATTTCACATTCCCATCAGCAATGTATGAAGGTTCCAGTTGGTGCACATCTTCCACATTGCCATAATTTATTATCTTTTTGAAAAGCATCATTGTTATTATTACCATTTATGAGGTATTGGTTTCAATTTCCTACTGGCTATTGGATTTTGAGCATCTTTTTATTTACTTATTTTTTGAGGGAGGGTCTTGCACTAGCCCAGGCTGACCTGTAAGTCACTGTGTAGTCTCAGGGTGGCCTCAAACTCACAGACAGCCTCCTACCTCTGCCTTCTGAGTGCTGGCATTAAAGGTGTGCACCACCATGCCCAGAGATTTTGAGCATCTTTTGATGTACATATTAGTCAATTTTCTTCTTTGATGAAATTTATATATATATATATATATATATAATTTATTTTTAAAATAAAGGTCTGTATAAAACAGATGAGTCTATGGGGGACATTTTACATTAAACTCCCCCACCGCTGCCATGGATGCCCCCAATAGATTCAGGAGTTTTATTAGAGCTTGTAACTTGGTGGTATTTCTCTCTGTGTGGACCTGTAAAGGGGGGCCAGTTTCTACCACCATTATAAGATTTCCCCTAGATCTGTAAGCTTCAATAAATCCTGTTCCTCCCATAATCTGTGTCCGTTTTGTTGGTTCATTGCAGTAATGTAAAACTGACTATGACATCCCCATACTTGCAAATATACACATAAGTCCCAGACTTATCTTATTTTTCTATTCTAAGATCTAGTAACACTATCCATGCTGGAAGACACAGTTCGCTTAGTGAGAGTGTAAGGATTGGATGCAGCCTTCAAGGACTGTAGCCAGAGTGTCACTCGGCAACATATTCACTGATACACATAAGAGGATTGAACTGCTGCTGTAATTTACAGCAAAAAGATGGGCACATCAGCTGTTAGTGGTTTGTGGGAGATCTTGTGGAGCCTGAGATGGGCTGCTATGGCCATCTGATTAGTGTAAAGTCAGAGAGGAAGGTTTGTATCACGAACCTCAAGTTTGGATGGGATGAAGCCAGTCAGGCACAGCTGGGGAGTTTCAGTTCTACAGTAAAGGTCTTTTGAAGTCCTTAGTTCATATCAGTGATTTCGTTTTCCACTCTCATACCATTCTTAAGAGAAAAAGCCTTTTAGTCAATTATCTGGTAACATAAACTTAAACTGAGAATGATAGCCTTTCTTCTCTTTTTATGTTATATCAGAACCAGAACATCAAGGTCCATATTGAGAAACTCAAAATGTCAAGGTTTAGGTATATTTGCTGAAAATAAAGCCAAGTCTCTTAAATCCCATTACTTAAATAAGAGAAGGTTCATTGCTGTGAGTCAAATGCATGCATACTATAGCAGGTATTAGAATAGATTTATTACTGAAGGACTCTCTAATTAAACTAACTGGTTCAAATCCCAGCAGTTACTTTTTTAAAAAAATAAATTGATTTATTCATTTGAGAAAGAAAGAGAAAGAGTACATGTGTTATTTGAGAGTCTATGTGTGTGTCTGCACGCACACCAGGGCCTCTTGCCATCATGAGAGAACTGAAGATGTATGTACCACGTTGTACATCTGGCTTTGTGTGGGTCTGGTAAAACTGAACCCAGGCCAACAGGCTTTGCAAACAAGTGCCTCTAACCGCTGAGCCATCTCCCCAGACCCTCAGTAGTTACTTTTCTTTTTTTTAATTTTTTTGGGGGGTTGTTTATTATTTATTCATTTGAGAGTGACAGACAGAGAAAGAGGGAGAGAGAGAGAGAGAGAGAGAGAGAGAGAGAACGGGCACACCAGGGCTTCCAGCCACTGCATACGAACTCCAGATGCGTGCGTCCCCTTGTGCATCTGGCTAACGTGGGTCCTGGAGAATTGAGCCTCAAACCGGGGTCCTTAGGCTTCACAGGCAAGCACTTAACCGCTAAGCCATCTCTCCAGCCCCAGTAGTTACTTTTCAACCTATCTATATTTCAGTTTCTTAATGTATTAAATGGAAGTAACTAGAGCACATAGACTTAAATATTAAGTGTTTGCAGCGCTTAGTAATTATCCACCAATTATTTGGACTAATTCTTTAATTATAAGTATTATTCCATTAATCTTTTCCCTTTGAGCAACAGTCTCATTTGCACTGAGGCATGACATTATCTGTCAGGAAAGGGAAAAAGCTTGCATTTGTGATATATCTGCTATGAGCTCAGTAGGATCTTCACAAACAACCCTTTTTTAAAAATGTCATGGGTGCGAGAATGCATTGCCGTTTCATATGCTAATTGTTATTTATATTGGATAATAAGGAAGTTGAAGTTCAAGAACAGCTTAAAAGAGTATAAAAGATGATAAGTGGAAATAAACTTCCATCTGACATATATGTAGTATTGAAGCTCAAACTATCTCCGTGAGGATATAATGGAAAACATGTATGCCAGAGGCCTAGAGGTCTGGGTCCTCTTCTGAGCACTAATACTTAACATTGACATTGTGTGAAATTATTTACTCTCTTATATTTATGAAATGAATATAGTATTATTGTCCTGTCTATTTCAAGGTGGCTGTTGCAATCAGGTTCACATTGCTACCAGCAAACTCTTGACCAAGAGCAACTTGTGTGGAAAAAAAGGGTTTATTTTGGTTTACAGGCTCAAGGGGAAGCTCCATAATGGCAGGGGAAAACGACAATATGAGCAGAGGGTGGACATCACCCCCTGGCCAACAGAAGGTGGACTATAGCAACAGGAGAATGTGCCAAACACTAGCAAGGGGGAGCTAGCTAAAACACCCATAAACCCACCCCCAACAATACGCTGCCTCCTGGAGGTGTTAATTCCCAAATTTCCATCAGCTGGGAACCTGGCATTCAGAACACCTAAGTTTATGGGGAACACCTGAATCAAACCACCACAGTGGCATAAAAATTAAATGAGCTGATGCATGTGAACATGCTGGGAAGGCATGATGGTGTAGTCATAGAATGGTATTTGATTGAAGGGAATATCGGTGTCTTCATCATTATCAACAATACAAGCAGATTGAAAACGTCCAGGGAGGAGAGAAAATCATGCACAAGCCAATGCTAGCCCCTTACCACCATGGGGGAAATGATGTATAACATAGACCAGGCCATGAAAGGGATCATATAGAAAGTACAATGGGTACAACATTTGAAAAAAAATAAATATCATTGAGGTAGGATGTCATTTACCTATAATTTGGGTCAAGTAAGTTTTTCTTCGCAGCTGACATTTGATTATCCGCATCAGTTAAAAAAAAAAAAACCTCAAGTGAAAAAGTCTAATTTTATCTTGTGAAATATCTCTTGAGAAGTCACATGTACTGAAAATTAATTTGAGCTCTTGGAATGGTTTAAGAAATTAGAAATTTATAAACAGAAACTACATTCATATATCTGTTGTAGCTAATGACCATATGCTGCATGTATAAAGAATACGTTAATCTGCTTGTGGTTATTCAGTGATTTGGTTAAATAATTAAGGACTTGTCGCCATTCTCTAGATTTATATTGGCTCAAGTTGTTTGCTACTATATATATATATAAAACTTGGAAAGTAAGTCCATTAGTACATGTATATTTAGCCTCTATTTAATCATTTTTTTTTTTTTAGAAATTAAAGAGGAATTTTATGCTTTCATAACCAAATGATTGGGACCCTTGAGTCCTGTTTATGTCAAAGTTGTTCTGTCTGTTATGTAGCAGCCTTTGAACTCTGGAACCCAGCACACTGGCAGGAAGCAGAGTGGCTGTTTCACATCCACGAAAATGTTACTGCTCATAACTTACTATACTAGCATATTAATGGAAGACACGCATAGAGAAGCATGTGTTGTCTAATTCTGACAAGAAGTTTACTACAGAACTCTTTCCTACCTGAATGACCCACACACAGACTTAATCTGGCTGACCCTACCATTACAATAGGCCACCATTACAAACTGTAACGTGAGGGCAGGATGAAACGACATTGGACCAGTACCTCACCCACATACACTGTAATTTTATATCCGGTGTAGAGCATTCTGAATAAGCCACTGTTTAATGAGCTTGCAAATGGATGGGCAGTTGGACAGGCATGGCTCTCTGAAGACATCACAGGTCCTGTGGGAATGGATGATACAAAGAGGAATTGCTATGAACCACTTTAAAGTCCGAAGAGGTTCTTCGTTAGGAGGTCAGAGTGTGAATATATACAAAATACACATTCTTTTCACCTGAGAGTAAGTTCTCAGGGTCAAAACTGAGAAATCCAAACTCCAAATCCAAATATTCAGGAAATAACAAGAGGCAGCATAATAAACTGCAGAGTTAAGTGAGTATGGAACAAGAAAGAGGGTGAGAATCTCTCAGCATCAAAAAGCCCAAAGATGTTGCTCCTAAGCACTGGCAAGGTGGGAGATGGTGGCCCGGCCTTGCCATCTTAATCATGGTAACACTCTCCACGCCCTAGCTCCCCTTCCATTCCAAGCCTCTTCCTTCCTCTGGTCCCATGTCTTCCTCTCACTCTCGGAAGCAGGCTGGAGTACAAACATTTATTGAGAGTTATGGCCTGGTGTGGTGGCACATGCCTTTAATCCCAGCAGAGGTAGGAAGATTGCTATGAGTTTGAGACCCCCCTGAGACTACATAGTGAATTCCAGGTCAAAAAAAAAAAGAGAGAGAGAGAGACAGAGAGAAAGTTATGGCTTGACAGGAGACTCTTGTTACTACCTCTCAGCTTCAAACCACCCTTGAGTAAACTGCCTTTGGTTAAAGGCTAATAGTCTCTTAACTTTGCTTTTTGCTTGATCAGTAGTCACTCGTTGTAGGCTAGGAAGAAATGAAAGGAAGATGGAGGATGCTCAGATAAGAAAAGGAGGCATGGATTCCTTGTTTGCCCGTGTTTCACCATTTTCTCTGCTGTAGTGTGTTGTTGCTCACTCTGGTTGCAGCAGCTACCCAGTTTGGTTAGAATCAGCCCCTGTTATCCTCTTCTGAGCAATGCCATCTGGACTGGCTCAGGCCTAAGGGCTTTTTCCACAAAGTACCTCCTACAAGCTCCCCAGAAGCTGAAACCTCATACTAATCAGAGTACCCTTTTTCCTGGAAGATCCCATCTCTGTTCCTAAGGACTCTGTCTACAAGGATTTGAATTTTAACAATCCCGATCGCTTCTCTTTGTCTTCCAAACCCTGGAGACAGTTGCTACTTCTTGTAGTTACAATCTCTGTAAAACCTCACTGCCCCGTGTTGGTATTGTAGTTCTCTGTTGTAGACAGTTTCCACGTTGCTGGGATGAACTTCCAAAACAGTGTATAGGAGGAAGAGTTTTATTTCAAGCTTACAGATCCTGGGGAAGTTCCATCTACGGCAGAAGAAACTGGCTGCCATTCATAAACCCAAGCAGAGAGCGAAACCTCCACCAGCCTACAAACATCAACAAGCAGCAAGCACAAAAACCCACCAGAGCTCAGGCCTCTTTACATACCTATGGACTGGATTCAGAGCTGCCCCAAACACACCTTTGGGCTAGTTCCCAGGATCCACCTCCAGTGACCTCTACTCCAGCCAGGTGGCTGGAGACCCAAGTTACAAACTTAATTTTAACACCTGAGTCAATGGGAGACATACATTCAAACTACCACATTCTCTAATCCCTGATAATTTATCATTCATATTTCTCTCTGTGAAGGGATCTGGTGTCTTTATTATCTTCTATCTGGATCCTGAGGCATGTTGAAAGACAGGATAACAATGAAAACATCATTCTAGCCTTTCAAGTTGGCATCAGAATCACCCTCCCAAACAAAATCCATACTCTACTGTCATAGGGATTTGAGGATGAAAAAGAAGGGAAGTTTAAAATGGAAGAATATCTGTCATAAATTAACTGATACTGAACTATGAAAGCCATCAAATAGAACTGCCTGAATTATAGGAGTTAACAAAACAATAAAATAAATAATGGCTACAAAGTATAAGCCTGTGTTGTATGACTGAAAGAAGAATGAAGCAGATATGCCTTTAATTTTAATTATACACAGAGTAGGAAAAGGTGAGCAAAAGTAACAGTATGCTAAACATTGTGTCTCATAATCAACATCAGAATACATTTTCATGTTTCATATTAATAGTCAAATCTAACTTCTTTTCTACTGCAACTAATGCTTGTAATATGATAAAGATAACTCATCCTTACGTTCCTAGTTTTAAGCAACCAGCAATTTAGTTCTTTTCTTACACCCAGAAACATAATCATCATCTTATTATACCAGGTAGTGATATATATTTATTTTATGTAAATGTATCCACACACAAATAATCCCACAATACTATTATCCAGATAAAAGTAACATTAATATTCTAGTGTATATTCTGTTGACAATTTTCTGTGCTTTGCATTGAAGTCTTTGATTCACATGGAGTTGATCTTTGTGCAAGTTGAGACACAAGGATCTAGTTTCATTCTTCTGCATGTAGTTATCTAGTTTTTGCAGCACCATTTGTTATTGTGAATGGGATTATGTCCCTGATTTCTTTGAACATTTGTCATTTATATATGAGAAAGCTATTGACTTTTATATGTTAACTTTGTATCCTGCCACTTTGCTGAAAGTGTTTATCTGCCTGGTATAGTTTCAGGTCACAGACCCAGACCTCTGTGTTATTGGAATCATTTTTTTAAAAAAATATGTATTTATTTGCAAGCAGAGAGAGACAGAGAAAGAGAGACTGAGAGAGAGAGAGAGAGAGAGAGAGAGAGAGAGAATGGGCACACCATGGCCTCTAGCCATAGCAAACTAACTTCAGATGTGTGTACCACCTTGTACATCTGGCTTTACACAAGTATGGGGGAATCCAACCCAGGCCACTAGGCTTTGCAGACAAGCACCTTAACTGCTGGATTATCTCTCCAAACTTATTGGAATCTTTTTTTGTGTGGGGGGGGGGAAGGATACTAGTTCTTGGTTTTCTGAGGCTCTTCTTCAGTTTTATCTTTAGGAAAAAATCTTTTAGCTCTTATTTTGATTTTCTGCTTCATAGCTTATTGAAGCTGTTTGTAGCTCACTATATTATGCAACCCCTTCTGTATTCCAATTGTTTTTTTTGAGCAATGCTTTATTTCTGTCTCCTTTATATTGCCCCCTTTTAAGGATTATAGATGAAAACTATATGTGGCTTTTATCAGTATCTATTTTCCATTTCTTGCTGTGTGAAAATTAATATAATGTAAGGTTTACCATCTTTATGAGAACAGGTCATTGACATTAAGTGTGCTCATAATGCTGTGCCACCATCTCCATCAGTTTTCTCACACTGGAAATGGAAACAACTATTCTTGTTTTTATTATTGTTTTTCTCTTTCCTAAAGCCCCTTGGATATGTTTATTTTTCTCTTCAGTATTCATTATTTCATCCATAATTCTCTGTTGGGCTGGCTTGGTACTCATGTTTTCATGTAACTGGCTTTTATCATAAAAATTTTTATTTCTGCTTCTATTATAAGGGATAATTTCTCTAAGTACAGTAGCTTGGGTTGGCATCTGTGGTATTTAAATATTCAAAACACTTCATTCTAAGCCCTCCTGGATTTTAGAGTTACTACTGAAAAATTGGATGTTATTATGATGGGTTCATCTTTATATGTGATGATCTGTTTTCCTCTTGCAGCTTCCCATAGCCTTTATTTGTTCTCTGTTTAGTGTTTTAGCCACAATGTGTCATGGGAGTTTCTTTACTGGTCCTGTTTATTTGGTGTTCCGTATGCCTCTTATACCTAAATGGGCCTCTCTTACATAATATTTGGAAATTTTCTTCTATAATTTTATTGAAAATATTTTCTTGACTTCGAGTAAATGAATAAATAACAAATACCGTCCGTAGGCTCTGTTCATTTACCTTCTGCTTTTTTTTTTTTTTCTGTTTCCTGAAAAAAATGATTTCCATTGCCTTTGCTTCAGGTTTGCTGGTTCACTCTAGCTTGATTCACTGGCTCATTCTTCTTTGATTCACTCTAGTGATCTTTAAAATGCCTGTTCTTGTGCCTTTCAGATCTGGAATATTTGGTTTCTTCAGTTTACCACCTCTTTATTAACAGATACAATGTGGTCATGCACTGTTGTTTGTCATTTTGTTTTGTTTTTGTTTTTCCGCATATCCCTTTAGTTCTTTGGACAGTTTAAAGACAAGTGTTTGAAAATCTTTGTTTAGAAGATTGTTCGTAAGGTGTTTTTCAGGAACTGTCCTTGTTTGCTTATGTGTTTTCCCACTGAGTGTTCCATATTTGAGTGTGTGTTTCTTTGTCTGCCTTGTGATTTTTAAAAAACTGAATATTTATATCTAAATAGTTCATAACACTGTAAATCATATTTTCCATCTTCCACATGGCTTATTATTTTTTGTTAATGCTACTATTACTTATTTTTTATTTTAGAGAGAGAGAGAGCAAGAGAAAGAGAGAGACAGAGAGAGAGGAAAGAGAGAATTGGCGTGTCAGAGCCTCAGCCACTGCCATCAAACTACAGAGTCGTACAGCACCTAGTGGGCATGTGTGACCTTGCACTTGCCTCACCTTTGTGCACCTGGCTAAGGTGGGATCTAGAGAGTAGAACATGGGTCCTTATGCTTTGCAGGAAAGCACCTTAACCGCTAGGCCATCTCTCCAGCATTGTTACTTATTTTTAATGTTTTTGTAGGCTATCTCTGTGCCGAAGATTAGCCTAAATAAAAACTCAAGACTTCCCTAGGAATGCATGATCATGTTCTAATATTCCCCTCATATACTGGTCCTTTCAAAATATCTTATGTCTTTAATATATGTCGTCTGAAGTAAGGAAAAGAGAAAACTGAACAGATTAAGAGTCAGAAGACCCTAGCCATGTCAGTCTCCTGGAAGTCACTTTCCGTTGGAAAGAAAAGGGTGAATCTTCAGTATTTACAGGATAGGGTCTCTGGTGGTTTGATTGTAAATATCCGCCATAGCCTCATGTATTTTTGATTAAGATTAAGCTTTCTACTTAAGCCTCCAGCAGGCACAGCCCTGCTGGAGGAGTGTACACTGTGGGGTGGAGTCCAGCTCTATTAGGTGTGTGTTCAGAGTCAGCCTGAGCTCTGGCTGCTCTTTCTGCCTTTGGTATGGAAGAGTGAAGGGAGCCAGCTTCCTCACCATGATGAAGCTTCCCCCGGAACCTGTAATCCTGGAATAACCCCTTTCCTCCCATAAGCTACTTCTGGCTGGCGTTCATCCCAGCAATGAGAAGGTAACCACAACAGGGTCCTTATTTCTTGACCCTGTCTCCTTCAAGCTTTATGAGAATTGCCCCAGGGATGTGTGTCGAGCTGCTAACTATGGGTTCTTGGAAGAGGGAATGCTGCTATAACATGAGATACAAAACTGATCAAAATAAGCACACTTTACAGTCTAAGTTTTCCCTAGAAGTTAAAAAAGTTCAAAGATGCCAGAATTCCAACATAAATCAGGCATACTTTGCAATCGTCGGTGTGTGAAGAGCCCTGTTGCTCCCTATTTATGTTTTCCCCATAAATCTCTCTTCATCTGGATCTTTTAAAAATGCATTTTTTTCAGGGCTGGAGGGATGGCTTAGTGGTTAAGGTGTTTGCCTGCAAAGCCACAGGGCCCAGGTTCGATTCCACAGGACCCACATTAGCCAAATGCACAAGGGGGCGCATGCATCTGGAGTTTGCTTGCTGTGGCTTGAGGCCCTGGCGTGTCTGTATTCTCTCTCTCCCCCTCTTTCTCTGTCAAATAAATAAATACATGTTTTCAAAACCATCATGATTCTTTGCCCCTAGTTTTTGGAAAAAATTGTTAACTTATTTATTAAACAAACTCCATCATAAAAGCATATCTAATCATCCACAGCCTCCATTATACTTTCAACTTCACTATTCCAGTCAACTGTAGATAACTGTTCTCTATCCACATTGCTAATTTCTCATAGAAACAAGTTTTTCTTGAATCTTTTCTGATATTAAACAAACACTTATTACCCTATATTTTACTTGGACCTCCGCTTTGGGCAAAACATTTATTATGATTTCCCTTTGGGGGAAAACTATTGTTTTTGCAAGTTTGTGACTTTTTTTCTATTAAGTCTTATAAAGAGACAGCATATGTATTTTGCTTCTGTGGTAAGGTTTCATATGGAGAGAGCCAGACAATTTTAGATATTTGTTCAGATATTCTGTCCCAGACAAAGGAAAATGAAATATTCATGCTGCTTTATTATTTTTTTTAATACTGAGAGGAAAGACCAGGTTGCTTGTGCATATGAGAAAGTAAGTATTGCAGTGGAAGGTACTTGCAGGCTGCAAAGAATATCCTTTTCTTCTCTTTCCCTTGTGTATAGGGGAAGACAGAAGTCATCTAGGATTGGCTGTTTACTACTTCTCTGCGTGGTATTGGGAATTGGGAACTTCTCTGTGCCTCCCTTTCACATGCCTAGAATACTCAATTCCAGAGATCGCTCGTTGCTTGCTTGGGCTTTGACCTAATGTTTGCTCACTGGACTTATTCATTTAAGCTTTCATTGCTCTACTTACACCAGAGTCAAATGGCATAATTTCTGAAATGAGTTATCATCTAAGAACAGTGAATTTCATCACTAAGGCTATAAACCCTCTGTACTTTTCTTTAAACCTAACATTTCTATGTATGTTTCCCCCAATGACATTGTTACTGTTTGTTAAGTCCAGGCCAGTTTTCTTTTAGAAGGTATCAAATTCTGGTTGTCTCATTATTTTCTTTCAGTGATATTTCTCTATTCCTCTATTCCCTTTTAAATTGGAAATAAGGCCTAGAAGCTTGATTGGATTATATTAAACAATGAGGCGAAGACTAGTTCCTGGCTAGTGAATTATGTCAGAAGCTCACAATGCCAGGCTGGTGTCGCTATTCATATTAACTTTCATCATTTTAAGATGGTAACAACCATAACTCTCCATTTTAATGGTAAAATTTCCTATTTTTCAGTCAGGAAAAGCTCATCTTATAACTTGTGTGGAATAGTATCTTTTGCATCCCTTCTTATGTTTTTAGCTTCCATTGATAAATCTTGTCTAAATCTATTTTTACATTGAAGATTAAAATATGGAGATTTTTATGATTGTGCCATTCCTTCTCCATTTCTCCCCTAGTAGTATTATGTATAGAAGCACTTTTATCTTTCTATCTCAGCCACTTCTTATTTGGGAGTTAAGAATGGGTGGTATTAGTACGGATAGAATATCATTTTTTCTAGGTTTTGATTTCACAAGTATAAATAAGAATTACGAGTAGCAACTAATGTTTCTATTACACATTTTATCTTAACATTTTATACGCTTATTTTACGTTAAAATTTTGTTTCTTAAAAACATCAATGTTACGTCGCTTTAATTAACAACAATGAACCTAAGTTTAGTTGGACTACCTGAACAGAAATTAAACTCGAATTTAATTTCCTGGCAGTTCATTTTGTTCTTAGAGTACCCATGTTACTCTCTATTACTATTATAACATATTTGAGATAGTTAACTAATAAAGAAAAATGGGTTATTTTGGTGCATAGTTTTGGAGGTTTTTGTACATGATCAGTTGGCTCTGTTGCTTTGGGCACATAGTGAGACAGCATATCATAGCATGAGTTCTGGCTGGACCCAAACGACTCATCTGATCATTCACCAACCAGAAGAGGGAGATGAAGAGACTGAGTTCCCACAATTTCCATGACCTAAGGAATGGCCACAGTGCACTACCTCCTAAAGGTTTCACCACTTGCAATAACACCACTGTGGAGTCCAAGCCCTTGCCATATGATCTTTGGAGGACATTCAACATCCAAACTATAGCAACATGCTATCAGGGCTCCAAGTCATGACTTGCTTGAAATAATTCTTTTTATGTGCTGTTTTGTTTATTAAATAAATTTACATGTTTATAAATACACACTTTAGAACCGGGAAGTGGCTTAGCGGTTAGAGCCTTTGAGTCTGAAGCCAAAGGACCCCGGTTCGAATCCCTGGGATGCACGCAAGCGGGATGCACACAAGCCCGATGCACAAGGGAGCGCTCATGTGGGCTACGGCACCTTGTGTGCCCATTCCCTGTATCTGTCCCTCTCTTCTCTATCTCCCCCTTTCTCATATTTAAAGAAGTAAAATACATTTTAAAAAAAATAAATAAATAAATAACACTTTAGTTCACTTCTGCTTATGTTTAGTTTTATCATTTTCTTTTTCTTATGATTTAATTTAATTTTAATGCATGAAAAATAGTACAATTATTTGAAGGGCAGAACTGTCAAAAAAAAAGATATCATCAAATTACCTCTAAAAGTAATCATCAAAAGATTCATCATTTCTGCTCCATTTGACAAACATAAACATAGAGATTTATGTATGTGTTTACTAATTATTTCATCCTGTTTATATGAATTTGTTCTTCCAGAGCATCTCCCATGATATTTTTCTGTGTGGAAAGAGAGGCTTGAGGGAAGAGTTAAAGAACCTAGATAGAAAAGTTCCCCAAATCGGCAGCTCGTTTCATAAAACTTTGCTGTCTGATGGCTTCTATGACTCTGTCGATGCCCTAGGCAACCCAATCTCAATTTGGATCTCTTCCTCCAACCCACAAGAGTGACTCTCAGAGTATGTAGACATAGAAATGTAATTCATTCCTTTCTTAAAGATATTAGTATAGTTATTCTTTTTTATTTCTACAAAAACACTATTCTGCATTTTTTTTTTCCTTTTATACATATGTAGTATGGGTGGTGGTGGTGAGGTGTGTGTGCGTATGGCATGTGTGTATAGTGTATGCATGTATATGTGCACATGCATGTGCATATATGTGGAGGCCAGAGGAGAACGTCCGGTGTCTTCCTCTATCTCTCTTCCACTTTGTGTCCTTGAGACAGAGTCCATCACTGAACCTGGAGCTGCCTTTGATGTCCTTCAGTCAGAGTGGCTGTCCAGCGAGTCCTAATGATTTTCTGGTCTGTGTCTCCCACAAGACTGGGGTCACATGGAGAGCAGGGTCTTGAGTGGCTGTGAGCAAAGGGATGTACATGGAGACGACTTCAGAGAGTAGTTCTGGTTATTCAACAGGGAAATGGGTTTATAAGCAGTTGAGAGCGAGAAGAGGGTCCTAGGGGGATTGGTGGGTTCAAAGGTTGCTAGCCGAAGCCTAGGGGCGTTCATTCCAGGGAGAGAGTCAGGTGGTCTACATAGTGGCAGGAAGAGGGTCGTAGGGGGATGGGCTGTGTGAAGGCTGCTGGCTGACACCGTATAAGGACTTTCCTAGGCAAATGGCCAAAGGGTTATGGGAAAAGCCTAAGTTTTATATAAATGTCCAGGTATCCCGGGCTTGGGTAGGGAGTGGCCCTACATACTGCCAATCTCCGGGCCCAAGATTTTTCCGGGGAGCCAGGCTCACTGCCACCCTGGAGAGTGGGGGGGAGGGGCTCCCCTGCTGGTCTGGTCCCAGATATGATGGGCCGTTGAGGTTGCTGCAACCCCTCCATAGCCTGGGGCCTTGGTGTCAGACAACTTGGGCTTGCTTTAATGGGGCCCTGCCTGTGTCCAACACTGGACCATGTGCAGTGTTTTTGTTTTTGTTTTTGCTTTTGTTTTGTTTGGGGATTTTTTTTTTTTTTTTTGAGGTAGGGTTTCACTCTAGTTCAGGCTGACCTGGAATTCACTATGTAGTCTCAGGGTGGCCTCGAACTCATGGCTATCCTACCTCTGCCTCCCGAGTGGACTGCTGGGATTAAAGGCGTGCAACGCCACGCCCGGCCCATGTGCAACTTTTTAAGTGGGTGTTGGAGATTGACTTCATTCTGATCAGGCCCTGGTGCTTGCAGGATAAGCACATTTACCCACTGAGACATCTCCCCAGCCCATAATTGTTTTTCCTTGAAAGTAGAAACAATTTGTATCAGTTCCCAGGGGTCATCCTCTTTAATAGATGCATCTTGGTCCATCTTATCAGTACACACTAGTGTTTTACTGATGAAATTTTGTTTTCCACATAATATCACAGCTCATAACCAAATGCTAATCTTTTTGTAAGTTTATCTTCAGGATAGATTCGTAGACATGGGGCTGCTTAGTCAAAAGATCAAACGTAGGTCAGTTAAATATTCCCTAATTATCTTCCACAACGTTGACTTTCTGACACTCTGCATTTTGATTACTAAAATACTACAATTTTGGCATTTTTTATCTGATCTCTGACATTTTATTTTCCATCAGAAATAATTCCTCTTTCCAGGTATAGCCTTTATTTATTTTGTCAGGTGTTGCAGTCCGGTTCACATTGCTAGTAAAAATCACCCAACCAAGAGCAGCTTCTGGGAAAAAGAGATTTATTTTGGCTTACAGGCTCAAGGGGATGGCAGAAGAAAATGATGGCATGAGCAAAGGGTGGACATCACCCTCTGGCCAACATAAGGTGGACAATAGCAACAGGAGAGTGTGCCACACACTGGCAAGGGGAACCTGGCTATAACACCTATAAGCCCGCCGCCAACAATAACACTGCCTCCTGGAGGCATTAATTCCCAAATATCCATCAGCTGGGAACCCAGTATTCAGAACACCTAAGTTTATGGGGGATACCTGAATCAAACCACCACATTCCACCCCTGGCCCCCATAAAGTGATAACCATACATGATGTAAAATACAATACATTCATCTAACTTTAAAAGTCCCATACTTTTTATCAATTCAAATGATGTTCATACATCCCCATAGTCCAAGATCTTTTAACTGAGCCATAACACCAAACAATAACCTCAAAAAACCCATAATGGCACAGAATAAATATTCACGCTGCAAAAGATGGCATTGGGCATAGCAAAGAAACATCCAACCAATACAAGATTTAAAACAACCAGAGGGCTGGAGAGATGGGTTAGCAGTTAAGCGCTTGCCTGTGAAGCCTAAGGACCCCGGTTCAAGGCTCAATTCCCCAGGACCCACGTTAGCCAGATGCACAAGGGGGCACACGCATCTGGAGTTCGTTTGCAGTGGCTAGAAGCCCTGGCGTGCCCATTCTGTCTCTCTCTCTATCTGCCTCTCTCTCTCTCTCTGTCACTCTCAAATAAATAAATAAAAAATGAACAAAAAAAAAAACCAGAGCAAACATCAAACTCTGTAGCTTCAAGTCCAACAACTCTAGCCAGTGACAAATCTCCAAGTTCGGTAATTCTAACCAGCAACAAGTCTCTGGCATTCCAATTCAGCCTCTCCTGCTAGGCTACTCACAGTCTGGAAAACTTCATTGGGGCCGGCAGCTTTCCTTGGCAGCCATCTCATGGTCCTGGCATCTCCACTGGGTCTCCACTGCAATCCACGGTTCATCCTCATAGCCCCATGGGGTCTCCATGCAGGCATCCAGCAAACCTGCTTCACACTGCCCATGGCCATTTCCAAAACACAAGACCATGTTGCAAACTCAATCACCCTCTCTTTCCAGCATTTCTGACACTCCACAATACCAGGTAGGGTGCCAATTTGTTAATCCAGGGGGGAATAAAGCAGACTTTGAAGAACAGGACACTCCTTGAGCACTCAGGCCCCTTCAAAAGAATCGACATTTTTTCTGTTGCCCCAGCACAGGTCAACTGGCCCAATCTCAAAGGTTGTAATCTCTCAGTTGCAGCTGAATGGGCAACAGTTCACCCAAAGATTTTTCTTTCTGTGCCATATCCCTCTGCTCACACCAGTTCATTTCTACACAAAGCAGCCCTGCACAGCTTCAACTTTTCAGGACATGGGCATAAGAGCAAGCTTCTCACACAAACTGTTAGCCCAGTCCAAGCAAAGCTCTTTCTCACCGTCATAAGCCAAACCTCACAGTCTATAGTTCTTACTGCATTCAGGTCTTTCAACTCTGACCAGAACAGTCCATCAAGCTGTACTTACAGCACTGCAAGGCATCTCTTAGGCCAAGGTTTCAAATCCTCCCACATTCCTCTTGAAAATCAGCTCCAAAAGGCCAAAGCCACACAGTCAGGTGTCTAGCAGCAATCCCACTCCTCAGTACCACTCTACTGTTGCAGTCCGGTTCGCATTGCTGGTAAAAATCACCCAACCAAGAGCAGCTTCTGGGAAAAAGAGATTTATTTTGGCTTACAGACTCGAGGGGAAGCTCCATGATGGCAGGGGAAAACAATGGCATGAGCAAAGGGTAGACATCACCCTCTGGCCAACATAAGGTGGACAACAGGAACAGGAGAGTGTGCCAAACACTGTAACACAGTAGTCTGTAAAACAAGATACAGATATGCAGGAGAGATAAACAGGTTTCTGTTTTCAGGTCTTCGCAGCCAAACGAGAACAATCTCTGCTTTCAGGTCATAGCAGTCTAATGCGGAGAGTCACCCACAAAATGGCACTGAACCACAGACAGATAATGTGCTAATCGTGGCATAAATAAGGTATTATGGGTGGTTTTTTTTTTTTTTCAGAGATCCAGCCTCGGTAAGAAACGTGATCTCTGGGGTGGTTCATGTGGAATGTCAGAAAGGACAAAGAGATGAGCAGAATTTATAGATGAGGGCATTGTGAGGGGCGCAGGTGCACTGACAGAGAGAGGTCAGTAAAGCTCACATACCAGGGAAGTGTGAGCAGCTGTGGCCAAGCATGGAACCATGTTGTATGACACAGTGAGGATCTTCATTTCTGTTTCATAAAGCAAGAATAAAACCAACACAATTCATATTCAATTCATTTTTTTTTTTTTAGTTGTATGGAACATAACCATGATAGCTAGTTGTAAAGGTATAAAGTCAGGAGCCCATGGATGACTTTGGGACAAGTCAATAATTTGTAGATATGCACAGGACATTTAGCCACAAAAGTAAGATATGAAACTATTAATCTGCTCTATACATACTCCTTTTGGATTCTCCAGTTATTATGGCATCGTATAAGGAAAAAGAAAAAAAAAACGAGCTTCAGTTTCTCATTCCTGATGTCTATATAAAATTAATGCATTGCCAAGTACTGTGAAAGTTTCACCTTCAAAATGGGTCTCAAAAGTGTCATTTGCCACTTGTCCTTGTAACCCTGCACTCCCTGTTTTTACTCTCTCCTACCCCATAGTCCCCTGCATGGAAGCTGGAAGAGACAGCTCTAACTAAAATCTGGGCAAACCATTGTGATCCTTCAGAGCTCGTTTCACTGAACAGAGTAAAGTTCAAGATCCTTAACATATCTTAAAAGTATAGGAGACAAAAAGGGTCTAGGGAGGGTAGGTGGAAGGGAGGGTGGGGAGGAGAGTATACTAAACTAACGACTGCATGATCCAATACTACAGTAACCTTCCTCTGTACTAAAAGGTGTATCTGTTAATAGGGGATGGGAGGAGACCACCCAGGCATAAGGGCCCTGTACAGAGTAGAGAGTTAACCCTAAACTCATGGCACTGGCTAATAAATCGCAGTGCCAGATCTGGATTACCCCCCCCCCACAGTGAGCTATTGGTTGGGGAGACCCATGAGGGCCCCAAAACAATGCAGGCCATTGCCAAAGCATTTGGTTACCCACCAAAGCTAAATGGTAAGACTCAATTGCTCAAGGTGCCACAGGTCACACACGTAGGACATCAAGAGGTCATGCTGGAACCTAGAAGCAAGCCAAGTCCCACCTGGCTAGGACCTTATAGTGCCTGGAAAGTGCTGTGTGAGTTGCTATGAACAACATGAATAAGCAGGGGACCCTGCAAGCCATGAAATCAATCAGCTGGACAAGAAGTACACACCAATGCAACAGTAGCACATAGCCTAAGCAGGTAATCAAGGGCTCTCTGATTGGACATGAGGCCCACTTAGGGGGAAAGAACTCACACCTGGTACTGAGAACCAAGCCAGAGTCCCATGGATAGAAAGGCCATAGAATCCAGAGAGGCAGCCCCCACTGGCCTTTGAATAAGAGGAGTGCCTAAACCCATCCAAAAGTCTCCTGAATGACCAGGCTTATCCCCATTGATCCATGCTGCTCCTACTCTTGTTGGAGGATCTGTTTTGTTTTACAAGAACCAGGGAAAACTAAGATTCATCAGTACAAGGAAACATAGCCAACTGCCTAGCATGAGATCATCCACTTCCATCACATCTTCCAGGGCCCATGAGACATTACAGAGGAAGGGATGGTCTAAACATGACTGCTGCTCTCACCGACAGCCTGCCAGCCAGATCAAAGAAGATGGAAACCGACTCTATGGACACTTGAAATGCCTCAAAGCAGAAATGTAGAGATTGCAGAGAGCTTACCACTAAAGTGTCTTATAACACATCTGCCAAGGCTCAGAGGACACTGGAGAGGAGGGAGCAGAAAGATTGTAAGAACTATAGGGTAAGGAATATTCTGTGACATTGACCCTCCCTTAACACAGACTGACTGACACATTCACGACCCCACAAGGAACACCAATAACTCCACTGAGGAGGGCCATCAGTAGCCTTGGAGCAGAAGAGAGAAGATATGAGACTATAACCTGATGGAAACATGACCAGCCCCAATACAATCACACAGTGAAATGTATAACCAATTAAAAAATAGTGGAGGGACTTTGTTGTTGGAGGAAGGAAGGAAGAGGACAGAGAAAGGAGTCGGGTAGTAGAGAAAAGACAAAGAGAGACAAGGCTGCTATGATCTAAATATAAATTTTGCGCAAACATAAAAATTGTCAAAAATTAAAGAAAAGAGGGACTACCTGGAAAGAAGGGACTCAGTGGAGGGGGCACACAAGAGGATGGACAGAGAGAATGGTGGAAGGGGGCTATGATCATGGTTTGTTGCATATAGGCATCAATGTCAATACAAGTAAAAAAAAATGCCATTAAAACACAAAAAAGGCTCTTCTGGTCAAGATGGCACCCGCCTAACTGTGCCACACCTCCTGGGGAAGAAAAGAAGGACACAGATTCTAAGGAGACAACCAGCCCATCACACCTCAAAAGGGCCCCAGCTAAAACTAAGAATAATTGGGGAAATGAGCAAGAGTGCTGCTTTCTTGGTGAACCTGGTACCAGCACAAGGGTGAAGGAGATAGACACAGAGAACACTCAACTCCTACCAACCCAGAGATCCAGAGACACAGAGGCTCCCAAGACCTCATCACTGAAGCAGACCTAAAATGAACCCAACATGGCTCAGGGAAATTTGCAGAAAAAGGGGCAGAAAGAATGTCAGAGCCACAAATTGGGTTATGATATACAGAGACATCTCCTCCTACCCATAACTTATGGCTAACCCCACAATTCATGACCCATATACCCCAACAAGGAGGGTCCCTGTGGAGGAGGGAGGGTAGGGAGGAGGCTAATACCTCCCAATAGTACCAACTTGACTGTATACACTGAATACAAAACTAATTAAAAAAAACACCAAAAGGTATATATTATATACTTCAGCTCCAACATCTCAGATGAATTTAGGTAACTTCTCTCTTAATTACCTTCACTGTGCTTCTTAAGGCTTTAGAAGCATACTGTCTTGTTTTCTATACTCTAGGAACATGCCCAAGCTGTTCTCTCTTTCAGGAATACATTCCCTCCCCTATCTCTCCTCATGGCTGCCTCTGCCTCATCCCTTCAGGTACATCTTACTTCTTCATGGGTCTGGTGGTTTGAATGTGAAATGTCCCCCATACGCTCATGTGTTTTGTATACCTGGTCCTCAGCTGGTGGCAATTTGGGAGATGGAGCCTTGCTGGAAAAGGTGTGTTGCTGGGGTTAGGCTTAGGGATGTGATAGCCCCCCCCTTTTTTTTCTTGCTAGTTGGAGCTCAGCTTACTCTCTTTCTGCTTCCTGCCAGCTGCCCACCTTCTGCATTACCATCCTGTCACTGCCACAACGAAGCTTTCCTTTGAGACTGTAAGTCAAAATGATCCCTTTCCTCCTATCAGCGGCATTTGGGCTGGTGTTTTATCCCAGCCTTGTGAAGATAACTACAATAATGGGACTCTTCTTGAATACCTAATCTCTATTAAGGTTTTTTGTTGTTGTTGTTGTTTTTCCCTCAAGGCAACATGAGTTTCTTCAGTATGTCCAATAGATACTCTTCTGCTACAAAGACAGTGTGGCACACACGTAATGTAAAACATACCACATCTCTGTTACTTTCCAAACATACACTCAGTGCCAAGTTCCCATTTACTATGTGTAGGAAAAGGAGACATGTTTTGAGTGTAATATGGAATGTGAAGACCTACAAGGGTCACCCCACCCCCCTGAACCACTGGATTATGGAATCCCCAACTGATCATACTCTCAAGTGCCTGGCACTGAGTCAGCCACAAAGTATTCATGTGAGCACTTCCCCCACCAATGGGTATAAACCATGTGATCTTCCTTCTTAAAGCAATGTGATGAGTTTTCTCTGTCTTGGTGTATCTTTTGCCTGAACAGCACAGACGAACAATATTGACAAGCAATGTTTAGCTATGCTGACTGATCATAAGCTATGTTCTATCCCCTATTTCCTCAGTGGCCTGGATAGACACTTGACACAAAACTAGTGTACATGTGTGAGAAGTGCTGACACAAGTCTGAGAAGACAACAAATAGACTTAGTGTGGTTTCGTTTGTGAATTGTGTATGTGTGTGTGTTCTGAATCAGCAGTCCAGCAAGTCATACTCTCAAATCCTTTCCTTTAGCAAATATTGAAGGATTATTCAAAGTCACAGGTTCTTTGCCTTGCAAGGTTTAATATGTTCAAATATCTTGGCTGTTCAATTAAAAAAACACCAATGAGTGGTTGTGAGCAGAAGTTACAGCCACAGAACATCTGAGCAGCAGTGACGGCAGATGCAACTGGTTCACCCTTTGTTTAAGTAACTCCATGGATCAGTTTTATTCCTTTTCCCAGTTTCTCTTGGGTAAACAACTCCAAGGGTTAGTTTCTATAATTCCAGGGCAGTGCCCCATAATTGAGCAATAGACAGAATGGGAAAATATCTTCACCAGCTATATTACTGAGCTTTAATAGCTAGAATATACAAAGAACTCAGAAAATTGAGCAAAAAAAAAAAAAATCAATCAGCCCATTCAAAAACTGGGGCAGAGAACTGAACAGAATTCTCAAAGGAAGAAATACAAATGGCCAATAAACATCTAAAAAGATGTTCAACATCTTAAACCAGCAGGGAAATGCAAATTAAAACTATTTTGAGGTTCTATCTCACTCCAGTTACAATGGCTATCACATAAAAAATTCAAATGACAAGAAATGCCAAGCGAGGGTGTAGGGAAGGAAGAACCCTAATCCAATGCTGGTGGGACCTTGTACAGTCACTGTGGAAATCAGTATGGAGGTTCCCCAAAAATGTGAAAATATATCTGCCTTTTAACCTACCTATACCACTGCTGGGCATATAGTCTAGTGACTTTACTCTTTTGGCTTATCCATGTTTGTTGTTGCTCTATTCACAATAACTAGGCAATGGAATGCTGACATATAAGAGGTGAGAGTAATATGAAGACATGAAAATGTTGAGGTTAACAATGATGACAGTGCATAAGAGGTGAGGTTATCAATCATGATGGCATATAGGAGGTGCGATCATCCGTGATGATGACCATTGTAATGCTGCAGATGTTATGAGAAGAAAGTCCATGGAGTTGCTTCAGCTTCCAAGTGGGGCTTGATCCATGGCAGTTTACAAAGTGTGGCTGGAATGAAACCTCACATGAGCTTTGAATGGTTGTGGGAAGCGCGTTCACAGCAGGAAGGCAGCAGCACCAATCAGAGAAGCAGAGTCAGACTTAGGGCTCTGGGCAGTGAGGTCATAAGCGGGCCAACTGAGGGCAAGAAAGGGAGTTTTGAGGGAGGCAAAAAGCACTGATTCTATGAACAGAAATGTATGTTACTAGGGACTGGTAAGCGGCATGGGGAGGGGCAGAGACAGTGTATATCAAAGGCAGTGTATAATGGGTATATTGAAGTTGGATGCTTGAAGGGGACATGAACCACGTCTTGGGACACTACTTGTGGAATCTCTTAATTTGTTGAAATAGCAGAATTACTTGCTACAGATATAGTACATTCCATTAGGTAAATCCTGGGGATGATATGAGAATATTAGAGGTAAACCAACAAGTTAAATATTTTAGAGGAGAAAATGAAATGATATAAACAAACAACAAAACATCTCCCCTCAAAGCAGTCTGGGAAAGCTCAGTGACTTGCATCAAATCTAGCTTTCCATCATACAGCTTCCCCTTGCTCCTTGATACTATCAGGGCTTGGGTGCTTTGTCTAAGCCACTGCCAAGTCCAGTCTCAAACTACTGTAGATTCCCAAATGGCAGCAGGAGCCAACTATCTCCACAGAGCATGAGTCTCAGAGTAAGATGTAGCAGATAGGGGTCTGAATCCCAGAGTGGCATACCAGGAACCTATTTTGAACCTTCCCAGTTTTAAAAGAATGTTAGTGCTACATATTTATTTTCCGTATCGATGGAGTGACTCATTAAAATCATGAAGTAATGTCCTTCTTAATGTATTAATGGTGAATGAAAGGAAGAGATTTGATTCTCTTGGCGGCATGCAAGGAGAACACATTTTCATTTTCTTGTCTCATTTTTCCCCCTGGGGAAATAGCCTGGTTCAGAGAAATAACTTTATATTCTCTCTCTCTCTCTCTCTCTCTCTCTCTCTCTCTCTCTCTCTGTCTCCCTTTCTCCCTCACCTCTTTTCCCCTCTCGTCTCTCTCCTCTTTCTTTCTCTCCCTGTCTTCTCCCCTCTATCTTCTCTAAGTTCAGATGCCCCACAGAATTAGTTGAGTAAATGAGGGCAAATGAGAAGCAGCCTTCTCTCCATAGCCTTTTCTGATAGAACCTGCCCTTTGCTTTCTGCCAGCTGTTCAGATGGTTTTAAAAGACAAACATTGGGCTTGAGGGATGGTTTAGCAGCTAAGGTGTTTGCCCTCAAAGCCAAAGGATCCAACTTCAGTTCCCCAGGACTCACATAAGCTAGATGCACAAGGTGGTGCATGCGTCTAGAGCTCATCTGCAGAGTCTAGAGACCATGATGTACCCATTCTCTCTCTCTTGCTATCTCTCTCTATCTCTCTGTCAAATAAATAAACATAAAAATAAAATATTTTTTAAAAAGATAAACACAGGTTGAATTAATCATATTGTTATGATCGAGGGGTTGGAATTAATTTTCTCTGCCAATTAAAGATTTAAAAGGCAGAAAGACAGTTTAAGGAGTAATGTTTATTTTAAGGGAAGAAGTAAAGGGAGCAGAGAGAACACAGATTCCTCGTGGAGGAGAGGACTCCACAGCTGGATGATCTGCTGCCTCAGTGGGGGCTGCTCTCCAGTCCACAGTCCCTGTTTCCTCAGCTTAAACCAAGACCAAGGCACTGGTCTGTAATGCATCCAACATTATGCAGGTCGCAGAAAGCTTGCCATTGCACTCACCTTCTTATTGCTGGGAAAAAATACCTGACTTGAAGCAGCTTATTGGAGGAAAGGGTTTTTATTTCAGGCTTACAGTGTTAAGAGGAAGCTGGTTCACTTCATCATATATCCGCAGCAGAGAGACAACAGCAAAGCCAGCTAGATCTGGACAAACAGGGCTAGAATCAGCCCCAAGCCCCCCCCCCCTTGTAACACACTTCCTCCAGTAAGGGTCTACCTGCCCAAGATCACCAAGTGAGGACTAAGCAGAAAAAAACAAACACAAACACCTGTGGATGTTTACCTCCAAACCACCACACCTGCCAAGAAAATCCACCAGTGGGAAATTTTCCTCTTGTAGGGAAGGAGGAAGAGAACCATCCTAGTCATCAACTTAGGTTACCTTCTTAGGTATACTCTAGAATGAAGCCACTAAGGGCCCTTTTTCCCTGTCTGCCTAACCAAGGAAAGAAACTGTTGAGCTCCTATAGTATCTCATTCCCAACCCCCCCACCCCAAGCCACCCTAACTGATGTTAGGAAAATAGGTCGACAACTGCTCTTACTTCTTCATTCTGATAAGAGGTTACTCTGGAAGGAGGCCTATCTAAGACCCATGGGAGAACATTTTGGTTGGGTGGTCAACTTATGGATTCTGGAGTGTCTCTTTGCAGTTTTGGTACCTGGAATTGTACCTGAAACATATATATAAAGGAGTACTAGCAACATAGACACACCAGGTGTTTTATATTAGACTAGATCTTTTCTATTTGGTAAGTAAAGGCCTTTCTGTCTATGGCTCAAAATGGGTGACAGGAAAGCTTTCTCCTAGTAAAAGATTGAAGTTCATCTCAAGGTATGAGATGTTCAAGACTATGAATTAAGGATGGCCTGTAACCATATTAGAAGTGGCAAGAGGGCTGGAGAGATGGCTTAGTGGTTAAGGCACTTGCCTGTGAAGTGTAAGGGCTCATGTTCAACTCTCCAGGTCCCATGTAAGCCAGACACACAGTGATGCAAGAGTGCAAGATCACACATGTACAAAAGGGGGTATACACATCTGGAGTTCAGTTGCAATGGCTGGAGGCCCTGGTACAGCAATTCCCTCTCTTTCTGTCTGTCATAAAAAGGCAGTCTGGGTCTTCCCTAAAAAAAAAAGAGGGGTTGGGGGTTCAGCTCAGTGGATGAGCACTTGCCTAGCAAGCACAAGGCCCTGGGTTCAGTTCTCAGCACCTTAAAAAAAAAAGTGGCAAGAGATCAGCTTATTAAGACAGTCTGAAAGTAAAATTGTAAAAGAAAGAAAGAAAGAAAGAAAGAAAGAAAGAAATATAATGACCAGCACTATGACAAAGTATGGTACCACTGAGCTAGGGTTAGGCTCACTCATTCTTTTTGTTGTTGTTGTTGTTGTTGTTTACTTATTTGAGAGCGACAGAGAGAGAAAGAGGCAGAGAGAGAGAGAGAGGGGATGGGTGCACCAGGGCCTCCAGCCACTGCAAACGAACTCCAGACGCGTGTGCCCCCTTGTGCATCTGGCTAACGTGAGTCCTGGGGAAACGAGCCTCGAACCGGGGTCCTTAGGCTTCACAGGCAAGTGCTTAACCACTAAGCCATCTCTCCAGCCCCAGGATCGCTCATTCTTAAACACCTTGAATACCAGAGGTAGAAACTTCATCTTAGGTTTGAGCCAGTTGTCATCTGAATAATGGCTTGAGGTCCCTTAGAGTTTCACAGGTACAGTTGGAACCTTTAGCCGTTTGGTCTGGAGTGTCTACATTGACTCTGGGAAGGGCTGAATCATTCTTCAAGTTGAGGCGAGTGTTATCTGTCCATGAGTCCAGTCCTTCCACTTGCACTGCCGTTGGAGTACATAAACTAACAGGATAGGGTCATTCCCAGAAAGAATGAGCAAAGTCCTTGTTAGGGTCTGGGGTCTTAATCAGAACTAAGTCTCTTGGGTAACAAAAAAGGAGGGGTCCTTTTCATCTTTCTCAGGAAATCCCAGTTTGCACCTCTGACACTTGTTGGAAGTGGACCGGTTGAGTGACATGGACCACTAGTCTAGCTGTCTCGGAGTCTAGCATCAAGTCATTGGTGAGCAAAAGCCTGCCGTGTAAAAGCTTCAAGAGGAGTTAAGTCCTGGTGTTGCAGTTACCTTCTCCTTGCTGAGACAACCAACCAATCAGCCAGAAGCTGCTCATGGGAGGAAAGGGTTTATTTCAGGTTTACAGATTCCAGGGGAAGCTTCATCATGGCAGAAGAAGCTGGCTCACTTCCTCACATGTCCACAGTACAGAGAACAGCCAGAGCTCAAGCTGGCTCTCTAGACGCCGGCCAGCACCATCAAGCACAAGCCGACTCTCAACACGTTAGGGCTGGACTCCAGATCCCCACCCAGTGACATACTTCCTGCAGCTAGGGCAGAATTATACTCAGCTAGCAGGGCGTGGCTGGAATCTAATGCAAAATTCTGATTCTCCTCTCCGGCCCCTCCTGGTAGGTGGGAAGGTCAATAGGCCTGATCTAGAGACTAAGTAGAAAGCTTAATCAAAAATACCTGAGGCCAACAATGCTGAGAGCAAGCAGCAGACACTGCTTTTCAAAAGCAACTAGCCTGACAAGACAGACACACATATGTAATGGTGGTACCCAGCCTTTGTGGGTAACCATTTTTTTTTTTTTGAGGCAAGCCCAACAGACTAGCCTTTTTTATGAGAGAGAGAGAGAAAGAGAGAGAGAGAGAGAGAGCACACCAGCGCCTCCAGCCACTGTAATTGAACCTCAGACGTGTGTGCTACCCTGTGCATATGTGCGACCTTGCATATGCATCATCTTGTGCATCTGGCTTGTATGGGATTTGGGGAGCCTAACATGGGTCCTTAGGCTTCACAGTCAAGTGCCTTAACCAGTAAGCCATCTCTCCAGCCCATCCAATGGCATTCTGATGGGCTAAGAGATCCACTCAGTGAAAAGGAATGCATAACTAAAATAAGGAACCAGGTCAGAATCCTATGGAAACCAAGATTATGGTCTCCAATGACAAGCTTTCCACTAGTGTTTGGCCAAAAGAGGGGCTGCATCCATCAAAAGTTCTCTAAATTGGGCTGGAGAGATGTCTTAGAGGTTAAGTGCTTGCCTGTGAAGCCTAAGGACCCCAGTTCAAGGCTCGATTCCCCAGGACCCACGTTAGCCAGATGTACAAGGGGGCGCACGCATCTGGAGTTTGTTTGTAGTGGCTGGAGGCCCTGGTGCACCCATTCTCACTCTCTCTCTCTCTCTCTCTCCCTTTTCTCTCTCTGTCTGTCACTCTCAAATAAATAAATAACAATAAAAAATTTTTTTAAAATGTTCTCTAAATTAACAATGCTTATCCCATTTAACCTATGCTGACCTCATTCTCTGCTGATGAATCTGTGTTACTTTTTCAGAAGGAAGCAAGACCCAAGGAGATAAACCACCCCTCACACATCAGCCAGGTGAAACCACAGAGGAACTGGTGAGATGAGCAAGAGTGCTGCTTCCATGGTGAGCCTGACAACCTGCGCCAGGGTGAAGGAGACAGACGCTGAGGATACTCAACACATATCAAAGCAGAGATCCAGGAGCTCCTGAAAGCTCAATACTGAAGTAGATTTAAACACACCCACCATGGCTCAGGGAATTTTGCAGAAGAGGGGGTGGAAAGATTGTAAGAGCCACAGGTCAGGAGGGCAAATCCAGAGGCACTGTCCCCCAATGCACAATGACTGACTACTGCTCTCACAACTCATAACCCACAACCCCATGGGGAATACCGGCAATTGCACTGAGGAGGGTCCTCAGTGGAATGGAGGCAGGGAGGCGGGAAAGGATGGTACCAACACATGACGTGTCCATACAAAGTAGATACTTAATTTTAAAAGGCCACGATCCAGTAAAAGCATCTGCTATGACTAAAGAAATTTGGAGGCAGCCCTCCTGTCCCCCTCCCTCGGCCCTGGCATGTGAGTGAAGTGAAATTGCCAGAATTCCCCAGGGCAGATGCCTTGACTCTGGGATCCCAGTGACCCTAAATGCCAACTGGAGGGATTACTTATTTTTTTACATAGCTCACACCCTGTATCAACTGGCCAGCCATGTCTTTGAGCCTTTGTCCTATAAACATCTGGCTAAAAATAAGAGTATTTTCTTGACCCAAATGGTGTAGCTTGTGAAGAGACTTCAAGACGTTCCATCGAAGTGACTTTGGTAATAGTTGCTCAGAGGAGAGAGTTTCCACCCTTGGAGGCATTTATTCTTAAATGCAAAAGCCAATTCTTCTGGATAATACTTAGGCTTTTCAGTGGCAAGAAAGACTCTTCCTATAGGGGTAGGACATTCTATATCCCCCAGTGCAGCTCGCTTGGCTTCAGAGTCAGCCTCTCTGTTTCCCTTAGCTACAACATCATGTCCCTTTCCTTACCCACAACAGTAAATCACAGTCAGTAGAAGATCCACATATAAGAATCTGAAGATCTCTTGGGAGTGTTTAACAGGAGTCCCAGCTGTACTTAAAAGGCCTCTCTCTTTCCTTCTATATTGCCACATGGGCATGGAGAATTACAAGGGTATATTTAGAGCTGGTACAAACAATGACCCTATTTCTCTAAGACAATTTTAATACCTTACTTCGTAAGGCCTATTAATTCAGACAGCTTGGCACTGGATTTCTGGGCAGTGGCCCTGAATCAAGAGTGCCGAAATTAGAGACCATTACATAGTCTGTACATTTGACTCCTCCTTTGACAAAGGAACTCCCATCAGGATAGAGTAGAAAGTCAGGCTTCTCTAAAAGCTGATTGGAGAAATCAGGACAACGCACATAACTGTCCGTCAAGACCTCTTCACAGGAATGAATTGGTCCTTCCTCTCCCTCTGGGAGGTAAATGGCTAGATTAGTATTTTGATTTCAGGCCCCTTGAAAGGAAGGCTTGATATTTGAGAAGCAGGCTTCTGATGACTATAGATTTTCTTGAGAATTTAAAATGTCCTGTATGTCATGTGTGGACCGAGAGCACCCAGAGTAAACATGTGGGCTTCAGGGACAAGGATGCCCAACAGCAACCATGGCCTCCAGACAGCCAGGCCAGCCTTTTGCTACCTGGTCAAGTGATTTGCTCAAATAGCCTACAGGTTGAAGGGAGGTGTCTAATATGAGTAATCACTCCCAAGTCTATACCCTTCTTTCTGTAGCATATAGGTGGAATTTAGGCTCAGTGGGAAGACCCAGGGCTGGAGCACAAGTCAAGGCAATTCTGAAAGGCTTGTTAGAGTCTCTGAGGTCCACTCAATATGGGGCAGCCCTTGTGTTTATGCCACTTTGAAAGCCAAGTAGAGGGGCTTGGCCAGTTCTGCACATCCTGGTGTCCAGATCCTGCAATATCTAGTGACCCCCACCCCCAGGAATTCCCTCGATTGTTTTAGAACCTAGGATGCTGGAAGCAGAGAGTAGGCTGAACTCTCTGGCCCCAGAGCTCCAGTCCTGTTGTCAAAACCAGACCTAGATAAGTGACCTTATTCTTATTCTGTCACAGTTGATCCTTCTCACATAATACATTTTATCATCCATAAGCCGGGAAATTGAGAAGAGACTGAGTAGCTCCAGAAATAGTCTTTTCATAGGGCCCACACAAGTAGGAGAGATAATCTACATATTGAAGGAGAGTGGTCTTCACAATAGGCCCATTCTAGCAAGTCTTGAGAAAGAGCTAAGCAAAACAGATGAGGACTCTCAGAACCCTTATGAGAGGACAGTCCCGATCACCTGTCCTGACCTCTGAGTTGGCCCTTCAAATCAAGACAGGAGCTTCTGGGATTCAACAAATGAAAAAGAAAATGTCCTTGAAATCTAACACTGAGTAATGGGTATTGTTACACGGAATCTGTCTTATAATAGTTAAGGGATCTGGGACACTGGGATGGAGAAGCATGGCTGCTTCATTAATAAGTCTGGGATCTTGAACCAGCACATAGGGAACTTTTTAGATCATGCTTAAGTGTAGAGTCTATGGGACCCTAAACAAGCCTAAGTCAGTGGATTTAGTCCCTTACCTACGTGACTCTAAGAAGTAAGCCTAGAGTCTACAGATTTCATCCCTTACTGATGGTACCGAAGTAAGCCTAGAGTCTATGGATTTAGTTCCTTACTGATGTGAATCTAAACAATAGCCTATGATTTAGATGATCTTCACCTGGCCTTAGCCTGCCTGTGTAGGATCTATGACTGATCCCTTTTGGAGTCCTACTTATGAAATGTCTCAGTCACATGGTCACACTTTTACCCTCTTCAGCCTGAAGCAGTACTGGCATACAGAAAAAAGAAAAACAAAAAAAAACTTCTAGAGAAGATAGAATGCAAGTATCCCCCCATTCAAATATATCAGATGCTTGCAGTTAAGGCGTTTGCCTGCGAAGCCTAAGAACTCGTGTTCCGTTCTCCAGGTCTCACGTAGTTAGACGCACAGAGATGCAAGGACACAAGGTTTCACATGCACACAAGGGGGTCCATGCGTCTGGAGTTCATTCACAGAGGCTGAAGACCCAGGTACGCCCATTCTCTCTCTCTCTCTCTCTCTCTCTCTCTCTCTCTCCCTCCCTCCCTCCCTCTCTTTCTCTCTAAAAAAAAATAATAATAAAAATTTATTAAAAAAGAAAGCCATACTGTAACTTACCACATGCAAAAATAAAAATATAAAATCAAAAGGCGTCTACTAGTGAAGCATGTTATTCCCACCAGACAGATTGTAGTCATTAGTGTCTTTAACTGTTGAGCTTTCTTTCAGCCCCTAGGTGGCAGACTTTAGGACTGAGCAGCTGAGCCTATTTCAGCCTTCCTGTTTTCTGCCCAGCAAATCTCAGCAGTATGGTCCCTGCCTGTGGCATGGGGTCTCTCTGCCACCACCCCATCGTCTTTCCCTGCCTAGCACAGGCTGCAGCACTAAGGTCTGGGTGCTCATGGAGTCCCCCTGCTGTGCAGGGTTTTGCCCATGTGAGGCCCAGTCTGCCCATTGCATGAGTCCTAGCCTACTGATGGCTACATTCTATCTAGATCTCTGAGAAACTTTGCCATTTCTGCGGAAGACAGTGAGGTGGCCACTTACACCCAATGAAGGAGGGGGGCTGAACAAAAAGAGAAGAAAATAAAACCAGCCCAGGAATTCGGCCATGCTAGCTGTGGGTGTAGTTGTGGCAGTCAGGAGGGCAGGGGAGATGCCAAAACTTAAATCACTGCCTCTGTAGCTCGGTCTGTACTGACCTTGAGGCGAGTCTGAGCTAGTGGTCTTCAGAAAGCAAATCCCAGATGAGTCCCCCAAATAGATGTTACTATCTAAAGGTTGGGATTTGCTTTTCCTGCCAAGTCAAGACAGAAAAGACTTTAAAAGGGCAACGTTTACTTTAAAGTAAGTGGTAAAGGAAGCAGCGAGAACAGACTCCTCATGGAGGAGGGGGTCTCCTCCACCCCAGTAGGAGCCCAGCTTTTATTAAAGGAGGGAAGCCCTTCCGTCTGGAATCCATGATTGGTCAGCTTAAGCAAAGACAACGATGCTGGTCGGCCCATGATGCATCCAGCATTACACGGGTCCCCAGTGAGCCCACCAGGTGGAAAATTCACTCAGACAGGGAAGTAGGAAATCAACCACCCTTTCCACAATCTTAGGTCACCACCTTAGGGTACTCTAGACCACAGCTACCTACCAAGGGCCCCTTTTCCCTGTCTGTCTGCCTAGCCAAGAGCACTGCCTAGCTCCTATAGTATTTCAAGGCAGAACTCACAGTACTGAACACGCCACGCAGTACAGTGTGAGGGTTGATAATCCACTCACAGACAGTCTGAGCATCCAGGAACTGCTCTGAGCCAGAAGTTCCGACCGTTCTCATTTCATGGCCTACAGTGGTAGGAATTTTCCCCCTATGGGATATCTAGAGTGGGAAATAACCACAACAACCATTTACTAACTAGCTGTTTCTCAACAACCTAGTGTATGTTTATGTCCTGACAAGGTATTAGCTATTTGAAAACCACAATACACACAAAATAAAAAGGAACAAGCAGCCAGGTACATGCTTTTAATCCCAGCACTCAGGAGACAGAGGTAGGATAATTGCTGTTAGTTCAAGGCCAGCCTGAGACTACATAGTGAATTCCAGATCAGCCTGGGCTAGAGAAAGACCCTACCTCAAAAAAAAATTAAAAAGGGAATAAGCCCAGTGTGGTGGTGCAATGCCTTTAATTCCAGTACTTGGAAGGCCGAGGTAGGAGGATCACTGTGAGTTCCAGGTCAGCCTGGGCTACAGTGAGAACCTGCATCAAAAAAAGGCAAAGGGGGGGGATTGCTTAGCAGTTAAGGTGCTTGCCTGTGAAGCCTAAGGACTCAGGTTCGATTCCTCAGTACCCACATAAGCCAGATGTACAAGGTTGTGCATGTGTCTGGAGTTCATTTGCAGTGGCTGGAGGCCCTGGCACATCCATTCTCTCTCTCTAATAAATTATAAATATGAAAAATTTTAAATTCTATAGAAATGTATAGCTGGACATGGTGGTGCAGTCATGGAAACCTGGCATTCAGGAAGCTGAGGTAGGAAGACCATAAATTTGAAGGGAGCCTGAGCTAGTAATAGCTTGTCTCAAAAAGCTAAAAATTAAAGAACAAAAGTGGGCTATATTTAAAAAAATTTAAAGATACTCTTAGTTAATTCATAAATAATGCAGTACCAATAGGATGTATGTTCTTTCTGGGTCTAGTGACATTTCAGGAACCCTGGAATCAGACTGGATACCATATTGAATTTTGGGCAGTAATAGCTGAAAATTGAGCTTGGTGAAAATATCCAGCCACTAAAAGAGATGCAGTGTTTCCAGTGTGGAAACTGTGAACCTCCTCCAGTTAATAGTCACTAAATGACTGACAAATATCAACTATCACCACCTTTTCTTGGGAAATTTAAATGCCCCAGTAACACTGCAGTGCCCTAGGGCCAAAAGCACAGCCAGTATGTGTTGCAGACTTAAGTACTTGAAACGTAAGCTCATTTCATTCTCATAGCATCTCTGTAATTCATATTTCTATTAGTGGCCAGTTTGAAGATGGAGACACTGAGGCATACAGAAGTTAAGAAACTTCCCAAGTCATTAACGGAGCCAGAATGTGACCCCCAAGCATCTTGGCTCCAAAGTCTGTGCATTGTGGGTATATGCAGGTTAGGGAAGAAAGAAACTTGGTTCTACTTTTCAGATTTCTATGGCCATGGGAAAGCTAACTTACCTCTGCAAGGCCCTAGTGAACCTTCTTGACGAAAAAGAATAAGCATTAAAACGATAACGTATGCAAAGGCCTGAGCTTAGCACCAGGCACAAAGTCAGCTTTTAGAACTAGTATAATTCTACAGAAGAATTCAGTCATCCCGTGTGTTCCTTTATCACTTTTTTGTTAAGATAGAAGCCAGCTTGAAGGAAGCAAAATGCAGAGAGAATTCATAAGTCAAGTCATTGCAGTAAGTCTGTGAACGTTTCAGAACTCACCCTTTCCACACCCTCACCCAGGCCTTTGAAAGAGTGAAGCAGTGATCTTTCTGAGGGAAGGACTGCCTGTCAGCATGTGATAAGATCCTGAGGAACTGATAAGAAAACAGCAAATGCCTTAATGAAAAGCTTTATTTGTCTAAATAATCCTAGTCTTCATATGGAAACACAAAAGCTCCCAAGTAGCCAAGGTAATCACGAACAGAAAGGACAACGCTGGAAGCACCACAGGAGCTGATTTCAAGATATCCCACAGAGCCAGTGTGGCCCAAACAGCATGGCACCCACACGAAAACAGACACAGAGACGAATGGATCAGAATGGAGACCTCAGAAATAAACCTCACCATCAGCCAACTCATTCTGGAAAAATTGCCAGAAACTACACATTGACAAGAGGATAGCTCCTTCGACAAACAGTGCAGGGAAAACTGAATACCTCTCTTGGGGCTGGAGATATAGCTTAGTGGTTAAGGCACATGCCTGCGAGACCTAAGGACCCTGGTTCTATTCTCCAGGTCCCACGTAAACCAGATGCACATGGTGGCACATGTGTCTGCAGTTCTAGAGTCTAGAGGCCCTGGTGCACCCATTCTCACTGTCTCTTTTTCTCCCTCTTTCTGTCTCTAATGAATAAATAAATAAAAATTTATTTTAAAAAACTGAATATCTCCATGCAGGAGAATAAAGATGATCCCCTATGTCTCATCTGATCCTGTACAAAAATCTGTTCCAAGTGAGTCAAAGATCGTAATATAAACTCTGAGATGGCTGAAAGAAAATGTGGAGAAAACTCTATAAGACACTCGAGTAGGAAACACACTCTGGATATGACTCCAAAAACACAGAAAGCAAAAGTGAAAATAGAAGTGGAGTTACTTCAAACTAAAAGGCTTGGCATAGTAAATAAAGCAATCAAAAGAGTAGAAAGATAACCTACAGGATGGGAGAAAATATTTGCCAACTATTCCTTTAATTTAACAAAAGATTACTATTCAGATAGTACAAGGAACGAAAGAACTTTAACAGCAAAAGTGCCTAAGTAATTCAACCAAAAACTGGACAAATGACCTGAATAGATACTTCTCAAAAGAATTATAAATGGCGAACAAATATATGAAAATGTTTAGTATTATTAGCCATTTGGAGAAATGTAAATGAAACTACCATGAAGTGTTCTCACCAAAGTTAGAATGGCTATTGTCAAAACAAATGAATGAACAGCAAACATAAGAAATAAAACAAAAACTAGCAGATGCTATCAAGGATGCAAAGGAAAAAAAAGATCTCTCTTGGTAAGAATGTAAATTAGTACAGCTGGTATGGAGGTTCCTCAAAAAGTCTTAAAACATTTCTACTATCTGGAACATGTCTGTCATATCTTATCTACCATTCACTACCCATTTCTGGGTATATATCCAAAGGAAATGAAATCAGCACACAGAGGAGATGCCCACATGCCCATGTTTGTTATGGGACTATTCACAAGAGCCAAGATAAGAAGTATCAATCAACATATGAGTGGAGTGGATGAAGAATATGTGGTGTATAAACCCAAAGCAGATTACTCAGACATAAAGAATGAGTTCTTGTCATTTGCAGCAAAATATTTGACGCTGTGGCACATTAAGTCACACAACATAAGAGAGACACAGCTTTCTGTCATATTGTTCTGTCTTATTTTGTTACTTGTGTATATAATATTTAAGCATTGTATGCTCACTCGTATGTGGAAATGACGACTACAGGTTAGGCAAAGGACAGAAGGAAGCAGAGATAAGTGAAGGCTGGACTTGATTAATGTGCACTGTAAACATATACTGAAATAAGCATAATAAACCCCACTTATATATACATACAACTAGTGCGTGCTAGTTTTTTTTGTTCATTTATTTAAGAAAAAGAGGCAGAGAGAGAGAGAGAGAGAAAGAGAGAGAGAGAATGGGCGAGCCAGGGCCTCCAGCCACTGCAAACGAACTCCAGACACATGCACCCCCTTGTGCATCTGGCTAACGTGGGTCCTGGGGAGTTGAGCCTCGAACCGGGGTCCTTAGGCGTCACAGGCAGGCTCTTAACCACTAAGCCATCTCTCCAGCCCAAATTTTTTTTAAAGCTTTCTTTTTCTTGTGATAGGTGAGTTTAAAAATAAAATAAAATCTTCCTTATCTGATTAGATAGGAATGCCACAGTGCCGCTCTCCAGGTTACCTTCCATTTCTTTTTGTAATAAGTTAACAAATACTAATTGAGGAATGCAGACTTACCAGGAATAACCTTCCTAGGCTGTGGTGCTGCTCCAAAGTCTTGAACTCTCGTTCATGACCTCCGCCTGAGCTAAACACGGTTCTGCGGGCACGCTTCATCTCTTCGGGCAGCCCACGATCGCACCCCACGCACCACACGCTTTGCCCAGAGCTTCGCCGTCATTTCTGCAGCTTCCCTTACACACAGATGGCAACATTCTGACTGAGTTCTCCTGGTCTGCCAGCCGTGGGCTCTTCTCTTTGCTACACAAGGAAGCTTGATGGCAGGGTGAGTCGCGCAGTTCCACCAAGCAGCGTTGTGTGCACTGGTGAAGTCTCACCCGAATGCTTCCGCACGTCCCATCTGCAGCACTGACATGACTGCATTCCCTTCATGCTACTGGGGAGATGGCCTCTGATGCTGAGAAGGAGGTAACTAGTCACACGCCGCGCTGATGCTGTGTCTCTGCGGCCTTCCACCAATGGTTCTGTTCAAATCCCCATCATTCTTTTGACTCTCCTCTCACCTCTAAGCTCTTATCCCAGGAATTCCTGTATCTGAGATGAATAAGGCTCAAGTAGTTTAATTCTTAGAAATAACTGTTGGAAATTTGGGCCATGACAGTAGGGATCAACAGAAGGAAAGGTGGGTGGGGCGTTATAAATGTGCTTTTCCTTAAGTGACAACCTCGGTCAGGAGAAGCGGATTGTACAGACTTCAGTATTTTTGTTTTCTTTTGGGGTGTGTGTGTGTGTGTGTGTGTGTGTTGTGGGGAGTGTGTCTGTGTGGTGTACACATGTGTGTGTGCAGAGGCCAGAAGAGGGATACTGGGTATCTGGTGTCCTCCTCTGTCACTCTTCTGTGAGTCTCTCTCTCTTTCTGTCCCCCACCCCCATCCTCCTTTTTCCCCCTCCCTTCCTCTTTCTCTCTTAGACTGGCTGACCAGGGAGCCTCAGCAATCCTTTTGACCCTGACCCCATCAATGCTGGGATTACAGGCATTCACTGCCGAGCCCAGCTTTTTCCATGGATGCCAGAGATCAGCAGTCAGGTCCTTGTGCTTGAAGAGAAATCACTCTTACCTGACGAGCCATCTCCCCAGGCCCAGTTTTAAATAGTTAGATAGAGGACAGACGCTGTTGTTGGGGTATTTGCCCAAGTTGTGACTTAGGGAAGGTGGCAAGGTCTTCATTCCAAAAACAAGAATGATTTTGCCCATCAAGACCATAGCCAAGTTCTCCATGTCTTAGGTACCCTGTTGAATGCTTCTGATTAGAGTTTTTCCATTTAATTACTTAACAACTTTAGGAAGGAGCCATAATAATTCATATTCCTTTTAAAGATAAAGCTATTGAAGCTTAGAGACCTTTAGACATTACTCACAATCACAAGTTTAGGGTGCTAGAAGGCCACAATAATCCTCAACCTTAGTTTCACATACTCTTGGAGATACATCGAAAGACAGAAAGTTTTGCCTCTAATTTTTAGAGATCAATTTCATAGGTCAACATTCAACCTGATAGTATTTATTTTATAAGCCCAGTGGATGATGCACTATTACAATTTGCATGAGGTGCAAGGATTAGGAGAACTATTGATTTATTGCATGAACTAAGTTTCTTTATTTACCAAGCTCTGTCTAATCTTGATTGAGTTATATTTTTATCAGATGTATAAAGTATTGTCTTCTATGTGCTAATGAGAAGCTTATGCTCAAAAGAAAACAACCTGAAAACTCAAACTTTTCATTTATTGCATAATTGATGAAATAGCTACAAGGTATCTTGGCTATAGAGATTTGGAAAACATCCCTGCCCTGAATGCCTATTCAGACTGGCAGGGAGAACAGGAACACCTGAACATAGGATGTACTAATGTCCTACAATGTCAAACAGGTTTGCTTTCTTATTATTACTATTTATTTTGAGAGAGAAAGACAGAGAGAATGGGCACACCAGGGCCTTCAGCCACTGAAATCCCAGATGTTTGTGCCCCTTGTTGCACGTGTGCAACATTGTGTGTTTATGTTACTGTGAGTCTGGCTTATATGGGACCTGGAGATTCGAACATTAATTCTTGGGCTTCACAGGCAAGCCTTAACTGCTAAGTGCTCTCTCCAGCCCCAGGTTTACTTTCTTTAGAGTAGAAGACTTATGGACACATAGGTTGGGCCAACCATGAATGAGCCCTGGGGAAATGGGTATGAGTGTGATAGTCACTACCCTCAAAGAGCTCATTCTAGCCAGAGAGATGACACATAGCAAACCTTTCACTCAACATGAACAAGAGCTGTACAGGTAGGAGGGAATGCCTGTGACGACGGAGAGAGGTGAGGCATTTCAGACGAGGTAACTTTCAGAGCTGAGGCTTGCATAAGCCTATTGTAGGCAAATCAGAAGAAGCAAGGAGAAAATTCATGCATCACAAAATGAGGCCACAGTTCAGAGCGGTGTAAGTGAAGAGTTCATAAATACCAGGGTTTAGACTGTGTTTCCATTGCTCGAGGGAGACACAGCAGGACTTGCAGGTCACTGTACAGGGAAGATCAGCTTCCAGCACACTATACAACTTGCAGGCAGCTTGGCAGGGGAGCTGGGAGAATCTTCCCGAAGCAGTTGTTTATCTTTCTTATATAACCTTAGGGAAGGGTTTGACAACCTTTTTGCAGGACCTCCTGACTGTCTCCCTCCTCCCTTCAGGAAGGAATGTTTCATTTTAAAGAAAATTGCTGTACCACATTGGTCAGTCTGCCCCTCCAGAGTCATTTACACAGGGTGTGGTGGTGCATGCCTTTATTGCCAGCACTTGGGAGGCAGAGGTAGGAGGTCTGCGGTGAGTTCAAGGCCACTCTGGAGAGTGAAACCCAACCTTGAAAAAAAAAATAGTCATTTACTACTCCCAAAACTTTGAGGAGTGGTCATGTGTGACCTTTTAAGTTTCAGCTTTCCCAAACTTGTTGACCTCTGGTCTCCTTCCTTCCTTGAGGAAGGAATATGTCAATTCAGAGGAATTTGCTATACAACAGGAAGAAAATAAGATGATCTTTTATCTTGTTGGATTTCTCTTTAAGATAATGGGAGAAAGGGTAAGAGAAGGAGGAGGAAGAGGAGGACAAAGAGAAGGAAAAAGGTAACAGGAAAGACAAGAGAAAGAGGAAGAGAAGTCATTAGATTTTCTTCTATGGGGGTGTGTCTGTCTCACTGAACTGATTCATCAAACCTTCTGTTATTCTTGGATAAAGTTTTTGCCATTTCATGTCCAGAGACAGTTGAGCTTGGAGCCCTGCATGTAAAAATGCTTCAAGCAAGGAAGACTTTCCTTAGGGGTCTCAGAGTTTACACCAGATTGACATCCCAGTCACCGCACCCTTGTTATAGGCACAGTGGACGGCTGCAGTGAGTTGTATGAAGGACCGCTGCCAGTGTTGGTGAACAAATCCGTGAGCAAAGATCAAAAGTCATCCTATAGTTAGTGCTTGAACTCTGAGTGGGAGAGAAAGCACTAGATTGACGACGAATACAAACCTGCCCTACTTCACTGGCCCCACAGGGAACAAATCCTACTTATTTTTAAATCAGATGTTTGAAGAATGAAGTTAGCTACTTCTTTTATTTTAAACAATACTTTTTGAGACACTGAATGCTCATTTTTAATTGTTTCCATGATTAAAAATACTTAAAACATAGCCGGGTATGGTGGCACACGCCTTTAATCCCAGCACTTGGGAGGCAGAGGTAAGAGGATCGCCATGAGTTCAAGGCCACCCTGAGACTACATAGTGAATTCCAGGTCAGCCTGGACTAGAGTGAGACCTTACCTCAAAAAACTTAAAAAAAAAAATACTTAACACATATTAACCAAATAGGTTTGGGTTTTTTTGGCGCGGGGGGGGGGCAGTTAGGATATTTGTCAAGACTAGGTTATGTTGGGACCCCTCCTCCCGGAGGGATTCCAAGCCTCAGGAATCGGGCGAGACCCCAAGGACTGACACAGACGCTTCTCGATGCAATAGCAGCAAGAGGTTTATTGAGAAACCGGTGCACCGGGGCTCGACACGAAGTCCCCATGCAGGAGGAGTGAAGAGCCCCCAGCCCCAATTTTTTAGAGTTTATATAGGGAAAAACCACAAAGTTAGGGAGGGGGTCTGGGTCTAGGGGCTTTCCATATAGAATGGATTCTGATTGGTGGAGTCCACCTGGTGTTGCTTGGCTGGGCTAGGGGTGACAACAGGACGCTGAGTGGCTTCCCGGGTTCCAGGAAACAGGGGCAGGGTTTTGGGTGCAATGTTCAAGAATAACCGCAAGTCTCTTTTAGTCGATCTGAGGCAAGCAAGCAAGCAACGTTACAAAAGCTAAAAAGGCATGTTAGCATGATAATAAGGCTTTTAATTTTTGATCTTACATTCCCCCCTTTTCTTGAGCATAATTCCAATCCTGGAATTTCAGATTTCTGATTTCCCTACTAGCTGATATTGCTGCCGAAGAACCAGTAGTTGGACTGTGCTAATTTTTTCCCTAATGAACGTTACCAGTCGATTTAGAATACAGGGTCCAAGTGGTAGGAGGAGGAGGAGGAGGAGGGTCATAGGGTTTGGAATTTAGGACTGCCGGGGGTTGTTGTAATATAGCATTAGGTCCCACTAGGGTTGGCCCTGGGGCCTCTTTTATTGTTAATCTGATACTGAAAAGTAACCCTCTGTCTCGCCCACTCATGTAGAACCTGAGGCCCCAAGTTTTTTCTTCTAGCCAGGTCCGGGAGCTTTTTCCTGCACTTGTGAATGTTATATTAAGTAGGTCCTTCTTAAACCCTCTTTTTACTGTAATGAGATCCCAGCTGGAAGAGGGTCTCCAGTAAGCGTCCCCGGTAGTTTCACATCCCCATTGTTTACAGTAGTACTGTTCTCTCCCTCCACAATCCCTTTTTTTATTTTCTCGGGGGCACACATAGAAAGGGAGTTTCCTGATATGGGGACTAGCCTCTGCTTGGGGAATCATCCCTATCAGAATTAGGAAGGCGGCGCAAACACAGCTTAAGGGGGTTACCAGTCTTTTTCAATTTCCATTGGGGCCCAGGCGGGGGCGGCGCTGGTTTGACGTGGGAGGCATGGATCCAGGCTGCAATGCCATCAACCTTTATAGCTGTGGGGGTTGTCAGGAGCACGATGAAGGGCCCCTTCCAGCGAGGTTCCAGGTTGGTGGGCCGGTGGCGTCTTACGTACACAGAATTTCCTATCTGGTAGTGGTGCGGAGCTGGATCTGAGACTGGGGAGTAAGTCTCCTTCACCTGCGGCCACAATTCAGTCCGGAGGATGTGCAGAGCCTGTAGTCTGGTATTTAAGTCAGAGTTAGTGATTTGATTGGGGTCCCCTGGGGATATCATTTGGCCAAGTGGGGTTGGGACCCCAAACAAGATTTCAAAAGGAGTAAGATTAAACCTATAGGGGGTGTTCCGGACTCTGAAAAGAGCCCAAGGTAGGAGCATCGTCCAGTCAGTATGGCCAGTCTCCAAGGACAATTTAGTTATGGTCTCTTTTAAGGTGCTATTTATCCTTTCTACCTGTTCTGAACTTTGGGGTCTATATGCACAATGTAATTTCCAATTAATCCCCAATGTTCTGGCCACCTCCTGACTTACCTGGGCAACAAAGGCAGGGCCGTTGTCTGAGCCTATTACCTGTGGCATTCCATACCTGGGAATAATTTCCTCTAGAAGTTTCTTGGTCACCATAGCCGCAGTCTCCTTCTTAGTGGGATAGGCCTCTAGCCATCCTGAAAAAGTATCTATAAAAACTAGAAGACATTTATTTCCATATCTGGCTGGTTTTAGTTCGGTAAAGTCTGTTTCCCAGAACAAGCCAGGACGGTCCCCTCTAAATCGCTTTCCCAAGTCTGTTGGGACTGTTTGTGTATTTACCTTTTGGCAGGGTACACACTGTTTTACGAGTTCTTCAGCCATATCCTTAAGTCCAATTATGTAATAATCAGTCTTTTTAAGAGTCTCTATTATTTTTTTAGGTCCAAAATGAGTCAATTTATGTATGTGTAACAAGAGGTTCTTTGCCTGTTGTCTGGGTAGGATCTGCTTCCCGGTTTCAGTTTCCCATTTTGTTATATGCAGAAAAATGATAGAAGAATAAAAAGACAATGAACAGTATACAAACCAAGGTCAGGAAAAAGCGACCAAATCTTGTCTGCCACAAAAATAAAACTGATTCTGATGGGTTAGGCCTGGAACCGGATGACACTTTCGACCAGATGTGGACCCGGTCAGAGTCCACCAGATAGGAAGCCACCAAGCGTCCTTGGCCTTCCTGACTCCCTGAGGCGTCCCCCAGGGTTGCAGGTTGTGGCAACCAAATGCACGTCTGCTGTCCACCGTGTATGGCCCTCACGGCACCAAAACACACCTGCCAACTCAAAGTGTCTTTTCAGAATCCAGAAACGAACAGACAATCAGAAAAATTTTCAGACAGATATAACTAGACACAGTGACAGACATATAGACATATACGACTGAGTCTATAGACATGTATGGCGCCTTCTTACCTCCGAGAAGATGAATGTGGGTCTGGGGTCTGCCTCAAATCCCGGGCGAGCCCCCAAATGTTGGGACCCCTCCTCCCGGAGGGATTCCAAGCCTCAGGAATCGGGCGAGACCCCAAGGACTGACACAGACGCTTCTCGATGCAATAGCAGCAAGAGGTTTATTGAGAAACCGGTGCACCGGGGCTCGACACGAAGTCCCCACGCAGGAGGAGTGAAGAGCCCCCAGCCCCAATTTTTTAGAGTTTATATAGGGAAAAACCACAAAGTTAGGGAGGGGGTCTGGGTCTAGGGGCTTTCCATATAGAATGGATTCTGATTGGTGGAGTCCACCTGGTGTTGCTTGGCTGGGCTAGGGGTGACAACAGGACGCTGAGTGGCTTCCCGGGTTCCAGGAAACAGGGGCAGGGTTTTGGGTGCAATGTTCAAGAATAACCGCAAGTCTCTTTTAGTCGATCTGAGGCAAGCAAGCAAGCAACGTTACAAAAGCTAAAAAGGCATGTTAGCATGATAATAAGGCTTTTAATTTTTGATCTTACAGTTACATGTATGTGTTTGTATCCTATGGGTTTGTATTATTATGAACACATTATCCATCACATCTGGCCCAGTAGAAAATGCTAAGAATAGGTTGAGATATAGCTCAGTGCTTGCCTAGCATGTGTGAGGCCCTGGGTTCAATTCCCACTACTGCAAACATGACAAAAAATATTGAGAACTTTTATCTTCGAAGAACCTCTTCTCTGATACTCTGATATCTTCCCTGGGTCCTGCCCCAATGGTGGCCAGCTCTTGTCACGTGTTTATAAGAAGTTCCAATACCCCCAGCCCTGAGGTGGGCTCCTGCCAAGACCAGTCACATCAGTCGGAAGCATTGCAGCTCTCAATCCTGGCGGACAGTTTGAGCCTGGATTCTGTCACCCAGCCTCCTCTTTTGCAATGTTTCTTGAGCCTTGGAGGGCAGGAGAGAGACGATGTTTCACGCAGAGCTCAGCATTCAACAGTCACTCAGTCTCAACACTTGGTGTGCGCACCACCAACTGCAGAAAGAAATTTCTCTGAATAAACGTGAAAGCAGCATTAATCTATGGACATAAACAAAACCATTTAGGGATCATGTTGATGGAAACATCATATCCATTTAGCAAAATAACAGTAGTAAACTTGCCTACTAAGGCCTATGATCTTCCCAACCACAGGCTTTTGACTAGGTGTTCAGTACTGGCCAAGAATTCTCTTCTGTGAAGTGAGCCTCAAATTCAGTCAGAGAATGGTTGGTTACTCCCATGAAAGTTATGGCACTAGGGCACTAGTAGGTACATCTTGCCTTAAATCAGTTGTACAGTAAGACTGTTCATGTCCTTTCTCCTTCAGCAGCGTGCATATCACCTTCTGGCACTGTGGATGCTAGCCAGCAGGTCAGTTGGGTAGCAGGCCGGTATGTGGTAATTCCAGCATCATCATCATCATTTTGCTTAGGATTTTGCCCAGCTGGTCCGTTGTGTGGCTGGAAGGTTCCACTTCTGGGTAAGACCGCTGATGACTTTTCCCCGCCAGCAGCCTTCATAGCACTTTCTAACACTGTGGCAACAAGCCAGCAGGGAGAGAGCTTCCAGCTCAGTACCAGTTGAATTCTCAATGTCCTGCAACTCAAGAACGTGGTGTATTCAGCAGTAGGGATTTACCATTCGAGTTCTGGTGGGGATTCAAGAACAGTGGCAATAGGTTGCAGTTTTTAGAGGCCCTCAAGGGTCTCCATGACTAACAATTCACTGGGAGGTATCCCACACATGACAATCGGATTTTCCTATAGCAACCTGTAGCTTCTAGAACCAGCTTTATCCACCCACTCTCTTAGGTGGACTTCTGTGTAAATTCTTAGTTTTTTTATTAGATAACAAAGAATAGGTTTCCATATGGCCTTTTCATAAGTCTTTAGTTTTGGTTTGCCCTGTCTTGCACAACCTCCTATTGTTCATCTCCCTCCCTTATCCCCAGTTTAACATTTCCACCTACTTACTTTCTTTTAAAAAATTGTTTATTTTTATTTATTTATTTAAGAGTGACAGACAGAGGAAGAGACAGATAGAGAGAGGAGAATGGGCACGAAGGGCCTCCAGCCACTACAAACGAACTCCAGACACATGCGCCCCCTTGTGCTTCTGGCTAACGTGGGTCCTGGCGAATCAAGCCTCGAACTGGGGTCCTTAGGCTTCACAGGCAAGCACCTAACTGCTAAGCCATCTCTCCAGGCCCCTACTTACTTTCTTTATCGAATATAGTCTCCCTTTATTCTGCACCCATATATCCCCTTATGGCCCATTTCTAGTTTTTTAGTCTCAACTGACTCTTCTCCACATTACATAGAAACATAAGAATTCAAAGCTAGGATATGCATATAAGAAAGAACATGTGAAATTTGTCTTTCTGAACCTGAATTACTTCACTTTGTATATTTTCCAGATCAATCCATTTAACTGCAAATTTCATTTTTTTTATTACAGCAGAATAAAACTCTATAGTGTATATGTACCATATTTTTTTTTTGAGGCAAGCCCAATAGATTGGCCTTTTTTTTTTTTTTTTACTGGTTTTTCAAGGTAGGGTTTCACTCTAGTCCAGGCTGACCTGGAATTCACTAATTCACTCTGTATTCTCAGGGTGGCCTCGAACTCATGACGATCCTCCTACCTCTGCCTCCCTGACCTTTTTTTTTTTTGTTATGCGAGAGAGCAAAACTGGCAGCAAGAGTGAGGGAGAGAGAGAGAGAGAGAGAGAGAATTGGTGTGCCAGTGCCTCTAGCCACTGTAATTGAACTGCAGATGCATGCGCCACCTAGTGTGCATGTGCGACCTTGCACATTTGTGTCACCCTGTGCATCTGGCTTATGTAGGACCTGGAGAGGTGAGCATAAGTCCTTAGGCTTCGCAGGCAAGTGCCTTAACTGCTAAGCCATCTCTCCAGCCCTGTACCACATTTTTATTGCCCACTCACCAGCTGATGTTCCTCTAGGCTAGCCAGTGCAATTACAGCAGCAATAAACACGGATGACAACTGTCTCTATAGAAAAGCCTACAGTCCTTTAGGATATATGGCTAGGAGTGATATAGCTGGGTCATATGATAGTTCTATTTTTAGCCCTTTGAAAAACCTCCAAACTTCCATATGGCTGTAGCAGCTTACATTCTTGCCAGAAGTGAACAACGGTCCCTCTCCACATTTGTCAATTGTTTTCTTGATGATGGTTCATTGTGACCACAGAGATGGAATCTGAAAGTAATCTTAATTTGCATGTTTTTGATGGCTAAGGATGATAAGTATCTTTTAAATTCTTTATTGAACATTTGTATTTCTTCTCTTGAGAACTCTCTGACTGTGCCCTGTCCTTTTTTAAAAAAATTGGGATTTGATTTCTTAAGAAACATTTAAAAAGAAATATTTCATTTTACTTATTTATATGTTTGAGAGAGAGAGAGAGAGAGAGAGAGAGAGAGAGAGAATGGGTGCACCAGGGCATTCAACCACTGCAAACAAACACCAGACACATGTTCCACCTTATGCATCTGGTTTATATGGGTCCTAAGGAATCGAACCTGGGTCCTTTGGCTTTGCAGACAAGAGCCTTAACAGCTAAGTCATTTCTTAAGTCCCCTGGGACACTGATTTCTTATTGCTCAGGTTTTTTTTTAATTCATTGTACATCTTAGATATGAAAAGAAAGATTTAGTCTCATTCTTCTATATACAGATATCCAGCACCATGTGTTAAAGAGGCTGTCTTTTCTCCAATGAGCATTTTTGTCAAAATCCAGATGGCTTTAGCTGTATGGATTTATATCTGGATCTTGCATTTTGTTCCATTGATCTACATATCTGCTTTATGGCCATACCATGCTGTGTTTGTTACAATGGCTCTGTAATGTACCTTGAAATCAAGAATGATAATCCTTCTAGCCATGCAGTTGTCATATCTATTATAATTGCTTATGATGGTTTTCACTATCAATTCCCTAAGGAATATTATTAAGTCATTATTTTGTATATCTCTAATTTCTCAATGTAAGCACTTATAGCTACAAACTTCCCTCTTAGGAGTCTTTGTTGTATCCATTAAGTTGTGGTGTGCTGTACTTTTTTTAATATAATTTGATTCTACAAACTGTGAATTTCCTTGTTGGTTTCTTCAATGATTCTTTCATCATTCAATAGTGTAGTGTTAATATCCATGAATTTTCATATGGTCTATAGTTCCTCTTTTGCTGTTGAATAATAGTTTTATTCCATCACAAACAGATAAGATAGAAGGAATTATTTTTTTATCTTCTTTTTTTTATTTTTTATAATTAACAACTTTCATGATTGTAAACAATATCCTATGTTAATTCCCTCCCTCCCCCCACTTTCCCCTTTGAAACTCCACTTTTCATAACATCCCCTCCAAAACATTACAGGCCATTGCTGAGGCCCTTGGTTTCCCACCAGGAATAGATGGTAAGACCCTATTGCTGAAGACTCCACATACTTGGGCTGCAAGGTCACTGAGAAATCCTGCTGGAATTGAGCTAAAAACCTCCTCCATGTAGACCAGCTGACAAAGCTGGAAAAAGCCACACTGCATGCAGCTCAACAGGAGTGAGAGAAATCACCAGTAAAGAAGCAATTATTTTAATTTTCCTATACTTGGTAAGATTTATTTCGTGTCCTAATACGTGATCTATTATGAAGAAAGTTCCTATGTGCTATTAAAAATTATGTGCATTCCTCAGTGTTTAGATGGTGTAGGTGTTTTGAATGTGAATATATGTCCCCCATAGCCTCAGGGATTTTCGATTACAGGTAAAACTTCCTACTTAAGTCTCCAGCAGCCCGCTCGGAGGAGGTGTTACTGGGGGCAATCTTTTAGTTCAGCCCTACTGAGTGTGTAGAGAGCCAGGTTTGTGCTCTGGCTGTTCGTGTTTGCTGTTGGTAGTACCTCTATGCCATGGATCTATGGAAGTGAGGCAGCTTCTTCTGACACAATGGAACTTTCCCTGGGCTCTGTAAACCTTAAATAAACCCTTTCCTCCCATAAGCTGCTTCTGGTCAGATATTTGTCCCAGCCACAAGATATTTGTAACTACAACACATGGAATGTTCTGTAGATGTTTGCTAGGCCCATTTGTTGTATGATGTCACTTAATCTGGATGTTTCTCTATTTTGTTTTTTTGTTTGTTTGCTTGTTTTGTTTTGTTTTGTTCTGTTTTGTTTTTGCTAGGGTAACCTGTAAGTTGGGTATAGCAGGGCATTGAAGTCACCCAGGGATACTGTGCTGGTGCTATTGTGTGCCATATCTATTACTGTTTGTTTAATGAAGTTAGGTGTCCCCATGTTCAGTGCATATATGCTTAGAATTGTTGTATTATTCCTTTAGTCTATATAAAGTGACCTTCTTTATCTCTTCTGACTAGTGCTGGTTTGAAGTCTGTCCCATCAGATATTAGAACAGGCCCTGCCTGCTTGTTTCCTAGGCCCACTTGAGGTCTCTCTCTGCTTCATTACCTGTCAAGATGTGAGACACAGAAGGTGCATCTCCTACCATCCAGGATTAAGGCACTCCACAATGCCTTCCCTACCTGATAATCTATTGTTTCAAAACCCATGAGACAAAATAAATCCTCTTTTCTTAAGTTGTTTACATCAGGTATCTTGTCACAGCAACATAAAAATTAACTAATGCAGGTGGATTCCATTATGATCAAGAAGCTTATGATGAATGATGCCGACCCTTTTAATGTTTGTTGATATTTACTTTATGCCCATCATGGAATCATTTCTGCTTACAATACTGTGTGTGCTTAAAAAGAGTGAGGAGCCCTTTTATTGTTGCATGTAATATCATATATATATATATATATATATATATATATATATACATATATATATATATATGCAAATTACACCATCTAATTTTTTCTTCTATGCTTTCTATATCCCCCCTACTGCTTTCTTATTCTCTTGGGTTCTTATATCAAATTTCATATTTTTAAATTCACAAATCATCTTTAGACCATAAAGTAAGTAGTGAGGAATAAAACCAGATAAGAAGCTTTAATAGAAGAACATTATCATTTTAAAAGGTGAGTTACTGATTTAACTACAATATTATGAGCAGAACTCAGTAGAATTAGACATAGCCATAAATTTGGGGAACTTTAATGTAAGATAAGGCCACACCAATGAGGAATAAGATAAGTTATTAACAGAAGTTTCCTGTGTGAAGAGTTATAGACATGAAAAATATAAAGAAGTTTTCTAGTAGATTATAATTGTTAAAGACTAAATATAAAAATAGTATGAAAAGTATAGGAAGTTACCCTTATGATTTCAGATCAGATTAATATTCCTAGAGAAGACCTTAGAATATACTACATTGAAGCTGAGATCTATGTTAAGAGTAAAAAAAATGCTACAGACAAAATTAACAAACACAAGATGGGGATATTTGTCCAACCTAAGTCTGACAGAGACTGAAATCTAGACTGTTCAAAAGATTTCTTCTAAATAATTAGGGAAAATGTCAGGATTCCAAAAAGAAAAAGTAGATCAAGAACATGTATATTCAAATCTCAAAAGTAAAGTATCAAATGGCCATTAAGTATGAAGTCGTAGTGAAAGAAATATGAAGGGAGTGTTGGAGAACCACTGAGTGACCTCTGGTGATGAGACATAGTTAACTTCATGAACTACTGGGCAAATGTTGAGATCAGGCTGTGCTCTGTCCTCAGTTACTCCATATTGTGTAAAACAATGGTTTTTCAGGCTGCGTCTTGCCCCAGGAGACTTCACTTCACAAGCAGCCTTGGACTCTACTGTGAGTGCAAATTGCCTTCTGCACAATTTAATCACAAACAGTACAGCAATGAACATCCTCATGAACTTTCTTCTAATGACCTTTGTAAAACTCTAGATGGGCAGAGCCAGACTGACTGATGAATAACAATATAAGTAGGCTGTATTAACAGTGGGAACCAAGCCAAGCTGAGAATCCCTTGGGATATTCAGGAGCTTTCTGCATGTCATTCCCTTAACAAACACATCAGGTAGTCAGATAACAGGTTGGTAGATCTATCACCATCACAGGTTAGGTGTCCACCTATAAATGGGTCCATGTGAGGATGTTGCACCCTTCTTTGGTCTGCTGTGTTCAGGATATTATAGGTCTTAGAACTCATGTTATGATTTTTAAATTTATTATTATTATTATTGCTAAAAATATTTTGTATGGATATATCATGTGTTGGTGGTACCCTTTTTCCTCATCCCTGTCCCCATTCCTCTGGGGACACGCTTCAGTGGGGTTGCAGGTATTCCCTATAGGGTTGTGTATTATGCATTATAGACTCAGCAGTCAGTTATATGGGAGCATGGAGGGAATGCCTCTGGGCATGATGTCTCAACCTGAAGCTCTTACAATCTTTCCGCTCCCTCTTCCATAAAATTCCTTGAGCCATGGTGGGTGAGTTTTAAGTCTACTTCAAGTGATGAGCTCTTAGGAGCCTCTGGATCTCTGCTTTGGTAGGTGTTGAGTGTCCTCAGAGTCTGTCTCCTTCATCCTGGTGCTGATTATCAGGTTCACCATGGAAGCAGCACTCTTGCTCGTCTCCTCAATTCCTCTGTGGTTTCAGCTGAATTGTGAGGGGTAGTTTATCATGATATGATTTTAATATGCCCATTTGTTTACATATTAAAAATCACTCTGGTGGGGCTGGAGAGATGGCTTAGCAGTTAAGGCATTTGCCTGCACAGCCAAAAGAACTTGGTTTGATTCCCCAGGACCCATGTAAGCCAGATGCACAAGGTAGCACATGCATCTGGAGTTTGTTTGCAGTGGCTGAAGGCCCTGGCGTGCCCATTCTCTCTCCCTCTCTCTGCCTCTTTCTCACTCTCTCAAATAAATAAATAAAAATAAAGTAAAAAAAAATTATTAAATCACTCCAGTGATTTATAAAGCAACATTATTTATGCTTTTGATAAGTTATTCCTCAGTCTGTGCTTTGTAGGTGATGTTGGACAGATGCAGTTACCCTATTCCTTTCTTAGAAAATTTCAAAAAGAAAAGTTCTTAAGACAGTCTCATTCATTTATACTTTAAGGTGAATTTAGAGTGGATACACTAAACTCTAAAAGGAACCCAGGGGACTTATATCAGAAATGCATTCTAATAAAGAACTGAAATCTAGAATTACCTAAAATGAATAGCTTCATCTGAATAACTTACCCATTTTTCAATCCAAAGCAATAATTCATAAGCATAACAACATGCATGGGATCATAAATGAAAACTTTAAAATATTGCCAATGGTTTTTCTTGATCTTTGGGGAAAAATGTAATTCTTTTCTGAGTTACAAAAATTTTCTTTAACATTCAGGCTATGTTTTTATAATAAAAAGAATTATTTAAAGAGTAAACATTCTAGAAATAGAGCCAGGAGGAATAGTTATTTCAAGATTATTTGTTGCCCTTTAATGAGAAGGTAAATTTGAAAGCTGCATTTTACATGTCAGAAGGTATTTATCAATGTCACCTGCAATGATTAGAGAAGCAGGAAAACTGATATTATAGCTTTGGTGAGTAAAGGCAACTTTCCTTGTTGGTGATGCGATGTTTTAAAACCAAATGGTTCTCATTAAGTGGCATAGCTCCTGAGAACAATTATTAAAACTATCTTAGTGGTGTACAGCACAAAAATACACACCCCCCCATTTTTGTCCCAACACACTTGCCACTGAGAAATACCCAAAAGGCAAGGAGAGTAGATAGACTCTTTATAGGTAGTGACATCAGTTTTTCTTGGGAGAGAGATGAATCTTAGAGATATGCTCTTTTTCACTGGAGAAAAAGAAATAGAAACTTCTATGTATTATCTTTTCTTACCAACAGATAAAACAGCATATCAGAAGTCTGGTATTGTGAGCTTTTTGTTTCTGAAGATGAACAAGTGCATATTTGTTCCTTTCAACTCTATCCTCACTTCCCCTCCTGCCTTCACTGTATAATAAAGAAGGAGAGAACTAGGAATTAAGAAGGAGCAAGAGGGATACGAGGGAGCCAAGTCGGGCGTGCTAATAGCATCTCTAACACATTCTTCCTTAGTGTTCAAGAACTCATTTGCTGAGATGAGCAGAATATAAAACTGGAAGAAATGAATCATGGGCTTTCACAGACATTGAACTTTAATTCTCTTGTGAATTTGATTAAAGAAGAAGTTTTAATAAATTCAGGGTGTATCTTTCTGGCTGACATTTTATCCATTTGTTTTTAGTACAGCGCATCTTATATAGTAGCTGGATAGAGTTTGAAATGATAGAAAATTTTCAGTCTTGGGCTCCTCACATTCCTGAGGTTGTTTTAATTAATAGGTTGTTGCTAGGAACAGTTTCTGTACTCACAAAGTCCCACAAAGAAGCTGAGGTCTATGCTTGGAAGGTGAATGATGAGTGCAGGCAAGGTCTTCTCCATGGGCCTGTGCTGATCTTCTCCCTGGAGGAAGCAGCTATACTCGTCAACTTAGTGGTGGAGATCAAAGGATTGAGATAAAAACAAAATGGACATAGTAAAGAATGAAACTCATGCCTTTGTCCTTTCAAGTGGAGAAATAGCCTTTAGCATGAACTTCAGAGATGCCTGAGCCCCGAGTAGTGATTTATCTGATGGTCAAGTGGTTATATTGAAAACAACTTCTCCTTCTAACTGTTTCTGGTGCAAAGCAGCTCTTTGGAACACTTCCATAATGCACGTTGTAATTTTCATCCTTGGCAGAACCAAGAATCCACAGGAAGCTTCAGGACCCTGCTATTGTCCAGGGTTTTCTTGTGCTAGGATGGATATCTGTTTGGTGTCAGTCACATTCTCCTACTGTTGTTTTCCTACTTATGAGGAAGGGGCTGATTTCTCATAGGGAGAAAAGATCGCAGAAAGCCTAAATAAATAAATAAATATAATGCAGAAACACCAGAAGCACAGGTGACCTAGGTCTAACCTAGCTTGCATGGTGACCTATGAAAGCTGAACCATCAAGCTCTTTTCTTATTCTAGAGGTTTCCTTTTGCCTTGATCCTGTGGATGGCCTCATTTGATGGCCTGAGTCTTGAGTGCCTATTTTCTGATTTGCCTGTGTCTGGTTTATGAATAGTAAACACCATGATATGATTTCTGCTTTTTGTGTCTGTTTTGTTCTTCATCTCTCTGTGGGTCCCTGGGTCCTCCAGGGCCAGCCGCGGTTCCCCCAAAGGCGTCCAGGCAACCATGGTAAGCGGGTGAAACAATCACTTTCAGGAGGCAGTCTCTGTGAACAGCTTGGTTTAATCAGTAGGGAAATAGGTTTCTAAGCAGTTGAGGGTCCTAAGGGGATTGGATGTACAAGGTTGCTTGCTGATGCCTAATCAGCATATGGGGACATACATTCCAGCACTTAAGCAATGGCAGGGAGAAGGTGTAGGGTACAGGGGGATGGGCTGTGCAAAGATTGCTGGCTGATACCATATAAGGAGTTTCCTAGGCAACTGGCCAAAGGTCACAGGGCAAAGTCTAAGTTCAGGTGTGCTGGGCTTGGAGAGGGAGTGGCCTCCTGTCGCCCAGGGGTCTTAGCCTTGCCTGGAAGCTCAGGCCCATGGACTGGAGGCTCCAGCCTATGCCTAAAAGTGCCCGACATCTCTCCTCACATAAATCTTTTGTGGCCTCTCTCAATAATTCTTTTAGATTTTTATCTTTGTGTATATGCATATATATAATATATAGAGATAATAAAATATATACATAATATTTATTATATATATAATATAATAAGAGTACAATCATATATATATATACATATATATGTATGTACATATATATGTATGATTGTACTCTTTTATTATACAATCATATATATATATATATATATATGTTTATATATGTATATACATATACATGTATGATATATATATATATATATATATATATATATATTATGTATGTATGATTGTAGTCTTTTATTCCCTTATCCCTGTTCCCATTTCCCTGGGGCCCTCCTCAGTGGCCTATGTAATGCACTGTGGGATCACAAAGGCCTCAGTCAGTCCCAATGGGATGGTGGGAGACCCACACCTCAGGGTATTACCACCCACTCTGTAGCTCTTAACAATCTTTCCACTCCCTCTTCTGCAATGCTCTCTGATCCATAGCAGGCTTGTTGGCAGTCTGACTTAGTGCTGAATTCTCTGTCGCCTCTGGATTTCTGCTTTTATAGGTTCTGTTTGATCACGGTGTCTGCCCCCATCACCCTGGAGCCAGTTATCAGGCTAGCACAGCAGCAAGAGCAGTGTGCCTCGGGCCGCTTCCGCTGCAAGTTCTCCTGGGCCCTGGAAGATGTGGAAGAGGTGGCAAGTCTCACGGTGGGCAGTTGGTTATCTTGTTGTCTTATTGATGGATCTTGATTCTCGTCTGTCTCTTCTGCCATCTGTAAAATAAAGCAGATTCTCTAACCAAGAGGGAGAGCAGCTTGGGTTAAAGGGGGTGTGCAAAGTTACACGAGAGATTTTCGGTGTGCTCTTTCTTCAGAGAGCAATGGGGGTTTCTCTCTCATGTATGAATTCCTGACTATGGGCATCTGACTTGGTTTCTAGTACCAGGTATGAGTTCTCTCTCACTGAGCAGGCCTCATGTCCAATCAGAGAACAGTTGGTTACCCACAGAGGCTGTGTGCCACTGTTGCACAAGTGTGTACTTCTTGTCCAGCGGTTGATTCCATCATTCAGAGTGTCTCCTGCTTATTCGTGCTATTGGTGATAGTTTTCTACAGAGAATCCTCAAAGGAAGAAATGGCCATTACACACTTAAGGAGATGCTCACCATCTTCAGTCATTAGAGAAATGCAAATCGAAACAACTCTGAGATTTCACCCCACCCCAGCCAGGATGGCATTCATCAAAAAAATTAAACGACAGCAAATGCTGGTGAGGCTGTGGGGAAAGAGAAACCCTGACCCACTGCTGGTGAGAGCGCAAACTTGTACAACCACTATGGAAATCAGTATCGAGACTCAAAGAAATAGAGTTACCATTTGATCCAGAAATACCACTTCTGGACATCCACCCTGAAGACTCCAGTCTTTACTGTAGAGACACTTGATCAGCCACGTCTGTGGTTGCTCTATTCACAATAGTAAGATCTGGAATCAGCCCAAATATCCATCAACTGATAAATAGATAGTGACGATGTGGTACATGTACACAATGGAATTCTACTCAACAGTGCGGAAAAATGAAATAACGAAAATTGCAGAAAATTGGATGGAGTTGGAAAAGATCATTCTAAGCTAGGTCATACAGGCACAGAAAGACAAATGCCATGTGTACTCTGTCATATGAGGCTCCTAACTGGGATCAATTGGAGATGAGTGCAAACAGTAATTAACACCAGGCATATGGGCATAAAGCTAGAATGAGACCAGTAGAGAGAAGAACTAGGGAGAGAGGAGAGGAGGAGGTATCTGACAAGTTAGGGGAGGGCAGAATATTGGGGGTGGGGAGGTCTTGGAGGGATAGGAGGTACGAAGGGTAGAGAGAAAATTACACAAAGTTTAGACAGCATGAATCAGTTCCATGGAAATCCTAATTCTGACTAGCATTCTACAAGATATAAACACCAATGGGCGGGGGGCAGCCCAGACAGAAGGTAGAAAAAGCTGAACTTTAAATCCATGGACCCAGGCCCAGAATTGGGTTGCCCCTCACAGTGAGCTGTTGTCTGGGAAGACCCATGAAGTCACCAAAACACCGGATTCCCTGCCAGAGCTAAAGGGTAAGACCACACTGCTGAAGACAACACAGGCCATGGTCACAGGACGTCAGAATCCCATGCTGGAAGAGACGGGGAAACTCGCCCCTGCCTGGCTAGCCCTCGGAATGCTGTGAGCGCCGCTGGAACACTTCGGTCTTTTTACCAGTCAGTCTCTTCCAACTTTTTAGCTCTATCTGGCCAACTATTGGTTACAAACTGTAGTTGTAACGTCCCTTGTCTTAAAGAGTTCATTTAGATTTAAAAGAAGATGACACACCCAGCCTTCATTGGATTCCGCCCCCCCCCCCTTTTTTTGGCAAAAAAAAAAAAAACTGTTGCTTTAGGAATGGGTGCTTGGGCTCAGGTGAGGCAGCAGTATCTAATAATCTGCTGTTTCTTTTTTAATATTATTAATCAGTTTGGTACCATTATTAGGCTCATCCGTGACCTACCCCCTCCCCTTGGCCCTTCCTTGTTGAGGTATATGGGTCATGCATTGTGGAGTTAGCCCACAGTTATGGGTAAGCTAAATGTCTCTGTATATCATGACCCAACATGTGGCTCTGACATTCTTTCCAGCCCCTCTTCCACAAAATTTCCCTGAGCCATGTTGGGTTCATTTTTGGTCTGCTTCAGTGATGAGGTGTTGGGGGCCTCTGGGTCTCTGGATCTCTGATTTGGTAGGAGTTGATTTTTCTCTGTGTTGATCTCCTTCACCCTTGTGCTGGTACCTGGTTCACCAAGAAAACAGCACCCTTGCTTGTTTCGCCAATTGTTCTTAGTTTCAGCCGGGGTCCTTTTGAGGTATGACGGGGTGGCTCTCTCCTTAGGATCTACATCTATCTGAAAAAGAGAAGCAATCTGCTGTTTCTTGCCCTCTGTTTAGTACTATCCTCCAGTATTGTTAGCATGGTCCCTGGAGGGATTTCTCCTGCCCTAAGGAGGTAGTCTTGTTCCCCATCCCTGGCCTGTAGTATGGTGTCTTGTGCAGAAACTCAGTCTCCACTACTGGAAGTGTTTTTTCACTCTACCAGAATGTGACTCCTTCAGCCTTGGCCATGTGTGCCATGGAGAGTGGAACCCCAGGTCAGGAGTCTGCACTCAACTGTGTTCAATTCAGCACCTCAGTCAAAAACACATAGCCCCTGGGATGTCCCGAACACCAACGCACTAAGAACTCAACTCTCCTGTCTTTCTTCGTTCACAGTTACCTGGTCGCTGTGGTACTTTGCTTAGGGCCTTCCCCCGACCTCCCTGCACCCCGTTTTGCCAATTTACTTTTAATTCTGGGCTTCCATTGACTCCAAGGCTGAGAGACACCCAGAGCTCCTGCAAGGAGGCCGCTGTAGTGAGGCACGGGGTGCACCTTCCACGAGTAGAGATCGGTCTCTAAGACCCCTGAGTCATGGAAAGGTTACAGGTGAGCTCACATTGTTAGGAATGAGTCTAGGGTTTGAGAACAATGATCGCAGTCTGCAGTATGCTGACAAGGGACTGTTTCGTCCTGTAGAAAGAGTTCAGCGCAGCCAGCACACGAGCAGAGGGGCTGCTGGCCGTTCCTATTCCCTAATGCAGGCAGGGTCTCGGGCCTCACTCTGAGCCAAAGCCTGGCCTCGCAAACTCATGTGATGGTCTAAAATATGAAACCACCCAGGCCACTACAGAAAATCTAAGGGAAAGGTACATTTTTTGTTTGGGGAGGCATTCTTTCCCAGTGCTGAAATTGCACTTTTGTCTCAAGGACTGATTATCATGCCTTTTTATTTTTTGGTTCAGGAACTATTGACTCTCTGAGTTTCAAGGTCTGTTTCAAGGCCTTCAGACTCAGGAGGAGTTTCTGGTAAGCCTGTGTCTTTTCAGAGTCAAGTATGTCCTTAACCCTTTGATGGTAAAAGACAGAATGTTCTCTTCTCAGTCCTCCCCCTGCCCACTCTCTAAGCTGCACTGGTGCCTATGGCCCTGCAGACAGTGTGGATTCTCACTCCCTCTGCTTCGTGCTCCACAGTTCAAAAGGGGCATCTCCTCCAAAGCCACTTAGTTTTAAAAGACGTCCTCCTTGCAAGCGAGCCCGCTTGACCACAAAGGGAAGCTCCCTTCTCCAACCCTGATTTCTACAGAAAGTTAACCAAGTGCCACTTTGCTTACCTTGGGTTTGCTTTTCAGGGCAGAGTATTGTAGACCACTCATTGGCCTGTGTGAGCACAGGAGATGGTTACATTCAACGGTAACATAAAGTCACCAGCTATTCATCAATTACACTCACTTCCTTCATAACTAGTCTATGGCCTTTTAAACCTATGCCATTTGCTAGACAATGGGCTTTTAAATTAAATATCCGTAGACTAAAAGCTGCTGGGCCACAAGAGATGAGGACCCCACCCAGTGATGTAGTATACTACGCCCAGATATTGGTGCAGGAGGGAAGGGCTGTGGCATTGTTTGTATCAGCAATGATGGGAGCATTTGAACCAAGGAACTGGCAAATGCTACAGATCAGAACTTTTGTGTGTGTGCTTAAGGTTTGTCTGACCAGCACCTCACCCCACCTCACTCCCACAGATATCTCCTCACTACTATTCATATCAAGGGGCTACAAAGTAAGTATCCCAAAGATTGTAGGATTCGGAGACAGGGAACTGTGACTCTACCCAGTTGACCACATCCTTGAACTCAGAAGGAGAGTGAGAGACTGGGGAGAAATCAAAGAGAAGACTGACATTTTATGCCCTTTGATGGTGTCTCTAGTGTGTGCTATTTTGTCTTTTGGCCACCTCCCACTTCTATATTTCATCTCATCTCTCCATTATCGTCCTTTTCACGGAATTGTTTCTTCCAAAAATCACAGTAGCCCCACATCCACCAAATGCTGAACCCAGACTACCATGCTAATTGAATGAGATTGCAATCTCTCTGGGCTTCTCTTGGTTCTGAAAAAAGAGAGATACCTTGCTTTTTTGGGGAGGGGGGTGGCAGAGAGTATAAAAGGAACTAGGTTCCCTAAACTACAGGTCTGCTTTGTCCATTGATGAGCCTTATCTTGCTTTCTCCTGAATACCCTCAAAGAAAGCACACAGCTACCACACGTGTGGGCAGCCCTCCTAAGGGTTGATTCATTTGAGGAACTAAAATCCACCTATTAACCCTCACCAGAGAGTCCCTCCATGCTCGTTGCCTTGATGCCTGACTGTATGTCACTGATGATTTTAGACTTGCACCAAGCATTGGGAAGAGGGACAATTCTCTTTGATATTAGCAAAGAAAACAAATAGACCTTACAGTTTTCAGAGCTCTGACTTAGCTACTGAAGGCAAGCCCCCTCCATTATGCTATAAAGGGACCACCTTATGTTTGTAATTTTGAATGTAGTTTCTGCTCACTCGGGCTCACACCCTGGGAGGAAGCCTATGGGAAAGGGACTTTGCCGCAGCCCCAAACCTACTCACCCACTCTTCTGCTAATCCAGAGAGTTCAATTAAAATAAAACTTTTGCCTATAAAAGCCACTTTAATTTATCCCTCAGAATTTCCAGGAGGCACCCACTTGCTGAAGATTAATACTCAGCATGAAGAGGATTAAGTACTTAGACAATTTCAGCAGTCAAGAGGAGATTAGGGAAATCATTCTAACTTTTGGTTCTTGGTTCCCAAGTACCCCCAGTTTTGTTTGTTTGTTTGTTTGGCAAAAGTTTTACACTGTCATGGAACTCTAAAAACGATAGCTTATTTTCAGTGATGCAGCATCATTTAGCAGGTAAGAACAGGAACTTTGGAGGCAGATGTCTTAGTTGGATTTTAACTGTATACTTAACTAGCTATGTGACCTTGAGAAACCCACTTAGCTTGCAGGCAACTCAGTTTTCTCCCAAGGAAAAAAAAAAAAAAAAAGAAAAAGGATATTTTACCCCATAGGCTTGAGTGTTAAGTAAGCTAGTATCACAAGTCTTTAAGGTAGTCTTGGCATATGGTGAGGACTGTGTAAATGTTAATATATACCAACCTACACACATGCATATATTTAATTGACACAGGTAAGTTTGGTGTGAATTATGCTCCATATCATTGAATGTTTTTACATGCTCACATAGCAGGAAACAAAAACAGGGTGGAAGTAAAGAATATTGGAGTCTCTGCTGAATATGTGGCTTTTTACATACATGCATAAACATATACTATCACTTGGGATATGATTTGAAACTCAGAATAAACTAATACTTTTCTTTCTTTCTTTATTTTATTTTATTTTGTTTTGTTTAAGAGGGAGAAAGAGAGAGAGAGAGAGAGAATGGGTGCGCCAGGGCCTTCAGCTTCTGCAAACGACCTCCAGATGCATGTGCCACCTTGTGCATCTGGCTTACATGGGTTCTGGGGAATCAAACCTGGATCCTCTGGCTTCGCAGGCAAATGCCTTACCCATTAAGCCATGCCCCCAGCCCCAAACTAATGATTTTTTTTTAAAGAGCACACTTTATCTTTTTAATTTCTAAATTTTATTTATTGTGTGTGTGTGCGTGTGTGTGTGTCTGTCTGTCTGTATGCAAATGCATATGCCTGTGCACATACATGTGGAATCCAGGGGAAGACATCATCTGTCCTCTCCTGTCCCTCTTCCACCTTACGTCCTTGAGACAAGGTCTCTCACTGAACTGCAAGCTCGCCATGGTTTGGCTAGTCTGGATCCCCAGTGAGCCCCAGCATTCTTCTTGTCTGCACCCCGCAGCACTGCGATTGCAGGCACGCATAGCCATGCCTGGCTTTTTATGTGGGAGCTGGAGATTGAACTTGGGTGCTTATTCTTGTGTAGCAAGCACTCCTACATAACTAAACCATCTTCCTGGCCCCGAACATCATCATACCTGTGTATTCAAAACCAAAGCAAAACAAAGCAGAAACACCCAATGAGGCAGCCCTTAGGCCTGTAAGGAAAAAGTTTTGAGGCAAGTTTGAGAGAAAGAGATTGCTAGGAATCTCAATGGCAAGGAGCAAGGTTTATTCCAAGTGCAGGTTCTGAGAGGTCGGCACATTGGGTTCTCATGGCACTAAAGCCCTAGAAAGCAGAATGTGTGCTGGGTGGTGTGTGGGCACCTTGTTTGCCCTTGGGATAGAGGGTAGGGACGCTGTGACTGCAAAGTGAGGAAGGAGGAAGTGAGGACGGGGGAACTGCAAGCTGTCTGAACAGTTATTTTCATTTTCCAGGGTGGCAAGTTAGCAAGCAGCTTCTTGTGGCCTAAGACAGAGGAGCAGCCGGTTACCTCTGGGGCAAACCGTGGCTCAAGTTTGCCTGCAAGTCTGAGATCATCTCCAGACAAGTCCCCTGGCATCTGTCTAGGATCTGTTTGCTGAGTCCTTCAAGGTCCATCTTCAGTCATCTAACATCTCTCAGAAATATTAATAATAGTAATCTCTGCATCACTACATTTAAACAACAAAGTAAGTTTTAAAAAAAAAAACTTTATAACAATGTAACAAGTGAAGAAACTGTGCTCTTAAAGATTAAGATTTCCCAGAGCCAGGAACTTGACGTGATGACCCAATATGGTCTGAAAGTACAGCATTCTGAGGTTTCATAATTTAAGATTTGCATTGTAAGCTGAACTTCATTGTTTCGCTTAATCTGTTCCGTGCTGCTATAGCAACATGGCATAGACTAGGCAACTTATGAGCAAGAGAAAAATGGTTTCCCCCAAAGCCTAGTTATTTCAAGATGCTTATTTTCAAAATGGGTCACAAGACTAAGCTCTGGGCTCACTCTGCCATTGTCTAAGCTACAAATGCTTACTCAGCAGCTGACAGGCACACTTTAGGGTGTTTGAAAAGTGAATGAAAGTCCCTATGAGGCAAATAGTTTCCACAGGAACACAGGTGTGACCCCATCGCCTAGCCTTCCATACTTCTGCATCTATGTCAGCCCTACCCTTTCAAAAACAAAGAGTGATCTATTTTCCACAGTACAGGCCTGGGAAGTCCAGTGCATTGGCGTCTAGCTAAAGGTCAGTCTCTGATTCTAAGATGGAGCCTCCTTACATGGGCTGAAGACAGAGACAAAAGGAACTAGGATGTCTCCTGCAGCCTCTTCTCTTAAGAGCACCAGAGAGTGGGGCCCTCACCAGTTCCTCACTGCTCAGGGGTTCCCTCCTCTTCATGCTACCAGGATTCCAGCATATACCCAGAGAGAAAAGTCTTTGGGGTGTAGAGACAATGAGGTGACCCTCACAGGGCGGAAATCTGGAAACACACCATGACCAAGTGCTAGACTTTCAAATCAACTTGCTTGCCATTTATTTTTTTTTTTCAGATGTTGTTTCCTTCCTACATTTGTTTTTCCTACTCCAGAGAAAGTATAATGTTGAAAAGAAAAAGGGAGTGATTCATCTTCTTGGTTCTTTCAGCCCACCGAATCCTAGAGGAGTGTGTGCGCGCAAGCGTGTTACTGCTTTCCTACCTCTGATAGCAAGTGTTTTTCAGTTGCCGTATGAATTTTCAGAACCACCTCCACTTACACAGACACATATTTCAAACTTGAATTTTCTTTTCAAATGCCTTCCATTTCTCATGGCTTACTGCCACTTCTTACCAAAAAAAAAAAAAAAGAGCAAGTTGTCATTTTTCACACGACGCTTGTTCCGTTCATCTGGTCTGCTCTGCTTAGTGGAAGGTACTAACTTTGACTCTGTATTTTTATGTAGCTTCTTTCAAAAGAAGTTGAAGTGGACACTACAATTAAACAGTGACTAGATCCTAGGCACCTACCAGTCAATAGTTTGAATGCCAGTGTCTGGAGCTTTCTAGATGATGAAAAGTTAGGCTGTTGGCTGTTTCCCACCTGGCTGAAGTGTAGTGGTTCAAAGCTGCGCTGTGTGGATCCCCGGGGGCAGCACTGAAGACAAGCCAGCGTGCATGAGTGTGGCCTCCATGTGTGACCTGAGGCAGACTCAAAATTTTTCAACATTTTTGTTGTGGTAAAATATTCATAAAATTTATCATAATACCCACCTTTTTTGAGGCAGGGTCTCATTCTAACCTAAACTGACCTAGAACTCACTCTGTAGCCCAGGCTGGCCTTGAACTCATGGCTTCCTGAGCGCTAGGATTACAGGTGTGAGCCACCCCACCCAGCTGATAACACCCACCTTTAGTATACAATCCAGGGTAATAAATACACCCATCATCTATGCCACCACCAGCAGCACTACCACTTACCTTCAGAATTTCTTTTAACATTGTTCCTACTGAAACTGCAACTCCATAGCCCTTTTTTTTTCTCTTGTCCTCCCTTCCTTTCTTCCTTCTTTCCTTCTCATTTTCTTTTTCTTTTTCTTTTTTATTTGACAAGGACTCACTATACGGCTCAGGTTGTACATAGTCCAGATTGGCCTTATACTCATGCCACCCTTGTGAATTCAAGGAATATAGGCTCGGATCACCATGACACATTGAACATTAAACCTTCATGCCACTGGCCCCACCACTGTGCTTTTTAACTGCTAAAATCCATCTCTCCGTCCCCTGTTTAAACTTTTTTGAGAAACTGGCGTACTGTTTTTGACAGTTTATGCCTTTCAATGTTATAACCAACAGTGTACAAAGCTTCCAATTTCTCCAGGTTCTGCCAACTTATTATTTACTGTTCTTTTTTTTTTAATAACAGCTGAAGTGATTTGAATGTGAAATAATCTAGCACAGGAAACTTTTTCCCTAAGGAGACGCTAACACATATTATAACATGTATAACACCAGATAGGACCCAGATGACAGACCAAAGTGTGATTTACAAAAACCAGTTTTGAAGCAATGATCATATTGGGGTTACTTACAGAGCAGGGAAAGGGTTGCCTACAGGTGCAATGGATGACTAAAGGCAGCTACGTCACTGAAGAGCCCACCCCAGCATGAGTGACTTTGGAGCATACTCCACACCCTGCAGGTAGCTCAGCTGATGGGAGTCTCCTCCCTAAGCATTTGTTTTCCCTTTATGTAACTTGAGAAGGGGTCTGTAACCTTTTCCCCCCAGTTTTGTTGACTTCTTGAGTCCCTGAGCTTCCTTTCCTCCCTTCCCCCTCCAGATAGGAATGCTTCAATCACTACATAGCAATGGTGCTGCAGTTGTTGACCATCCCTCTAACCTTGGGGAGTGGTTGGTTGATTTTCCCAGACTTGACTCCCTGAATCTGCAGAGCCTCCCTCCTCTCTTCAGGCGCAATATTTCACTTCAGAGGAATCTGCTGTACAATACTCCACCCCTTCCTTTGGCTCTTAATCTACCTCCTCTTCCACAATGTTTCCCGAGCCTTGGAGGGGGTGAGATGGCTGTCCATCTATGGTTAAGCATTGGGCCCCTATGTCATAGCAACAGTCCACCGACTACAATTATCCAACCTAGGTGGACAGCAGTAACAGTAGCAGCGATCCCCTATGGGCACAAGCACAAATGTTCAGCAGACAGTTTTCATCCATCCAGTAAAACAATAGGAGTGGCCTATAGCCTTCCGAGACATAGGCTTTTGACCAGGTTTATGGTACCAGACATGAACTCCCTCCTGTGGGGTGTGCCACAACAGCTATGCCACTGTTACACAGGCAGGTACATCTTGCCTGCATGTTGGTATTGTAGCACACAAGGCAAAGAGTAGGCTTTATTCGGAACAGAGGGCCTGAGAGGATGATGCCTCAAGTTCCAGAGGCACTATCACCCTGGAAACAAGAGTGCGCACTGTGTGGCATGTGGCTGGGAAGTTATATTGGCCTTAGGTTAGGGGGTAGGGATGTTCTGGCTGCAAAATGAGGTAGGTGGAAGTGAGGGCATGGAAAGTCAAGCTGCCTGAACAGTTATTTTAGTTTCCTGGAGTTTCAAGTCAACAAGTGTTTTCTTGTCTCCTAAGAGAGAGGGGCAGTTGGTTACCTCTGGACAGACAGTGGCTCAAGCTTATTCGTAAGTCCAAAATCTCTAGGTAGACCCCTGGCATCTGTCCAGGGTCTGCTTGTTAGCTCCTTTGCTCTTTGACTGTTGTCTTTACTGTCTCCTCAGATACTTTTCTAAACATGTAAGACACCCAGAAGTTGCACTACAACATTCATAAAATCTTATATAACTCTATTATAAAACCTGTTTTGTTTGGTTTTTTTGTTGTTGTTGTTATTGTTGTTTTCTAAACAGAAAATAGGCAGAGTTCTACTTCCATTCCAAACAGGTACCAGTTGGTCTCAGGAGTCAGCAGCTAAGGGATTATACTAAAGGAGAGCGTTAGCAAATTCCAGTATAGCATGAAGAGTGCATTGCTTGCATCAACTGGTCCTCAAAAGGGCAAAACTGGAAATAGCACCATGGACGGGAGGCACATTGAGCCTTCTAAGATTTCGACATTTTCTAGGAGTTATTCTGCTGTCTCATCCTAGGATCCTTCCACAGGATATATTTACATCTCCCCATGCCTGGGGCTACTTGACCCTACTCAAGCTGTTTGGCAGGGACACATGAGAGTGAAGTTATGATGCCTGCCTTCTGGGCTGTCTTCTCCCACATCATCTGTGGTTTGGCAGAATCCATGGGGCTGGCAATGAGACTACAGCCACGGTCAGTGTCTCGCCCTCAGCCGTACCTACCTGCTGTGTTAGCCTCCAGGGCAAGGTGAACTATTTCCCCCTCCAGCATGCCTCTTTATTTATTTATTTATTTAATTTATTATTTTTTATTTTTTGTAAGAGAAACGTGCACGGTTCACTCTGGGGGCATCATTCACCAACCCTAGGACAACCTTACTTCTCTTTACCTGCACTGGCTTATCATTTGTACCTTCTGAGAACTTCTCTGACTGTAAAGCCTTCCAGAAGCTCACTAGCAAACCATTTGGCTTTCCACCAATTTTGTCCTTATAAACTTCAGCTGGACACAAGTCTTGCCACATTTGCCTTTGAGTGACCCTTGTGTGTTTGGCTGTTCTTTCATCTCTGGATTGCCTTAGCATTTTATGAACTCAATTTACATTTCCTTCTAAGTCACTGAGATCAACCAAAGCCTTTCCTACTTTGTAGAGCTCACATCCTGCCAAGAGGTTTAGCTAAGCAACTAAAGCCCTATAACCAGTCACAAGGTCCCTGCTGGATTTACTTCTTTCTTAACTCTCCAGCGAACACAGTGAACCATGCCTCCAACACCACTTCTCCCATTTCTAACTCCCTCATTAAAGCCTGTCCTTCCTCTGCTGCCTTCCAGCTGCTGATATTCATGGGGACTTTAGCCAGTGATAACCAAGCGTCCCTAATGGCTCATATGAGCCAGTTCATCAGGGTTTAATTTCCCTCACACCGCCTGATGTTATGCACTCTTTGTCTCAAAGAGGATGAGTAGCCACATGACTCAGCTTCTCAGCCTCCTCCACAGCACCCACACCTCACAAGCCAGGCTGCCACAGATTATTTTGGTTCTTGCTTAAAAGTCCTTCCCAACGTAAGCAGTTCGGAGGCAGAATACTCCCTGACAGTCATGGGTTTTCTATTCCTCTCCATTAAAGAAAGTTCATATCTAAGGGGAATCGTCTACCATTTTTATCTCCTTTTCTCTTTCATCTCATTTACCTGCCAAATCAGAGACTAACACAGAGGATGTTAGTGGCCTGTCCCACTCCCTTTGCAATTCAGCCTGTATACACTCAAGTTCCCTCTGCACAGAGGACACTAGCCACACGTCCTTTTCCAGTCGTAACTCCTCTTTTGCACAAACAAGTTCCCTCTCTACAACCGTCTTAGCCCCAGATGCATATTTTACTAGCCATACCAATGACCAAGCCACTTCTGCTGCAACTTCCGGACACTCTAGGCGCCACGCTCATGGGCATCAAGATTTTCTTTAGACCTTCAACTGATTTCAGAGTGTTACCATACTACTCATGGGGTTGACCTCACTTGCCAAGTAGGCGTACCACTCCATAGTATTTAGAGGAAGATGGTCACCCTGGAATTCTCCCCACAGACACTCTACCTCCTGATGGTTCAGCCTTAGTTATCTATGTCTTACTACCATAGCAAGAGCCATGCAAACACCACCGCGAGAAGGCACATCACCACACGCCACAGGGACTGCGGGTTCCCTCCATGGATGCTCCCCCCTCACCTTCACTCTCAGTTGCATACTTTGCTACCCATAGCAACTCATCATGGATTCTGCCATGCCCGACGTTGGGTACCAAATGTCATGAACATACGTACCATTTGTACACATGTACTGCTTGTACCAGATAGGGCTCAGACAACAGACCAAATTATCATTGCACCAAAGCCAGTTTTGGTGAAACAACGAGTTTACTGGGGTTACTTGCAGGTGAGGGTGACGGGCTGCTTACAGGACCAATGGATGACTCAGAGGTAGCTGCCTCACCACAAAGCCCACCCCAGCATAGGCGAGAAAAGCTTGCTTTCTCTTACATACTTGTTTTCCCTGTACATAACCCTAGGGACGGGTGTTCTAGCCTTTTTCCAAGACTTGCTGACTTCCTGAGTCTCCTGAGCTTTCTTCCTTCCCCCAGGAGGGAATGCTTCAATTGCGACATGAGGATGGTCAAACAGTAGTTTGACCCTTAACAGTTGTTTTCTACTCCTGTAACTTTGGAGAGCAGTTGGGTGACCTTTTGAGTTTCAGTTTTCCCAGACTTGACTACCTCAATCTTCAGAACCTCCAAATTCGGAGGAATTTGCTATGCAATAAACCCCAATAAAGTCATGTATTTGAATACTCAATCTCTAACTGGTGGCTCTGTTTTATAAGGTTGTGGGACCTTCAGGAGACAGAGTCTTGCTAGAGGCAGTGGGTCAGGGGTGGTGGGTCTTGAAGTTTTATAATTCAGTCCTGCTTGTTGAACTCTCTCTCGACTCCCTTTTGGCTGATATGAAGATGTGACACCAGCTTCCTGGTCCTGACATGCTTTCTCAGCCATGATGCACTCTACCCTCTGGAACTGTAAACCAAATCAAAGCCCTTTTCTTCCATAAGCTACTTATGGTCTGGTATTTTGTCCTAGCAAGGAGAAAGTAACTGTCTAATGGTCTAATGGTATAAGATGGCCTCATGTTATAACTTTGGCTAGCATCTCCATAATGATTATTGATGTTGAGGACATTTTCCTGTGCTCATTGGTCCACTTTTACATCATCTTTGGGGAAATGACACCTGAAGTCCTTTGTCTGAATGCATTTCTTTATGTTGTCTCATGTTGCTACCTTACCAAGTACTTAAATTCTACAGCAGTACCTTGGGACAGGGGTGAAGGGGGTTTCATTTTGAATCAATACTTTTTAAATACTGCCTTCCTCAGATTTCATCAGCTCAAAGTCCAGTGGCTAAGTATATTTTGAATCGGTGGTCTATGAGCAATACTGCAATGTTGAGTCCGAGATTGCTCAGAGTTTCTGTCCAAAGCAAGCTGACAGCTTAGAAAAACTTGTCTTTCCAACATGTGTAAAAGAAGAAGAGGCTTCACTACTAGTGTATCTGTCTGTACATTGTAACTATGTAATTTACCAAAGCCTGATTGAAAATCACTTAATGTCAGTACCACAGGCTGATATGAGAGATATACACAGTGGCATGTGAAAAAACTTAGTGGTGGTAGAAGCCAGGAAGGAAGAGAAATAAGTAAGTACAACATAGCAAATGTAGGCTCATTTTAGGGAGGAAGCACAGCTCTGTGACATGGAGAGCTTGGTAGCCAGCTCACTACACAAAATATTACTAATTCTATCTTGGTTTTCCATTATTACAAGGAATTCAACCCAAGGAAGTGGTCTGATGCTGTGGACTTAGAAAGAATCCTAGAACTCACTAAATAGAAAGCTTGGTAGGTGTTTGTGTTTTGTCTCTGAGAAATATCATGACAGATGGTTACACTGATTTGCTACATTCTGTCCCATGGGTAAGACTGCTAAGTTCCTGTAATTTTACTCTTGAATGATTAGAAGGCCTGAAAATCTCAAGATCTTGTTTAATTAAAATCAAGATAGAAAAATTGTGGGATATAAATGTATTAGGGTAAGATTCTTTTAAGAAGTCTGCTGAGATTGAAGTTTTCTGTATTTGTTTCATGATGGGGAAGACCTACAACATTTTCAGAATTCCTACCTTTCTGTCCATATGTTTTCTTTCTTTCTTTTTTAAACAATGTTTTTTGTTATTTTCTTTTTGTTTTTTAAAAGTTTTTTTTTTGTTGTTTATTTTTATTTATTTATTTGAGAGCAACAGAGAGAGAAAGAGGCAGACAGAAATAAAGAGAGACAATGGGCGCGCCAGGGCTTCTGGCCACTGCAAACGAACTCCAGATGCATGTGCCCCCTTGTGCATCTGGCTAATGTGGGTCCTGGGGAATCGAGCTTCAAACTGGTGTCCTTAGGCTTCACAGGCAAGCGCTTAGCCACTAAGCCATCTCTCCAGCCCTGTCCATCTGTTTTCTACTTACTTAAGTGGAACAATATTTCAGTTCTAGGTACTCAAATGTGAGCTTTGTTTTCAGATAGACAGATAGAAAGAAAGATAAGATGATATGATAAGATAAGGCAAGATAAGATAAGATAAGATGTTTGAGGACGTTTTCTATGGAGAAAAAAGCAAACAAGAGAGAGAGAGAGAGAGAGAGAGGCCGCATATACCCCAGGTGAGCAATCGCAACTGACTGTGATGCCAAGGATGACCTTGAACTGTTGATCCTCCTGTTTCCCTCCATATCCTGAGCACTGGGATAACAGGTATGAGTCACCGTGCCCAGATAAATTTGAGCTTTTCATTTTCAAAAGCCAATGAAATATTGAAACTAAGATGCCCACTACTGTGGAGATGATATGCATATTGTTAGTTAAAGGAGAATGTGGCAGAATGTTTCTGAGCCAAACAGGGTAATCTTCATGGTTCAGCCAGAAAAGCAATTTTTTTTTTTTTTTTTTTTTTTGCAGAAATCCATGGAACTGTAGTTGAGAGGAAGACACTAGTCCTTAGCTTTGGCCTTTGTGTGTTAGGATCTCATACTAACCATGGAGACTAAAGAGGTAGCTCTTCGGAAATTTTGTGACTTCGTTCTTTTCTTCATTGCTTCATGAAAGATGGAAAAGAATGTCTTCACATGAGGTGTGGTGAACCCATATTGACTTCACTCCCATGCAGGGATATATCACTGTTATGACTGCAAATTGTTGTGGTGCCTCTGTAGCCCAAAAGCCAAGAAGGTTGTCTTCAGAGCCCACAGCATGCATGGTACACTATGCCCCACTCATTAAAGGACCTTACCCCATTACTCCCAGTTAAGTGCCTCCGGTGAGCAGTTTGTTTTTTTTATTTCATCTTAGCACAATGCAAGTTAAGGGGCCTTGATGCAAACATGTAGCTCTTTTCAATCATTTCATCATGATAGCTTTCAATTTGCAGAAAGTTGTACAGAAACTTAAGACTGGACATTTTAAATTCCTAAAAGCAGCACTCATTTTTACAGGTGTCATCGTGTGCTATGGGGAAAAACATCAAATGAGTGGCTTCTTGATCAAGTTGAGTTGCTTATATTTTATTCATCATTTTCTCTTGAGCAAATTTCTACTTGCAATTGAGGTGAAAGTTATGAGTGTAGTAGAAAGAATGGTGAATTAGGGACCAGAAGACGAGAGCTTGAATACTCAATAGCCTCAGAATTCTACTCTCAAACATGTGGACGCCTTCAGAGTTGTGTTTACAGTCAGATGAAATAGTGTTGGACAGAATTGTTTATGAGGAGTACTAAGCATTTAGGATTACAACCTTTTCTCTTAAATAGAAACTCAAGGCTCTTCTCTCCACTCCATCCTTGAGAAAGCAGGGTTAAAATGAAAAGGTCAGAGTTAAGAACATTTTGTTACTCAGTAAGAATAAGTAGAATCTTGTTGTCTCATGAAAAGCTGAGGTCTTCCCAGAGCTTGTTAGCTTGTCTTGGTGGAAATTAAACTCCAGGGGGGCTGACTCACCTCGCAGATGCCATCTGTGCAGGTGTTTGGGTTCCAGAGACAACAACTGTTTCACGTGGAATTTGAGTGTCATATACTTTCCCAAGCTCCTACATTCTATACAATGCTTTTATATGGTAACAAGGCCTTCTCTGCCCTGCCAGATCACACTGTGATCCCGAGTGAGTCATGGCCTTGCCAAAGATCAGTGTTTGAAGTTTTAGATTATGTTATGTAATACAAACCATTTTCAAGGACAAAAACATTGTTCTTCCACTGCAATGAATTTCAGAAGAATGGAAAGCTGAATTCCTCATGCTAACTGGTACTGAAACCAAAAAGCCCTGTTCCCTGAAACTGCCTTCTTAAGAAAGTCAGAGAGCTACATGTACCCCAGAGAAAGGATTTGAAAATCCCTGACAAGATCATGGGTCCTGGGCTGTATACTTGTCACTACAGATTATTTCTTTATGTCGCTTACCCTGCCGGTGTCACTACTCCACATCCCTCTGTCTACCCTCACGTCACTATCAGAGGGCCTCCACTGCCTGAGCGAGCATACTACCTTCAGGAGTGAGTTCTGGGCCCACACATCCCACTGCAAGGCAGACTGGAAGTGCCATAGTCCAGTCAAATAATAAGTTTTGCCCTTAACAGTTGAGGAACCTAAGCACTGAGTCTGTAGGCAGATAGATAGATAGATAGATAGATAGATAGATAGATAGATAGATAGATAGATAGATAGATATAGATATAGATTGCTTCTCTGAAGGTACAACATATTTGTACAGTATGTTGGAAAGGATAATATTGTAGAAGTCAAACTTGGAAAATATTCATAATTTATTTAATATATGGCTCTATGAAAGTGAAAGACACAAAACGGTGTATGCTCTGTTCACATTTTGCAACCATAATATATGAGTGTATATTGTGAGTTTGATTGTATGTGTCTATATGGGACAGAGAGAGAGAGGTGTGCCACTTTCAGTTCTTCCACTGTATTAGATAAAATATATCTAGAAGGTAATGCATTAAAAGATAGCAATTGGGCTGGAGAGGTGGCTTAGTAGTTAAGGTGCTTGCCTGTGAAGCCTAAGGACCCGTGTTTGACTCTCCGGATCCCACGTAAGCCAGACGCACAAAGGTGAGGCAAGCACAAGGTCTCACATGCCCACTAGGTGGCACAAGCATCCGGAGTTCAATTGCAGTGACTGAGGCCCTGGCACACCAATTCTCTTTCTCTCTATCTCTCTCACTCCTCTCTCTGTCTCTCTCACTAGCTCTCTCTAAAAAAAAAAAAGAAAAAAAAAGATAGCAATTGTTGGCTGTGGACAGTGGCCATACAAAAAATCTTAAATTAACTGACCGCTTTTTTACATCTTTCAATTTTCTATTATGTATCCATTTATACAGTAAGATTAAAAAAAAAGAGTTTGTGAACTATGCTTTGAAGAGTTTAATGACAAGGAAGAAACACTATACATGGTTGCTATTTTGTGATAGGGTTACAACCGACAGTTCTATATGAGCTGATGGAAACTTTCATGAATTGTTTATTACTGGACACTAAGGTAAAGCCAATGAGAATTATTGGAAGTTAAAGCACAGGGATAATAATGCTTATCTGTGAGCTGTGCTGAAATGGGGAATTTTACTTTTCATTCTAAAGCTTTTTTCTTTGCCTAGATTTTCAACAAGAATATTTATTATTTTTACCTCAAACAAACCATTTTATTTGATAGGCAGAAGGCATACGGTTGTTATTCAAGGCCACAACTTTTTGTGTTTCTGCTTCTCTGAGATGGTTGGGAGTCAATGGAATAAGTCTTGTGAAAAGAAACCCAGTTTTAGAATGCAGAAATGTTGTAAGGTCATTTTCCTACAGGTTTTCAAAATGAAGCAGTTATTTTTTTTACTAATTACTTTTGTACTCAGTGAACAGTCAAGTTGGTACCATTGTTAGGCTCATCCATGTCCTACCCCCTCTCTCCGGCCCCTCCTTGTTGAGGTATATGGGTCATGCATTGTGGAGTTAGCCCACAGTTATGGGTAGGAGAAATGTCTCTGCCTATCATGACCCAACGTGTGGCTCTGACATTCTTTCCGCCCCCTTCTTCCGCAAAATTTCCCTGAGCCATGTTGGGTTCGTTTTTGGCCTGTGAAGCAGTTATTTTAAGCATTGAGAAGATGAGAGGCTCTTGGTACAGACACAATCTTCAGGCTCTAGCAATGACTCACCTTCCACGAGGCTGCTGCTCCAGCGGCAGTCAGGGTACAGCAAGCCCACCGAAGATCAGAGCACAATGCCAGCCTGTCAGCATCTGGGCTGAAGAGCAAGATGCCAGGGCCAGAGGGGATTTCTGTTAACCCTCAGCATTCCAGAGCTCTCTCGCTCTCTTCTTCACTCCAAGCCCAGAGCAACAATGCTCAGCCCAAACGCAAAGAACTCGCAGGTGGACTTAAAACTGGCAGTGGTGTCCCCTGCAAAGCACCCTGACCCCCTCAGAGCGTGCACAGCTGCGCTGCCATACGGCCTTCCCTCTCTGCGTGCTGTCACTTGCAATACTACCACCTCCTCAAACCTTGACATCTGAGGGTTTTCCTATCTACATAATTAGAAAAAATAACCAGGATGAATTCCAGCATGGATCTGACCCCTTATTACTTACTGATTCCATCTGCCTGCACTGCAAGGAGCCATTTCAATTACCTACCCAGTCAAAGGTTAGTGGAGTTTTCTGATGTAATTGGCTTTCACCATACAAGTGTAATGGACCCAGAGGTTCAGCCAGAGAGCACAGCTCACGCACAATTTATTCCTAACGTGAACACGGGAACTGCTGTGTTTCTATTAATAGAAAAATCCCAGCTTTAAGCTGTTAATAATATCAAGGAATGTTGATAGTAACACACAGTACATAATTATACTCTCTATCATTATGCAATTACATTTAAAAATTCCTGAAGTGATAATCGTGGTACTTGCCAGTTTGTCAGTTTTTATTTGTTTACTTATTTACTATTTAAAATATTTATTGATCTGAGAGAGACAGATAAAGAGGCAGACAGAGAGAGAAAGTATGGGTGTGCCAGGGCCTCCTGTCACTGCAAACAAACTCCATCTGGCTTTACATGGGAACTGGAGAATTGAATCTGGGTCATCAGGTTTTGCAAGCAAGTACCTTTAAACTACTGAGCCATCTCTTCAGCCCCTTATTTACTTTTTTGGGGCTGTGAAAATCATAAGTAATGTCTTATATACCTGGGAGCCATTACTGTAACAAATTATAATATTATTAAAGGTAAAACTCTGGTGTAATGCTAAAGATTGAGAAACACGTGAGCAGCACCGCATGTGCATGCCCCTGAGCTGACGACCGCCAGTCAGCTTCAGTAATGGAGATACAAGCTCTAGAGTGAAGATGCATACTTTCAAATACGTAAGTCTATTTTGAAAACTGACAGAGAGAAAGAGAATGGACGTGGTGTTTCACTAGAGCTTCTGTTACTTTGTCTTTTCATTCTGCGATATAAAATACTCATGTCACACTTTCAAATCTAACAACTTCACTTATTTATTTATGAGAAAGAGGCATATGGAAAGAGGGAGAGAGAGGGGGGGAGAGAGAGAGAGAAAAAATAGGCATGCCAGGGCCTCTAGCAACTGCAAACAAACTCCAGACACATGCTCCAACATGTGCCTCTGGCTTATGTGGCTTCTAGGGAATTGACCCCGGGTCTCTACACTTCCCAGGCAAGTGTCTTAACCGCTAAACCACCTCTCCGGCCCTCTAACAACTTTTTGTTTACATTTCTGTGCATTTCCCAAATATGCGGGTTCATTCCATGTAATCCCTGCTCATTTCTGCCCATGTTCCACAAAGGCCAGCATTTCGGGAACTCTTCTCAGGTAATGATGATGATGCCGAAAGCCCTCGGAAGGCTTCTAAGGAGCAGGTGCATTATGGTCCGGCAAACTACACACACCGTGACAGCTTCTGCATTGTGAAACTAAAAGCAACATCTTGCTTCTCCAGTCCCAGAGCCCATGTTTTTGAGCCACTAAATTGTATAATTGAGCAATTTCTTAAATTGTTACATCTAGGATCCTGCCTAGATGGTTTGTGTGTGTGTGTGTATGCTCCTCTCTCACCCTTAGGTAGGGCAATTTGGCTTCCCTCTCCGCTCATAGAAATTCTAATAGGCATCATAGATACCTTCACAGTCCTCTTTCACAGACGACATAAATTTCCTTGCTCCCATTATGCATTCACATTTGATCTGTCAGATGTGAATTGCTTCCATTTGTTTTCCCCCTCTCTTTCACTTCTATTCTATCATGCTGCCAATAGCTGATTTCTTTTTACCAACCCTACACACCTTAACCCCTACAACATGCCTCTCAGGGTCCTGCTCCGTAATGCCTTCCCTGCTCCTTCCCAATGGCATCTGCGCAGTTCTCTCCTATTTTATAAAAATTCACACACAAAGAAGCAAACAAAAATTCCATCCAAGGCCAGGCGTGGTGGCTCACACCTTTCATCCCAGCACTTGGGACGCAGAGAGGTAGGAGGATTGCTGTGAGTTCGAGGTCAGCCTGGAGCTACAGAGTTCTAGGTCAGCCTCGGCTAGAGTGAGACCCGACCTCAAAAACAAAAATCCCTCTGATCTCCACTTTTTCTTCACTTTATCCCATTTATACTCTTGATAAAACTAAAAGTCTTGAAAGAGTTGTTGAGCTGTTCTGCCCATATGTCTTCATGCCATAGCCACCCCCCAGCCGATGGCACTGTGGGTGGCGATACCCACCTGTTCCCACTGCCCACAGCACGGCTCACACTGATCAGGTCCTAGGGCTATCTTGCCATGCTGAGCTCATTTTCCCTTCAGCTCTGTCAGACTATTTTTTAGTTCAGTCTTCACAGCCTCACTTCTTGTATCCCTCCCTTGTCCAAAACATTCCCAGCCTTCCATAGACACCTCCTGTGCATCCCCTTTGTAGGGTCTTTTGGTCTCCACCAGTCTCTTAAGTATTTACACACTGCACTCTTTATGGCCCTTTCTCCTTGGTTTGTTGTTGCTGAACATGCTTACACATCTGTCACACTTTGTACCGCCAGCTCTGTAGATTCCTGCAGCAGCGTCTAACTAGTCTCTGCGCTTTGTGACTTTCACCACTGTCCATTCTACATTGTGAACCTGATCGTGTCACATTCCTGCTTAAAACACATTGCTGGTTTCCTTGCGCAGCCTGGGTGAAGTTGAAGCTGCTTCTGAGCTGGGCCAGTCTAATGCTGACCTCAGGTGCGTGGTCTAGCAGGGCTCAGGTGTCACTGCAATAGTGAACTAATTGTTTCCCGTCACAGAGGCCAATGAAGAGAGATAGGAATGGAACATTGAAATTACGCTTTGGGGGTTGGGGAGATGACTTATTGGTTAAAGGTGCTTGCTTGCAAAGCCTAATGGCCCGGGTTTGATTCCCTAGCACCCATGTAAAGCCGGATGCACAGAGTGGCCCATGCATCTGGAGTTTACTTGCAGCAGCAGGAGGCACTGGCATGTCCATTCTCTCTCTCCTCCCTCTCTGTCTCAAATAAATAAAGAAAAGGGGGGAAAAAAGAAGATAAAATAAAACTGTGCTTTATTCAGAGAGCCCACAATGTGAGAGTACAGTGGATTTATGTCTTAGATATATCTGAATTAAAGTTAAAACGTCCGTTGCAAGATGCAGAAAGTTTAAGCAGAAATTTACTTAGCAAAACAAAACACACACTCCAGGGAGACATTAGAGCGGACTGACCCAAGTGGGGAGCAACTATATAGCTTCTGTTTGTGATTTTCAAGAAGAGTTTTATGAAAAAGTTGCAGGTAGCATATTCAAATTGTAGTTTTGGATTTTCTTTTGGGGCATTTCTCCTATGATCCTCTAGGAAAACCCACAAAGGGGTGGTCTCAAAACCACAATGCAAGCAATATTATAGCATTAGTGTCTTTTGAGGAAGCAGACCCTTTGTTAGCACATATGTGTAGAAAAGTGCCCTGGCGACTTGGTTTTTGACACAGGGGGAAGCAACCTAACTGTAGCTTGCATGACGTCTAAGCACAGAGTCTGTCCATCTGGAGACACAGCTACCAAGATGCAGCAGTGCTTTCCTTAGTTAACTCATATCCTCATATCTAACTCCCTCTTAGTTAGTATCACAGGGTCACATGGAGATGGAGTTGGTGTATGAATAAGCACAGTGTGTTGTAGACTGAGCCTGCAATTCATATTCCTATTGTGATGGGTTTGAGGAGGTTGGCATGCCTTAACTGATCCCAAATACAACAAAAGGATGTTTCTTCTTTATATAACACTCTGAACTGGATGCCAGTATAATAGGCAGCTCTCCCTCCCTTGAGAGTCAAAGCCCCCTAAGACTTCCTTTTATTTCTCATCGGGCTTACAGTAAGTCATAAAGAGCATGGAGGAGGTACATAGGACTGTGACTTCTCCTTCCATTACAAGGTCATACCTAGAGGAGAATGTTCCTGTGTGGGAAGCCATTTCCCAGGTATACCTCTATACCACCTTAGAAACCCAATGACAGTTGTCCTCTGTTAAATCTGGTATCATCCTCAGAAGCAAAGTCACAATGAGCACACAAGAACGTATTCACTGTAACATTATTGATATAGAAGTAAATGAAAGAGAGATGCTGAGAACATCCTATGCATGAGGTAGGCAGATAAATATGAACCCTCCTTTTTGAGGTCTGGGCAGGGATTTTTTTAAACACAAACTATTTTTGATTGATAGATAGATGATAGATAGATAGATAGATAGATAGATAGATAGATAGATAGATAGATAAAATTTGATGGCTAGAGAGATGGCATAGGGGTTAAGGTGCTTACTTGCAAAGCCTAAGGACCCATATTCAATTCCTCAGTACCCGCATAAGCCAGATGCACAAGGTGGCACATGCGTCTGGAGTTCATTTGTAGTGATTAGAGACCCTGGTGTGCCCATTCTGTCTATCTGCCTCTTTCTTTCTCTCTCTCTCAATTAAATAAATAAACATTTTTAAAAAAGATTGGTTGACTTATGAGATAGGGTCTCAATAGCCAAGGCTAACCCTGCACACATGGGAGGTAGAAGAGGTGGAACAGCAAAGACAAGGATGAGAAAGGTCAGTTGACCCTTCCTCTGTCTCACCCTAGCAGGGCAGAGGCTCGGCGGCCTGGATTGTCCTTCCACACTCAATAGAAAATGATATTTTGGCCTGTCCTGCAAATCTGTTTTCTGCTGCAAAATTGTTAGATTTAAGCTTTTAATTTTTTTTATTCAAGAGAAGCATATGGTTGCTTGAGAGTCCATTACATGTAGTTAACTGACTATGGGAGCCTTGTACGCACTTGCCTCTGTAGGAAATGTCTTTGGAACCTCACTCCAGCCACCATGCGGCTCTCAGTCCAGCACAAGTCAAGTTTGGATGAGAATTTTCTATTATGCAAATCAGTTCCTTTGGAATAAAAATACACCTTCAGAAAAAAAAATTTTTTTGGATATTTATCAATTACTTTCTCAATGCTGGAACAAAATACCTAGCAGAAACAGTGTAAGGAAGGAAAGTGTTTCTTTTCAGCTCGTAGTTTCAAGAGGAAATCATCATGAAGTGTAAAGCATGGCAGGAACAGGGAAGACTCTAGAACACTGTCCATCGGCAGAGAATAAGTACAGGGAGTAGGAGTGGGACTGGACTGTAAAACATCAAGGTTCACCTTCAGTGACACACTTCTACCAGTAAGTCCACACCTCCCACAGGTACCATAGCCTTCCCAAACAGCATCACCAACTGGGTATTAAATATTCAAACACGTGACTATACAAGGGGACATTACACTCAAACCACCAGGCTTTACTCCTGTCTCCCTGTGGACTCATGGCAATCTTCTGATGCAAAACTGCGCTCAGTCCAACTTAAAAGTCTCACCACCCATCAGGGCAAACTCTTAATCCTGCATTTCCATATCCAATATCTGGAACTTGTAATGAAATCCTCCAGGCTTAAATGTCTTTCTGGATAGAGATTTAGCTTTTCATATCTTTCTGCTTCGTATTTTACTTTTTTTCATTATACACTTGAATAAGATCAGCAAACAGAAGCCAAACCACAGACTCGAGGCTTTTCTACCTTGACAATTTCTCTCCCAAATACATTAGTCCATTACTTTTAAATTCAACTTTGCTTAAGTTCTCAGGACTCAGTCAGAATTCAGTGTGTTTCTTTGCCAGAATATCACATGAACTGCCTCTACCAGTTACCCAAGTGTGATGGTTTGATTCAGGTATCCCCCCATAAACTTAGGTATTCTGAATGCTAGGTTCCCAGATGATGGAGATTTGGGAATTAACTCCTCTTGGAGGCAGTGTATTGTTGGGGGTGGGCCTATGAGTATTATAGTCAGTTTCCCCTTGCCTGTGTTTGGCACACTCTCCTGTGACTGTTGTCCAGCTGATGTTGGCCAGGAGGTGATGTCCACCTTCTGCTCATGCCATCATTTTCTCTGCCATCATGGAGCTTCCCCTTGAGCCTGTAAGCCAAAATAAACCCTTTTTTCCCACAAGCTGCTCTTGGGTGGGTGATTTCTGCCAGCAATGTGAACCTGACTATAGCATCAAGTTATCTGTAGAGTCCCCATTCCCTTCTGAAACCTCAGAAGCTGAGTCTCTATAGTCCACATTTCTCTTGCTTGTCTCTAGTCTCCCAAACTTCTACCATTAAGCTCTGCTTATAGCATTGGAAGATTGTCTAGTACAAAATTCCAAATCTATCTACACTCCTCTCACAAACGAGTTCCAAAAGTCTAGGAACCACATGACAGGTTTTTATTGCTACAACAGTCCCAGTTCTTGGTGCCAATTTTCTGTGTCAGTTACTTTCCTGTTAGCCAACAAGAAGCAGCTTAAGTAAGGAAAGGGTTTATTTTCATCTCCTAGTTTTAAAGGGAGGTTTCATCATGGCGAGGAAATCATGGGCAGACCAAGATGAATATGTCACAGTATCATACCAGCAGTAAGGAGTTACAGACAGCAAGTGGAGCTAGGCTGAAAGACCTCAAGGCCTTACCCCAGTGACACAATTCCTCAAGTACAGCCTCACATCCTAAGGGGGTCATAACCTTCCCAAACAGTGCCACTAATTGGGGGATATACAAGTTTATGGAGGGCATTACATTCAAATCGTCAAATGTATTTATCAAGAAGAAACTGTCTGCCCTCCTCCCAATATTTTTTAAATATTTTATTTTTTTATTTATTGGAGAGAGAGAGAGAGAGAGAGAGAGAGGCAGGCATAGAGAGAGAATGGGCATAATAGGGCCCCTAGAAACTGCAAACAAACTCCAGATGCATGTGTCACCTTGTGCATCTGGCTTACGTGGGAACTGGGGAATCAAACCTGGGTCCTTAGGCTTCACAGGTGAGCATCTTAACCACTCAGCCATCTCTCTAGCCATCCTCCCAACATTTTGCTCATGGTGTTCTACATGACCATTTCAGACCAGCCCAGAAACTTCTGAGGATAGTATATGAGGTCACAGTCTTAAAGTACACATGCTATTTTACATTTCAACACCTCTTCTAATAGTGAAGATACAGAGAAGTGAGTGAGAAAGCCACTGTCACTTGACACATATGCCAATGGCCCTGATGCAAAGGATATGAAAACTTCAGACATGTCTCAGCTTCTGCTCTGATGCCTGGGAACAAGCAGAGATCCAACCACGGCCACTCAGCTATGGACAGCAATCTTCCTCTGATTTCTAGCTATAGAAGCCACTTTGCTGCACATGGATCACCTTTCTCATTCTCAGGCTTCATTCTTTTTTTTGAGAGCCAACTTTTTATTTATTTATTTATTTGACAGAGAAAGAGGGAGGGAGGGAAGGAGAGAGAGAGAGAATGGGCACGACAGGGACTCCAGCCACTGCAAACGAACTCTAGACACGTGCACCCCCTTGTGCATCTGACTAATGTGGGCCCTAAGGAACCAAACCTGGGTCCTTTGTCTAGGCAGACAAATACCTTAACCACTAAGCCATCCCTCCAGCTCCTCTCAGGCCTCATTCTATCCTCTCACTAGACTATAGTCTCTAGAGCTCTGGAATTTGGGAGCATACTTTACTGATCTCTCTATATATTTCTCTCTCTCTCTCTCTCTCTCTCTCTCTCTCTCTTCTTCATTCTGTTTGCAGCCCTATTCTGGGTGAAATGTCTTCAAACCAGCCAGTCAGACACTAAGCAGATCACATCTACACTACTGCTAATGGAGCTTCCTACCCATCAGCCCTCTGTTGCTTTCTCCAGAGCTAGTTTCATCCTGATTGACTTGTGACCTGCCCACAGGGCTCAGAAGATGTGTCTCAAAGCCCCAAATCAGTTTCCACAAAGGAAAGCATCTCTTGTATACTTTCTGAGCAGCCCGGAATTCTTGCAAGCCAGTCAGCAGGAACAAGAAGCTTTTATGGAGAATGGCACATGACTTCATTAAATCTGATTTCTGTTCCATCAAGGAAGGAGATATCACTGCAGAAATGAATAGAAAGCTATGCTCAAAAATCTTGAAGCTGACATTCTTCTGTATGAGGTATATGTGAAAGTTGAGGTCACTGATAGATCGTGTCCCTCAGGAGAGGGGAAAGTGTATAAAGACTTGCGGTTAGGCCTGTTGATGTTCCCTCATTTGGGTTGGGAGCGTGATGAGACCCGCACCTGCGATCTCAGTCCTCACCCACTGTGCCACCTGTGTGTAATGTTTTGTGGGCTCAGAGGAGACAAAGTATGCAGAGGGTAGATCAAGGGACCGAGGACTCCTGCTATGTAGCTATGGAGAGGCTGCCATCCATGCTGGGTGGAGAACTTTCGATGACAGGGCTGCTTTGTGGTCCCCATGCTCATATAGCTAACCCTTCTGCCACGCTCTGTAAGGAAGCCCAATAAACTAATTGGTTCACCAGGGTGAACTCTGGGGAAAACGGTCTTGATCATGGGCACCCTGGGGAGCAAACACTCAGCTCCCCAGAAAAGAGTTCATGTAACAATTACCCATCCTGTCCTTGTTTAACTTTATTTATTATGTTATTTATTTTAGAGAGAGCAAGAGAGAGAGAAGTGGAATGCCAGGGCCTCAGCCACTGAAATCCAGCTCCAGATGCTTGAGCCATCTAGTGGGCATGTGAGACCTTGCACTTGCCTCACCTTTGTACGTCTGGTTTACGTGGGATCTGGAGAGTCAAACATGGGTCCTTAGGCTTTGCAGGCAAGCACCTTAACCACTAATCCATCTCTCCAGTCCTTTTTTTTAAACTGGAAAAATAACTACCCATACTTAGGAAGCATAATGTGAGTTTTGAGTGATAGGTACATACCATATCCATCCTGACTGCATTCATGACCCTCCCTTCTAGCAGTTATGACAAATGCAATGCACTATGGTTAATTATATGTTGTTCCAAACATGAGAAATATTCTTCCTGTCTAACTATGATGTTGTGCCTGTTGACCCACCTCGTCTCTTACCCCTTCTTTCTTATTTTCCCCAGTTCCTATCTCTTCAGATCTCAACTTCAATAAGATAAATGTTTTAGAATCTGTATATGAGTAAAGATATATGATTGTGCCCTTTGTGATCCTAATTCATTTCACTTAGCACTATAGGTCCATCCATGTTCTCATAAATGACAGAACTACATATTTCTATGGCTACATAGTATCTCCTTGTGTGTTAGTGTACACACATACTTTTTCTTTATCTACTTGCCATTAGTATACATTTAGGTTGATTACATAGTCTAGCCATCGTGAATGCCGCTACAGTAAATGGAAATTTCAGATGTCCCTCTGATAGGTTTATTTCTATTAGGAAAATGCCAATTAAAAACCATAACGAGGAACCTGGAGAGATGGCTTAACACTTAAGGTGCTTGCGTGCAACACCAAAGAACCCAGGTTTGGTTCCCCAGGACCCATGTAAGCCAGATGCACAAGGTGGTGCATGCATCTGGAGTTCATTTGCAGTGGCTGCAGGCCCTGGTACACCCATATTTATTCTCTCTCTTTCCCTCTTTCTCTCTTAAATAAATAAATAAATACATTGTAAAAAAAAAAAAACAAAGCCGGGGCACTGGTGGTACATGCCTTTAATCCCAGCACTCAGGAGACAGAGGTAGGAGGATCGCTAAGAGTTCAAGGACACCCTGAGTCTACAGAGTGAATTCCAGGTTAGCCTGAGCTAGAGTGAGACCCTACCTCAAAAAACTAAATAAATAAATAAACAAAATAGGATACTGGGGAGATAGCTCAGCAAGTAAGAGTTTTTGCTACCAACATGAAGGCCTGAAAGGGCATGAGACCCTCTGTGTTCAATTTCCTAGCACCCATTTAAACAGCTGGGCATAGTCATGCACATCTATAATCCCAGTCCTATGGGGAGCAGAGATCACAGTATCAGTAGGACTCAAAAAATTGCAGCTGATCTCTGCAAGCATACAGGGCTGGTGCAACTGTACCCTTACATGCATCTGCCCCCCCCCACACACACACAAATACACACACCCTAAATATACCTATCCTATAATCCAGCATCTCCATTACTGGGTATAGGCACCTCATTTCTTAAAATCACTACCATCATTCATTTTCTTTAAAGTAGTCACCACAAATCACATTGTTTTGATAAAGGGTCCAAAGTTGGCTTAGAACTCACTATGTGACCAAGGCTGGCCCCAAACTCATGGCAATCCTCCTGCCTTGTCCTCTCTATTGCTTGGATTACAAACCTATGCCAGGTGACAGTTTTTAATTTCTTACTTGGTTAGTAGTTTGTCTTATTCCTACTAATTGAAGTGATAAGTGGCAAAAAATGAAAAAAGAAAAAAAAGTCTACTCTGGTAACCCTACCTACCTAACATGAGGACAATGTTAGGCCCCCAAAATAGTGTCTGTTAAATAAAAGACGGAATGAATGAGCATATGACATTTGTGATAGCATTTCCTTTCGTTTGCACTCTCTCGCCTTTTCTTTAAAAAAAAAAAAAGTATTTTATTTATTTATTTAAGAGAGAGACAGACAGAGAGAGAGAGAGAGAATGGGCATGCCAGGGCCTCCAGCCACTGCAATTGAGCTCCAGGCGTACGTGCCCCCTTGTGCATCTGGCTTACATGGGTCCTGAAGAATCAAACCTGGGTCTTTTGGATTTGCAGGCAAGTGCCTTAACCACTAAGCAATCTCCCCAGCCCTCTTTCATCTTTTCTTGACTCTAACTTGCCTGAGTGATCATTCAACACTTTGTTCTCACTTTCATCTAATCTCTGCTAGGAGGATGGATCCCTCACCTCTCCACACCCCTCATCTCTTCAGTATCTCTGTGTCTGTTGTAGTTAAGCATGAGGTCACTTAGTACTTTTTTCTGTCGCAGGTAGCATACTGACTGCTCTGCAGGAACAAAAGAGAGAGGAGGCTACGCCACCCCTGCAAATGGGATACAACATGATGATATTGAACAGCCGGTTCCCATGCTCCTAATTGGCTTCCTTACCTGCTAAGACAACAGTGCTCGGTATAGCTTCAGGCTATACCCATTTCACAAGCTTTGTGAAGATTCCTCTATTATACCTTCCTTCTTTATTACAGCTACAGACATGATGCATTCTTATTACAAAAATTCAAGCTTGATAAAAATATTTAAACATGATTTTTTAAAGTCACCTAAACACCCTGCTGAGAAATGTAATGAGTATTTCTGGACAACTATGATTGCAGACAGCTCTCTATGCCCAGAGATGTAAAGAAAGGACCCAGGGTGAGACAAACAGACTGAGGAACTAATTTCATAGTGACAGGCTGCTTCCTCACATAAAATAATAGCTTTGGTAAGAAGACATGAAATTTCTCTTTTCATGAATTAAACAAAGCAAAATGAAGTGGACTTGGAAACCAAGTATTGCTGTGACAAAAGAAATACTAGATTCTACGATTTTTTAAAAAAATTAAGGAAAAATTATTAAAAATTATATTCAAAATTGCCATCATTTTCACCATAGTCTGTATTTTGCATCTTTACTTTTATGTATTTATTTATTTATTTATTTATTTATTTATTTATTTATTTGAGAGAAAGAGAGGGAAAGGGAGGGAGGAAGGGAGGAGGGAGAGAGGGAGAGAACTGGCATACCAAGGCCTCTAGCCACTGCAAACAAACTCCATATGCATGTGCCACCTTGTGCATCTGGCTTTTCATGGATACTGGGGAATCAAATCTGAGTCCTGAGGCTTCACAGGCAAGTGCCTTAAACACTACGCCATCTCTCTAGCCCACAGTCTATATTCTATATAAATCTATGTGCCTCGGCTGTCCTGCTTAACCTCAATGTCTCCACTGTGAATCTCCTTATTGGCTGTATTCCTGAAAGCCTTATCTGTTGAATGCCTTCATTTTCTCACACACCATTAGCATCTAGTGCCTCCTTGGGTTGTTCTAAGTGATATATCTTAAGAACCCACTTTCCCCAGGTACCTCCCTCTTGATACTGTCTTCATTTCCCGATCTTTGTCAATCGTGACCTACACTTCTGTCAATTTGAGAACTTTCTTTTATTCTCTGTCATATTGGATTTACTTCTTGTTTTAGATGTCAGGGTTTTCTCTTTATTATTTTTTTAATGTTGCTAGGACATATTTGCAATAGCTTCCAATATGACACTAAGGGAGTCACTCCATATCTTAAAGATATTTGTAGGAATAACGGTTTGGCTAGAGACAGAGTATATTTTTCTCCATCCTCAGTGACCATTAAATCTTTAAAAAAATCCCGAAGATTCATTTCTGCTGGGAACAAAATTTTATTATCACTGATAAATAAATCACTATTTTTCTGCTTTTTGAAACAGTTGAAGTCTAATTTATATAGGCTCAGATGTGCAGAGCCTATGGATACATTTTGTGAGTTTTAGCAATTGGGTATGCCCATGCAATAAAATCCACAGGGTATATATGGTCATCACCCACAAAGCTCCGAGGTTCAAATACTGTTCCACTCTGCTGAAGCACAAGCATTGTTGTGATTTCTTAACAGCCTAGATAAAGCATGTCTTTTCTAGAGGTTCTCACACAGGTGGAACCAGGTATGTACTTTTCTGTCTAAGTTCTTTACTCAGCATGCTTTTGTTGTTGATTTAGGTTGCACATTTTAAAAAAATTATCTTATTTATGTATTGGAGAGAGATAGAAAAAAGGGAAAGAGAGAGAGAGAATGGGCATGCCAGGGCCTCGAGCCACTGCAAACGAACTCCAGATGCATGTACCACATTGTGCATCTGGTTTATGTGGGTGCTGGAGAACTGAACCTGGGTTCTTAGGCTTTACAGGCAAATGCCTTCTCTGCTAAGCCATCTCTACAGCCCCTGGGTTGCATATTTTAGTAATAGAGTCCTGTTTCTTTTTGATAATTCTTTGTCCCATGAATATATAATTTGTTTCTTTAATTTCTATTGTTTTTCCTTTCTTTTAAATAAGTCATCAAGGAGTGTGGGATTAGAACATTTCAAACAGTTTTGTAAAATAATTACCATTTAACACTCTGTCAGCAATACCTGAGAGTCCTAGGATCCTTACCATTGCAAGTATTAGGCTGTTAGCAGTTCTATTGTAGCTGGACAGGTGGGCCAATAGCTGAATCCATAGTGCTTTTAATTTGCATTTCTGTGGTACTAAGATCTTTGAACAACTTTCATGTATTTATTGACCATTTGTTATTGTTATAGTTATCTTTGTGTTGCTTGAACAAAACACCTGACCAGTCGCAGCTGATGGGAGGAAAGGGTTTATTTTGGCTTACAGTCTCAAGGGGGACACTTCACATCACGGCAGGGGAAAGCATGGCATGATCACTGACCAGATATTACTTCTTGCCACAGCAGGTGGCAATTAGCAGCAAGAGGACAGGCTGAACTCTGGCAAGGGGAAACTTACTACAACAGCTTGAAGCCCACCCCCAGCAACACACCTCATCCAGCAAGGCTCCACCTCCCAAATTCCCACCAGCCAGGGGCCAAGCATTCAAAACACCTGAGTTTATAGAAAACATCTGGTTCAAATTACCATACCATTCATATATCTTTGTGAACTCTCTACTTAAATTTTTTGTCAATTTAAAAGTTTTTTCTTTTAATTTTCAAATATGGAATTTTTTAAATTAAATATATTCTGATCTCAAGTCCTTTACCAGTTATGTGTATATAGAATATTTTCTGCCTGTATATCTTTGCCTATATAGTTAAATAGATTCTAGAGGTATAATTGGTATATAATGTACAGGATAAGTTTAAAGGATTTACATATATATATATGCTAATATATATATGCTAATGAAATGATCACTGAAAGTTATATATCATTTACCACCTAAAGTTTCTTTGTGCCACATGGAATCTATCCCTTTTGGCTATACAACCCTTTTCCTGAGGAATCCAATAGTTATTTTTTTATTGCTATAGTTTTTTTTTTTGGTTGTTTGTTTCCTGGGGTTTACATAAGGTATAAACACTTTCTATTGTTTTCACTCAGAATAATTACTTTAATATTCATCTTTGTGGTTCTGTATATCAATCATATAAAATCTGCTCATTTGAAGATATTCATTAAACTAACATTGTATTCTTTGGATGAAACTGAGTAGGCCATAATGTATTCTACACATGTTCTTGAAGTTAATTTGTTAATGATCATTCATTTTCACAATGCTGGAATCAGACAAAGGGTCTTACTCATGCGGAAGCCCGTTTTTTATTTGTTTTGAGGTAGGGTCTCACTAAGTTACCCAGGCTGGCCTAGAACCTGCAGTTCTCTTGCCTGAGCCTCTGAAGTACGTGGAATTAAAGGCATATGCTAGCACACCCTGATTCTAATTTGTTAGGGTTTCATCACCAATATTCTGGAAGACCCTTTTTTAAACATGGAAAGACCCATGTTTAAGCACTCATCCTGCAAAGGCTCTGATTCCTAGAGGTTTTATTATGGGATGGTTTCAAGAACAATCTTGTATAGGAGTGGTGAGACCTGATGGACTTACCTGCTTCCAAATCTCAGTAGAAAACTGTTTGATTCTCGATATAAAATATGGTATTTTCTTTATTATAGACCTCCTCTATCTTAATTTTAAAAAGACACTTTCAATCACTCATTTCTTGAAGTTTTCATTATGAGGAGTATTATGCTTTGATACAAGTTTTCCCTCATATATTGAGTTATCATAATTTTCTCCTCTATTTTTAATTATAGAAATTACATTAACAAAATGTAACTTTTCTTCCCTACAATTATGTCTAATTATTCATGAGACATATATTTCATAATTAGGCTAGATATGCTAATGTTGTTATGACTTTGTTCGCATTTCTTAAGGATACTGTCTTTTCTTGAGCCGTGGTGGCCTGTTTCAGCATCAGATTTGTGCTAGTCCACTTAAATGAGCTGAGAAGTCTTCCTTCCTCTAATATTTCTGAAAGATTTTTAGGGAGTTAAAGGCCAGAATTTTAGTACCTATGTTCTATAATTGCTTCTTTTCCAGAAGGAATTCAACTCATCTTAAACCAGACACATGAGCTGGGAACTTTCATGAATTTTACTACAGAGTACAATAGTACTGCCCAGCACATACGCAGAAAGTTGTAATACCTGTTTTTATTCTCACCTTCCTTCAGTCCCCTCTGATCTTTCTTTTTTTTTTTTTTTTTTTTTTAAAATTTTTTTTTTGTTTATTTATTTATTTGAGAGCAACAGAGAGAAGGAGGCAGAGAGAGAGAGAGAGAGAGAGAGAATGGGCACGCCAGAGCTTCCACCCTCTGTAAACGAACTCCAGATGCGTGCGCCCCCTTGTGCATCTGGCTAACATGGGTCCTGGGGAATTGAGCCTCGAACCGGGGTCCTTAGGCTTCACAGGCAAGCGCTTAACCGCTAAGCCATCTCTCCAGCCCCTCTGATCTTTCTTAATCCCAAGCTTCTCCGTTCTCCTAGAGAGAGGTTACCTCCTTCTAGACTTCATCTTCTATGTATCTTCTAGATGGAGCTTTATTTACTCTGCCTCGTCAAATTCTAATCTTTAATTCCTTTTGTTACTTAGACAAATTTGTTCGAATTTTTTTCTCATATGGCTCCCAACTGCTTTCCTTTATTCACTATCAAAGCATAATTTTAGAATTTTTTGCATTTATTGAAATGCCTTTAAAGGAGTTATCATAGTATATTTTTCTGCATGGTCACAATAGCTTTTGCCCACATGTTCTTCTATAATGTAAATTTTTCCCCAACAAGTGGTTCTGTTTTGCCTCTTGAGTATACACTCCAGTGAGTGACTCACTTGGAAACAGAATTTGTCTGAGGAGGCATGACGTAACCTTCAAAGCTAGTTTTGAATAATCAGGGCTATTTGCAGCGTCCTGTGGAATATTTCCTCTCCCCGCCCCACCTCTCTCCTCTGCAGATTCTTCATCATAATGCACAGTCTCCCTACCATGTCATGAGGAGCACAAGCACACGAAGATACCTCAGATGGTGCCCATTTCAGCCTTCAAATCATCCCACCCCGGGCAGCAGAATGTGAGTGAGAATGCCGTCCAGTGATTAGTCATCTCCCTGTTCAAGTTGTTCCAGCTATTCCAGCTACTCTCAAACTACAGGGCAAAAAGCAACATCATCCCCGATGCTCTTGTCGAGATTTCATGATACAACTGGTCCACTATTTTAATAATCCAGAAAAATTATAATTGTTCTTCTAAGTGAATGATATGCAGCATAACATTCTAAATAATAAATGAGTTGTTTTTAAATTTAAATTCACAGCCAAATAAATTATGAGGAAAGAAAAAGTAATTAATAGTTTAGTAGATTTTATTACTTTAGTACTAGTAACAAAAATACATGCCTTAGTTATATTATTGAAAATGCCACTACAAAACACTCAAGAAAAGTTTACTGATTAAGCTAAAAGATAAAATAGTCATTTGTCATCTTGTACATAAAAAACAGGGAATAGATGTATGATCAAACGTAAAGATTTAAAAGGTCAAAATACCAGGTATAGTGGTGCATGCCTTTAATCCCATCACTTGGGAGGCAGAGGTAAAAGGATCACTGTGACTTCAAGGCCAGCCTGGAACTATAGGGTGAGTTTCCAGTCAGCGTGGGCTAAAATGAGACGCTACTTTGAAAAACACAAAACAACAAAGAGATTTAAAAGGTCCACGGAGAGCTATTACAAATAAATACACATATCAAAAATCTGGATTAAAATATTACTATTGATATTTTGGAGACAGGCTTTTACTGTATGGTTGCAAGCTCTGCATGTAGCCCAGACTGGCTTTGAACTCATGATCCTCCTGCCTCAATCTCCCAAATGCTAGAATTACAGGTGTGGCAAATTGATGAATTAATAAATTTGTAGTTGACTGAATTTTTAGGAGATGGAGCCTGGTAGAGGAGATATGTACTTGTGTGTATACCTCTGAAGACTATATCTTATTCTTGGTTTTTTCCTCTCTCTCTCTCTCTCCTCTTCCTGTCCTTCTAAGCCACCACGAGATGAGCAGCTTTCCTCCACCGCACCCTTCTGCCTTACCATGCAAAGGCCCAGAAACAGTGGAACCAGGTGACCATGGATTAAAACCTTTGAAACTGTGAGCCGAAAGACTTTCTTCCTCCATTCTGTTGTTTTCTCAGGCATTTCATCATAGAAATGAAAGGATGACTGATACCCTCCCAGAAGAAGGTCTAATTAAATGCTACAGTAAAATTTATCCTAGGACTGGAGAGATGGCTTAGCAGTTAAGATGTTTGCCTGCAAAGCCAAAGGACCCAGGCACGATTCCCCAGGGCCTGCCTAAGCCAGAAGCAGAAGGTGGCACATGTGTCTGGAGTCCATTTGCAGCGGCTGGAGGCCCTGGTGCGCCCATTCTCTCCCTTCCTCTCTCCATCCCCCACCCTATCTCTCTCTGCTTGCAAACAAATATTTTTTTAAAAAAATTATTCTAGGCCTAGAAATAACGCAACCCAAAAAGTAAAACTTGAGGTCTGCCTGTTCATGCCCACCCTAAGTAGGGACAGCTAGACCCTCATCAAGCTGGTAGCACACCTTAGTATATTCAGTGCAGATGTGAAGGCAGACTGTCTACACACTGAGTAGGGACCTTCACATGCCCAGTCTGAGGATCAGGTCCATTTGGCTATACCACTCCCCCAGCCTATTCTCCCATGCCTGCCTGGAATAGTTAAGACCAGACTCCTCACATTGGTTTCACTACGCAGGCCCCTGTGGAGACTGCCCACATATGGACTAGGCTGCCGATCTTCCAGTGTGCCCAGCCTACACCCGCAGACAGCCTACCAGCCCACACCTGCCCACATCAAGTATGTCCAGGCCGCTCAACACACGCACCACTGAGTCACTGCTACTGCATTCTCTGCCAGACAGATAGGGAAACCCAAGTACAAAACAACACACACACACACAAATCAAGATATCATCACCACTCAAGTTTTGGCACCCGAACTTCTAGTCGAATGTGCATTTTTTCATCCAATTCCATCACAAAAGCTTGCTTCTCTTGTCCAGAGTCCTCATCGTGTCCCATTCCATTTCATTTTCACTCTTTGTGAAATTATGCAAATGATTGGCCATTGTCTTTCCTTCCTCTTATGATGAAAGTTCAGTGTAAGCATCGTCATTCTTTTGGAGTCTGAAGTTGGAACAAGGGCATCCTACAGATGTCATGGACAGAGTTTGGGGTCATTTTGCTTGCTCGAGGCAGCTTACAAAGTCATTGACCTTGCTTGGGGCCTCTTTAGGAAGTGGGTGCCTGTCTCAGAATGAGGGCCATTTGGGACAAATAAACTTGAATAACAAATTGTTGGATGGTAGTCCTGATTCCACAATTCTAGTGTTTGAAATTCACTATCTTACAAATATTAAAAATAATTCGAATTCTATAGAATGATAGTTAGGAAATATTTTCAAGTGTTTAAAAATATTCAGAATGGGCTGGAGAGATGGCTTAGCGGTTAAGCTGTTTGCCTGCAAAGCCAAAGGATCCCGGTTTGATTCTCAAGGACCCACGTAAGCCAGATGCATAAGGGGGCACATGCATCTGGAGTTTGTTTGCAGTGGCTGGAGGCCCGGGAGTGCCCATCCCTGCCCCATCTCTCTCTCCCTCTTTCTCTCAAAGCAATAAATAAATAAAATATTTTTAAAAAATATTCAAAATATCAACATGTAAAAATATTTAAATACCAACAATTATACAAAAATAATACTTTTGTTATTGTTGTTGTTTTGATGTAAGGTCTCAGTCTAGCCCTGACCTGGAATTAATATGGAGTCTCAGGGTGGCCTCGAAACTCACAGCGATCCTCCTACCTCTGCCTCCCACATGCTGGGATTAAAGGTATGCGCCACTATGCCCTGGTTCAAAAATAATCCATTTTGTATGTAACAGTTGTTATCAGCTTGTGCACCATATTTTCCTACTCTAAGGACTGTTTACTACTGATGTGCAAAACTCACATCATGTTTTCTTCCTCTACTTACATTTTAAGCTCTTTTTCTTATTTATTTTCTTTGTTTCTTTACATCAACTGATGATCAGAGTAACATTTTAGGAGAACTAGACAAAGGAGCTACAGTTGCAAATCATTAAAAGTCTCACCGTATTGAGCATGTGTTGGTGCTTGATTTGAGAAGGCATTTCTGTAAATAATGAATTTTATCTTATTTATTTATTTATTTATTTTTGGTATTTTCGAGGTAGGGTTTTACTGTAGTCTAGGCTGACCTGGAATTCACTCTATATTCTCAGGGTGTCCTCGAACTCACAGTGATCCTCCTACCTCTGCCTCCCAAGTGCTGGGATTAAAGGCATGTGCACCACCATGCCCAGCCTGAATTTTAAATATGCCAGCTACGGGACAGGAAAATATGTATGTGTTGATGTCTATGTTAGAAATAAAAAAAAATCATTTCTTTGTTTTATTTGTTCAAATATCCCTACTCCAGATACCTCCTGAGATAAGTTAATGACAAAAATCACACAACTACTCTTTTTCAATTGCTTTTTTTTTTTTTTAAGAAAGAGAGAGCGAGTGAGAATGGGAGAGCCAGGGCCTTCAGCCACTGTGAATGAATACCAGATGCCATTGTGGCGCATGTGCAACATTGCGTGCTTGCGTCACTGTGTCTGGCTATGTGGGACCTGGCAATTCAAACATCACAACTACTATTTTTTTTTTTTTAATTTATTTGACAGAGAAAGAGTGAGAGAATGGGTGCACCAGGGCCTCCAGCCACTGCAAACGAACTCCAGACGCATGTGCCCCTTTGTGCATATGGCTCCCGTGGGTCCTGGGGAATCAAACCTGGGTCCTTTGGCTTTGCAGGCAAACGCCTTAACTGCTAAGCCATCCCTTCAGCCCACATTCTGTTAAGATACATTCTCTTTTAGCATCAAACAATACACAAAAAGAGGGAAGACACCATAGTGAAATATGCCTAAGGTTATAGAGCTGACATTAATAAGCAGATTAGGCAAAAAAATAACCCGCATCAACTTTGTTGCCACAATGGCTGGGCCATGAGTTGGGAGAGAATAACTTCTGTTCTTCAAAATACTTTTCATACTCATTTGCTGGTGCTTGGGGGGAAAAAAAATAATACATGTAATTCAGGGGGCATAACAATTTTAGAATCAAAGCAAAATTGAGTGGAAATATGCATAGTATCTTAGTTATTGTATGCTGCTGTAGCAAATTAGCATAGACTAATCAACAAGCTCCCCAAGTTGACTGGAAAAGTTTGGTTCAGGGTCTTCCCCCTGGTTTGTGGACAGCCTTTTTCTGGTTATGCCCTAAAATGGCATTAAAAGGTGAAGACCTCTCCTTGAGGTCCTTTTTTCTCCCCTTGAGGTCTTTTTAATTTTTTTTTTTTTTTTTTTTTTTTTTTTTTTTAGAGAGAGAGAGAGAGAAAGAATTGGCCCAGCCACTGAAATTGAACTCCAGACGCTTGTGCCACCTAGTGGGCAAGTGTGACCTTGTTCTTGCCTTGCCTTTGTGTGTCTGGCTTATATGGGATCTGGAGAGTCGAACATGTGTCCTTAGGCTTCGCAGGCAGACACCTTAACTGCTAAGCCATCTCTTTTATAGGGTCCCTCATTTCATCCCTGAGGGCTGCATTCTCATGACCTAATCGCTTCCCCCAAACCTCACTTCCTGATACCCTCACATTCAGGGATGCATTTCAGAATCTTAATTAAATCTCTTTATATCTTTGGTATTTCTTACATTTGACAAATCTACATTAATGCTCCATTAGCACCCAAAGTCCACAGTTTACATCAGGGTTAATGCTTAAATATTTTATGGTTTTCAACCAATATATAATGTCACATATTCACCAATGAAGTATCACAGAGTAGCTTCACTGCCCTAGAAATTCTCTATTTATCAGTCACTCCTATGACTTTAGCTGCTGAGCCATCACTCCAGAACATAACTTTTCAGTCTTTAGAATTTTCAGGGATGTCATATAATTGGAATCATTCAAGGTCTCTTCTGTCACTTAGTAATACGCACTTAAGCCTTATGTCTGCTCATAGTTTGATCGCTAACCTTTTAGCTCCAAATAAAATTCCATTTTCAAATACTACATATCTAAATATATCACAGTGTGTTACTCATTTACTAGTGATAAACATCTTGTTTGATTCCACATCTTGTCAACTATGAATACAGTTTCTATAAAATATTCATGTGCATACTTTTGTATGGATATAAGTTTTCAATTTAGGAGATGTATACTAATTTGATATATAAGTAATATGTTGCAGATGCTTGGAATTATCCCAAAGAGCTAAGGGTGTTTCCATTTTGAAGTAATTAACTGGGCACAGTACGAAGGCCTATGAAATCAACATTTTCTGGGTTCTTAGTCACGTATACTTGACTACATTGAACCTTCCCTAGAAATAGGGAGCACTGTGCATCTAAAATAAAACTGCAAGACAATAAAAAAAAAACTGTAAGGGGTGCACTTGATTTGCATTTTTCCCTTCCATGTGCTATTTAATTTGGCTTTATGAGTGAGAATGTTCTTATTGGTTCTTTGCCCCACCCTTGGGATTCTCCTGGTGTCTCCAGCTAGCATCTGAACAATTCATAAGCTTAACTTCTAACTTTCAAGCTCTTCTTGGCCAGATGATGCCGAGACAGAAAGCTCACATCTGGCCGTACCATCCCCAAATCAGGAAACACTGATCCTTTATTTATTTAATTATTTTCATTTAAAATAGTAACTTCAAAGCCATCTGAAGCCGTTTATTTTGATTGAAAAGGGGAGTGTGATTTAGTTACTTGAACAGGCAAGGCCATAGTATTGCTGCAGATACAGCACTGGCCTTCAAATGTTTTCTGCACACCTCTTTATTTTCCAGGTTCCCTAAATAAGTACACATGACTAGCTCTATTCAGTGGCTATTAAGTAAGGTGACACCTGGGTAGAAGGTAATGATGGATAACAGTTCCCCACGTTCCTCTTAGCAGAAACCTGGAGGCTTAATGTAGAAACGGCTGAGGACCTTACTTACTCAATATCTGCAAGGTAAAAAGCTAACCTGACCGAGATAACCTGCACCAAGCTTGTTATGCCGCACACTCTAGCAGGAAATAATCAATATCAACTAATCCAAAATCCCCAAAGGAAAAACTTCTCACTGCTGTCTCTGTCATCTCTCTCTCTCTCGCTTTCTCTCTTTCCTATGTATCACTCTGAAGATATTCTGTAAATAAGCTAGGAAATAAATGAATCTCTCTCTCCCCGTCACAGGAAAACGTTTTCCCTGGAATGGCACAAACACGGGTCTTCTCCCCCACACAGGGCACAAATGAAAGACCAAAGAACCATTACACCAAAACCAGTTTGGTTAGCCAAAACCAGTTTGGGACTGGTGGCCCAAGCCTTTAATCCCAGCCCTTGGGAGGCAGAGGTGGGAGGATCACCGTGAGTTCAAGGCCACCCTGAGAATACATAGTGAATTCCAGGTCAGCCTGGGCTAGAGTGAGACCCTACCTTGAAAAACCCAAAAAAAAAAAAAAAAAAAAAAAAAAAAAAAAAAAAAAAAGTTTGGTGAAACAATAAGTTTATTGGGGTTACTTACAGAGCAGGGTGAGGGGTTGCTTACAGGAGCAATACATGGCTCAAAGAGAGCCACAAAAGCTCACCAAAGCCTTCAACTGCTTGCTGTCTGCTCCACCTGAGTCTCTCATGCCCAAGCAGTCTCTCCCCTATAATTATGTGGCCTTAGGGCAGGGTCTTGCAACCCTTTCCTAGACTTCTTGATTTCCTCAGTCTCTGGAATTTCCTTTCTGACCCCTCCACCTAGGAAGAGATGACCCTGGGGAGTGGTCTAGCCTGCAAACAAACTCCAGACACACGCACCACTTTGTGCATCTGGCTTTATGTGAGTACTGGGGAATTGAACCAGGGCTGTTAGGCTTTCCAGGCAAGCGCCTTAACTTCCAACACCCACCCATAACGCCTGGCAACCAGTAATTCATTTTTTTTTTCTTTTGAGATAAGCCCAACAGACTGCTTTTTTTATGCAAGAGTGCAACAGAGAGAGAGAGAGAGAGAGAGAGAGAGAGAGAGTTGGCACACCAGGGCCTCCAGCCACTGCAATTGAACTCTAGACCCTTGTACCTCCTCACCCCCCACCCCCCTGCACATGTTTGACCTTGCACTTGGGTCACTGTGCATCTGGCTTTTATGGGACCTGGAGAGTCGAACATGAGTCCTTAAGCTTCACGGGCACACGCCTTAACCTCTAAGCCATCTCTTCAGCCCTTCATTTTTTTTATAGTTTAAAAAAAAACTGTACTTGGGCTGGAGAGATGGCTTAGCGGTTAAGCGCTTGCCTGTGAAGCCTAAGGACCCCGGTTCGAGGCTCAATTCCCCAGGACCCACATTAGCCAGATGCACAAGGGGGCGCAGGCATCTGGAGTTCGTTTACAGAGGCTGGAAGCTCTGGCACGCCCATTCTCTCTTTCTCTCTCTCTCTCTGCCTCCTTCTCTCTGTCGCTCTCAAATAAATAAATAAACAAAAAAATTAAAAAAAAAATAAAAAAATAAACTGTACTTACTTAGCAGTATTCAGAATGTCAACAAAATATATGTATTTCTTTTTACAATGACAGTGATATTCAGTTAGTGGAAACACAGTTATTTAGTATAAGCTGTATTAGTGACAACTGAAGATGGAGGGAAAAAAGAACCATACTACTTGCATATAAACTAATTTGTGGTGTGCACCAACAGAAACCTGCTTTAAGTCTCCAGGCCAATATACAATACCCATATTGTACCTCGAAAAAACAAACAAAAAAAAAGTTAGTGACTATTAAAAATACCACCAGGACAGGGTTTTCTAAAGACATATTCAGCAGTGTGTCAACTATACGAAAAAAAAATAGCACGCAGTTTGAAAACAAATTTTGAACAACCTTACATGTCAATTCTTTCTTTAGAGGGAGTCCATTACGTATGGCAGGGGAAGGCTAGAGTCTTTATAGACAAGGAAAAACTCACGCTAGAACCAGCTTATTCACAATCACCATCCTCATCTTTGCCATTTTCTTCCTCTTTTTTCTTTTTCTTGTGACTTTCAACCTTGACAGCTCCTCTTTTTGCTGCGTCAGGTTTTCCTTCAGCTCCTATACCAGCAATATGGTTTTTTGTTTTGTTTTTTTTTTCTCATTCTTCCTTGGCTCAGCAGCTTTCTTTGCCAAGGCTTCTTGTGGTCTGCAGCAGGACATTCCACATCTCTCGCAGTTCCCTGCACTGAACAGAGCAGGATGCTTTCCTTTGAGGTTTGGGGGACACTCAGAATAGAGCCAGAAGGCTTGGGCGCATTGCAATCCCTACACTTCTTTGGTCCTTCCCTTTGAGAGGGACCTAGGTTTCCATTTCTCTTTCATAATGAGCCTAGTCTGCCTTTCATCGCGTCTTAAAACTTTCCCTTGAGCAGATCCGACCTTCCACTTCTCTGAGCACTTGGAGACCTCTGAGGCACTGTGCACGAGGAGCCTATGACGCCGTTTTTGCCTCTCAGCTTCTCAGGCTCCTTTGACCTGTGTGTGTTTGTCTTTTCCTCAGGGAGGCAGAGAGTCACCCAGCACCCATCTGGCTCTCACTTGCCCTGACACTGTCTTTATCTATGCATTGTCATAATTTTGTCGCTTTAGGTATGATAGGCAAAAAATAAAAAAGTATATTTTACGGTTAGCTTTTTCTCCCTAAGAATAATTCCCTACAGTGTCATTCAGGTTGTTATGTGTTGTAAGCGTATTCCTTTGTATTAGCCAGTAGCACCACATGGCATGGGTGCGGCCCCAAATGGAAGACTTACTTTTGTAGGACAGATGATGGGCTGTTTCATGTTTGGATTATAAGAAATAATGCTGGCATGAATATCATGTATAAAGTTCTGTAACACAATTTTTATTTCTCTGGACATATGCCAAGGATGCAGAGTCTGGGTCATGGGTATTTAGCTGTTGGGAATTTGCTTTATAAAAGGTTGTGCCACCTTACATTCTAAAGGCCACATATGAGTATGAGTCTTGTAGTATTCAAATTCTTGGAGACGTTTTTAGCTCAGTGGTGCAGATAGTCCAGAGTGCTATCTTGTGTTCACTTTGATTTGCATTTTCCTAAAGGACAGCAATGTGGAACATATGCATATTTTCATCTATATTTCCTATCTGGTGAAATATTTCTTTATGCCTTTTGTTGATTTTCTACCTGCATTGACTTTTAGCCTAGTTTTCTGTATTATTAAAATCTTACATTAGTGTCATACATTTTTCATAGTCAATGAGCTAATACTGATATATAATATTAATTAAGCTTCACAAATTTCTTTGACTTTTATTTATTTATCTATTCATTTTTTTAAGAGCATAAAAGAGGCAGCAATAAAGAGAAAGAAAGAGAAGAGACAGATGCGCCAGTGCCTCCAGCCACTGCAAACGAACTCCAGATGCTTGTGTCACCTTGTGTGTCTGGCTTACGTGGGTCCTGGGGAATCGAACCTGGGTCCTTTGGCTTTGCAGGCAAGTGCCTTAATGGCTAAGCCATCTCTCTAGCCCTTTCTTCAACTTTTATCTGACATCCTTCTTCTGTTCCAGGATTCCATCCATGACAACCAATTACCTGAAACTATCATATCTCTCCAAATCCTTCTTGACAATAAGTATCTCAAACTTTCTTTGGTTTCCCTTATTATTGAGGCTGCAATGTTTTGAGGCGTGTTCATCCAACACTTTGTATCACTTTCCCAAATAGAGATCTATCTGATGTTTTTCTCATGATTAGACTTGGGTTCTATACTTTGGGGAGATCACAGAGGTAAAGTGTCATTCTCTATCATTTCATACCAAAGTACATACTGTCAAAACTATTTCTCAATGTTGCTTTAATAGCCTGGCTGAGTTGGGATTTATCAAATTTTCTCCACTGTGCTTTCTGACTCTTTCTATACTGTGTCCTTTGAAAGAAAAAAAAAAAAAAAAAAAAACCTCTGTACAGCCCACAGGTAGGCATTGAGAAACTTTGTACTAATTTATTCATTGCACACTATTCTAATACTCAGCATACATCTGCATACATACATTCTACAAGTTCTGTTCCTATAGACACCCCTGCCTAATTCAGTGTGTGGTTCTAGAGAACCAGAACTGTAGCAATGAATTTCCCTAAGTGGGCTTTGTGGAATCTAACTTGTTCTCCAACACAACTAAACCTAACAGTACTACAGTCTCTCCTGGTTAACCAGGGGAGCAGTGACAGACAATCTGCAGTTAAAGGAGCTTAAAGAATTACACAAGGCACATGCATTTGATACTCCTGATTCAAAAAGTATGAAGAGCAACTTTTGAATGTTTCTTGTTCAAGTAAGAAACATAATGATGCTAGTTGGTTGCTTGCAGCATCTTTGGATGAAACAACAAAGCAAAAAATAAAATAAAATAAAACAAAATGAATTCAGAGGTGAAATTTCTAAGCATCAGCTATTCATAAACAACCTAAATGTTTCTAAGTGTGCCCTGGGGAAAAAAACCTTCTCCCCAGTGGCCAGAAGATTATTTCACAGTTGGTGCTTTGAATGTAACTATCCCCCATAGCCTCGTGTGTTTATGTTTAACCTTCCTACTTAGTCCCCAGCCGTGGAGTCACTGGAAGGTGGAACCTTGCTAGAGGAGTTGTGTCACTGAGAAAAGACTTTTTATTTATTAAGTAGAAACTTTGTGTGGATGCATCATGTGTTAGTACCATCATTTCCCTCCGCCCTGCCCCCATTCCGCTGAGGGCCCTCAGTGGGATTTCCGGTATTCCCCCAAGAGGTTGTGGGTTATGAGCAGTGAGAGCACCAGTCAGTCATTGTAAGGGGTGGGAGGCAATGCTACTGGACATTCCCTTCCGCTCTGTGGCTCTTACCATCTTTCCACCCCCCTCTTCCACAAAATTCCCTGCGCCACAGTGGGTGTCTTAAGTCTACTTTAGCGTTGAGCCCTCAGCAACATCTGGATTTCTGGTTTGGGGACTTTTGAGTGTCCTCAGCGTCTGTCTTCATGACCCCAGTGCTGGTTGACAGGCTCGCCATTGAAGCAGCGCTCTTGCTCATCTCACCAATTCCTCTGTGGTTTCTGCTGGGCCATGGTTGATGTGTGAGGGGTGGTTTATCTCCTCAGCTCTTGCTGCTTTCTGCAAATGAACAACAGGTTCTCCCAAGGGGAATGAGGTCAGCATAGTTTCAGTAGGATAAACATTGTTAGTTAAGAGAGATTGTGATGAGTGTGGCTTCTCTTCTAGTGGGAACTTCTCACTGGAGTCCATGTTCTTGGTCTCCATAGGATTCTGATTTGATTCCCAGTTCCATCTATGGCTTTTTCCATTGAGTGGGTCTCTTAGCCAATCAGAGAGTCATCGGTTACCCACATAGCTTGGGGGCCACTATGGCACAGGCCTGTCCATCCTGTCAGGCTGGTTGCTTTTGCATAGCAGTGTCCCCTGCTAGCACACAAGGTTGTTGGCCATTTCCTCCCAGCAGCTCAATGTAGCGATTTCCATCAGTATTCTGGCAGACCATCTGGGAATTGGCTTCCTTCCAGAATCCAGCCGGATCTCTCAGTGTTCTGTGTCAGCAGCACATGGTGTCTTCAGCAACAGGGTCTTGCCTTTTACCTCAGTTGGGAAATCAAGTGCTTTGACAGAAGCCTGTCTTGTTTTGGGGACCTCGTAGGTCTCTCCAATCAACTAGCTCAATCTGGGTTGTAACCGATTTCTGGTACTTGGAGTTATAAGCCAGAGCCAAATGTTCTAGGGTTAAGCATCATCCCATCCTCTCCAAAGCCCTTCTTGCCAGACAATCCCTGCATACTCCTGTTGAGGGTCGTATCATTTAGTTGGCTGTTCCGGAGGAATGTTTCTATGGGGCGAATTCATTTTGGATTTAGTTTTGTGTGCATCTCCCCCGTCCCTCCCATTCCCCTTCCCCAAATAACTTCTATCCCTATTATCTGACCCTAGAGTCAGATAGTGCCTGTCAGGTATGCCTGAAACTTAAGATGTCCCAGGTTAGAAACCAAAGATGAGGGACAACATGCTGTGTTTGGCTTTCTGTGCTTGTGTGAGTTTGCTTAGTATAATCTGTTCCAAGTCTGTCCGTTTTTCTACAAATACCATCGTATCATTTTTCCTCACTGCCGAGTAGGATTCCAGTGTGTATGTGTGACACAATCTTATTATCCAGTCCTCAGATGGGCATCTGGGTTGATGCCAGTTCTTAGCTATTGTGAATTGAGCAGCTATAGACATGGTTGAGCAAATATCTCTGCAGTGAAGAGTGGAGCCTTTAGGGTAGATGCCCATAGAGGAATGGCTGGGTCAGTTGGGAACTCTACTTTCTTTTATTTTTAATTTTTTAAAAAATATTTTGTTTGTTATTTTTATTTATTTATTTGAGAGTGACAGACAGAGAAAGAGGCAGATAGAGAGCGAGAGAGAATGGGCACACCAGGGCCTCCAGCCACTGCAAACAAATTCCAGAAGCATGCACCCCCTTGTGCATCTGGCTTACGTGGGTCCTGGGGAATCGAGCCTCAAACCAGGGTCCTTAGGCTTCACAGGCAAGCGCTTAACCACTAAGCCATCTCTCCAGCCCAGAACTCTACTTTCATATTTTTCAGGACTCTCCATATTGATCTCCATAGTATATTTACAAGTTTGCACTCCCACTAGCAGTGAATAATGGTTCCTCTTTCCTTGCATCCTCACTGACATTTATTGTCATTTCATTTTTTAATGATTGTCATCATTACTGGAATAAGGTTGAATTTCATAGTTGTTTTAATCTGAAGTTCCCTAATGGTTAAGGAGATTGAACATTTTCTTAAGTGAGTGTTAGCCATTTTTATTTCTTCCATTGAGGATTCCCTACTCGATTCTCTGCCCCATTTTTTGAGTGGGTTTTTTTAAATTGTTTAGTTTTTTGAGTTCTTTGCGGATTCTAAATATTGGGCTTCTATCAGTGCTATAGCTGGTAAAGATTTACTCCCATTCTGTGAGCAGCCTGTGGCTCTGTTTATGGTATGTTTGTTTGTACAAAAACTTTTTAGCTTCGTGAGATCCCACTGGTTGAAGTACCTGGGCTACTGTGTAACGCCTATGTGCACCTTTTTTTTTTTTTAATTCTTTGCACACAATGCCAGTAATATGTAACATTAAGAGAGAGAGAGAGAGGGAGAGAGAGAGAGAGAGAGAGAGAGAGGCTGACCACTGAAAATACTAGGAAAAGCATAATATTGATTATAGTTCCCTTGCAGGTCATCTAAGTATCAAGCAAGTCCCAAATTCAGAGGATTGTGGGCAGGGAAACGAAGGCCTAGGCTCTATCACTTCTCAGCTGCAGAATGTTGAGAGAGCGAGTGGAGCTCTGGCTTTGGTCAAACATGGACCCAAATCTCCCAGGTTCTCACTTGTGATTCTCAAACTCAGCTGCACATTATGATTTCCTGGAAAACTTTGAAAACACATAGGATCCACCTTTTTGGAACCACATATAGTAGGTCTAAGGCTAATTCTTGGCCTTGGCATCCCATGAAGAGCATTTAAAACCTCCTAATCAACTCTTGAGAAACATGCAATATTGCAAAAACATTTCATACAATGTTTTAAATAAGTTTATGATTTTATGTCAGATCTGTTTTATAGCTTTCCCAGGGCCACGTGCAGCTTATAGGCTATAGGGTTAACATCTCCCAGGGCCTTATTCAAATAAAACATGTCAGAATCTCTGACTATGAGGGCTAGATACGAGAATTTCAGAAATATTTCCAGGTGAGTCTATTGTACAGCCAAGGTTGAGAATCATTAATCCATGGTAACGGAAGAGAAGTTAAGATTGTGGGATTTATTTCTTAGTTCTAACATGATTCAAATTTGTGAAGAAGATGGGGTCCACAGATTCATGCTGTCATTTAGTATTGTCAGAAGCAGAAGGAATTATATAGTTATCAAAATTTATATCCCAATAATGAGACAAAGTAACATTTTATGCTTCCCGTTGCAATGCATATGATATCACTTCCATGATGTTCCTGGCAAGAAAGGCCTGATCTGAATGTAATTGTGAAAAAAAATCAGGTTAATGAAAATTAAGAAGGGAACATTTAAAAAGTATATAATATAAATCAGGCATGGTAGGACTTGAGTGTAATCCTAGTACTTAGGAGGTGAAGGTAGGAGGATCAGGAGTCCAAGGTCATTTAACGTGAGTATTGACCCAAACAATGCACTGACTTCTCCGAAAATCAAATTACATTTCTGAAATGTTATGTATGGAAGACAAAGAAAAGGGGGAACAGCCTGAGACTAGGAGAGACCAGGAAGACATGGAAACAAAAAGTAGTATGTGATTCTGGATTGGGAAAACCATGTTGCAAAAGGATAACACTGGTAAAATTTGAATATGGACCGTGAATTAGATAACAGCATTATGTGAATGCTGCATTTCTTTATATTGATAAGTATGTGAGACAATATCCTGTTGTTGGTTAATGCATACTACAAAGGTTAGGTGGAAATGGGTATGTTGTTTATCAATGGGTATGTTGCTTTCAAATGGTTTGCTCTGAAAAATTATGCATGAGACACACACACACACAACTCCAAAACAAAGAATAAGTGTGTTAGTCAGACTTTCATATCAATGTCACAAACGCGTAAGTATAACTCTTTAGGGAAGATTTATTTTGGCTCATAGTTTCAGAGGCTTCACTCTGTGTTTGTGAGCAGATCCCGGTGGAATGGACAGCTCATGTCACAGGGGTAGGCAGCAGAGAAGAGAAGAACTGCTCTAGGATGGTTTTCTCCTTCCCCGGCCCATAGCCCATCAGAGCCTCAGCCTAAGGGATGAGGTAGGCCTTCCTCCCTCGGGGAGTCCTCTGTGGAAAATCACAGATGCATCCATCCAGAGCTGTACTTTGCTATCCTCCTGGGAACTTCTCAAGACAATAAAGTTGACAATAGAAACTAACCATTCCAGGGATTATTGCAGCAAATATCATAAATTGTTTAAAAGTTGGAAACCTGTGTGAATCACAGTAATACAATTTCTTCTTTTTATTATTTAATTAAGAACATACTTTGTATGGATATACCACGTGTTGTTCTCCAATTATGTGAAACAGTTTGAGAAAAATTGGTTTCAGTTCTTTGATGAAGGTTTGATAGAATTTGGCCAAGAAGCCATCTGGTCCCAGACTTTTCTTTTTGGGGGAAGATTTTTGATTACCTTTTCAATCTCGATGAAAAGTTTATTTAGGAGATTAATCTCCTTTGAGTTTACTTTTTGTAGATGGCATGTGTCTATGAATTCATCCATTTCTTCCAGATTGCCCAATTTTGTGGAGTCGAGGTTTTTGAAGTATGCCTTGAAGATTCTTCCAATTTTGTTGATATCAGTTGTGACCTCTCCCTTTTCATTTCTGATTTTGTTAATTTGAGAATTTTCTTTGCTTTGTTTGATCAAATTAGCCAATAGTTTGTCAATCTTGTTTATTTTTTCAAAGAACTGGCTCTTTGTTTCATTGATTTTCATAATCATTTTCTTAGTATCCAGTTCATTAATTTCTGCTCTGATCTTGACTATTTCTTTCCATCTGGATTTCTTAGGGCTGTATTATTCTTGTTTTTTCCAATGCCTTTAGGTGGATGGTTAGTTTATTAATTTGTGATCACTCAGTCTTTCTTAGAAAGTTATCTAGCACTATGAATTTTCTCCTTAGGACTGCCTTTGTTGTGCCCCATAAGTTTTGGTAAGTTCTATTTTCATTATCATTCAGTTCTAGAAATTTTATAATTTCTTTTTTGATTTCTTCAACAACTCCCTCATTGTTTAAAAGTGTGTTCTCATTATCCAGGACCTGATGGAATTCCTGATATGTCTCTTGTTAATTTCTAGCTGTAAAACACTATGATTTGATATGATGCAGGAAGTTAAGTCAGTTTTCCTGGATTTATGGAGCATGGCCTAATGTATGATCTATTTTGGAGAAGGTTCCATGGGATGCTGAGAAGAATGTGTATTCTGTAGAGTCAGGATGGAAAGTTCTATAGATGTCTGTTAGGTCTAGTTGATCTATGGTGTTGTTGAGCTCTCTTACTTCCCTGTTGATTTTCTGCTTGGATGATCTGTCTATTGATAATAGTGGAGTACTGAAGTCCCCAACTATGATGGCGCTGGTGTTTATTTCTGAAGATATAGCTGCAGAGGACTATGTGCCAAAAAGTGATGAGACTTTGGAAGTGATTGTATTGGAAGCCATTCTTTCCCAGAGTCTGAAGATTGCTTCCTTGTTTGTTTTTGTGCTTTGCACACAGTGTGGAGAGTCATTCCATGAGGCTAGCCCCTACTTGGGCCACTGGCTCAGTCCTGGGGCTTCTGCTTCCATCCATTCATCCCTAAGTTGAGCTGCTTTCTGGGTACCTAAGGCTCCTAACACAAAGCCAAAACACTTCATACTGTCCTGAACCTTCTTACCTCTTCTCAAGTTTCTCATTTTTGATGTCCTTGTGTTATCTTTTCTTTTAGTCACACACTTATTCCTTAAAAAAAATTACATAAAATAAAATAAAATAAAATAAAAAACAGCAACCTTTTACAATTTTCCCAACCAGAATCAAAGTAAGAGACTGAAGTTCAGAGTTATTAGGCAACTTATTCAAGTCACACTACTGGTAAACAAAACAATCAACATTGGCCCTATCCAGGCTCTACCTGTGATTTCCCACTATACAGTGCTTCTTAATGCAGCAGAAAAGCTTCCAAGAAATGCTATCAGTGTCTTCTAGTTCACAAATTAGGGATCTAGAGCTGATCTCATCATGGTTGATAGATTTATGAAGCCCAGATGAAAAGCTGTCCAGAGCAAGAGGAGAGTTGGGGCTGTTTTATTTCCTTCACTGACACTCTTTCTTTTAGTGTGGACATAAATAACAGGGAATCATGTGGTTTCAATGAAAAGATAATTTCCGCATTAATGTAACCCATATGATAATCTGGAAATGAAGCCTCATAAAATAGTATTGAAACCTTTAATCAAATTTTAACTCTTTTGTGAATTTTTTCTTGCATTTTTAATGCTTTTTAAAAATATCAAGGGCATATATTGTCTCTTTCATGTAATAAGTGCTGAACAACAAAAATCAATCTGTAAATAAAATAGAAAGCCAAGCAATCAAGTGACACTATAAAAGTCAATAAGGCAAGGGTGATAGCTCATGCCTTTAATCCCAGCACTCGAGAGGCTGAGAGCGGAGAATCACCACGAGATCAAGGCCTGCCTGGGCTACAAGGGGGTTTCACATCAGCCACCTGGGCTACAGTGAAAGCCTACTAAAAGAAAGAAAAAGAAAGAAAGAGAGGGGGGAGGGAGGAAGAAGAGAGGAACGGAGGAAGGAAGAAGGAAAAGAGGGAAGAAGTTTGGAAGGAAGGAAAGAAAGAAGTAAAATATTTTTTCAAAATATTTTTATTTATGTATTTGCAAGGAGAGAGAGAGAATATGGGCCTGCTAGGTCCACTAGCTGCTGCAAATGAACCCCAGACGAATGTGCCATTTTGTGTATCTGGCTTTATGTGAGTACTGGGGAATCAAATCTGGGTTGTTAGGCTTTGAAGGCAAGCCATCTCTCCAACCCAATTTTAATTCTTTTGATAGATGTTGCTCCTTTCCAGTGTGGACTCCGGGTTTAGACAGAGTGGAAGAGATACAGTCCACAGAAACCTGAATGAGTCCTGCTGCTTTCAAACAACCCCCTGCCTTGGCTGCCAGGAAGCTCTTTTCCCGATTATTTTATTTCACTACCTGAACTCTGTTTCCAGATGCAAATGCTGAGTGAATACCTTTTGAAGCCTCTACTACCCAAGCTCATCTGTTCCCAAGAGGCAGATAGTATTCTCCACAGGTGGCCAGTTCCTGCCTCCCAGCAGCAGACTTCCGCCTTGGTAATAATGAATTTGAAACTCTCCCCACCAACTCCACTGTTCTCATCTTTTCCCCCCACTTTGGGATTGCTTACTTTCTCCAGAATGTATCACTTCACATGACCCAGCCCCTTGTAGATAAAGACATTAACATTCCAAGGGCAATTCGGACTTGGTAGACAACTGGCAAATGATGGGGCTAGAACTTAAAGCTTAGGTCTTGACTTCCTCTTCCCACCACACTGCACCTCTGACCCGGCATATGGGAATCGATTACTCAGCGGCGCTGTTTCCTGGGGCTGGGATGCGGAGTAACCAGACTCAGTTTCCTCTTTCCTTGGCTGTTACGGGAATTCTAATCCTAATATTCAGAGTTGTCAGAGCTACAGGAAACAATATGGAAAACGTCCACACATGCAGAGTTGTCCAGCAAATGTTACTCAGTCTTCTTCAGAAACACGTCATATTGGCTAGTCCTCCCCTCTTTTGGCATGACTGAGCCTCTGCGAAGGGAGTGGTGATCAGATCTTACACCCGTGACATGTAGCCCACGAGTATGAACACCTGATTCATTTCCTAGAAGATTAAAAAATGAATAAATAAACCGCAACTATGCAAACAAGCAAAGACATTAAAATGCTTTAAAAGGTCGACATTTACCTCACTCATTTAAGATGAGAACTAATAAATGTCCTTTCATCGTGTCATAAAGAATATAATTGAAAGTGCTTTTCAACAGATGGTGCAAATTGGCATCAGAGCCAAGATTATAACTCCTGGCTTTCCATGCCCTGGACATAGCCTTTGAGACACTGGATGCCTAGAGAAAAACATTGATATTTTAAGAGGATTGTTTTACTTACAGAATAGCCACACTGACATTGGATTGAAGCATACCGCCTAGCAAAATTATTTTCATTTATAATTTAATTCCAAGTACAGTTATACAGCTTTTCAAATTTCCTTTATGATTTCTTTATTCATTAATTTCCTATGGCTTTTCACAAATTTGTTATTTTCCTTAGTCAATGTAGCACTTTTTTTTTCCGCCTTAAAGACCTGCAAGCAACAAGCATATTTCACAGTTGGTAGAAGCTAAAACTCCTACCAACCCTGCCAGTTTAGTTGCTATGGTGATAAATGGTTTAAGATAGTCTCATTTATTTGAAAATATATTTAGAAATAATTGAGCCCCTTGAGAGCAAGTTGTCCTAAATTCCTACTACAGTCATGTTTGATACATTTCCTTAGGGGAACCAATAGCCTTGAAAGAAATTTCCCCTAATCACCGTGGCACGGTTACTCATATACAAGTCTCCACTTCGCTGTGGTTAAGTCTTGAGCTCGCAGCACTGGATCCAGTCTCGGCAAACACCTTCCGTAACTGCAGGTTGACTACCGTTAAGAGAAGCCTGGCCTCAATTGTGTTCCCTGTAGTGGTTATGGATTGGAATTTGATGTAATTAGACCAAATATGATTGGAACAGAAATGAATACTAAAGTCTGAAAGTAAAATGTGAAACAAGAATTTAATATCTGCCAAAGAAGAAAGGTCCAAGACAGTTTATTTTCTTAAAACTTTTTTTGTTTATTTTTTATTTATTTATTTATTTGAGAGCGAAAGACAGAGAGAGAAAGAGGCAGATAGAGAGAGACAGAGATTGGGCACGCCAGGGCATCCAGCCACTGCAAACGAACTCCAGATGTGTGTGCCTCCTTGTGCATCTGGCTAACATGGGTCCTGGGGAATTGAGCCTCGAACCGGGGTCCTTAGGCTTGACAGGCAAGCACTTAACTGCTAAGCCATCTCTCCAGGCCCCAAGACAGTTTAAGTAACCTAATAATTGACCAGCCATCCATCTTTTGCATATGCTGACCCAGTGCCTGTCCAAATCTCATTAAGTGTTGTGCTAAAAGGAATATTATGCTCAGTGGATGCTACACATATTAATTTTTTGGGGTCATGCTATTTTTTATTATTTTTATTTGTATTTTTGGAGAGAGAGAATTGGCACACCAGGACCTTCAGCCTGCTGCACATGAACTCCTGACTCCCCTTGTGCACATGTATAACATTGTGTGCTTGCGTCTGGCTATGTGGGACCTGGAGATTTGAACATGAGTTCTTAGGCTTGGAAGGCAAGTGCCTTAACCACTAAGCCATCTCTACAACTGGGGTCATGCTATTTTTAAGACTCTATATGTAGGTGTTGTTATTTTCTTTTTTTTTTTAATTTTTTTGAGAGCGACAGGGAGCGAGAAAGAAAGAGGCAGATAGAGAGAGAATGGGCGCACCAGGGCTTCCAGCCACTGCAAATGAACTCCAGACACTTGCAACCCCTTGTGCATCTGGCTAAAGTGGGTCCTGGGGAATGAAGCCTCGAACCGGGGTCCTTAGGCTTCACAGACAAGCTTTTAACTGCTAACCATCTCTCCAGCCCGGTGTTGTCATTTTCAATCTTACCATGAACCTTGGTGGAAAATACTATAGTTGTGCTCATTGTATAGTTGAGGAACCCAGATTATAAGATGGTTGGGTGATTGGCCCACCATCTGCTTTGGTATTTGAGTTAGGATTAAAATTTGCACCATTTAGCCCTGTCTTCATGTGGGCTTGGAGGTTGGAGCCAGGTTCTCCAGTTTATATCCCTCTAACATGAGCAGACACCTGAATGTCACTGCATTACAAAATAGGATTCTAAAAATAACACAGAAGCAGTAACAACCTTGAGGTCTTGAAGTTCTTAGTGCTATTTCCCAGGAGGACTTCACACTTAGTCATAATGTGGCCTTTATCTGACGCAGCAGAGTTACACACCCTAGTTTCTTTACCTCTTGATTTTCATAAGACGGAAATGTAAAAGGGTGATTGCTGTCACCAGGCATCCCCTTTGGTGTAGGCAGTTTCCTCCAGGACATAGAGCTTCTTGCTCTCTGTGGTATCCATTACTAGCTTTCACCAATATTTACTCCTTTTCTTCCAAGTGTATGAAAGGTTTGTGCACACTTGAACAAGGGTGTGGCTTTGTGACCAGGTCTTCAAACCAAACGGGCTTGAAAATGGCATGCCTCACTTCTGTCGTGAAATGTACCACATGAACTTCCTCTACTGAGTTGTTCAGGGAAATATTGCGAGATGGAGCTTCCACCAGCTAGAATCAGTTAGCTGAGACCTGCCACCAACCCACTATGACTATTTAATGTGAAGGTGCAGAAATTTTTGTTCTTTTCAAACAGCTGAGATTTGAGAGATTTTTGTTTCTGTAACAGAGTCGCACATTAAAACAAATGGGATCTGGGAATGCTGTCCAATTCAGCCTTGGGTCATTTCAATGGGTTTAAGTACCCGGCTTGGAAGAGCATAAGTCTGAGCAGCCTTTCTCTTTCCTCTCATACAGACGGTACCTGAATCCATGCCAGAAATTTCATTGTCATCTCTTCAATAGCCTTTTGTCCGAAGGTTATATGGATGCTATATTTCCAGGCCGAGTTTTTTACTAGATTCCTGTGCATGTTGTCTGGGTTTTCATATGGCTAAGGATGACAAATTTATCTTTTCTGTCCATAATATACATGATATAAATTAGAGAAAACTAATAGGATCATTGAGAATTACAAACTCAGTGTACTCTGAGCATTTCCAAATGAGATAAGGCCAATTTATCATTATTTGGCTTGCAAGCAGTGACAACTCAACATGATAGCTAAAGAAAATTGAGTTACCAGGCCGGAGAGATGGCTTAGAGGTTAAGGTGCTTGCCTGCAAAGCCAAAGGACTTGGGTTCAATTCCCCAGGACCCACGTAAGCCAGATGCACCAGGCCCTGGTGCACCCATTCTCTCTCTCTCTCTGCACCCATCCTCTCTCTCTCTCTCTCTCTCATTCTCACTCTGCCATTTTCTCTCTCTCAAATAAATAAATAAAAATAAAATATTTTTTAAAAAAAGAAAATTGAGTTACCTCATTGCCAGTTCTAAGAGCTATCCATATTTTCAAGAAGATGCCAGTTTTTTTTTTTCCAGGTCCAAGCTCTGTAAAATAATTTGTCAAATGGGGAACAATTTACGATAATACCTGGCCCTCCATTTAGTTGAACACAGGGCCTTCCGTAAACATTTGCCTATGATCTTGATTGCTGGCCTCTTCACTATATTTTTCCTATACAAACCTTGTTTGAGTTTCTGACAAATTCATTTGTTTTTAACTTTTTCCTTCTCAATTTAAACAAGGTCATTTCTTCCAAATCCTGAAAGTTAATTTCAGTCTTGTTTCCAGGGCTAAGAAAATACATGAAACGCTGTAGTGGTGACAATGTAGCATTTTCCAGACATTCGAGACAAGTCTGTGGTACAGTCGGAAGCTTACCCTGACCCAAGCCAGGGTGGCATTTAAGGTTATGACAGAGGGCCAGACTCACAACAGTGGCCCTGTTACCCACTGACCTGGTTGAAACTAGTGTCGTGCTGCTTGTAGACAAGGCCCTGGAGTCGCACAGTGAAGGCATGACAAAGCAGCGCTTCCCGTGTGACATTCTTAGCAGCACCAAAGTTCTAAACAAAGCCTTAGATTTTAGGCTCCTACTTGAGATCTACAAATTTCCAGGCTCCAGCGGTCACAGCAAGAATCTGCAATTTTTAAAGATTCCTACGGTTCTTAGGCACAGGTTGCTGTCATCCGTTAACAGTAGAGTGTTGGAAACAGTACCACAGTTGGAGAAAAGATGGTTTCAAATTCTGGTTCCATCACTTTGGAGCTACATATGTTTAGGGCAATTATTCTAATGTTCTAAGTAATTTTTACTAGGGATAATGTTATTGATTTCATTAAGTTGTTGGGAGAATAAAATATATTAAAATGAAGCTTATATGATGGAAAATAACCCTGTACATCGTAGCTGTACAATAATTGGAATATTGACTTTCATTCTACAGGTTTGTGAATATAATTAATAATTTTATCAACAGCACTAGAACTGCACTACTAGAATTATTTATTAGTAATAATCACTCTTTACTAACATTATTATATTTAATCTTCATACTACTCTCATAAATGTTGTATATGATCATGTTCATTTTATAGAAGTAGAAACTGAGGTACAGAGATTTTTTAAAATCTGGCTCAGTTTTCACAGAAAAAAAGTACCAAATCAGAATTTGACTCCAAATATGAGATCCTGCTGAAGGCTGACTGCTCAGAGCTGAGTGCACTCTACACAGTGACATACATAGGTCTGAGGGGAAAGCAATCGATACTAAACACACGAGTGCTTCCAAACAGGAAAACACTAAGAAGGAAATTAATAGAGAATCAAAATAGAACGTAAGGAAGTGAGTCTATAGCTGATTTAAAGAGAAAGAATAAGCCATCTTCAGTAAGGTTGCCTAAACACAGGACCAACAGACATGGCGGGAGATGGATATGCTACATGTGTTTGAGAGGAGCATTTCAGTCCACAGGTATAACAATGCCTGCCACAGTCTTGGGCAGAATTCAGTGTGTTATAGGATTAGTCAGTTTAGCTTCACCTTAGTGCCCACAGGGGAGAACAGATTAAACTGAGATTAGAAAGGTAGACAGAAGTCAGAAGATAGTAGAGGGCAGGTTTCAAAGACATATAGGATAAAATTTTATTTTAAATGCATTGAGGATCTGAATGACTAAACCAATTTGTATACATTTTTAAGATATTTATTTTTATTTATTTATTTATTAAAGACAGTGGGGGAGAGAGAAGGAGAATGGGTGTGCCAGGGCCTCTAGCCACTGCAAAAGAATTCCAGACACATGTGCCACCATGTGCATCTGGCTTATGTGGGACCTGGAGAATCAAATCTGGGTCCTTAGGCTTCACATGCATGCACGTCGCCTTAACCACTAAGCCATTTCTCCAGACCCAACTTATATTTTTTAAAGATCATTTTCACTGCTGTTTAAAGAAAAATAGTCAGGTAAAAATGGAGTAAAAGAAGATGAAAAGGCAACTATAATATTGTAGTAATGCTGTGGCTAACAGTGATAGTGATTTATCCTAGGTGAAAGATACAGTCTAGTTCTATTCTGGATGTTAAATTGGTGGCTTTACTTATATGGTTATATAGTAGAGAAAGAGGAAACAGAGATGAGTCCCAAGTTCTTGCATTGAGTAAATAATAATAATAATAATAATAGTAATAGTAATAGTAATGGTGTCGTTTATTGAAATAGGGAAAATGGTAGAGACCCAGAATCTAGGAAAAATCAGAATATTTTTAAATATACTAATTATGTGCTGCTTAGGGTAAATCCAGAGAGAATGTCCAGTAGACAGAGGATAACTAAGACTAATGCTCTAATTAGAGAATAAATGAGAATGTCAACAACGGATAGATGGTGTAAGGGTTGTGGCTACTGCAGTCTCATAGAGACTTGAAATGGAGAGGGTAGGGAAAATATAAGAGAATGCAGCCTAAAACTGAGATCTAAGAATATTTGAGTTTCTCCAACATACTCAAGATAGGTAAAGTTACAAGACACAGAAAAGAAGACAGAAAATCCAGTCTTTGTGCTTTGGAGAAAATTGGACATGTGACCCAGAAACCATGATAGAAGAAGTCTGAATGTCTGGGGAATTGTAGTTAGTATGGAATAATTCTGAGACGTGAGGGACTGACAGGAGCAGAAAAAACACCCATTTAATTTTGATCTTTAAAATGGCAATGGCAGAATAGTCATGAAGGGAATTTGCAACTGCGCTGCTGAAGGGTTGAGTAAATAGCAGTAGGAAGGCGAAGCTCCAAGGTCTCAGGCAGTCAGAAGGGTCACGGATGTGGAGCAATAGAGGCAGAGGTCTTTCTCCTTTTCCCTAGAATGGGAAATGCCAAAGCCTATTCAGATGCTGTAAGACACGCTCCAGTATGGACATTATAGGGATCGAATAAGGAGGTGTAAGATAAATTGGTAAGAAATTAAAAGTTCAGAGGAGTTCCAAGGTAACAGAGCTAACAAGTTTCTGGATCAGACCCCCCACGCCATGCAAGCGTGAAGACCTGAGTTAAAATCCTCAGCACTCATGGAAAAAGAGGGCATGGTGGTGTCTGCATCTGGTTTCAGTACTGAGGAGGTGGAGACGGGGCTTGTTAACCACCTTGTGTAGACAAACTAGTGTGCTCTGAGCTCAGTGAGAGCCCCCGAGTCAAAAAATATAAGACAGAAAGCAACAGAAAGGGGTACCCAGTATTAATCCATAGCCTCTGCATACATGTCTACATGCACATGGGCACCCGCAGAAATATGTACATGCATAAGCACATCATAGTACATATGTACCCAACATAAATAAATAAGTGATTTACCGCTTTGAGTACCATACTGAGATCTGGTGCTCTCTTACCGTGTCTTGCCTTAAACATTCTTTTGTCTAATGTATCCACACTATATACGCTACACAGTTATTAGCCACATCACATCAATGGTTATGAGATCATAGTACTTTTGTATAGAGCTGGAGACTAGTCAGTGTTTCAGGCATCCACTGGAGGTGTTGGAATACGTTCCCCGTGCATAAGAGGACTAGTGTACTTTGGCAGGCTGGTGTAGCTTCACACTGGCAATCATCACTGCCACACAGACGGTCTACTCTACACACGTGTCCTATTTAGTTCTTGGTGACCTGCCGCTTGCTGTGTCAGTGGCTATTTCACAGCTTGTCATCTTTAAGCCTCTATCTCTATTACACATTTACATGACAAAATTTAACTCCTTCAGTGAAAAAAAAAAATGAACATTTCAAGACATCTCCTGATAGTAACATCATCAGTTCTTGATAGATTCCAGAGTGAGAAAAGGACTTGATCAGTGACTGGGACAGTGGCAGCTCATGCAATATTCTGGCAAAGAAACTGGCTGCATTGCCCCCATCCTGAGAACTTGCAGGAAGCTGACTTTAAAAATAGTGAGATGATACGTTGGGTAGGGAAGTCCAAGGCAGAAAAGCAATGTGTCTGTATAATGGTTTCTCTTTGATGCCACAATTCATTATAATGAAATAGATGGAAATACAAAGCAGAAGGAAATGAAAAATATAAAGTTTAACATAGAAAGAATGTAAGCAAACATAAATATAATAGTGCTGCTTTGGTTATAAACATTAAAGAGATTACGTACACCTTTAAAGGGAAATATACTATTCTGCATTGGTAAAAGGGTAAAGACGTCCTGAGGACGAGACACCACCAACTGAAATCTCAAGACAGAAATGAGAATTACTTTGAAAGGAAAAGGCCTGGGGAAGAACATTGAAGGAAGAACACTCAAAGAGGTCTCTGAGTTCCAAGATCGCCACACAGAAGCTGCTACAGCCATGTCCCCTGAGTTGCCAAGCCTTATCTAGATATGACAGAACTTGGCAGCATTGCCTAAATGGTACTGGTTTCAGAAAAATGAAAAATGCAAGATATAGGGGTGCCATGATATATTTTTATCATAGTTCCAGACCCTTAAGTTTAATGAATGTAAGACATGGCCAAGGTCCCTGCATGGAGACCCTAAGAGACTACTCAATGAAGTTATGAAGATGAAACTGAGTTGCAATGAAGACCTCAGGAGACCTTAGAGATGTCAAGACCATGAGACATCTACCAGGAAAAGCTACGGGCTCGAGGATTATCCAGCTCATAAGAGAGACTGGAAGCAACAAAGTGGGAGGAGTTCAGCCTTTTGGTCAGAGGATTTCATCAGGAGTCACATATATTAGACATGGAGCTGCAGAACTCAATGTGTGTCCTGCTGGACTTCATTCTTGCCTTGATGCAGTCTTTCCTTGCTTTGCCCTTATTCATACGTTTTGCAATGGGAATGTTTATTCTGTGTCATGTTGGAAGTATGTAACCCCGGCTTTGATTTTACATGGCTCTCAGTTAAGATAATGCTTGGATTTTCAGAGGACACTTTGGGCTTTTGAGCAGTGTTGGAACTGGCAAAGTCTATGGGGGCTTTTAAATTGAACTGATTACATTTTGCGCCATGAGATAGCCATGAAGACTATGGGATTCAGGGGCAGAATGTGGTAATTAGAATGTAATATGACTTAATCACAAAGGTGGTGGCACCATTCAGAAAAGTTGTGGAACATTTACAAGATGGAGCCTTGCTGAGGAAAGCAGGTTAGTGGGTGTGGTGGTTTGATTCAGGAGTCCCTCATAAACTTAGGTGTTCTGAATGCTAGGTTCCCAGCTGATGAAGACTCGGGAATTTATACCTCCTGGAGGCGGCGGATTGTTCAGGACAGGCTTATGGGTATTATAGCCAGCTTCCTCTTACCAGTGTTTGGCACACTCTCCTGTTCCTTTTGTCCACCTTATGTTGGCCAGGGGGTGATGTCCACCCTCTGTTCATGCCATTTTTTTTTTTCCCTGCCATCATGGAGCAAGCATCCCCTTGAGTCTGTAAGCCAAAATAAACCCTTTTTATCCCAAAAGCCACACTACAAAATCAACAAGAAGGACAAGAATTAATATACACTATCCAATGATGTGAATATACATGCACTCAATTCCTTAATCAAAAGAAAAAGACAGACAGTACTTTAGGGGGAAAGGATGAAAAATGGTATTTCAAGAAAATGGGTCTAGGAAACAAACAGGTGTCTGCGTCTCGTATCTGACAAGACAGTCTTCAAATGAACATTATTTGGAAGAGATTAGAAGGTTACTTTATACTGCTGAAGGGAACAATCCGATAGAAAACAATGAAATTCTAAACGTAAATGGAATGAACAAGAGCCAACCTAATTTCATTAAACAAACACAACTGGATGTGAAATCACAGATTAATCCCAGCCCTATAGTAGTGAGTGACTTCAATTACTTCCTTACAAAACTCTTAACAATTGATAGATCAGCCTGGAAAAAAAAATACTAAACATTAAAGCATTTGGATTAAAAGGTATCACATAGCAAATGGACCTTACAGGAATCTATAGAATATTCCATCCAAATGGTGCAAAATCATCTTTTCAGCAATGCATGGAACTTGAACCAGAATGAAACATACATTAGGAGTGCTAACGTGCTTGGCAAGCAGTGAGGCTAAAATGTCTGGTGGAGTTTTGAGAGGTTACATGCTAAGGTTTATAATTTCAAAGAAAAGAACTCCCAGGCAAGCAGAGAAGTTTCTAGAAGCCTTTGGCAAGTGTCTTCTTGCATCTCACTGACCTGAATTAGAATTCCACCCCTGCCAGGATCAAATATGGTGGCTGTAGATGTTATATGCTGATCTTTTTCTCCTCCCTACAACACCATGACCAACTCGAACTGGGAGTAGATAGTTCTTCCTCAGAACAAGTTCCCAAAGAAAACTCTCAAGTACATAAACCATCCAACGTTCCCAGGCACAGGAAGAATTAACACACGAAGCTATGCTCAACTCCCAGTGACCATGTAGATGGTCGTCACAGAGAAGGGGCATCCATTTCCGATCTAGGTCCCTGAGAAAGAATTTTAGGGGTGACATTTGTTTTGGGTTCTTCAAGACCACATAAAAGTCAGATGGGTAAGAGTAGACTATCAGAAGATAAAGGAAAAACTACTCAAAAGCCAAAATCCCACACAGCAAGGTCTGACTGGGGAATTTCTGCCCATTGTGACGTATATATATCATCCTGTGTTTACAGTAACACATCAGTTCCTATGCAGAGAATTATATAACAGAATCTTAATCTGCTCCATCTAATTTTATTGAAATATTTTCATTTTCATTCCAACTATTTTTAATAGTAAAAAGAGGGGATAGGCGTGTGTTGCCTGGGGTTACTGAACACAATCAACTACCATCATCGCAAGTTCTTCCCAGCGTGTCTCAATATCTAACAAAAAGAGTTTGCATGATACTTGATTGACGCTGGTTTTAGGAACCGGAGAAACTCACTTAACCTCTCTGCCTCAATTGCCATCTTGGAAATGAAGGATAATAATACCTTTGGTGTGGGCTCATCATTAAATTAAAATACTATAACACATATAAAGTACCTTGTAAACTATACTTTCTCCCCAAGCCAGAACTGTTATTAGTTTTGTGATTATTATAATTATTGCCAGAGACAAAGAGGAACAGTTGTAGGACCTTTCATGGAAGTGAAGTTGCAGTGTCCAGATTGTACGCAGATGAAGAGCAGGCGCCAGTCTTCCCAGCACGTTGAACATGCTGCCTCTCAGTCTCTTGGTGATACAGGACATAACCCATCAACTGATCCCATCAACGCAAGGATAAAGGTGCCATGGCCCAAAAAGACAGCAGATAGAAAATTGCCTTTATAAGTGGCACAAATTGCACTTGGCTTTGTGGAACTAATAATAACAGAGTTTCCACAAATCTCCATCTCTCGGTCCTGTCAAACTACCATCGCCGCATCCGTCACGGGTGGGTTTTACTTCATACAGAATTGGAGCGAGATCACCATGCTTTGTCCCAGTTTTTTTTTTTTTCCAGATTTACCTGGACGTCTTTCTCTCTACTCACAACCTATAAACCAGCCCTCTTTGTCAATCCCTACAGCAAATGATGACGCTACACTCCAGGTGCCAGCCTGGGCGACTCCCTTCCTCTCGCTATGGGCTCCTCGTTCCTTGGCTTCCTGCCACCTTACTGAGACCTTTGTTGGCACTCCTGATCTCTGCTCCTAAACTCTTGGCCCCATGACCTTCTGCATTCTGACTTGGGTTCCTGTGGATTGCAGCTCCTCTTTGTATCCAAAAACCACTGGAGTTTGTTCTTAAAGCATCACCTTATCTCTGATGGAAATATTGCTTTTTCATGTTTCCTGCCGCTGTGAACCCTGGAATCCACATCTGACCTGTGACATTTGACCAGCTGCTAGTTGGCACATCAACTTTGGACAGTGATAACCCCACGGGCTTGGAGCTTAGATCTGCTGAGGGCAAGCTACCATCTGCTCTGCATTCTGTCTGTAGTCTCATTTAAATTCCTCTGCCTGCCACATCTCTAATGTTAGGGCTTGACCCATCTTTTCTTTCTCAAGGTATAATTTGTCTTAGTTCATAGATTCTCCCTAGGGAACAACCTGATCTTGCCTTTTCTCTGCTTTTGGCTTCAGCATAGCCCTCTCAGCGTCACAGATATGCTCGAGTGTGTCCTGATTCGCAGTCTAAACAAGGACAAGGTCGTGGAAAGAAACAGAGGTAGGTGTGGAATATGCCTAAAAATATAGAAACTTTCTCCTTTTATTTCTTTTTTTTTCTTTTCTCAATTTTTATTAACATGTTCTATGATTCCTTTTATTTCTATATCTGAAGAGCTAGCAGCTCAGGTAAGAAGAGAATCCTGTGATATGGATTTGAATTGGAGATATTTCTACAAATTTATTTTCTGGGTAATAATGGTGGAAATACGTGTTCAATACATTCCTTTTGCCATTAGGTAATCCTAGCTATAATTGGAAAGCAAAATAGGAGATAGGAGCTACTTCAGAGTAGCTTTAAAGGTTGAAGACCGACATTCAATTTTATTAATTTCTGCAACCTCATGCCATAAAAGTTATGATCTTGGTATTAGGAGCAAATGAGGTACAATTGGGCTATAAGGGTGCAGCAGCAGCATGCATCATGGTGATCATCATAGCTAACACTAATGGAGCACATATTGTGTCACATTGTTATAACAATTCAGTGAATTGTCATACCCGATTTTTATTTATGTATTTGTTTGTTTTGAGAGAGAGGGAGAATGGGCACTCCAGTGCCTTCAGCTGCTGTGAACGAATTCCAGACGTATGCGCCCCCTCGTGACGCATGTGGAACATTGCATGCTTGTGTCACTGTATCTGGCTATGTGGGACCTGGAGATCCTAACACTAGTTCTTAGGCTTCACACGCAAGCGCCTAACCACTAAGCAAGCTCTCCACCCCCACATCCACTTTTTGAAAGGGGTTTTTGAAGCTGAGAGGGAGTCAGAGAGCTCTTTTAGGCAGTTAGAGTGACTGGGCTCCTGAAAGTAGAAAGTCTTTGGGTCTGTTGCTAGACAACAAAGGATGATATGGATTCTTAACTCTTTCCTACAGGAGATCTGCTTTTCCACAAACAACCCGGGCCCCTGCCTAGGAGGGAGGTCCCTTTCCTTTCCTAGCCCTAACATTGTGTTTGGTCAAGTTCATCTCCCAGAGCTGGGCATCATGACTAGGCTCTTCCACCACAAGGTTATAAACATGTTCGTCAGGGGAGTCAAGGTCTCTGAGCTTCCTGACCACTGGGAAACCTCCAGCTGCTGGTGAGTTTGGGTCCACCCAAGGGGACAGCCCCCTAGTCCTTACTTTCCACATGGGCTCTTTTTTCTACACGCCAGGAGTTCTTTGTACCTTCTTTCCCGTCTTTTTTGTCCAGGCCCACCACATGGGCTCTCAAGCCACAGGTGGGGTGCCTTTCCTTGGTTCTGTAGTTCCCTAAAAATAATATTAACTTAATAATTGCTCTTCTCAGTCTTATTTTATTCAATTCGTTGACTAAAATTAGTCATAAACCTAAGGTTTAGGGTTCAAGGACTTTCCTAAACCCCTAGCATCCCATTACAAAGCTTTAATGAAAAATGAATAGCACAATATTAATGTGGGGCTTTCACAACTGAAAGTTGGCTGGCCCCACAGAAAGACCCGTCTGATGTGAAATCATCCTCATATGCTGATTAATGTCAAGAACCTGGCCCTTAGCCATTACACTAATAAAAACACTCTCACACAGGTATCGTTTTAATTGGATTTGGAAATGCTGGTTCAAGCTAAACAAAAATTTACAAAAGACTGATGCGTGAATCAATCACAATGTATTGATTTGCACCAAGGAAAAGCTGTCAGACACAATAAGATATGTGTGTCAACCTCATTGGTACATTCCTTCCCCGGAGGCAACTCTGCAGAAAAGCCAGATGATTCTTTGGACGTGTCTTGGTGAGCAAAGGGTCCAACTGCAATTAGACTGGCAATGCAAATCACAGCCCTTTCCAGCTGGAACGAGTGTTCTTCCACGGGGCCTGGGGTCAGCCGGACAGGATTCGTCCTGCCGAATCCTGCTTCTGCAGCTCTCTGTGTGCTTCACTCAGCTTCGGATTCTTATGATTATTTAAACATAAAGCATTATGTTCATTCCTGCTCTGCACATTTGGATACATTTTGTTAATGCTCTGTCCAGTCCTCTAATTTTGTCCCACCCATAAACTAAGAATGTTTTCATATTTTAAGTGGCTGAAGAATCCAGATAATATTTTATGGCATACGAAAATTAGACAGAATTCAAGTGTCATTGTCCATAGTCTTACTGGGTGGCAGCTAAGTCCATTTATTTATGTACTGCCTGAAGTTGCCTTTGAGCTACAGTGGTGGAAACAAGCAGCAGTATGGCCAGTAAGAGCCTGTAAAGTCTAAAATAGCCACCATCTGGTGCTTTGCAGAAAAGTTTTCTGACCCTTGCTCCCATCCATTATGTTGATTTTGCAAGTGAATCTTTCAAAGAATGATCCATTTTCTTTCTTGAGGGAGTTACATAATGGAGCCTACTTCCACCAAGGTTATATCAGTTTGCCTAATTTTATATCCATGGAATTTTGATTAAAACCTAAATCTAGAATATAAAAACTTTTACCATAAGTTATAGTTGGTGTCATTTATTGAATAGTTATTCTATGCTATGCTATGTAATACTATTTTTATTTTTTAATATTTTATTTATTTATTTAAGAGAGAGAAAGAGGCAGATAGAGAGAAGGAGAGAATGGGTGCGCCAGGGCCTCCAGCCACTGCAAATGACCTCTTGTGTGTCTGGCTCATGTGGGTCCTGGGGAATCGAACCAGGATCCTTAGGCTTTGCAGGCACGCTAAGCTATTTCCCCAGTCCAGTAATACTATTTTTAAAAAGAGGCCCTGGCATGACAATTCTCTCCCCTCTCTCTAATTTTTTTTAAAACTTATTTGAGAGAGAGAGAGGATAAAGAGGCAGAGAGAGCGAGAGAGAGGACAGGGATAGAGAAAGAGAGCATGGGCACACCATGGCCTCTTGTCAATGCAAACCAACTCCAGATGCATGCACCACTTTGTTCATCTGGCTTTCTATGGGTACTAGGAAATTGAACCCAGGCTATCAGGATTTGCAAGTAAGCACTTTCAACCACCTGAACCATATACCCAGCTCAATACTTTTATTTAAATCTAAGATTATCCTGTGTGATGTTTCATTAGGCCTATTTTTTTAGTCTTTTTTTCTTACGTTATTTTTAAGAGAGAGAGAGAGAGAAAGAGAAGAGACAGATACAGAGAGAGAATAGGTGCACCAGGGCCCTTTCAGCTGCGGTGAACTAACTCCAGATGTGTGCGCCCCCTTGTGTGCATGTGCAACATTTCACACTTGCATCACTTTGCAACTTTGGGACCTAGAGATTCAAACTTATGTTCCTAGGATTTGCGGGCAAGCACCCTAACCACTAGGCAATCTCTCTGGCCCTCATTAGACCTATTTTTAGTGATGCCAGAAAAAATTGTGATTTTCCTCAAGTTTGCTCTGATTATTGGCAGAGTTGCATGAAAATTGGACACAGCCTGCCTAACCTCAACATCTGTATTCTTCCCTTCCATGTGATATTTTTATCCCACATAAAAATATTAGGGAGGTAGAACCTGTTCTGTGGTAGAAATATATTAAAGACTAAAATCGGGTTTTATTTCTGTTGCTGTCTTTCCCTCATTTCTCATTAGTTGGTGCCTCACTTCTATAAAGGCTTACTTAAAGACTGGTAAAAGTAATCATGTAAGAACTATGCATGCAGTGAATTGGGGATTTCACCACCTCCCTGGAAAGGACAGATGCTGCTTAAATCCAGCCAACTATTGCTAGGGCCAGAGTTCCTAGATTTTCTGGTTTTTCAAGGGAGAGGATAGAGTGAGCTTTTATTCTCTATTACATCACTTGAGTTGAAAACACTGGGTGATCCAAACAAATGCTCTAGGGAAATGGGCTGCTGGGTTGTAAACTTTGGGCTATAATTGAAAAACTAGTATCTCCTGCTCTGAAAGCCAAACAGCTGTTGTCCATATAGGTGTGGCAAGAGTTTCCATCTTGGGGCTGGAGAGATGGCTCAGTGGTTAAGGCACACCTGCCTGCAAAGCCTAAGGACCCGAGTTCAGTTCCCTGCTACTCACGTAAAGCCAGAGAGATGCACAAGATAGTGCATGCATCTGGTGTTCATTTACAGTGGTCAGGGACCCTGGAGTTCATTTCATTCTCCCTCTCTCTCTCTCTCTCTCTCTCTTTGCATATTTCTCAAATCAATAGACAAAAAAATATTTTTTAAGTCTCCATTCAACCGACAAATCTTCTGGTCTCTCTAGAGGCATCAAAGGATAGAGGTAATAAATGAGGCTTTTATTATCCAGTGAGTCCTTTTAGCACTGGGCTTCATCCTAACAGGTACATCTAATAAGCTCTGGTCTCCCTGAGCTATCATCTCCTGGTGAAATGTCTTAGCTGCCCTTTAAAACCCCTCAGCTACTTTTGATGTTCTGGGCCGGCTAACTTGGCTAGCTTTCTTCCCTGCCTTCTCAAGCCTATTGGGAATACACCGAGCCTGGGAAATGGTGGTCTTGCTCTCTCATTTGTATTCTCACTTTGCTAGCTGTCTGCAGTTCTGCCAGGCACATGATACAGTTTGTCCTATGAACAAAAACCCAGTCACCCTCATGCCTTGTCTGAAAGTCACAGAGCTAACCCAAGGGGTCATTTCTTGCCCCTCAATTACTTAAAATATTTTTAACAAAAAATAGTAAAGCCAATCCCAAGCTAGCACAAATCTATTTTTAGAGTTGTTGAATCAGAGTTCTAAATAATTTTAAACATAACCCAGACTTATCCCAAATTTCTGTTTGTCACTTTCATCAAAATGATTTCAGAATGGACCTTTTAAAAATCCAGCATGGCAATCTAGAAGTTTCTGTCAGATTCTCTCTCCTGGTTACCAAACACAAACTCACTTCCTTTTGGATTATTAGTGACATACATTGGAATAGTCACAACAAATTGTGCTTGTCCACTCTCATAAGAACACATATCCCTTGCTGACATTTCTGACATGATTCATTCATCTTGGATTCCTGACCTGGTATGAAGTAGGTATTGTGGCAGTTTGAATGGCTCTCCCCCAATACATCCAGGAGTTTATTAAAGCTTGTAATTTGATCTGCAGCCACCTGGCTGGAGGAGGTGTCACTGTGGATGGATCCTAAGGTCCAGCCCTAAGGTGTGTTTGGAGAATTCCAGTCTATAGGTATGCAACGTGCTTGAGCTTTGTCTGGAGTTCCTGAAGTGTGCTTGCTTGTACTGGTGATGCTGATGGTTTTTCTCTGCATGGACCTGTAAGAGGGGGCCAACTTCTTCCACCTTTATGGAACTTCCCCTCTACCTACAAGCTTTAATAAACTCCTTCCTCCCATAACTCTGTCTAGGATGAAGTTTCCTCCCAGCAACCTGTCTTTCTACTATAGCTGTCCATGAATATTCATGTAATAGATTACAGGTGAGCTCCAAGACTCTTTTCCATAATTGTTGTGTGTATTACACATAAGCTGTCAAATCAGAAATTATTCCAATTTCTATAAGAAGATCATATTTGTGTAAGGAACTAGTTTTCCAGAGAATGAGGTAAGTCTCCTTCACTGATCAGTCCTCTTTTTTTCCCCCCTTTGGTTTTTTGAGGTAGGGTCTCACTCTAGCCCAGGCTGACCTGGAATTCACTATGTAGTCTCAGGGTGGCCTTGAACTCATGGCGGTCCTCCTACCTCTGCCTCCCTAGTGCTGGGATTAAAGGCATGTGCCACCATGCCCAGCTCAGTCCTCTTCTTGTAATCTGTATTTCTAAGATATAAAACCAGTCTAAGACATTTAGAAACCAACCAGATGGAAAGATCAAATTCAAATCAATTCCCCAATTGATATTTTAAGTAAGATTTTTCTATACATGGAAAAGGTACAAAAATAATTCTATAAAATAAAAAATACATTGCCCTTGGATTCTTAAAACTAGGACCAATGTCACATAGACCACCAAAAGCCAGAAACAGAAGTCAGAGAATGGTGAATATCACAACATATCCTTTTATGGGCTGGGCATATAAAAAAATATGGAAAAAATAAGATCCAAGATGCATTTTGGAATGTTTCTGTACTTTATTCAATAGTTCAACTCTGGATTCACTTGTAGAAGTGTGGACACCATCATGGCTTGCAAAACCTAGGTGTTATACACCACATGGTTCTTGATTCCAAAACATTTAATGAATGTAATTCAGCTCAAAAGACTTGGGTGGACAAGTAGCTCAAGGGTTCCCTCTCAGTGTACCTTGCTTACCCTGCATGACTCCACTCCTCTCCCATTTTCATAGGAGCCTAAACCTCAGAAGAAGCCATGAGAGCCTTGGCAGAGACAGGATACTCTCCATTCCGATGAGTAATGCCTCTTACCCCTTGCACAGACCAGACGTCTGGAAGCCATTCTTTGACACCTTCCTATCCTCATTTATAGTCATTTATAAATAGTCACATAGTCAGTTGTAGCCACCGACGCAGTGCTAGAGCTCACTCATCTCCCCACATTCTCCTGCCACGCTCCTGCCCCTAGTTAGCTGTGAGCATCTTTCACTGATCTCCTGACACAGTCCTACATCCCTCTTACTCTCTATATCATGTAACTTTCTGATTTAAAACATTCCAATGGGGCTAGAGAGATGGCTTAGTGGTTGTAAGCACTTGCCTGTGAAGCCTCAGGACCCTGGTTCGAGGCTCGATTCCCCAGGACCCACGTTAGCCAGATGCACAAGGGGGCGCACATGCTGTCTGGAGTTCGTTTGCAGTGGCTGGAGGCCCTGGTGCGCCCATTCTCTCTCTCTATCTGCCTCTCTCTCTCTCTCTCTCTCTCTCTCTCTCTCTCTCTCTCTGTCGCTCTTAAATAAATAAATAAATAAATATAAACAAAAAAAATTTAAAAAAACATTCCAATGACCTCCTCTGGTTCAACATGAAAACTAAACTATGAAATTTCTCCAGCCTACTTCATTAATGCCTAGCCTGAGTTTACAGAAAAGACACGGTCCGGGGCTTTGTTCATTTTAGTAATATTTCTGCCTTACTCTGACATTTCATTCTCCAAAATGAAGTCCAAGCATGACTTCCCCAGACAGGATGTTCTTGACATGCCAATCTTCTTTTAAGGCCCCAACCATGTGGCTCACACTCCCTTTGGCTTCCGCACATCCTCTTGCATCCTTGGTTATTCACTGGTAAGACGGAAGTAATCATGAACCACATTTGTCACGAGTAATTAAGATATGTGTGACATATATAGTAAGTGCCTGGCACATGGTTAAGTGAACTGTTGTTGCTAAATGTTACTGTTCTTAGTAGTCACTATAGTGGTAGTGGTGGGTGGGTTTGCGTAGGTGCCAATGACATGAAATAGACCAGATTGCCAAGGATTGAGTTGGGAGTTTACTAGTCAAGTGAATTTCAGAGGTTTATGCCTCCTCAGGGCCCTGTTTCTTTATGTAAAAAAGTGGGCATGACAGGTGAGAACTATGGAGATCAAATGAGTCGACACATGAACAATCCCTACAACAAGGCCTCGTACACACAGTGTTTGCATTGCTCCTTGGTGGGAATTTCATCTCAAGAAAAGGCAAAGATCCTCAAACACTAAAAATGGGTTTGGAGAAACTTATATGAGTTTCATTTTTTTTTTTCTGAGTCCTCAGAGATAGACTAGTAAACATTATCGGACATCACAAGTTGACCTGCATCACTATTAGCCTCATGGTTAATGAAGGAAATTAAAGATTTATTGTCGTTTTTGAATCATGTATCAGGTCATTTTGCAATACTCAATAACCCCTTGAGATATGTATTTTATTGCACCAAAGATGAAAATAAAGTTATGATAGCTTAAATAATTGTTCTGAGGTCATTCTTACAGTCTTCTCTTTCAGCTGCTGGTAAGAAATCAATGAGGGCACTCTCTGCGGGGTAGAGTGGAAAGAACTCACCCACGGAGCAGGACCACTCAACCTGCAGCCTGTGCTGCGTGCTTGTAGGGCAGATGACTGTGGTGCTTTGATTCAGGCGTCCCCCAGAAACCTAGGTCTTCTGAATACTAGGTTCCCAGGTGATGGAGATTTGGGAATTAACACCTCCTGGAGGCACTGTATTGTTGGGGGCGGGCTTATGGGTGTTATAGCCAGTTTCCCCTTGCCAGGTACAGCACACTCTCTTGTTGCTATTGTCCACCTTATGTTGGCCAGGGGGTGATGTCCACCCTCTGCACATGCCATCATTCTCCCCCGCCATCATGGAGTTTTCCCCTCAAGCCTCTAAGCCAAAATAAACCCTTTTGTTCCTCAAAATCTGCTCTGGGTCAGGTGATTTCTGCCAGCAATGCGAACCTGACTGCAACAATGACAATGTCATGTCACAGTGCTAAAATGTCACATACCCTTGTGAGCTACTCATAAAGAAATGTTGCCATAGGTCTATTTTTAGCCTTTAGAGAAACTTCTATAGTGATCTCCAAATTCATGCAGGGTGCTGATTTCCAGTTTTTGCCTGGTACTTAAACCTGATCAGAATCCCATGTCTTGGGAAATCATAGGTCCTAAAAGAAAGTTGCTACCATTGCTTTGGTAAATGGACACACACATCCATTAAACTGCCTTGTAAACATTCATGTTTAGACTTACAGATCAGTATTGCTCTTGGCCTTGATTTTTTTTTTCCCCCTGTGGATAGTGGTTATTGCAGTGACTGCTCAAGTGCTGAAAATAAGCAACAATGGAGTGTTAAGTCCTTAAAGGGCATCTGTTGTCACTTCTTCCAAGGCTCAAGGGAACGTTACAGAAGAGAGGGATGAAAGAAAGAGCCCGGGGAGAGGAGGAGTGCAATGGAATGCTGTCTCCCAGCTGTGGCATGGCCAGAGCAATCATGAACTCACAGCACATGCGTGTGTAGTTGCCTGAACAAGAGCTGCACAAGACTGGGTGGTCAGCACCCCTCCATGAATTGAGGAGGGACTTGTGGGAACCGACCCTTCCCTGAGGAGCATCTGACAGCTAATAGTTGCTCATGGAGAAGACATTCTCTTCAATAGTGTAGCTGCTGGCAAGTTGTCCATGCACCAGTAAATAACTCCACACCCATACCCAAGCCAGCAGCCCTAATTAAACACGGAGGGTCACAAAACAAAGAGAAGATGTCAAAGTAGGAGGACAAGTTGGGAGGTGGGGAATCAGTGAGAGTGGGAGGGGGACAAGATAAGCAATGGGATGTATGTGATCAAAGTAAAAGTACAGGAAAATTGAAATAATTCCTTGGATTCTATTTGATCACAATAGGAAAAAAAATTACAAATCAATAGCAAGAGAGACTATGAAATGTATACAAACTCGTGGAAATGAAACAATACACTATTGAATGATGAATGGGTCCTTGAAGAAACTAGAAAGAAAGAACAAGTGATAATGAAAACTGTGTGTGTGCGTACATATATATAGTCAAAACTTGATTATTTAAAAATGCTATGAGATCAGGCCGGGCGTGGTGGCGCACGCCTTTAATCCCAGCACTTGGGAGGCAGAGGTAGGAGAATCGTCATGATTTCGAGGCCACCTTGAGAATACAGAGTGAATTCCAGGTCAGCCTGTGCTAGAGTGAGACTCTACCTCGAAAATAAAAACAATGCTATGAGAATGAGACTCAGGAACAGGATCTAGTGACTAGCACAGGGTGTCAGTCATGCCCTACCTTCCTCATCTGACACGGATTGTCCTGACATCCTTCTTCCAGAGGTGACAGGGAGGTGGAAACCAGTACTTCCAACTCTGTGGAGTCCTTCAGGAAAGACCCATGATGGGACCAGTGTAGGCTCCCCTATAATGTGGAGTAGAGAAGCTAATAAAATGGAAGGAAGCACCTTGTCACTTAGCAGAAGATAGGGACATGTGTATATGAGACAAAAACAGAGGCTGGAGAGATGGCTTAATGGTTAAGGCATTTGCCTGCGGAGTCTAAGGACCCAGGTTCCATTCCCCAGGACCCACTTAAGCCAGATGCACAAGGCGGTGCATGCATCTGGAGTTTGATTGCAGTGGCTAGAGGCCCTGATGTGCCCTTTCTCATTCTCTCTCTCTCTCTCTCTCTCTCTTATCTCTTTAATAAATCAATAACTAAACAGTAGTTTTAACATACACTACATTTTAATAGTAATGTGACAATATCAACATATAAGTCCATAGATTCTTGTTCAAAAGTTTTCTGCAGTTCCACTTTCTTTTGCCTTTCTATTTCCCCAGTGTGGCCCAGAAAGAGTTCTCAAAGAGTCATTGTTAAACGATTCAAGGGGTACTGGTGTTTATCAGGCCTTAGGAAGTCATATTATGAAAAAATTGGTTAAGTTTTCTGATTTCCTTTTGTGTCTCATAGGTCCATATTTGTGAATTGCACAAAGAAAAGGGTTGAAACTCAGGTTGAATTTCAAGCTCACAATGCTTTGAGTTATGGCATCTCCTTTTGCTTCCTACTAACAGGCTTTCCGGTGATTGCTATGCACCATTTCTATTATCTTCAACTACCCTGGTAGAAGTGAGTATGTGAATCATCTTTCAAGTTCATCTTTTAGTTATTCCTGTAGCTGTGTTTATGTCAAAAGAATAAAAATATCCATGAAAAGAAGGGCTTTGAATTCTGTGTTGACTCATTCCCTGACTCAGGAGTCCCGTTGATTAAATGTTATTCACTGTCAAACTTGAATAGAAGCTAAAAAAAAAAAAAAAAAGTCCTCTATGGAAACTACTAACAATTATGTAAGCCTCCATTTGAATGTGTGGAACTAAAATCTCAGTAATCACCTAATTATATCTTTGGTCTCGACCTGGTGCTGATTTTGTTGGTATGCCACATCTTTAGAGAGAATCTGTACATGCACTCTTGTAGGAAGTTCCTGAGCAGCCGTGCAGACTGCCCATGTTACAACAGACCACAGGCTTGGAAGCAGGTCCATTATGCTAGAACACCAGCCTGCAATCTGCAGGCCTCAGAAATGCCTTACTTGGTCAGACAACTTGCTGCCCTGCTGGAGTTTACTACTCTGGCTCATCTGCATCTTTTCAGGCCTTAGCGAGTGAACTCAGACCCTTCCTCCTCCGACTCCTGATCTCTAACTATTCCTAATAAAAGCCTATGTTGACTTCAGCACAAGGCCATAGTCCTAGTTCTGCTGTTTCCCCAAAATCTGTGGCCTCCCTGGGTTTCCAGTTTACTCTGCACACATGTAACATGGAAATCTTTTCCTCTCTCATGCCACAGAGGCCGATAGCAAGACACGCCCTCATTTGATGGGCAGAGAGGAGCAAGCATAAATATTGGGCCAGCCTAGACAAACTGACAGAATTACTGAAACTAGTGAAATTACTTTAAAAAAGACAAAGATAGTGTCGTTCAGACTAATTTCAAGTGTGGATGTGTTTTAAATTCTAAACTTGAGCTGATTAGGTTATGCATAAGTAAATCGGTTAAAGCCAACTTCCACACTGAACCTCTCTACCCAATACCTAAGGCTTACGATGTACTCATTACACCATGGGTGCGAGTCCCATAATTCTTCAGAAGAAGTGCTACATTTGTAGCAAATACTACACTTAAAAAAATAAACAGAAATGCAATTTTAGGGCTTACATGGTTTTGCCATCTTCAATACAACTTAAATATTTGATTCTGATAACTCATTGATTATGCCATGATAGAACTCTGTAGAAAGTGAAATAAGCATAGTCCAATGTTTTCCTGATACCCATGAAACAGTAAGAGCTTTCTGTCATTTTCAGCTTCGGAGACTTGATATTTTCCCTGTGGAGGCTAATCTCGGATTGTCCGCATCACTGGATTTAGAAACAAATCTCTTGGCATATCTGTTAGGGGACTTTCTAGACAAAATCGATTGAGGTGGGAAGACCACCCTAGCTGTAGACAGTGCCGTTTCATGAGCTGGGAGTCCTGGATGTACAAAAGAGAGAAAACTAACTGAGCACTAGCACTCATCATGTTCTGCTTCCTCCCTGCTGAAGGGACAGTGTGACCCCAGCTTCCTGCTCCTACCATGTCTTTCCAACCCATGATGAAGCTGCACCTTGAAACTATAACCCAAAAAATAAATCTTTTTCTTTCTAAAGCTGCTTTAGGTCAGGTATTCTGTCACAGAAACAGGAAAGTGGCTAATCCAGAAGACTGGCACCAGACCATGTGGTTCCAAAGCTGGTTTCGGGGAGGACTGTGTAAGAGGATTTGAACTGAGCTGGAGAAGCCATACAATTCTATAAGAACAGCTTAATGGGACATCCCTAGTGGGAGTCTGAGAGACCAGAACTCCAAGAAGTCCTGTGAAGGCTCAACTCATGATGTTTCAGAGAAGTGCTTTATTGGGAAGCAAAACCTAAGGACACAGGTTCAGTTCCCCAGTACCCACGTAAGCCAGATGCAAAAGGTGGCACATGCATCTGTAGTACATTTTCAGAGGCTGGAGGTCCTGGTATGCCCATTCCCTCTTTATCTATCTGCCTCTTTCTGTCTTCCTCCATTCCTCTCCCTCTCTCTTCCTCCTTCCCTCTGTCTCTCAGATAAAACCATATATATATATATATATATATATATATATATATATATATATATATCTTTAGCTCCTTATATTTTTATTTGTTTATTTATTTGAAAGAGAGAGAGAGAAAGAGGCAGATAGAGAGAGAAAATGGGCATTCCAGGGCCTCCAGTCACTGCAATTGAACTCCAGATTCATGAGCCACCTTTTGCATCTGGCTTTACGTACATACTAGGGAATTGGCCCTGGGTTCTTAGACTTTGCAGGCAAGCACCTTAACCACTAAGCCATCTCTCCAACCCTCATATTTTTTTTAATTTTTAAATTTATTTATAAGGAGAGAGAAGGAGGGACGGAGGGAAAGAAAATGGATACACCAGGGTCTTTAGGCACTGCAAACAAACTCCAGATGAATGTGCCACCTTTGGCATCTAACTTTACATGGGTACTGTGGAATCAAACCTGGCACCTTTGGCTTTGCAGGAAAGCACCCTTAACTGCCAAGCCATCTCTTCAGCCTGACTGCTCATATTTTTATGTGCTCCCATACGTAATGCCACTTGAGCACTTACCTGTACACAGACAGACAGACACACACACATACACACAGACACACACACCATCCTGGCATCTCCAAAACCCTGGAGTGTTTACGACGACTTAGAGTTCATCCACACACTTTTCATCATTTCACACAGTGGCTTCACAGGGTCTCCTTGCAGGAACATCAACCCTGCCTCACGCTGCCCAGCCGAAGAGGCTCTCTGGAACTTTCATGCACTCCACGTTCCTCTCTTTCCTGCACCTTCATGCTTCCAAAACCAGTACTAGGCAGGCAATACTGCCACATCCCCATATTTCCTTTCATCTAGTAGGGGTGAACCCAACCGTAAGGAGCAGGAAACTGCTTCAGCATTCTTCCTTCAGGACCCCTCCTTTCAAAGAATCAGCATTCCTGCTATTTTTCCAGTGCAGAGCAGCTACTGCCTTCTCAATGGTGGCAATACTTAATTGTAACTCAATCAGCTGCAGACTCTGGGCCATGATATTCAAAACCCATTCATGGGCTGGAGAGATGGCTTAGCAGTGAAGATGCTTGCCTGTGAACCCTAAAGACCCAAGTTTAATTTCACAGTACCCATGTAAGCCAGATCCACAAGGTGGCACATGTGCCTGGAGTCTATTTGCAGTGGCTAGAGGCCCTGGTTTGCTCATTCTCTTTCTCTGTATCTATCTATCATCTATCTATCTACCTATTTGTCTATCATCATTTTCTATCTATCTATCTATCTATCTATCTATCTATCTATCTATCTATCTAATCTTTCTATTTTTCTTTCTCTCTCAAATAAATAAATTAATTAAGTATATTGTTTTTAAAAATTCACATTTCTTCCTGTACCAAGCTACATTTTCACATCCTTCTGCTCTGGACTTTCCTCTCCCAAATGCAGCAGTTCATTACTTCTAAATTCAACTTTGCTTAAGTTCACTGGGCATGGGCAGAATGCAGCCAGCTCTCATCCAGAGCATCACATGAGCTTCCTCTAGCCCAGTTCCTGAGAAAGTCCTTTTTCCTTTCGGAAACCCCACAAGTCTTCACCATCCACATTTCTCTTTATATTTTGTTCTTTAAAACTCTCATCACAATGGCCCAGTAAGGTCTGTTTAGAGCACAGTAGTTCAGAATTCCAAATCGTTTTATATTCCTTTATTTTTCTGTATAGCCTTTTCTATACTATTTTCCCTTTTCAAAATGCATATGTAAATGTTACTTAGTGTCACTTGTGTTGATTTTTTCCTGAGGTGATATGAGTAAATATCTATCACCCCCACCCCCCAGATAGAATACCAACAACAGTCCAAAGAAATTATTTCACCCAAGTCTAGCTTAGTGAACTAGTAAACTTATTGGGGATATTTACAGCAGTGGAGGTGAGGAGCACAGATGACTCAAAGTTGACCTCATTGCCAAAAAGCTCACCTCAGCGTAGGTGCCAGCTCACTAAGGCTGTACCACTGAAACTCTCTGCAGCACCTGTAAGCAGCTTGGCTTGTAGGAGACTTTCTTTCTCTGTATATAATCTTGTGAACAGAATCTGTGAATCTTGTAAGCTTCAGGAACTTCTTGGGATTTGCGAATGGTTTTCTTCCTGAGCTTTAATGAACTTTCCATCCATTCAGAACTTCCTTAAGGGGCCTACGTTTCAATCTGGAACTCCCTAAAAAGCCTCCCTCCATAAGGGAAATTGTTATATAACCATGTCTCAAAATATTTTTTGAGCCACAGTTATATTTAGCAAAGTTACTAAGGTTTTATAGTAATGGAGATGACTGCAACCTCAAACCACAGAGCAAATTATTTATAAGAATATAGGAGGGCTGGAGAAATGGCTTAGAGATTAAGGGGCTTGTCTGTGAAGCCTAAGGACTCATGTTAGACTCTCAGGTCCCACATAAGCCAGACACACAGTAATGCATGTATACCAGGTGGCACACACATCTGGAGTTTGAGTGCAGTGGCTGGAGGCCCTGGCACACAAATTCTCTCTCTCTCTCTCTTTCACACACACACATAATAAAAGGCAGTATATTGGGCTTGCCTCAAAAAATAAATATAGTAGCTAGGTCTGGCATATGAGGCTTTAGCCATTTTTGACATCATGTTCAGTATGACTCTGTTATTCTAGGCTCTTCTCCTTAAAAGTCCTTTCTCATTTGTCCAACTGACCCATCTTTGCCTCCACTTTCTGGTAAGTGTCTTGAGTAAAGCATTTCAACTACTTGTGTCAGCAACCTCACCATTACCACCCAAAGCTGCTGTCTTCCCACACACAAAAAAAAATTCTCCCTGAGATTAATTCTGTGATGGACACATAAAGGAGTCCTCCCCTCCTTTCTTCAAATACTTATAATACTTTCTGTTGTTATTTGCTAGTATTTTCTTTATTTCTTGTTGTTATTTTGTTTTGTGTTGTGTTGTGTTGCTTTGCTTTGTTTGGTTTTGTTTGTTTTTCAACATAGGGTCTCACTCTAGCTCAGGCTGACCTGGAATTCACTCTGTAGTCTCAGGGTGACCTCAAACTCTTGGCAATCCTCCTACCTCTGCCTCCCATGCGCCACCATGCCCAGCTCTTGCTGTTTTAATATTTGCTCAAAATGGCTGTCACAGTTACGATGTTACTTTTCATTTTTTTACAATGAAGACCTTATACTCTCATGTCTTTCTGCTTAGAATCTAGTGTTGCCAGACATCTGCTTGGCTGATGATCTCTCAATTTGCTCTTTCAGTTCAAACTAAAAATGTTCCACCAAGGTGAATGCTGTTGGAGTTTCTTCTTTCATCCTGGGTTCCTTTCATGTCCATTTAGCCAAAGTACATTTGGTATGTTTTCTAGATTTTTCTACACAGACTGAATACTTCTTGCTAATTCCTGGATCTCCCTGAGTTTTAATTTTTTTTCCAATGATATCACAAAAACTTTTTCCACTTGCTATCCATAACTGTCTATTTTTACCTGTTCCTCTATCATATGGGACCCTCTTATCCATGAATCTCTTATTAGTTAATGAAAATCAAACAACTGATAGCACTGTTCATACACCAAAGAAATAATTTTGTAAGACATAAACAACAGGAAGAATGTTGAATAATTAATTCATTTAACAACTATTCATCATGAACCATAGTGTGCAAACTCACTGGGGTAAGCACTATGAGATTCACATCAAATTTAAATACAAATCTCTATTACAGTAATTTCATAGTCCAGAAGATGAAAATCAATACACAAATTAGGTACTTGTAAAGATTTTAGGCAGGTACATATAAAGCACTTCAGAAAACAAATTGAAAGGTTGTGAATCTTCAAAATAAATTTTCTCACTGTGGACATTTAATCAGAACCTAATCTTTGGATGAGTCATTTCTTGTACCTACTGATATAGTTTAGGAAAGAAACAAATCTTTCTGTTGTTTATTTTTATGTTTTATTTATTTGAGAGGTGTGTGTGTGTGTGTGTGTGCCAGACATAAAGAGAAGGAGTGAATATAGGCATGCCAGGGCCTCTTGCCACTGCAGTAGAACTCAAGATGCATGTTGCATTTTGTACATCTGGCTTTATGTGGGTACTGGGGAATCAAACCCAGGCCATCAGGACTTCCTTTAACCTCTGAGCCATCTCTCCAGCCCCACTGGTGTTTCTTAATCTTTTCATTATTATGCCAAAAAAAAAAAAAACACTAACACTTCCAGAGATTTGGTCTGTGTTGAAAATGGAAAGAACTTTTGACATGGCTTCAAAATAATCCTTGGGTACAATCTTGTGTTTGCTAGTTGATGTAATATCTACTATTATAGTGACACACTAATTATCTTCCTTAACTCCTTGGAAGTCAATAAAAGGTACTCAACAAATAATAATAGAAGAACTATAATAATAAGTTTTTCTTCACAAAATAGATGTCTTTCATCCTAAAGCTCATATTCTGGCCATATAACATACACTTATATTCTTTTTTATTATTTTTTTGTGAGAGAGGAAGAGAGATAGTTGGTGTGCCAGGGTCTGTAGCCACTGCAATCGAACTCCAGATGTGTGTGTCACCTAGTGTGTATGTGCAACCTTGTGCTTGCATCACCTTGTGGGTCTGGCTTACATGGGATTTGGAGATCAGAACATGGGTCCTTAGGCTTCACGGGCAAGTGCCTTAAAGTTAAGCCATCTCTCCAGCCTCATACTCTTAAATTCTTAACTGAAACATTCCATTATGCAATGTATTTATATTAGTCAGTTTAATACTATAATATTCACTGGGAGAGGGTAGAACACAATTGTAGTAAGCATCACATTAGTACTATATTTTCTGAGGACTAGTTATAACTTTTCCCTAACATTTTAGCAAAAATTTAAGCCTAATCAATTCATTGTTTTTCACATCTGAAAATAGCATCACAAGGGATCCATCTTGGTTTTTTTTCCTACTCTGAATATACTAAAGGAAAAGATAGTTTAATAATTTCTTCTCCTAGCCTATTCAAATATTTAATAGAGTGATTTTCTCTTTATTGTTCATTTTAATAATTTTTATATTAAAATTATAAGTGAAGACAGAGTAATTAACTATTATTATCTTTAAAGTAGCATGAATTACATTCTGTAGATAATTATTCCTTGTTTTTTTTTCTGCTCATATCCTTCTTTACTGTTCACTCAAGCTCAGGATAAAGCTCAACCTTGCTATGATTTACTCTTCATATTGGCTGCTCTTTCTCCTGACTAGGTGTGCATAAACCTGGATCACCTGCTAAACACTCAAAATTCCAATATATCTATGGCGATAGAGGAAAAACGAACATGGAGACAGAAAACCTCTTTTGAATCAACTCCTCTGTTGATGCTTCTGCACATGTTATCTCATTTAATAGGCTGCCACATTGTCTATGACGATGGCGTGTACTTTGCCTTTATGCTTTTGAGAAACTGACCCTGAGAGGTCCGTAAGGTCATAAAGCTAAGAGGTGACTGAAATACAATATAAATACGTTATTTTTCTGAGTCCAAAGCAAAATAATCATTTCACAGCTCAGCTTTGTGACCCCATGCTCCTTTCCTCCTTCCCTCTTCACTCAATAAACAATGTCTGATGCCAGCATGCCAGTGACTGTTTGGGGCATGCAGGGAGGGGCAGCAAAGCAGAAAGACAAGACTCTGCTCTCACAAAACACATGTGCCCACGGAAGAGACTGGCACAAATGGATGCAGGCAGAGGGAAAGAACCAGACTGATTTGTGATGGGAAGATGGTTAAGGTGTAAGCATAGATTGGACAGCCAAGCAGATAAATCTCAGATGATCATATTCTGGGAACACACATTCTAGCAGACTTTGTGTGTGTGTGTGTGTGTGTGTGTGTGTGTGTGTGTGTGTGTGTGTGTGTTATTTGAGGAGCAGAAGGCAGATTGGTGGCCTTGGGGTGCCTGAAGCAAGGAAAGAAATTTGAAATGGGGTCAGAGAGGTTTGTGGGAACAAGACTGTGTGAGATTTTAGATACTTCAGTAAAGAATTTTGTTCTATTTTGAGGCTTGTAGGAAAAAAATGTGAAGGTTTTTAAGTAGAAGGTTGGTACAAATTTTTACCTCTGAAAATATTGCACTGGGGTGGAAGAGCATGGCAATGATTCAACCATGCTTCCACAGTTTTTTTAAATGTTTATTTTTATTTATTTGAGAGAGACAGAGAGAGAGGGAGGGAAGCTGTAGAAGATTAAGGTTAGTCTTCATCATACCCTCTCCAGTGTCTTGTGGTTCAGGTGTTCCGTCTAAGGGCCTGGTGAAGGTTCAGCCATTTGGTCTGCCTTTTAGGAAGTAGAATTTTATGGTACCATTGCCGTTTAGGTCTCGATTTGTGTTTCCCACCCCTCCGTTTCCCTCCCCTCCCTCCCCACCCATCCTATTGTCTAGTCTACAAGATGCTTGCTGGGTATGTAAGGTATCTTGGGTAGATTCAGGTTAGGTGCTATAGATGAGTGAGGCTATGTGGCGATTTTTTTTTTCTGTGATTGGGTAAGTTCACTGAGAATGATCTGTTCCAGGTTCAACCATTGGATCTCCATACATGTTATAGGTCTATTTAAGTATTTAATCTCATCTTGATTTAATTTAGGTAGGTCATATAAATCAAGGAAATCATCCATTTCTTTCATATTTTCAAATTTAGTGGAGTATATGTTCTTATAGTATGTCCTATGATTTTTTTTAATTTTTCTGGTATCTGTTGTGATGGTGACTTTTTCATCTCTAATTTTTTTTCTGGTTTTTAAAAATATTTATTTATTTGTTTATTTATTTATTTATGAAGAGAGAGATAGAGAGAGCATGGGCATGCCAGGGCCTCTTGCCATTGCAAATGAACTTCAGATGCATGTGCCAGTTTGTGCACCTGGTTTTACATGGGTACACCCAGGCTGACAGTCTTTGCAAGGAAATGCCTTTAACCACTGGGCCTTCTTCTCAGCTCCAGAGTCTCTTTTTCTTCTTCCTTCCTTTTTTTCTTCTTTTCTCAATTTTTATTAACATTTTCCATGATTATAAAAAATATCCCATGGTTCTACCCTCCCTCCCCCCACTTTCCCCTTTGAAATTCCATTCTCCATCATATCCCCTCCCCATCTCAATCAGTCTCTCTTTTATTTTGACGTCATCATCTTTTCCTCCTCTTATGACGGTCTTGTGTAGGTAGTGACGGGCACTGTGAGGTCATGGATATCCAGGCCATTTTATATCTGGAGGGAGGATGTTGTAAGGAGTCCTACCCTTCCTTTGGCTCTTACATTCTTTCCGCCACCTCTTCTGCACTAGACCCTGAGCCTTGGAAGGTGTGATCGAGATGTTACTCAGTACTCCAGTCACTTCTTTCCAGCACTGTGATACCTTCTGAGTCATCCCAAGGTCACTGCCATCTGAAAAGAGAAGATTCTCTACCCAAAGTGAGAGTAGCGTTAATATAAGGGTATAAATATTAAGAAAAGTGCTTACTGGGCAGTTTGATAAGCATAGTATATACATTTTTCCAGATAGCAGCAGATGTTACACCCCTAGGGCTCCTGACTACCCCTGTTTTAAGTTTTTAGTACCAGGTAGGTATTCCCCCCCATGGAGCGGGCCTCCAGTCCAATGGGAGGGCAGTTGGTTTCCACCATGATAGACGTGCCACTATTGCACCCGTTGGCTCATTTGGCCTGGCTGGCCAAATATAAGGCTTGCAGTGTCCACTGTTGAGTATCTTCACTGGTGATATCTCTCTCCCATTGAACTAAATGTAGAATGGCTTCTTCCAGCTTTCTCTCAGCTGGTCTACATGGAGGAGGTTATCAGCTCAGTTCCAGCAGAATTTCTCAGTGGCCTTGCCGCCCAAGTATGTGGAGTCTCAAGAGCCATAGATCATTGTTAGAAAATTTTCAGTACCAGGGATGGTATACCTCCAGTGAGTTGTTGGCCAGGGAGGTCCCTGATGCCCCCAAAACATTATAGGCCATTGCTAAGGCCCTTGGTTTCCCACCAGGAATAGATGGTAAGACCCTATTGCTGAAGACTCCTCATCTCTAATTTTAATAATTTGTGTCTCTTCTCTCTTTCTTTTGGTCAGATTTGCTAAGGGTTTATCAATCTTGTTTATCCTTTCAAAGAACCAACTCTTCATTTCATTGCTTCTTTGGATTATTTTTTTGGTTTCTATTTCATTAATTTCTGCCCTGATCTTTATTGTTTCTTCCCATCTACTGATTTAAGTGGATTTTAAGAATGGAACATTAAAATGCTAAATCACATTCTAAGTTAATTACTGTTTCTGCAAGTTAGATAAATGACACAGAATCTATTAACTCACAAATAATTATATATTTGCAATCCTTAAAAACATAATGTATCTAAGTTTATTTTTGTTTATTTCAGCAAATTTTGTGGCTTGTATGTCTTAATATTCTTCTAAAATTTATTTCTAGACTTCAAATACATTATTGTAGGGCAGTGAATACAGTTTCAGGTGAAGAGAAATTGCCTAGAGTATGTGTGGGTTACTGGGTTTGATCCCCAACAGTGTAAAAAAAATAAGAAATAAATGTTACTATTATCATTGGCTTTTTCTTGTTATTATTTTCATACAATTTATATATATATATTTATTTATTTATTTATTTATTTATATAATACTTATATATTATATATTGTTTTTCTTAATTGTGATAAACCAATTCCATTTGTTTATATGCAATTTACTTGTGTACTTGCCAAATGTACTTCAGATATTTTGTTGCATAATTCATTAGAGATGCAAAATTAATGGAGTCCCAGGCTTTTGACTATATAGTTTCGTTTTGCCGAACGTTTCAGTAAATACCTTTTAATTTCTAAACCAGAAGACACAAATTGTTTTGACAAGATATGACAGTTGTTTATATTTTAAAACTGAAACCATACTTACCATGTGATTCTTTAAGCTTTGTCTTCGTAGGGTTATAGGAACAAATTTCATATAAACGGTAATGGCCAATCTGCAATTGTCAGCAGATACGCCTCATCACTTGTTAGACTATCTTAGCGGGAACCTCAAGCACAACAGGAAATGACCATGCTGAGAAGATTCATTCTCTTGCTGTTTCTGGATTCTAAAACAATAAATTCTATGCTACGTTTTAAAATATGATTGCTGAGCGTTGGATTAAGCTTTTCTTAACTGGTTAATGGGCATGTTTTTATTCCCCCGTTCCTCCTTCCCACTAAACTTTTTAGCGTCCAGTGAGTATCATTCTACTCTTGAGGCTATCTTTAATTCCTTTCTACCTTTGATCTCTTCATGTTTTCTGATTCACTCGATTCGGCACGTTTGTATTTTGCTAAGAATTACCTGTTTCATCAAAATTATATGAATATATTACCAAAATATTGATCATCATAGTTATAAATGTTTCCAATTGTCTCCAAATGACTTACAAAATTATGCATTGCTGTACTTGTATCAAAGTAATCATTATCTTATCAATTTACTCACTGTTTTATTTGAGTGTATTTGGCATCTTTTATGTACACTTATAAGAATTTGGTCAAATTCTGATTTCTTAATTACCCTTAGATTTATAAATCCTTATTTTGTATTTTTTTTAATAAGAGAGTAAGAGAATTGGCAAACCAAGGCCTCCCGCCACTGCACTCAAACTCCAGAGGCGTGCGTCACCTTATGCGCATGCACAACCTTGCACTTGTGTCACTTTGTGCATCTGGCTCACATGGGATCTGGGGAGTCAAACATGCTTCCTTAGGCTTTGCAGACAAGCCCCTTAACCACTAAGTCAGCTTTCCAGCCCCTTGTTTTGTATTTTGCAGAAAGTTCGACCTTGTGTAACTTTCCGTCTTCCACAATAATTAGGTTTTATGATTATTTTGTATTTTCACCAAAAATGAAAATAGCTTTATGTCTCTGAAAATAATAGCAGGAAATTTTAAAGGTACAAATGCAACCTTCCACTTACACTGATCACATAGTGAAATTTTTATATGATTTCTTTTTACTTTTCCTTTTGATTTTTCATTTGACCTCAACTTCTAGGATATTTTTTAAATGTTTCATCTTGAGTGAATTAAACTTTACATAGCTTTAATAAACTCTTGTGTGTGTTTTTCTATTGTGTTACAGAGATAAATATTTCTTATTAAAACAATTGAGTGTCATAGTTTGCTGTTTCCCATAAACTCAGAATTTGTTTAAAGGATTCACTGTTAGGAACAAATGTGCTTGCACTGTGGTGTCTATTATTTGACGGAGCATTGAGATCACACCTGTAGGCTTTGAAGTCCAGCCAGCCAGCAATATTTCTCTTGCTATGGAAAGTCACCTTACTTATCGGACATCTCCATGGCTCAGCGTTCTTATTCGTAAAGAGGGAGTCACCATAAACAAATAGTTACATATAGCTGAGGTAATGAAGCACCAGCTGAGCTCCTTAAACAAAGCAAATGCTCCAAAATGGTCAACATTCTTTCTTTATTGTTTTCTGCCTTAATCTTCCAAGACTATTTCCCCTTAATAAATGACTTGTTATTTAATTTTATTTATACATTTATTTGAGAGGGGGCAGATATATATTTGCATGCATATATATATATATATATATATATATAGAGAGAGAGAGAGAGAGAGAGAGAATGAATGGCATACTAGGGTCTCCAGCCACCGCAAACAAACTCCAGATTTATATGCCACCTTGTGCATCTGGCTTACATGGGTACTGGGGAATTGAGCCTGAGTCCTTAGGCTTTGCAGGCAAGCACCTTAATCACTAAGGCATCTCTCCAGACCCTGATTTGTTATTTCTGATTTCTCCATGTTCTAAGACTTTGCTTTGTATGTATATGAAATATAACTAGTATGTTTCCTAAGGTGTAATTCATGTTTTCCCTTTATCAATGCAAATTATCCTTTATCCTGTCAGGAAAAATGTCTTTAAATTCTCTTTCTGATGATCATAATATAGACTTTCTTTAGCTTGATCTGGTGATTGTTTGATTCCATTTTATTTTGAATTTGTGTCATTTGTGGTACATGTGCAGGTTGCGTTTATGAAAATTTTACAAAATGAAATGTGATCTCCTGTTAGAAAATCTTATTTATCTACAAGTACTGTCACACAATGTGTTTGGCTATAATTGTGTGTGCACCCATAGCCCTATCTTAACTTTCTTGTTTTCCATATGGGAAATGTGCCTTATTTCCACTAGTATTTTGAAAGTCATAATTTCTTGTAGGTCATCCTTACCCTAACTTCCAATGCTGTATGTAATGTGTGCTATTATCAATGATATGAAGGAAATAACACACAAATGCTGTGTTGAGGGTAAGAAAACTATTAAGCAAATGTTGTTGCCTAAAGAGTAGAGAACGTAACGATTGCCACCTGCATCTCTGACATGGGCAGAATCCTAGGACCTTGTTAGCCAAAGGCCGAACAACCATCCCGGTTGCAGTGAGACAAGTATAAATAAAGCTTCTGTAAGCATTCCTATGCAGATGTTTGCACGGAACTAAGTTCCTAAGTCATGTTCATAAAAACTTTAAAGTACAATTTCTGGATTATAATCAAGACTATGTTTAACTTTGGAAGAAACTGTCAAACTGTCTTTCAAATGAACCATCGTTTTGTATTGCCACTAGCAATTAATGAGCTTTCTTGCTCAGAATTTGAATCAACTTTGCTATTGTCAGCTTTTTATCTTTCACAGTTTATTTATTCTTATCAGGGCACAACAACATCCTGTTTTATTTTCCAAAGTTTATTTTTAACTGTGTTTAGGATACTTACATCTTCACAGTTCAATATTTTTCTAGGTACTTGCATGGAATTCAAGTATGTTCTTGGTTTCACTTCTTTTTATTTATTTTTAAAATTAGCACACGAACTATTAGGTTTGACTATGACATCTTTACACATTATTTGTTTTTCTTAACCCTTCTCTCCCATCCCCGTCGTCCCTCTCCATTTAACCCTTCCACCTTCAATATTTATGCATTCCTGTCACTTGTCTTCTATTACCCTCCCCCCACTCCCCAACACCTCTTTTGGTTTCTAGTTTCAGGACCTATATACACACTCACATCCACATATATACATGTATACATATGAAAAGCTAGGACCTACATATGAGAGAGAAATGCAGCATTTGTCTTTCTGAGTCTGTGTTATTTCACTTAATATAATAATTTCTGGATGCATCTATTTTCCTGAAATTTTTCATGGTTTCATTCTTTGTTATGGACGAATAAAATTATATTGTGTATATGTACCTAATTTTCATTGTGCTTTCATCTGTTTATGGACATCTAGTTTTGTTCCATTCCCTTGATTCTGAGAATAGAGTAGAATAAACATGGATGTGAAAATATCTCTATAGTACATTTTAGAGTCCTTTGGATGTATGTTGAGGAATGATATCACTGGGTCATGTGCTTGTTCTAGTTTTAACTTTTTTTGAGAAAACTCTCTGCTGATTTCCGTAATGGCTCTACCCGATTACATTCCCACCAGCAGTGCTAACATTGTTGTCATTTATTTTCTTGATGACAGCGGTTCTTATTGGGGTAAGATGGAATCTGAAAGTAGTTTTAACTTGCATTTCCCTGATGGCTAAGAATGTTGAGCACTTTTGAAATATTTATTGACCATTTGTGTGGGTATTGTTGAGAATTATCTGTTTACTAGTCCATTTATTTATTTATTTATTCACTAGTATTGATTGCCAGTTTTGGCTTTCTTGGTGTTTAATTTTTATAGTTCATTATACCCAAGATATAAATCCCTGATCTGAAGTATAACTAGCCAAGTTTTTCCCCCATTCTGAAGGCTGTCTGTTCACTCTGCTCAGAGTTTCCTTTGCTGTGTAAAGCTTTTTAATTTCATATAATCTACTTCATTCGTTCTTAGGGTTATTTCCTGTGGAATTGGAGACCTTTTCAAAAAGTTCTTGCTTACTTCTGTATCTTGACATGTTTTTGCTACTACTTTCACTGTTTGGTTCATCTTGAATTGATTTTTATGTACAGCAAGAGATGTGGATCTGATTTTGCTTGTCTCCATGTATATAGCTAGATTTCCTAACACAATTTGATGAAGAGGCTCTTTTTTTCCAGTGCATATTATTGACACCTTTGTCAAAAACTAGGTAGCTCCATGGATTTATTTCTGGGTGATATATTCTGTTCTACTAGACTACATGTCTGTTTTTGTGCCATTGTCATGGTGACTATACAAGAATTGGCATATACTGTGATACCTCTAATAGTGTTCCTTCAGCTTAGAATTGCACTATTTGTAATGAATTTTTTACTAATTTTATTTTTATTTACTTGACTGAGAAAGAGGAAGACGGAGTGAGGGAATGGGCACGTCAGGGCCTCCAGCCACTGCAAACAAACTCCAGACTTCTGTGCTCCCTTGTGCATCTGGCTAATGTGGGTCCTAGGGAATCGAACCTGGGTCCCTTTGGCTTTGCACGGCAAACACCTTAACCGCTAGGCCATCCCTACAGCCCTGTAATGAATTTTTGAATTGTTTTTCTAGTTCTGGGAAGAATGTCATTGGAATGCTAGAGAGACGGCTCAGCTGTTAAGGTGCTTGCCTTCAGAGCCTGACAACCTGGATTCGATTCCCCAGTACCTACATAAAGCACAAAGGAGCACAAGCATCTGGAGTCAGTTTGCAGTGGCTGGAGGCCCTGCCACAGTCCATTCTCTCTGTCTCTCTTCTATATTTCTCTGCTTTCAAATAAATAAATTAATTAATAACAAATTTTAAACGACTATTTTAAAAGAAGATTGTCAGTTGGGTGTGGTGTCACATACCTTTAATCCCAGCACTCAGGAGGCAGAGGTAGGAGGATTACTGTGAGTTTGAGGCCACCCTGAGACTACACAGTGAATTTTAAGTCAGCCTGGGCTACAGTGAGACCTCTACCTTGAAAAAAACAAAAACATAAAGATAGTACTGAATTTGTAAATTAATTTTGGCGATATCACCATTTTCACATTAATTCTGTCAATCTAGGAGCATGGAATGTCTTGCCATGATCTAGTGTTGTATTAGTTACTTTCTCACTGCAAGAAACAAACACCAGCTGGACCAATTTATAGAAGGAAAAGGGTTGAACATAGCTTACAGTTTCAAGGGAAAGGTCTATCATGGTGGGAGATAAAGACAAGCCAGGACTGGGAGCTGATGTCACATTGTCTCAGCAATCAGAAAGCACAGAGAGAGAGAAAATGAGTGAGAGAGAAAGAGAAAGAGAGGAAATAGCACATGAAGCCCATCCCCCAGTGACAAACTTCCTCCAGTAAGGCTCCAGCTCCTAGAGGTTCCACAATTTTCCTAAATACTGCCACCAGCTGAGGATTAGATATTCAAACCCATGAACCTTTTGAGTGGAGTACTTCACATTCAAATCACCACATGCTGCCCCGACTCCCACAGGCTGCATGGCCTGGCCGTGTCATGATGAAAACCCATTCAGTCCTACGTAACAGTCCTCGTAGCCTTTACTAGCTCTGCCTCTGTTTAAAAGTCCAAAGTCTCATGTGAGATGCAGTTGTGAGCCCTGTGACATTAAAACCCAAATCACATAGCTCCAACATGGAAATGACACAGAATAAGGCATTCTTATTCCACAAGGGAAGAATGGGGCTATGCAAAGAAAAATGGATCAAAATAAGACTGAAACCCAGCAGGGAAAACACCAAATTCTGCCGCTCCATGTCTGATGTCTGGGCTCCAAAAGGCTTGGGTAGTTCTGTCCCTCCAGCCAGTCAGTCAGGTCCACCGCAGGGCACAAAGCTTCCCTTGGTGACTGTGCTATGGACTTAAAAATCGCCAACATTCTGGTGTCTTCATTGCAGCATAGGGTTGACCTTCACTGCTTCACACAGTAGCTGCTCAGGACTTCCATGCACAGCCAACTGGGGATGAAGTATTCAAAAACATGAGCCTATGAGGGCCATTGTTGCAGTCAGGTTCACACTGCTGGTAGAAATCACCAACTAAGAGCACCTTGTGGGAAAAAGAGGTTTATTTTGGCTTACAGGCTCGAGGGAAAGCTCCACGATGGCAGGGGAAAACGATGGTATGAGCAGAGGGTGGACATCACCCTCTGGCCAACATAAGGTGGACAATAGCAACAGCAGAATGTGCCAAACACTAACAAGGGGGAGCTGGCTTTAACACCCATAAGCCTGCCCCCAACAATACACTCCCTCCAGGAGGCATTAATTCCCAAATCTCCATCAGCTGGGAACCTAGCATTCAGAACACTTGAGTTTATGGGGTGTTGCAGTCAGGTTCACATTGCTGGTAGAAATCACCCAACCAAGAGCAGCTTCTGGGAAAAGGAGGTTTATTTTGGCTTATAGGCTCGAGGGAAAGCTCCATAATGGCAGGGGAAAACGATGGCATGAACAGAGGGTGGACATCACCCCATGGCCAACATAAGGTGGACAATAGCAACAGGAGAGTGTGCCAAACACTGGCATGGGGAAACTGGCTATAACACCCCTAAGCCCGCCCCCAACAATACACTCCCTCCAGGAGGCATTAATTCCCAAATCTCCATCAGCTGGGAACTTAGTATTCAGAACAACTAAGTTTATGGGGGACTACCTGAATCAATCACCACATTCTGCCTCTGGTCCCCACAAACTGATAAACATCCATGACATAAAATGCAATGCATTCAGTCCAACTTTAAAAGTCCCCATAGTTTTATCAATCCCAATGATATTCAAATATCCTCATAGTCCAAGGTCTTTTAACTTAGCCATAAGTCTGAAAATCCCACAAAAAAAAAAAAACATAATGGCACAGAATAAACATTCACAGTGCAAAAGATGGCATTGGGCATAGCAAAAAAATATTCAACCAATACAAGATTTAAAACAACCAGGGCAGGGCTGGAGAGATGGCTTAGTGGTTAAGCGCTTGCCTGTGAAGCCTAAGGACCCCAGTTCGAGTCTCAACTCCCCAGGACCCAAGTTAGCCAGATGCACAAGGGGGCGCACGCATCTGGAGTTTGTCTGCAGTGGCTGGAGGCCCTGGCGCGCCCATTCTCTCTGTGTCTCTCTCTCTGCCTCTTTCTCACTCTGTCTGTTGCTCTCAAATAAATAAATAAATAAAATAAACAAAAAAAAAAAAAACCAGGGCAAATATGAAACTCTGTAGCTTCAAGTCCAACAACTCTAGCCAGTGACAAATCTCCAAGTCTGATAATTCTAACCAGCAACAAGTTTCTGGCATTCCAATTCCGCCCCTCCAGCTAGGCTACTCACAGTCCCGGAAAATTTCATTGGGGTCAGCAGCTCTCCTTGGCAGCCATGTCGTGGTCCTGGCACCTCTGCTGGGTCTCTACTATAAGCCATGTTTCATCCTCATGGCCCCATGGGGTCTCCATGCAGGCAACCAGCAAACCTGCTTCACACTGCCCATGGCCATTTCCAAAACACAAGACCACATTGCAAACTCAATGATCCTCTCTTTCCTGCATTTCTTATACTCCACGATACCAGGTAGGTGCCAATTTGTTAATCTAGGGGGGAATAAAGCAGACTTTGATGAACAGGACACTCCTTGAGCACTCAGTCCCCTTCAAAAGAGTCTACATTCTTCCTGTTGCCCCAGTGCAGGTCAGCAGGCCCAATATCAATGGTTATAATCTCTCAAACAATTTGCAGGTGAATGGGCAGCAGTTTAGGCCCAAAGGTTTCATCTTTTCTGTACCATATGCCTCTGCTCACACTAGTTTATTTCTACACAAAGCAACCCTGCACAACTTCTCAGGACATGGGCATAACAGCAAGCTTCTCACACAAACTGCTAGCCCAGTCCTGGCACAGCTCTTTCTCACCCCCATAAGCCAAACCTCACAGCCCATAGTTCTTACTGCATTCAGGTCTTTCAACTCTGACCAGAATAGTCCATCAAGCTGTACTTAAAGCACTGCAAGGCATCTCTTAGGCCAAGGTTTCAAATCCTTCCACATTCCTCTTGAAAATCAGCTCCAAAAGGCCAAAGCCACACAGTCAGGTGTCTAGCAGCAACCCCACTACTGGTACCACTTTACTGTTGCAGTCAGGTTTGCATTGCTGGTAGAAATCACCCAACCAAGAGCAGCTTCTGGGAAAAAGAGATTTATTTTGGCTTACAGGCTTGAGGGGAAGCTCCATGATGACAGGGGAAAAAGATTGCATGAACAGAGGGTGGACATCACCCCCTGGCCAACATAAGGTGGACAACAGGAACAGGAGAATGTGCCACACACTGGCAAGGGGAAACTGGCTGTAACAGCCATAAGCCCACCCCCCAATAGTACACTCCCTCCAGGAGGCATTAGTTCCCACATCTCCATCAGCTGGGAACTTAGCATTCAGAAAAACTAAGTTTATGGGGGACACCTGAATCAAACCACCACAGCCATGTTACATTCAAACCACCACAAATGTATTCTTCAATTTTGGACGTGCTATGGTTTTCTTTTAGTGATCTTTTACTTCCATGGTTACATTTGTTCCTGGGTAACATTTAGTTATTCACTATTGTGAAGGAGATAGTTTTCTAATTTCTTTGGCAACAAGTTCATTATTGGTATATAAAGATAGTTATTATTATATATTGCTTTTGTATCTTGCAATTTGCAATTTTATGAAAAGTGCTTATCAGATATAAGATTGTTTTCAGATGTAGTCAATAGGATCCTTTTTAAATATTTTATTTAATTATTTATTTGTATGTGTAGGGGAGAGAGAAATCTAAGTTTTCAAAGTATTCCCCAATTATCTTCTGGATTTGATTAAAGTGCACTGTAACAACTCTATTTTCAGTTCTCATTTTCATAATTTGTGTCCTCTCTTCCACTGGTCTATGACTCAACTATACCACTCCTGTGCATTTACCCCCAAAGACTCTATGCTTTAGCTACAGAGACATGTGCTCATCCATGTTTGTTGTTGCTCTATTCACAAAAGCCAGGAAATGGAATCAGCCTGGATGACCACCAGCTGATTAATGGATAATGAAGATATAGTACATATACATGACACAATTTGATTCTGCTATGAAGAATAATGAAATTTTACAGGAAAGTAGATGGATCAAGAACAGATTATACTAAGTGAGATAATCCAGTCTCAGAAAATCAAACACTGCATGTCCTTTCTCATTTAAAGTTCCTAAGTTCTAATTTTTAGACCTCTGAGTGAATTGGAGTCAGTAGTAGAGACCAAGAATATAGAAAGGGGCCATGAGGAAGGCAGGAGAGGAGAGGGTTTAAGGGAAGGAGATAGTAGATAAGTACATAGAAAGGAGAGATACTGGGGATGGAATGGACTATGTGGGGTCAGAGGAGGAGGCAGGAAGATGATTAATTAAAACTAAAGAGGTTAAAAATAAGCCATATAGAAACCTACTTCTTTATTAGCTAACTTAAAAATATGAAAGTTGAAAACAGTGAGCATTTGAGCAGAAATACCCTGTGGGAGTATAAATAGGTTATGAAGATAAATTCACTTTCAAGGTTGGAACTCACCTCCCAGTAAGATGTTGGTCAGCAAGGCCCCTGAGGTCCCCAAAGCAATACTATTGAAAAGACCCTTGGTTGCCCACCAGAACTAGATGATATAAGACTCTGAAGACACCACATGACTCAATTTCAGAACACTGAGAAATCAAGATAGAAATGAGATAGAAGCCTCCTCCCTCTTTACTAGCAGTCATAGTGCTAGAAGGTGCTACACAGCCTGCTGGGGGAGAAAAGTCATCAGTGGTCTTAACCAGCAGTGGTCTCTTTCAAGCTACACAATTGGCCACCCAGGCAAGATTCTCTCACTAGTGTAATAGTGGTATGTCTGTTAATGGGATGACCAATTGCTGCTTATTCATATGTATTAGTGCTACTCTCATATTTGGTTGGAGAAGTCTGTCCTTATAGAGGTCAGTGACTGCTAGAATGGCACAGTAGTGCTGAGAAGTGACGGTTAAAGGTTCAACACTTAATGAGACATCTCTGTCACACCCTCCAGCGGCTGTGAAGTGTAGCAGAGGAAGTGGCAGAAAACGTAGAAGCTAAAGAATGGGGAGGAGTGCTGTGGAGTGCTGTCTCCCAGTCATAGGGTGATGGTTGTATTCATGGCCTCATAGCAGCTATTGTTATCTGCACAAGACCCACATAGCACTGGGTTCACCAATGGGTTGTCATGGATCATGGGGGAGGTCAAAAAGCCATAAGTAAAAGAGGGAATAATAGGGGGAAAGTGGGGATTCAGTGGGGGGGGGGAGTTGGAAAGAGGAACAATGGAGGGCAGTGGGAGGGGATTTTATAAAATTTTAATGAAGTTTTACTTAATTTTTTTAATTAAAAATAATAATAAGAGCATGAATAGTTAAAAATAAAAGGATAAGATACTCACAAAACCTAAAACAATAGGCCTATTAAAAATGAGAAAGCAAGGCCTGGAGAGATGGCTTAGCAGTTAAGCGCTTGCCTGTGAAGCCTAAGGACCCCAGTTCGAGGCTCAATTCCCCAGGACACATGTCAGCCAGATGCACAAGGAGGCACATGCATCTGGAGTTCGTTTGCAGTGGCTAGAAAGCCCTGGTGCGCCCATTCGCTCTCTATATATCCCTCTCCCTCTTTCTCTCTCTGTCTGTCGCTCTCAAATAAATAAATAAAATAAAAAACAAAAAAAAATTTTAAGGTTAAAAAAATGAGAAAGTAAGAAAAGAAAGGAAACAAAAGGCAAATAACAAAAAAGACAGAAAGAGAAAGATTAGCAAGATCCAATAACAGCAATACCCAATCAAACAAAGCTAAGCAAAACAATTCTCAACATTTGCATCCTGGATGGTCCAGTCTTGGTTTCTCATTGTATTTCAATTCATAGGATTTCACAAATTTATAAATCCCATACTTCTATATTATTTTCATTGTCTAGTGTGTCACTTTTGGTTTCTTGAAACAAAGCTATGTCTGTAGATGGCCTCATTAGAAAATGGAAATGTTTATCATCTAAGTACTTCAATACTGTTGCGAAATTCAAATGAGATATTCTGGGCATAAGCTCTTTGTGTTAAAATGTTATGTATTTATAACTGGTTATGCTCATTATTATTAGGGAATTATTAAATTATTGGTAGAGCTGGCTCATGTGAATTTAGCTTTGTCAGGCACAAGTCTTTTCATTTCCTTAGATATCTTGGGATGTCTGTTCCCTTTAACATGTCACAATTTTTAACCTCTAAATTAAGATTGTTTGCTAAATAACCTTCAAGTTTCCTTCCATTTTTTAAAATAATATGGCTGTGATTTTAGAGAGCCTGTGTTGGCATAGTGAAGTAGTGAAGAGTGTTCAAAACAAGTGCGGGTCTACCTCTGCTGATGGGACTTCATAATGTAGTTGTTAAGATAAACTCATGTCTAAGAAGATTCAAATCAATTCCCAAGACACTTTTACACTTTGAATTTAAGGACCAATTAATGCTTTTAATTAAAATGGCTAATGTAGCACTAAGATAAATTAGCTCTGGGTAACTTTCTCCTACTATGGTTGGCCACTAAACATTGTGAAGAACCCCGAAACCTAGCTACTATATGACCACACAAAGGGACCAAATATATTACACCATCAAATCGCTGTGTGGTCCAAGGCTAGATGGGAAAAACCTTTGAGTCACTCACTCAGTTGAAGAGTGGACTGACTCATAAAAGTCACTATGCTGGATGTTAATTTTATATATGTATATGTCAGAAAAGTAGGACCTCTTAGAAGCTTTAAAAAATATATTCTTTTCTGCAGGTGTTTGATATATGGCAAAGTTTTAAAAAACAGTAGCTTTAGAGAGGACAGAAATGAAATAAAGATGTTCAGTTGAGTTAATTATTTAATGATCTCAGGTGGAATTTCCTAATACTTCCTGTTCTTTTGTTTTTTCTTTCTTAAAAAAAAAGTTACACCTTTGCCGGGCATGGTGCACGCCTTTAATGCCAGCACTCAGGAGGCAGAGGTAGGAGGATCACCATGAGTTCAAGGCCACCCTGAGTCTACATAGTGAATTCTAGGTCAGCCTGAGCTAGAGTGAGACCTTACCTCAAAAAAAAAAAAAAAAAGGACACCTTTAATGAATTCAGATTATAGTAAAACCTCCCTACTGCTGGAAAACACTTTGTATTTTGATATCACTCAGTAGTAGAGCATTTGCTCAACATATGTAAATCCCTGGGTTCAATCTCCAGTATAAATAAAGAGAGAAAGGAGAAGAATGAAGGGAGAATGAAGAAGAAAAGGAGGGGAAATTAGAAATATTTTTATTCACAATCTGTGATTCACAGTTTCAATATCTTCAAAAGCTCTGAAAATCAAAATTTGATAAATTGAGAGAAGTATCTAACCTGAAATAACATGAAGCTATTCATAATCTTTATTTCATGCCTTTGACTTGCCTATCGCAGTTTCATTGCATAAATGATTATTTTAATTTGGATTGTGGTGAGGATCTGATAAAGTATAGGGTAGATGGACTGTGAAATTATACATTTGAATTCCAGAACAAATCTGGACCATATGTTTTCAGACCTATTACCACCCAAGTTCATGCTTGGAAACCATACAGCATTTCTGAGATGACTTAAAGTGTTACAATTTAATTCTCATAGAATCATTTTTAGTTCCCTTGATTAAGGCCAGGACAACTTCTCACCGCAAACTCTCCAAGGTGGCAATTATGGGTGAGGATAACAGAGGAGGTAGGATGCTAGTAGAGAGAAGAACCTGGAGGAAGAAAGTATTCCTGAGGTAGCTGAGCTGTCAAGGATAAGGAAAGTTCCTTGGGGACAAGGTGATAATAGGATTCCAGCAAAAGGCAACTGCAGTGACACAAAGTGGCCACGGTTGCAATTAAAAGCACATGACTTCTCATAGGTGTTGGGATGAAGGATAAATGCAAGTCGATCTTCTAAGAGTCTACGTGAGCAGCTCATCCTACAAAAAGAACAAGTGAGAAAGGGGCAGGTGGCCCAGGAAAGACATCTTCATGAGGACAAGAGAGTGCCTCAAGGCCAAGGCAACAGAGTGGAGAATGGAAAGCAAAAGTCAAGAAGGATTAGAGAAAAGGAACAAAGAGGGAGGCTGGATATGACGGGAGGAGAAAGGCTAACTCTGAACAGCTGATTGTAGACCCAAGATCATCATTAAGAAAAGGTCACATCGGGTCCACAACAACAACAAAAATTGCCATGTAGCAGGTCAAGTTTGAATTGAACAGTCAGTTTTGTCATTTTTTAACGTTTTTGGTTTGGGTTTTGTTTTTTGTTTTGTTTTGTTTTGTTTTGTTTTGGTTTTGGTTTTGTTGTAATTTTGAGATAGATTCTTGCTCATCTTATAATATTCTTGCCCCCCCCAAATGCTGAAATCACAGGCATGTCCTACAATACCAGGGTAGATTTTAACAATCTGCACAGCTAATTGCTCCTGAATTTGAAAGCAGAAATGCCTAATTTTACCAGTATGTGGAGACCCCTGGGCAGCATGCTAAGGTTGCTGGCAGGATAGGATCAGTGTGTGAGCAGCTTATTTAAGTTCTTTATTTTATTTTATTTTATTTTATTTTATTTTTATTTTTTATTTTTGGTTTTTCAAGGTAGGGTCTCACTCTAGCCCAGGCTGACCTGAAATTCACTATGGAGTCTCAGGGTGGCCTTGAACTCACGGCGATCCTCCTACCTCTGCCTCCCAAGTGTTGGGATTAAAGGCGTGCACCACCACGCCCGGCTTTAAGTTCTTTATTTTAAACTCAAGCAAAACAGAGTCCCTCTTCAAACTTGTTTCTTTCTCTGAACAAGTACAAAATTACCACAGTGACAGAACTTATGGCAAGTAAGGAAATGAGGTTAAGTGTGTGAGAATGTCTGTCTCTTAATAATATTTCAAAATTAATATTACGATTGTCTCCCCAAGGTTAGAGAGCAGGGCCAGGATCTCTGCCCCATCCATATTATGGGGTTAGTCTGATGCTACAGAGGACAGAGAAAATTTGGAATAACTTGACCACACCAATCTGTTTCCCCTCACATCACTTATATAAATAGAACTCCATTCCTATGCCTCAGATCATTGACTGTTAACATGAATTGTGAGTGCACAATCTGTCTCAGCCTGTAAATTTCAATGAGGTTAGAAGGAGGGGAAATACCACAGTTAAAAGTCTTAATTGGCAGAGCAAACAGATTGAGTTCTCCAGAGAGTACTTTGTCTCATTTGCCTGAGGTAGCTAACTTGTTACAGACACTGAGAGGTAATTATTTGATTCAATAAATCATTCCCACTTCAATTTGTGGATGACTATGCGTAAAATTTATTTAAGTTGTCCAGAAAAATCCTTCTTTATGTTGCTAATTGTTACTGCTCGGTCACATTCTTGGCTTTGAAATATTATGTCATTTCCAGGACTGAAAATTGGAAGGTGCTGAGTCACTGCAGAAGATTTCGCATGGAAACTGGCAGAGGGGGTCATTCAGGTCAACTGTGTCTTCGAGAAGCTGTCCTGCCCTTCTTTATGCCCACAGGAAAAGGTGATCTGATGTCCGCATGCTGGGTAAGCTGCAGTTACAATTCTTCTTTGGTCACTTATCTTATTGGCCCTTTGGAGACTATATAACTTTTATGAATGCTAAAGATCTTCCTTTTAAAATAGAAAGGATGTCTTTGTCCTTGTAAGAAGTTTGCAATGCACCTGGAATATGTCGGGTCCTCAACTAATACAATATCCCTGCCCTCACACAGGGAGGACGGGAGAATGTCAGCTGCAAGGACTGCAAGATTACCACTCGTTTATTATCCTCTTTCCCACTGGTTTCTAGGTCTTCATCCTATCCACCTCCATCCTCAATGACCAGGGTTGGGCTGTTGCTCCTTCTCCATAGAAGTAGAGCTGGGGCTGGAGCTGGCTTCCAAATGGCCCTTTTTTTTAACCTAAGAATGAGCTGAGAACAAGACATGTCTAGCCCCAGATTATGAAATTTAAAGATCCTAAATTGAGCTATCTCACATATACCACACAGCATCAACAAGGCCAGCCCTAAAGAGGTATGAGCCATAAAACATAATCTATGCTAACTTTTATGGTTTATATGATATGTGGACAAAAAACAGCCAAACATAGGCTAAAGGGTAAATATAAACACTTCAACCAGAAATCTTTTTAATATTTCATTTTTATTTATTGATTGATTGATGAGAGAGAGAATGAGTAAGAGAGAGAGAGAGAAAATGGGCAAACCAGAACTTCTAACCACTGCAAATGAGCTCCAGACATCTGTACCACCATGTGCATCTGGTTTATGTGAGTACTAGGGACTCAAACCTGGATCCTTAGGCTTCACAGGCAAGCGTCTTAATTGCTAAGCTATCTCTCAAGCCCTCAACCAGAAATCTTGACTGGAGGCTAGCACACTACCTTATTCTGCAACAATATGCTCACTAAAGTATAGTGTGTACATCATTTACAGTTGAAATTGTTTAGCCACCAATGCCAGTGAGCTCATCACTATTACAATGATACTCTCACAATGCCTGTGGTAGTTGTTAGCCTTTAACCACTCCAGCTTTCTCCTCTTTGTGTAAACATGCCATGATGTACATGTAAGGAAAGAGCTTACTTTTTTCTTCCCTTGACTCTAGATCATTTTAACCAATTGACTATATAAGAAGTGAACTTCTAGATCTTCTGAACCAAGTACTTCAGAGGACTGACAGTTGTGGCTCTTTTCTTAGGATGCTCATTCTTGTATCATTAAACCTACAGTCTATCTGTCCTACTGTAAGTTCAAGACATGTAAAATCTACGTGGAGGAGGTAGGGTCGCTATGACCAGCTCTTGCACTACCAGCCATGCGATTGATTTATCTCGTATGTTACATCCTCTATTTTCCTATAATCCGAGCCAGTAACACAAAGCTCAGCTGAACCTAGGTTGATTAAGCACTGTGAGAAAGAGTGCGAGTGTAAGAGAGAGAGAGAGAGTAAAATAGTCATTTATTTATTGTAAGTGGCTAAGTCTGGAGTTGTTTATCACAGTAACATAAAGTGGAAGCAATGATTATCCTATCCAGGAAATTCTCATTCTTGTGTTCATTTGGAACTAAATTTACAAAAAAAAAAAAAAGTACTTCCAATTTGGCTGAATTCCTTAAGATCTAATTCTAAATTCATATAAAATCTTTGTTTAATCATATTTTTTATGCCTAGTAATCTTTTGGGTTCAAATTTCACTGGAAATGCTATGGGAATTTGTGTCTTTGAGAGCAATGGAGCCACTCTCAGCTCTTGCTTGGACTTTAACCCAGGAGTTGGGGTTCCAGATGGTCACAACCAATCAAAACTTCCACTGAGTCAGTGGCCTCTAGGTTCTTGTCTTATGAACTCAATGAATGAAATCCACAGACCCAAGAAAATTCTCTGTTTCAGTCCCTGCAATGTAAGAGATGCAAGGATTACTCCATACACACTTATGTAGTGTGAACTGAGAGACTCAGGGAGGCCACAGCTTTGAGGGGCAGCAACTGTATTTCAGAGAAAGAATATTTTGGTTTAAGGGAGTATGATAAGCACTATGGAGTTGTCTTTGGACTTCTGCCCTTGCTGAGTTTCGGGTGTCATTGAAGACAACAGGGGTAATGCACATTGACATGAAGCCTTAATCACAAGAGTCCACAGGGCTCAGTCAAAGGACTGATGCTTCAAGAGCCTCCAGCCTTACTAGAATTTATTGGTCAAGGAGTTCAGAGGTTACATTCTAAAAGTACTTGTCAGCCAAACATGCAGTTTGGATCAATTGGGTTAAAGCCACCACTGCCATGACCACTGTGGTGGCCATAGTGGTGACAGTTGTTATGGAGGCCATTAAAATAGCAAGAAACATTTTGGGCCAACTATGTTCTAGGTCATTAGTGATTTGTTTAAGAGCAGAGAGATTACTTCCCAGTCACTACTGAGGTTAACTAGAAGCCAGGATGATGTACACTATTTGAGAATTAAAAGATGAATTTGGGCTGGAGAGACGGATTAATGGTTAGGACCCTTGCCTGCAAACCCTAAGGACCCAGGTTTGATTCTCCAGGTCCCACATAAGCCAGGTGCACAAGGTGGCAGTTGTGTCTGGAGTTTGTTGCAGTGGCTAGAGGCCCTGGCACACCCATTTTTTCTCTCTCTCTCTGTCTCTCTCTCTCTCTCTCTCTCTCTCTCCCTTTCTGTCTCAAATAAAAATTATAAATAAATAAAACTTTTTTAAAAACATGAATTATATTGGGGTAAAGACATTTTATTGAGTGAGTGTAGGAGTTAGCCAAGTGCAGTTAGTAAGGAGGGTTACATTAATAAAAGTAGTTAAAGAGTGAGAGGGAGAAGGGTGCAGGTCTTGTGGTATGGGGGAAAATATTTTGGGGTCCTTGAGAAATAGCCACAGAACCCTTCATATTTCAAAGTTTGAAATGTACCTGTATGGAGAGTACTATGAGAGAAAAGCTGTCTGAGTCCTGGAAGTTGAGCTGGGGCTTACCACTGATGTCTGACTATCGCGTTTTTATATAAAACAAAAGGTTTTGGGAGAGTGTCTTTCTTTTCAAAGTGTCATTCTGCATCAGATAAGGCATGAAAGAAACAATTAAAAAATTTAGAGTATATAGAGATTTTTGTTCTTGGGGAATCATATTATCCTCTAAGACTCCTCATATTTTGTTTAAGAAAGACTGTTCGCTCATTCTGCAATGGCTTTTCCTGAGGGGTTATAAGGAATTCTAAATATCTGTTGAATACCCCAGTGTTCACAAAAATTGGGAAGCCAGAGAAACATAAGCAGGTCCGTTATCTGCATTAGGTTTTTGAGGTCTTACTGGGGAGGCAATTGCCAATTGCATGTGTTTTTAACATGATGGCTAGCTTCACCACACTGACATATGGCATGGATCATGCCAAAACATGTGTTCACTGTTGACAATCAGAACAAGCACAAATGATTTCTTTTGTTCAAAGGAATACCAAATTGTTTAACAAGAGCATTGCATTGAGAGCATTTTTTAAGTTAATCTGTATGTCTTTGTAGGTGAGCATACCAATTACTCAAGGAAAGTTGAGAACCAAGACAAATTAATCTTTGGACTTCAGGAACAGTGGACATCAGGACGATTTTCCATAGATGAAGACCATTGTTTGAGCATGAAGCTGTACAGTAGAGCAGGAGAATCAGAACTGAGTCAACCAAATACAATCTTGAGCAAGAGTGGTAACAGTTCAGAGCCACATGTTGGGTCATGATATGCAGAGACATTTAGCTTACCCATAACTGTGGGCTAACTCCACAATGCAAGACCCGTATACCTCAACAAGGAGGGGCCAAGGGGAGGGGGTAGGTCACGGATGAGCCTACTAATGGTACCAAACTGACTGTATTTGCTGAATACAGAACTGACTAATTAAAAAAAAATAAAAAATAAAATAAAAAATAAAAAACCCTAAAAACAGTATGTTAACAGAAGTTAAAAAAAAAAAAAAAAGTTACTTGCTCCTGTAATAGTTAAAATGGCAACTCTGGCCTTCAGATGCTGCTTATTGTATGATCTGTAATACTGATTCACTCACAAATGAGACCTTAAAGTATGAAAGAAGTCTGATTGCAGTTTGAGCTTCAAAGAATAGATGGAAGTAACTGCACTGAGGAAAAACACATGAGCCTTCAATGGACAGCACTTGAACTGCTTTTTGTTTCTTTTTTATTTCTTTTTGTGAAAACTGTATTCATAAAATAACACTTTGGAGTGGATAGATATGTTATAAACAAATATATAAATCTTTATGTATTTCAAGAAAAAAAAAAGAGTGGTGACAGTTATCTTAATACAAGTAAAGCAGAACTTACCATTAACAAATTAAAACAGCTCAGTTTAAAATTGCTCAATCTTGAGAAAGAACTGTATGGCAATTAGTCCGATATATATTACAGTATTTTGATTAACATAAGGTAGTTTGTTTACCTATGACTATTAAAACACATGAAGCTTAGACAAGATATGTAGCAGTTTATGTCTAAATGGTATCAGTATTGTTTATCAATAATGGGTTCTAGTGCTGTAACTTGGAGTTACCTCACTTTGACCCAGGGATTGGCAATGAAGTCCTTTAACATGCCTTTAAATTAAGGTAGCACAAAGATTCTCTCAGAACATGAAGACTCTTTTGTTTGTTTAAGAGAAAAAGTCACAATGACTGAAATCAGATTTTTAATGTTAAACTTAAATTATAAGTCTAGTAATGACGACGTGGCAGAATCAGCATCATTAGTTTTCATATTTTAACTTTGAACAAGACAGGAAAGTAACTACCTTTAAAGTTGTAGCTTTTTTAGAGCTCTGTTGCTGCTCTCCTACTACAGTTGTGTTAATTAATCACTTAGAGCAGATTTCTAGGACAGGGAAACTCCATTATGGAATAGAGATAAGGAAAAATCAGATCCCATGCTATTCTCTTGCCTGATTTTAGGGAAAAGGTGATAAGGAAAAAAAAATCAGACCTCCCCTTATAGGCTCAAAGATTTGAAAAAAAAAAAAAAAAAACTTCACTTTTGGGCTGCCATGTTACCCTTGGCTCTCTAGGCAATTTCTATCTCTGAAGGGGTTATTCTAATTGTCTCAAGACCACTTAGACAAAGCTCTATTAACTTTATTTTATTTTGTTTTAAACCTAAAATATGCTAATGCTTTTGCTTCACGTTTGGCCAAAGCAACAGAGTTGCCATCCTTTGAGTTCCTTGAGTTAGATAGACTCTCCTACCTGGCTTTGCACAACCATACCTGGCACAGGACACGGTAGCATGGTAGGTGTGCAGAGGAAAGCTTTCATTTGACTACTCTGAGGTTCCTTTCCTCCACCCAGAATGAGTGGTCCTTCTTGCCGCAGACGTGCTCCCACTCTGCTAATAAGCAGCCACTTAGGTTCTGCTTGTGACATTTATTGAATTTTTGCTTTAATGACTCATGTCCCTTCCGTAGTTTCCCAGCTTAGCTAGGTAATTCTCAAATTAAATGCTAAATGATATCTGAAATACTTTACATGTTTATCTCTGAGTAAAACTGAGAAATAAAGTGCTTTAAAAGAAACAAAAAAATGATGAGAGAAAAATGTGTTGAGATTGTTTACTGGTAGGAAATAGCCCAAGAAAAGTTAAAAACAACTATCCTAACACTCCACCTTAAACAATTTTAGAATAAAATAATAACTGCTACTATTTATTACCTTTTATAACTAAACTATTATAAACTATTAGATCTTCTATGTGCCAGGCTTCAATCAGCTTTTATGTTTAACCTATATGTTTCCACAATAATATTATGTGGTAGATACTATGAAAGGTTAAATAACTTACACAAAACTAGCAATCTGTACAAATATGATGTAAAGAGAAGTGGTCAGGTTCTAGTCTAAGCAACTAAAGGAGGCAATATTGAATACGTTATCCAAACAAAAGAAGAGCTGGAAGGGGACTGTTTGTCATGTAACACCAATAAGAAGAGTGACCACACATTCCAGTGTCAAATGTTCACTACCTTCAAGTTAAACCAAATTAAGGGCTGGAGAGATGGTTTAGTAGTTATGGCACTTGCTTGCAAAATCTAAGGACCCAGGTTCGATTTCCCAGGACCCACATAAGCCAGATCCACAAGGTGGTGCATGCATCTGGAGGTCGTTTGCAATGGCTGGAGGCCCTGGCAGACATGCTCATTCCCTCTACCTCTTTCTGTCTCTAATCAATAAAATAAAATATTACAAAAGAAATAAACCAAATTAGTACAATCATCTGAGAAAAGTGCTAGAAATTTCACTTATACCAAATAGTACAAGTATTCAGCAGATGTTTAAACATTTAGGTCATATAACTAACAACTTAAACACATGCATGCCTATGTATGTGTGCATGTGTGTACGGATATGTCTAGATCTAGACTTACAGGAAATTTTGATATATTTTGATAAGTAGTTATATATGAACGTACATGACATGCTTCAGACATCTATAATTAATCATATACCTTATACATATGTAAACATAATATGACTAAGAACATTTTTCAATGTACCATTAAAGTATTTGCTTTGAAACATCCCATGTATACCTCTTCAGGATCTCTAGGCCTTGCCTGTTATTGTTTCACATCTACAGGTGATACAGGGCCGAGGTCTGCACAAGCTTAACACGTTTCTGGCAGGTTCAACTTAACAGCTTGTGTTAGGCAACTCTTGCTTCCTTGGGATCTCTGGGGTCACTCGCACTCACAAACTAAATGTAGGAAAGCATAGACACTTCAAAGCAATCTGACTAATGGGGGCTGGCCAGTAAGAAACAAGTGCTTTTCCGCTTTGTACCTGGACAGGATTCTGAGGTGCATATCATAGGCTTCCCAAAGGTTCATAGTATGAACAGTCCATCTTCTGCACAAGCAATTCGTGATTCAGCCTTGTGTTATATTTTTCTTCTTTCATATTCCAGCTTCACAATCCTTGCCTCCCCTCTGCATAATCACATTTTCAAATAAACGGCCCACAAACCTTCACCTTAGAGTCTGTTTTGAAAGACACTAAGCTAAGACAGACAATATTTAACTTATATTTTCCTTATTCAATCAGAACCTTCAACACTTAATGTAGTTTCACTGCCTGCCAAGGGTCATTGTTTCAGTTTGTGACTTTCAAAAATAAAATAACTTTCTATGTTAAAAAAAAGTAAAGGTTTATATGCTGGGAAACATTTACTGCAAGGCAACAATGGTCTGATCAGAGTCGGTGAAATAGTGATTTATATCAGTACATAAATACAGATTATATCTGGGAAGCAAACTGAAATCATTACCCAAGACATATCCCAGTTTCAAGAAAGTTTATGTCACAGCATACTCAAGTCCTGGTGGAGATATTACGACCTTTAAAGGGCATGTGTTTTTATTCACTATGTAATGTAGCTATGTGAAATTTAATGGGATTATATTGATTCATGCCACTTATAAAAAATATAAGATGATAGATGACTGTGGAGTGATACATTGTGACTCTACCCTCAAGTGGCAGTTTCTTCTGCTGATTCAAGTTAAAGCTCAGGCTCTTCCTCTGCCTGGTAAGCAAACGTTGTCATTGTTTAGTCACTATGAATAATTCAGGGTAGGGGAAAGGAAAAAAAGAGGTCAAAATGACAAAATGAGACATCTTGGACATTAATTGTCTAGGATTCTCTGGGGTAGTAGAGTTGATATTCAGCACTATTGATATTAATTTCAGCTGGACAATTTTTTGCTGTGAGAGCCATCTTAGGCACTATGGAATAGCTGTAGCCTTGACTTTGACCCAGTAGCAGCTGCTGCTTTCACACCCACTCAAGTCATGACAGTAATAAGTGTTTGCATACATAGCCAAAAGTATTCCCTGTGGAACAAAACTCCTCTCTCAGTTGAGAAGTGCTGCTATTGGCCAACACAGATGCTAGTTAATGGGATGGGATGAGGGTCCACAGAACACAGAGTAGCAGCACTTAGTACTCTGACCTTGGGAAATTCACTTAAACTCTGTAGCTCTGAGTTTTTCAAATGGAAAGAAGTGAATATGTAGAAGAAGGAACAATTAAGGGAAGACTATAGAAATATGTAAGTTAGGCACAGGGGCATTAGGGAATGTCAAGAATTTTCTGTTGATTGTGATGTTGCAAATCTTCCTCCACTACATGTGGACTTCATGTCATACTCACCTCTCTTATGGTATTCAATAAATAAGCACTTAATTAATCCCAGCTATTTCAGTCAGAGTACACAGATCCAAGAGTGTTTTCCACCTAAGACAGCCCATCTGAAGTCCCCACTGTAAACCTGAGATTCTGTCTAATTCTCTGACATAGCTCACTAGACAAAAGGTAGTACACTTGTTATGAGGAGCCGATCCATTGGTGAAAAGAAAAGGGAGTGAGGGAGGGAAAGGGAGGGAAATTAAAGAGGGAAATTAAAGGAGAAAAACTGAAGAAGAAAAAACAGAAAAGAAAAATCATTCTTAACCTTGAATCCTTCTACAATGTCTAAAGTAAACCATCCTCATAACATTACAGTGATTCATGGTCAGACTGAATGTTTTGGAAGTGCAGGGGATTTAGCCAAAGGCCTTGCACATGCTAAGAATCACTATTCCAGAGACTACCATCTGTGGTGGTTTGATTCAGGTGTCCCCATAAACTTAGATGTTCTGAATGCTAGGTTCCCAGATAATGGACATTTGGGAATTAATTCCTCCTGGTGGGAGTGTATTGTTGGGGGCGGGCTTATGGATATTATAGCCAGTTTCCCCATGCCAGTGTTTGGTACACTCTCCTGTTGCTATTGCCCACTTGATGTTGGCCAGGGGTTGATGTCCACCCTCTGCTCATGCTATCATTTTCCCCTGCCATCGTGGAGCTTCCCCTTGAGCCTGGAAGCCAAAATAAACCTCTTTTGCCCACAAGCTGCTCTTGGTTGGGTCATGCAAACCTGACTGCAACATTAAAGTGGTACCAAGGAGTAGGATTGCTGCTAGACACCTGACTGTATGGCTTTAGCCTTTTGGAGCTGATTTTCAAAAGGAATGTGGGAGGAATTGAAACCTTGGCCTAAGGGATGCCTTGCAGTGCTGTAAGTACAGCTTGATGGACTATTCTGGTCTGAGCTGCAAGACCTGAATGCAGTAAGAACTATGGACTGTGAGGTTTGGCTTATGAGAGTGAGAAAGAGCTTTGCTTGGACTGGGCTAACAGTTTGTGTGAGAAGCTTGCTGTTATGCCCATATCCTGAGAAGTTGTGCAGGGATGCTTTGCGTAGAAAAGAACTGGTGTGAGCAGAGGGATATGGCACAGAAAGAAAAATCTTTGGGTGAACTGTTGCCTGTTCAGCTGCAACTGAGAGCTTACAAACTTCGAGACTGGGTCAGCTGACCTGTGCTGGGGCAACAGGAAGAATGTCGATTGTTTTGAAGGGGCCTGAGTGCTCAAAGAGTGTCCTGTTCTTCAAAGTCTGCTTTATTCCCCCCTGGATTAACAAATTGGCACCCTACCTGGTATTGTGGAGTATAAGAAATGCATGAAAGAGAGGGTAATTGAGTTTGCAACATGGTCTTGTGTTTTGGAAATGGCCATGGGCAGTGTGAAGCAGGTTTGCTGGTGGCCTGCATGGAGACGCCATGGGGCCATGAGGATGAACCATGGATTGCACTGGAGACCCAGTGCAGATGCCGGAACCACGAGATGGCTGCCAAAGAGAACTATCAGCCCCGATGAAGTTTTCCGGGACTGTGAGTAGCCTAGCTGGAGGGGCCGAATTGGAATGCCAGAGACTTGTTGCTGGTTAGAATTATCGAACTTGGAGATTTGTCACTGGCTAGAGTTGTTGGACTTGAAGCTACAGAGTTTGATGTTTGTCCTGGTTGTTTTAAATCTTGTATTGATTGAATATTTCTTTGTTATACCCAATGCCATCTTTTGTAGTGTGAATGTTTATTCTGTGCCATTATGGTTTTTTTGAGCTTACTTTTTGGTATTATGGCTCAGTTAAAATATCTTGGACTGTGGGGATGTATGAACATCATTGGAATTGATAAAAAAAAAACTATGGGACTTTTAAAGTTAGATGAATGCATTGCATTTTACATCATGTATGGTTATCAGTTTATGGGGGCCAGGGGTGGGATGTGGTGGTTTGATTCAGGTGTCCCCATAAACTTAGGTATTCTGAATGCTAGGTTCCCAGGTGATGGAGATTTGGGAATTAATGCCTCCTGGAGGGAGTGTATTGCTGGGGGCGGGCTTATGGGTGTTATAGCCAGTTTCCCCATGCCAGTGTGTGGCATGCTCTCCTGTTGCTATTGCCTACCTTATGTTGGCCAGGGGGTGATGTCCACCCTCTGCTCATGCCATCGTTTTCCCCTGCCATCGTGGAGCTTCTCCTCAAGCCTGTAAGCCAAAATAAATCCCTTTTTCCCAGAAGCTGCTCTTGGTTGGGTGATTTCTACCAGCAATGTGAACCAGACTGCAACACCATCCCTGGCCCAGATTCTTGTCTAATGCACTACTAAATTCCATGTGCACATTTTTTAATCAACTTTTTGTTTATTTTTATCTATTTGAGAGTGACAGAGAGAGAGAAAGAGGCACATAGAGAGAGAGAAGGGACATGCCAGGACCTCTAGCCACTGCAAATGAACTCCAGATTCGTGCACCCCCTTTTGCATCTGGCTAACATGGATCCTAGGGAATCAAGCCTCGAACAGGGGTCCTTAGGCTTCACAGGCAAGTGCTTAACTGCTAAGCCATCTCTCCAGCCCCCATGTGTTCATTTTTTTAATTTTCTAAACAATTTATTTATTTATTTATTTATTTGAGACAGAGAGAGAGAAATATAGAATAGGCAGGTAGAGAGAGACAGAGAGAGAGAGAGAATGGGTGCACCTGGGTGCACCAGGGCCTCCAGCCACTGCAAACGAACTCCAGACACATGTGCCCCCTTGTGCATCTGGCTTACGTGGGTCCTGGGAGGTCGAACCTGGGTCCTTTGGCTTTGCAGGCAAGTTCCTGAACCTCTAAGCCATCTCTCCAGCCCCCATGTGTTCATTTTTAATGAATAATTTTTCCCTCCTGCTCATGCACATGGCAATAGAGGAGGGGATTTTGTGCATTTACTCGTTTTTTGCTGTTATTTCTATTGTTTGGTTTGTGGGGTGGCTGTGTATTTCCTCATTCTTCCATTTTTCAAGTAAGATATATGAGTCCAGGGAAATGAAATAATGACATTTGAGTCATATTCAAATTATTAATGATCTCACTAAATATATGCAACTATTTCCTGCTTCCATCAGTTTCTCCAAGTATTCCAGAGTTATATGTTCATTTTCATTTGTTTTGTTATTAGCATAATTCAATAGCTTTTAGAATTTCAGAACTTTCTAAATGTGTCTGGTATAGTGCCGTTAACATTTATTAACCTAAAGTTATTCACACTTTATAATAGCTCCTTCCCCCTAGATAATCACGCACAGGGATTCCTGATTTTTTTTTTTTTAAGTTTTCATTCCATAGTAGGGAGTCCCTGTTTTGGTCTTCTCTGAGTTTTCTAGACACGTTTTTGACCACTGCATGGCAAATTTGCATGTTCTTTCCACCATCTGCCTCCTTAAAGATGGAATTTCCTGCATACCTCATAGGTATGTGTGTATCCATGCCTGTAGTTACCCAGAGCAACAAGGCCAATAGTCCAAACCCATTTTGTGACTTTTCCAACATTGTTTGGTACACAAAGTACATAGCATGATACTTTTACAAACCTTTATCCTACCTTACTCCATAGTCACAGGAAGTCTCATGGCTACCTGCACCATAACCTCATGGTAGGATACTCCCTCCTCATTCCCCCTCAGCCCATGTCCCTCATACAGGTTAGCTCCCAGGGGCATACCCATTCATGTATCAGGTACTTTAGGGCCACACCTGAACACTAATATGGGCTCAGAACAGGAGCCCTTCTTTGTATGTTTTCTTCAGTTTTAAGAACAAAAGGGGGGAACTAAGTTGCTATCATCATAACATGAGCATAAAGCAAGAAGACCTTCAAATCCCCACAAGCATGCCTCCATATGCAATGCAGAACACTGGATCAGTATCTAACAAATCTGCTCTGGAAATTAAATTATACCATTTGGGAAATTCAGAATAAACTCCATACATTTTTCTTTAAAAAAAAAAAAAGAAGAAATTTCAAAATCACTTAAGAAATTATGATGGATACATGTGAGGAAAAACTGAAATAAGATACCAACATGAACAACAATAAAACATTTTCAAACAATCTTCAAGCATTTTGTGTATGATCTTTATCTAAAGCCAAAGATAAGAGAGAATGCAATGAAATTGATGATTAGTTCAGCTTAAAACTTGAAGTAATTTTGGCTTTATGTATTTTAAAACATAAAAAGTGGAAAGATAAGTAAACAATCCAGCATTCTTTGCCCATTACCTCCTCCCTGCTGCTGTGAGCCTGTTCTGCAATGCTTCACCAGCCATTACATTACCAGAGCTCTACCCTCTGGTAACGTAAGCCAAAATAAATCCTTCCTCTCTAGACTGATTTTTGTCTGACATTTTGTCCCATCAATGATAATTGATACAATTTCAAAAGCATGTGTTAGTTACATTACAGCCAAAAAGAAGTACATCTTATAGGCTTTAAAGTAAAATCATTAAAACATATTTTATGTTAGGGCAATTAAGATAGTTTTCATTATTTTGTTGGTTTTTCAAAAATGCTACTCCAATCCCAAATGTCATACTGAGCATGCACCAAAAACACTGAGGAAAAGAAAAGGCCTAAGTAACTATTGAAACAAGGCTTGTTGCCCAGAGTTTGTAAAAGCAATAGATTCATGAGTTTTCCACTGAAGGAGAATGGGTCATTAAGCTGGATGAGAATTATCTAGTCTTGTCACTATGCCCAGATGGAGGTGAATCTCCACAGAGGTAAGACATCAGTGACTAAGATCTGAGAAGAGGTTTCGCTCAGCCATTCAGATTAAATGTTTCCCCTCGATCAAGGAAACTATAAGAGTTGTCAAGGGGTCCTCCCCTTTTGTGGGAAAAGCAGTCAGCTTTTCTTAAGGAGCTCACAATCAAAATACACAAAGTCACCTTGCCTGTAGATAATTGTCCTCAACCTTCCCTCTCTATGCTGCAATCTTGCTTGGAAATAACATAAGAAAGAATTGGGAAGTCATAAAGACCATGCCCTCTGCTGGGAGATTCAGGCTCAGATCTGCAGAGACAAGAAGGAATTGCGCTACGTTAATTCTGTCATCTTGAAGATCATAAGGAACCAGACTTCATAAATTCTGGGTTGGGGTAGTTTATCTCTTAAAGCCGGTGTTGCATCATTTACTAAGATGGTGAAGGAATGTCATAAGTTTGGAGGAAAAAGATTATAACAGGCAAAGATTACAGCCATTGAAAATAATTAGAAATAAGTTTGACTTAGAGTGTCCTCAGAAAACAGTTGAAAAAGTCTAAGGGGGTAAAGTGTGGAGAGGTCTTAGGAGGAAAGAATAGTGGGAAACAAATGGTATGAAACTAGTGTGGGAAAGATACTAGGGTTGGAAAGAGTTGAGTAGGAATGCAGACTGTGGAGATGAGCAAGCAAGGGTTGGAGGAAGGGTTAACCAAAACTTAGGAGACATAAAAAGCAAAGGTCAGGGGAAGAGATTGAGTAAAAGGAGTGTGGGGGAGAGGTAATCAAAATTTAGGATATTGTGAATAAGCCACATGATAACTTACTTCTTTGGATAATGGCACACCCAGAAGCCATAGACTGTTACTAGAAAAGTTTCAGTGACAGGGATGGGATACCTTTCAGTGAGTTGTTGGCCAAGGTGGTCCCTGATGCCCCAAAACATTACAGGCTTTGGCCAAGGCTCTTGGTTTCCCACCGGGAATAGATGATAAGACCCTATTGCTGAGGACTCCAAGTGCCTGGGTTTCAAAGTCACCTAGAAACCAAACTGGGGCTGAGCTGAAAATCTTTTCCCAGTAGACTAGCTGACAGAAAGCTGGAAAAAGCTGCCCTGTGTGCAGCCCTATGGGAGACAGAAGTCCTCAGCAGTGAAAACAGTGAATACTGCAAGCCTCAAGTTTGGCCAGCCAGGCCAAATGAGCCAATGGGTGCAATAGTGTCATGTCTGCTCTGGGAGAAACCATCTGCTCTCTAATTGGACTCGAGACCTGCTCTATGGGAAGGAATATATGCCTGGTTCTGAAAACCTAACCAAAAGCCTATGGGGGAGGTCATGAGCATTAGGAGTGTAACGCCTGCTGGTGTCTGGCTAAATGCATATATTATGCTCACCAAACTGCCCTATAAGAACTTTACTTAATGTTCATACCCATATATTAATGCTACTCTCACTTTTGTTTAGAGAAGCTTCTCTTTTCAGATGGTGGTGACCACTGGGATGACCCAAAAGGCACCATAGTGCTCAGAAGATATGACCTAAGAATGTTCAGCACTGAAACATCCCTATTATACCTTCCAACGTTCAGGGTCCATTACGGAAGAGGTAAAGGAAAGAATGTAAGAGCCAAAGGAAGGGTAGGACTGCTTGCAATGCAATAGACCAGACAGAAATTGGCATTGATATCCACGACCTCGCAGTGCCTAGCACCATCTTCACAAGACCCTCATAACAGGAGGAAAAGGTGATGACATCAAAATAAAAGAGAGACTAATGGGGGGAGGTATGGTTGAGTTTGAATTTGTGAAGGGGAAGGCGGGGGAGGGGAGATAATTATCAATGGGTTATTATATGGAAGCTGTCAATAAAAAAGCAAAAGATAAGTCATAAGAAAACCTAATGTTTAATAAACTTAAATATATATATAAATTGAAAGGAGTAGAATGAATGGAATGACCCTACAGAGATGGGTAATGCTTCTCCTAGTATCCATGGTTTTCAAGCACTAATATCAATGCCAGGCTTGGGACACCTCCACATGAGGTCTTTGTTGAAAGAAGCCTCTGAGGCCCCAAAATAACACAGGCTATTGATATGACTCTTGGCTGCCCTCCATGACTGAATGATAAAACTATAATAATAAGATATCACACCTAACAAGCTCAGGACACAGAGAAATCAAGTGAAAGCTTCCTTCCTGCTGGCTAGCTCTCATAGTTCTGGAAAGTGCTAGCTTTCCAGGCTTCTGACAAAGGATAATATCACCATCTAGTCATGAATAAGGTGTGCTCTCTGGTACAATAGTGGAATGGAGATTGTGGTGGTTTGAACATGAATGTATATCCTCCATAGACTGAGGTATTTTTGATTAAGCTTGTAACTTAAGTCTCCAGCAGCCTGCTGAAAGAGGTGTCCTGGGAGGTAGATCTTTAGTCCAGCCCTAAGATGTACACAAAGCCAGTCTGAGCTCGGGCTGCTTGTGTTTGCTGGCTGTTGGTGGTATCTCTCCACTATGGATCTATGGAAGTGAGCCACCTTCTTTATCACAATGGAATATCACCTGATTTCTGTGAACCTAAAATAAACATTTTTCTCTCATAAGCTGCTTCTGGTCAGATGTTTGTCCCAGCAATGAGAAAATAACTGCCTCGGAAAATGGATGCCAAGAAGTGGGGTCGTTGCTGTGATAAACCTAACCATGTGGGTTTTCATCTTTTGGAATGTGTCTGCGGGAGGAATGTGGGAGGATTTAGCACTTTGGACTTCAGAAGTCTTGCAGTGGCATAAGCAGAGCTTTATAAGCTATCATGGTGAGAGTTTGAAAATGCTAAATTCAGAGGGAATTGTGGACTTTGAAGGCTTGACTTATAAAATTTCAAAGGGGAAAAAGAAGTTTGTTGGAGCTGGGCTACTGGCGTAAAGGCTGGTTACACTCTTCCCCCATGGCCTGAGAATCTGAGTATGTTGAATGTCTGTCTGCTATGGGTCTATGGGAGTGAGCCAGCCTCCTCTGCCATAGCAGAATATTCCCTGAATCTTGTAAGCCTGAACAAAAAAAAAAAAAACCTGTCCTCCCATAAGTTGATTGGATGTTTGTCCCAGAAACTACAAAGTAACTGAAACAGAGATTATGGGGATAACCAACAACTCTATGACTGGATTTGAGACTTGCTTCACAGAAGGGAATACATGGCTAGTAGTAGAAACTAGGTTAAAAGCCCACTGCTGGAAAAAGAAAATGTAGTCTCTAGGCCCTAGGGAAGAACCTATTATGGCTGTATTGCTAAATGGGTGTGTTTTCAAACTACCTCCTAAACATTAATCTCTAGATATATGGATCAGTTACGCTCTCAAGCCAGATCAGAAAAGCCGTTGGGGTTTTTTTCTTGTTTTGTTTTTATTTGTTTGTTTGTTTTTGTGGTGGGAAGCAGCCAATGCAAAGAATCATAACTTGTCAAGTGCTGCAAATGTAACCGATTAATGCTTTACCCTACATAAGATCACAAGATATACACATTATCCCCCTCAGAGCTCAGGGAACATTGCAGAAGATGGGATTGAAAGAATATAATAACTAGAGAATGAAGAATGAAACAGAATGCTATGGAACTCTGGTGTCTGAGCATTCATTGCATTCATAAACACACAAAAGATATGGTTACCTGCATATGACCTAAACATGACATGGACAGTCAGCATTGTGTTTATGGATAGGGGGAGGGTTTGGGACCCTACCCCCCTCCACAATGATCTAATGAGCTAAAGGTTACTAGAAAGAAAGACTTATTCTCTTCCATGGTATAGCCACTAGTAAGAGATAAGTACAGTGAGACTGAAGGAAGTAGGGGAAGGTAATGTGGGATACATATGATCAAAATGTCATATATATATTTATGAAAATGTCAAACAGCAAATAAAAATAAGTTTCTGTTTTGATTCCAATCTACATATCAAGGATGTCAGTTGCATAAGGAAAATTTATCTTTTCCCTTTCTTAGCATTCCAGTAAGTCATAAAGAGAATTCAGACAGGTAAGTTTGTTTAGTTTTAATTTTTGTGTTCAGTGTGATCCAAACCTTGAATCCCTGATCATCCCATAATTTTTCCTTTACCTGTAGATGAGGAAATTTAGATCATTAAACCTAAGTTAGGGAAGGAAACTCATAGGCCCTTGTGTCTCACCCTCTCATCTTACAACTAAGGAAATGCATGACATAGAGTTTAAGAGGTGCCCTCACTACCGGTGCTGACTAATACCAGAACAACTTCTGACGCTCCGCACTTCCTGTTCTGATCATTTCCAACGTTTCCATACCTGCTGGAACTACACCCTCAGTCTGAAGGGAGTCTGAAAATAGAAAAGAAGTGGGCACTTTTTGTAACAATGCTAATCAAAAATTACACTCTTCCACTAAGTGAAAGTCAGAAGTTCTCACAAAGCAAAGCTGAGGGAGGGCAGGAAGTTAATTGCCTTCCTTTATAGTTCATTAGTCATTGTCCTTGTAGCCTGAGACAGGATGAAATACAACTTTTAGTAACACAGATTCAGAAGGCTCCATATGTATGTCCAAACTGGCCCTTTCACCTACTATCTCAGCTTCTCTTCTCATAAGACTAAAAATCTTTTAGGGGCCTAGCATGGTGGTGTGGGGAGCCCCCGGAGGGTCCCCAAGCGGGATTGTCTACTAGACCCAAAGACACTCACACGGAGAGCTCTCAATGCAAGACGCAAGAGGTTTATTGTACCGGTGCACCGGGGCTCGACACGAAGTCCTCACGCAGGAGAGGTGAAGAGCCCCGAGCAGCCGGGAGGTAGGGGTTTTAACGGGAAAGATCATAAAACATGCGGAAATATCTCAAACATGTTTCAGCTCAGGGATTCTTCAGATGTCGTCAGGGTGTCGCCTCGGCTCAGGGATCGTGACCCCAGGCAGGGAGCTAGGGCCCCTGCGGTTAGGCATTGTTCAATTGTCTCTGAGCGGAGGCTTTCCAGAAATTGGGTAAGGGGGTTACGGTTGAGCAAACAGGGGTTGGGCAAACAAGCACAGGTGGGCAAACAAGCACAGATTTCTAAGGCAAAGGTCAGCATTTCAGTTAACTAGTTCCTTATCTGGGCCCGGGCGGCTAGTTGCAGAAAGTCACGTACGGCAGAAAGTCACGTATAACATGCTTTTCCTTCATAAAATGGCTGTCCTTATGTCTAGGTAAAGCAAGCAATTGTACAGAAGCCAAAGAAGCAGGTTAGTTGTATTTATTGGTAATCTTTCATTTCCCCCTTTTCTTTGTCATAATTCCAATCATGGAATTGTGGATTCATTATCTGCCTGGGCCAACTGCTGGTATTGTTGTCTAAGCACCATTATCTGCACAGCACTAATTCTTTCTCTAATAAAAGTGAGTAGTTTGTTTAAAATACAAGGGCTGAAAGTGAGAAACAAAAGTAATATTAAGAGAGGTCCAAGTAGGGTAGAGATCAGGGTGGTCACCCAAGGGGAACTGGAGAACCAAGACTCATACCATGACTGTTGTTGCTGTCTTTCTCTTTTACGTTGTTCTAAGCTTTCTCGTACCCGCTTCAGACTATCTTCAACTAGACCCGTCTTATCTGCATAAAAGCAGCATTCTTCCTTTAAGGCTACACATAATCCCCCTTGCTGTAGAAACAGTAAATCTAGTCCCCGTCTATTTTGTAAAACAACCTCTGACAAGGAGGAGACTGAGTCTTTTAGATTCTGCATGCCTGATTGTAATTCTTGCAAGTCTTTATCTATTGCTGCACTGAGGGTAGCATAATGCTGGTTAGAGGTGACTAAAGAAGCTATTCCTGTTCCTGCCCCCGCTGCCCCCAGACCTACTACTAATGCTAAGGTTAAAGTAGTGATAGGCTCTCTCTTGAATCGAAGTGAAGTAGAATCAGTATTCCATATCTTCTGGAAAACATCTGCGTCTCTGATAGTAAGTCTGGGCAATAGGCTTATTAGTATACAATAGTCTTTTTCTGCTAGGAAGGTCTCTTTTTCTACATAAGTAGTGAGTCCTGTAGAGCAAGCGAGATAGGTATCTAGTGGTGCAGAGATATATTGGGAGGAGAGGCGGGAGTTAATAGTGATAGTTTGATTACAGATCTCAGAGAGGGAGCGGGGGGGGAGCATGTTAGGTCCTAGTAGGCATAGTCCGGCACCAGAAACAAAGCTCATAGTCAACCCTTGAGAGCCTGGAGGGGGTCTCCAACGCAAATTGTCAGTACTATTGGCAAAATTTAAATTTCCTGTAGTGGCCAGTCCCTCATAGAAAGGAGGGCTGGAGGAATAGCATATCCAACAGTCCTCTAAAGTATGGTTAATCATATTAAAGAACTGGACAGAGGAATTTACCACGGTTAAAATTAGACCTGCTGAAGAAAGGGGGTTAGGGGGCAGAGTGGGTTGGAAGAGAGTTGGAGCCGTGGAGATCGAAGTGGGGGAGGCAGGCTTGGGTAGTGGGAGAGGAGGAAGAGGTTGAGGAGGAAGAGGTTGATTATGAAGTAAGGAGTTAGGTCCTATACTAATTTTCTGAGAGTCCGGAAATGTCTTGCTGAGCTTAATTCTGAAAGTTAGTCCTGGGTCTGTAGAGTATGCGTACATCCGAAGTCCCCATTCAAATCCCCTAATTTCCCAGTCTTTAGTTTTTGCCTGGTCAGTGAAAGAAATCATCACCGGGTTACACCAAGTAGTACAAGGGCCTGAGTGTTGTTTTTTCTTAACAGTTATATAATCCCATGTAGAGGAGGGATTCCAATACCCGTCCCCTGTGGTCTCACACCCCCATTTTGCACAGAAATAAACATCAGCAAACCCACATCTTTTACCCAGGGGCCTGGGACGGTGTCCTCCTGGGCAAACATATATAGGGGTCTCTTGTAGGACTTTTCTTCCCTGAGGGTCAGAGCATTTGGGTTGAGGTGGTGGCACATAAACAGAGCCTGAGGATGACCCCTCGGGTGGTTGGTAACCTATGTTTATGGGTCCTCGCTGGGGCAAATAATAGTCGGGTGTTCCCCACCCTGATTCGGCTCCTAAGGCTAGCCTACAGAGGTCCACCTCAAGGGTGGGCCATGGAGTGGTTATGGATAGTTGTGAGGTAGAACTAGCAACATCACCTGCCTGATTAATGATCTGCCAGGTGTAGTTGTAGAGCTGGTAGGGGGAGGCTGCTATTGAGTGGGGTAGCAACAAGAACATTAGTAGTAACTGTAACCAAACCTTAAGATGAGTCATTATGACTCGAGACAGTAGTGGGAACACAGCGGAGACGCAACTTGAGGGGGTTGTCAGTCTTTGTCAGCTGCCAGCGAGAGTCAGGTGAGGGAGCCGGTTTAACGTGAGAGGCGTGGATCCAGGCGGCGATTCCGTCCACCTTCACGGCCGTTGGTGTTGTCAGGAGTACAGTGAAGGGTCCCTTCCAGCGAGGTTCGAGGTTTGTGGGTCGATGCCGTCTCACGTAGACCGAGTCTCCAGGCTGATACGGGTGTGGAACTGGGTCCTTAGCAGGCAGATAGGCTTCTTTCAATTTAGGCCACAAGTCACTCTGAAGGAGGTGTAGCGCTTGCAGCCTGCAGTTCAAATCAGAGTTAGAGATTGTATCTGGCCCTCTCTGGGTCAGCAATGTGCTGAGTGGAGTTGGGACTCCGAAAAGTATCTCAAAGGGGGTGAGGTTAAATCTATAGGGGGTATTGCGGACCCTGAAAAGGGCCCAGGGAAGGAGCATCGTCCAGTCTGTACAGCCAGTCTCTATGGACAATTTAGTAATGGTCTCTTTTAGTGTTCTATTCATTCTTTCTACCTGTCCTGAGCTTTGGGGTCTGTATGCACAATGTAATTTCCAATTAATCCCCAGTATCCTGGCCACCTCCTGACTTACCTGGGCAACAAAGGCTGGACCATTGTCAGAGCCTATTACCTGTGGCATTCCATACCTGGGAACAATTTCTTCTAGGAGTTTCTTGGTCACCATAGCCGCAGTCTCTTTCTTAGTGGGATAGGCTTCTACCCATCCTGAAAAAGTATCTATAAAAACTAAAAGATATTTATTTCCATATCTGGCTGGTTTTAGTTTGGTGAAATCTGTTTCCCAGAACAAGCCAGGACGGTCCCCTCTAAATCGCTTTCCCAAGTCTGTTGGGACTGTTTGTGCATTTACCTTTTGGCAGGGTACACACTGTTTTACGAGTTCTTCAGCCATATCCTTAAGTCCAATTATGTGGTAATCAGTCTTTTTAAGAGTCTCTATTATTTTTTTTGGGTCCAAAATGAGTCAACTTATGTATGTGTAACAGGAGGTTCTTTGCTTGCTGTCTGGGTAGGATCTGTTTCCCGGTTTCAGTTTCCCATTTCTGTGATTTGGTGTTAAAATGCTTCTGTATTCTTGCCATATCTTTAAGGTCCTGCTCTGTATATTCTGAGGGCAGTGGCTCAGCGAGGACAGTTTCTTTTTCAATCAAAGGGAACAGGGAAGCTCCCTGAGCTGCCTTTTTGGCTTCCTCATCTGCCATCCTGTTTCCCCGGGCTACAAAGGAATCTCCCTTCTGGTGCCCTGGGCAGTGGACTATAGCCAGCTTGGCCGGTCGGTGCAGAGCATCAAGCAAATCTAAAATCTCTTGTTTATTTTTGATTTCTTTGCCTGCAGAGGTCAGTAATCCTCTCTGCCGGTAGATGGCGCCATGTATGTGCGCGGTGGCAAAGGCATACCGGCTATCTGTATATATTGTAGCCTTTTTTCCTTCTGCCATATTTAAAGCTTGGGTTAAGGCAATAAGTTCAGCTTTTTGGGCAGATGTTCCCTCTGGCAATTTGTTAGTCCAGATCACTCTGCTCCCATCTACAATAGCTGCTCCCGCCATCCTCTTACCTTCAAGGAGGTAGCTGCTGCCGTCCGTAAACCAGGTCACCTGAGCATCTGGTAGGGGCTGGTCCATGAGGTCGGGTCTGACTCCGGTGGCCTCGGCCAGGACTTCCCCACAGTTATGTAGTACGGTGGGATCCGTGTCCGGCCAGAGGGTAGCGGGGTTCAACTGGGTGGGGGGAGCAAATCTGACCCGGTCTGAATTAAGGAGGAGACTCTGGTAGTGAGTGACCCTGGCATTGGAGAGCCAGTGGTCTGGGGGTTGGCGGATAACGCTCTCCAGAGCATGTGAAGCAATGATAGTAACAATCTGTCCCAAAGTCAATTTGTCTGCATCCTTTAGAAGTAGCGCTACAGCTGCAATGATCTTTAGGCAAGGGGGCCATCCCGCGGCTACAGGGTCTAATTTCTTAGACAAGTAGGCTACTGGTTTCCTCCAAGGTCCCGTTCTTTGGGTAAGCACTCCCTTAGCAATGCCCTTCTGTTCATGCACGTACAGGTAAAAGGGCTTGGTGATATCCGGGAGTGAGAGCACAGGTGCTGTTAGCAGGGCAAGCTTAATGCTGTCAAAAGCCTGCTGGTGTTCTTTTTCCCATTTAAAAGCTGTATTTGTCTTAGTCAGAGGATAAAGCGGAGCAGCCAGGGAGGCAAATCCGGGTATCCAAAGTCTGCAAAACCCAGCGGACCCTAGAAATTCCCGTACTTGTCTGGCATTTGTTGGGACTGGAATCTGCTCCACGGCCTGTTTACGGGCCTCCGTCAGCCACCTCCGTCCTCCTTTCAAAGAGTATCCCAGATATGTGACTTGCCTTTTGCAGATCTGAGCTTTCTTGGCTGAGGCTCGGTACCCCAAACGGGCCAGCTCCTCCAACAGCGCAGTTGTTCCCTTTTCGCATTCAGCCTGACTGTTAGCTGCAAGGAGAAGATCATCAACATACTGGAGGAGTGTTACCTGAGGGTTGGAGGCTCGGAAGGGCGCTAGGTCTCGGTGGAGGGCTTCGTCGAAGATGGTGGGTGAATTCTTGAAGCCCTGCGGCAATCTCGTCCAAGTCAATTGTCCGGAGAGTCCCATGTCCGGATCTTTCCATTCGAAGGCAAAGACGAGCTGGCTTTTTTCATGTAGAGGTAGGCAGAAGAAAGCATCTTTTAAATCCAGGACAGTGTACCAATCCCTTTCAGGTGGGAGTGAGCTCAATAGGTTGTAAGGGTTGGGGACTGTTGGGTGTAGGTCCTCCACCCTTCTGTTAACTTCTCTTAGGTCCTGCACTGGGCGGAAATCACTAGAGTTGGGCTTACGCACTGGCAGTAGGGGGGTGTTCCAAGGTGACTGGCATCTTCTCAGCACTCCTAGTTTCAAAAGTCTCAATATGTGGGGTCTTATCCCTTCCTTGGCCTCCTGGCTCATAGGATACTGTCTCACTGATATGGGCACCGCAGAAGCCTTCAGATTAATAATTATGGGTGGTTGGTGGGAGGCCAGCCCCATGCCAGCCGTTTCAGCCCAGGCTCCAGGGATCTCAGTGAGCCATTTATCAACTTCTAAGTTAGTCTGAGGTGCCTCAAATAGCCTGTGTTCATCCTCCAACTTCATAGTTAAGACTTGAATAAGTTTTCCTGTCTTATCAGTTACATGGGGGCCTTCTTTAGTAAAAGTGATTTGGGCCCCTATTTTTGTCAATAAGTCCCGTCCTAGTAAGGGGGCTGGGCAACCAGGAATCACAAGGAACGAGTGGGATACCCGGCCCACGCCTAGGTCCACCGTTCTTCGGGTAGTCCATGAAAATTGTTGGTTCCCGGTGGCTCCGAGAACCCACGATTTTTTGCCTGATAATGGTCCTCCTGGTTTTAACAGAACAGAATGCTGAGCCCCCGTATCTACTAGGAATCTTATGGGTTCCCCCTCCACTTTAAGGGTTACCCTGGGCTCGGGGAGGGGTTCCGAGCCCCGTCCCCCCTATTCATCGTCTTCCTCCAATGTCAAGATTTCTCTTGGTTTCTTTTTGGGGCAGTCTTTTATCCAATGTCCTTTTTCTTTGCAATAGGCACATTGGTCCTTTTCCAACTGCCGTCTGTTGCCCTGGTTTTGTCTCTGTCTAGGATTTCTATGCTTTTCTCTGTCTAGGTTCTTTCTATCCTGAATTACAGCGGCCAGAATTTTAGTCATATTTCTCTCATGTCTCTTATCTCGTCTATTGTCCCTTTCCTCCTGCTCTTTTACTCTTCTCTGTTCCCTTTCTTCCTCAGTTTCTCTCTTATTGTAAACTTTCTCAGCTTCCTTAACTAAGTCCGACAGCGTATACCTACTTAAGCCATCTAATCTCTGTAACTTCTTCCTGATATCTGGTGCTGACTGGTCGACAAAACTCATCAGAACTGATACCCTTTGTTCCTCTGCAGTTGGATCAAATGGTGTATATCTACGGTAGGCCTCCATGAGGCGCTCCAGGAAAACAGAGGGTAGTTCATCAGGTCCCTGAATAATCTCTCTTACCTTGGCCAAATTCGTGGGACGCCTCGCGGCTCCCCGGAGACCAGCCACTAGAGCCTGGCGGTAGACGCGGAGATGCTCCCTACCTTCAGGGTTGTTGAAGTCCCAGTTGGGGCGGGTTAAGGGAAAACCATCGTCTATCATGTTCTGGAGCTGTGTGGGACGTCCATCATCCCCAGGAACGTTTTTCCTGGCTTCCAACAGGATGCGTTCCCTCTCCTCTGTTGTGAAGAGGGTTTGGAGTAACTGCTGACAATCATCCCAAGTGGGCTGGTGAGAGAAAACTAGAGATTCCATGAGAGCAGTTAGTTTAGAGGGATCCTCTGAGAAAGGGGGGTGATTAGCCTTCCAATTATATAAGTCCGCAGAAGAGAAAGGCCAGTATTGAAGTGGTGGCAGGGGTCTTTGATCTGGGTCATCTCCTGGTCCTAGGGGAGGAGGAGGACCTATAGCCCTAAGGGGCAGGGTGATAGCGGCATCTGGAGTCCGGGCCCGTCTGCTTCTGGTCCCCGCTGCCGGCCCCCCACGTGCTCCTTCGGCTGAGGGGTTAGGCGGAGCAGTGGGAGCGTGAGATGGCGGGTATGGCGGTGGGGTGTCTAACAGGAGTAAGTCTGTCTGTGTATCCGGATAGATCTTCTTCCTTTGTCCTGAACCTGCAACAAGAACTGTGGCGGACTGCAAGGAGTCCTTGTTAACAGATTTGGGGGAAATCCAGGGTTTTAGCCAAGAGGGAGGGTCCTGCACCAAATCCTGCCAGGTAAAAATGTAGGGTAGCTGGTCAGGGTGGCCTCCGGGCTCCTGTAAAATAACTTTCTTGACAGCTTGGATAACCTCTAGGTCAAAAGTTCCCTCCTGAGGCCATCCCACATTCAGCAAATTCCATTCTCCTTGGCATAAAGTTTGCCATTTTCCCTTCTTAACTTCTACTGATAAGTTATGAGCTCTCGTCTTAACGTCAGTCCAATGTGTTAGAGTCAAGTCCAGAGGGGTAGAAACAGTCTGTCCCATTTTGGGAGGAGGATAGAGAAAGTAGAACAAAATGAACAGAAAAACACAGAAAACAAAGAAAAAAACTGAGTTGGCCTGCCCGCCGCTTAAACAAAAACAAAAGCGATTCAGAGGGCGGGGGGCTAGGCCCGGATGGTGCCTTGCGACAGATAAGAACTCGGTCAGAGTTCTTCAGATAGGAGACAGAAAACAGGTCTGTCTCCTCCGGGCAATCAAGAGCGTCCTCCAGATTGCTTGGGTGGTGGTCCTCAGGCCCGTCAGCCCCGACCTGCCACACCCCAGAGCAAGACACCCAGAATTGAGAATTCTCAAAACTGGACGAGGTTAGACAAACACAATGAACATACAGACAGACAGACGTAACAGGAGGCGCCTCTTACCTCTGAGGGATCCGGAATGAGGTCTGGGGTCTTGTAGAGATCCCGGAAAATCTCGGTGGGACCTCCAAATGTGGGGAGCCCCCGGAGGGTCCCCAAGCGGGATTGTCTACTAGACCCAAAGACACTCACACGGAGAGCTCTCAATGCAAGACGCAAGAGGTTTATTGTACCGGTGCACCGGGGCTCGACACGAAGTCCTCACGCAGGAGAGGTGAAGAGCCCCGAGCAGCCGGGAGGTAGGGGTTTTAACGGGAAAGATCATAAAACATGCGGAAATATCTCAAACATGTTTCAGCTCAGGGATTCTTCAGATGTCGTCAGGGTGTTGCCTCGGCTCAGGGATCGTGACCCCAGGCAGGGAGCTAGGGCCCCTGCGGTTAGGCATTGTTCAATTGTCTCTGAGCGGAGGCTTTCCAGAAATTGGGTAAGGGGGTTACGGTTGAGCAAACAGGGGTTGGGCAAACAAGCACAGGTGGGCAAACAAGCACAGATTTCTAAGGCAAAGGTCAGCATTTCAGTTAACTAGTTCCTTATCTGGGCCCGGGCGGCTAGTTGCAGAAAGTCACGTACGGCAGAAAGTCACGTATAACATGCTTTTCCTTCATAAAATGGCTGTCCTTATGTCTAGGTAAAGCAAGCAATTGTACAGAAGCCAAAGAAGCAGGTTAGTTGTATTTATTGGTAATCTTTCAGTGGCGCACGCCTTTAATCCCAGCACTCGGGAGGCAGAGGTAGGAGGATCACCATGAGTTCGAAGCCACCCTGAGACTACATAGTGAATTCCAGGTCAGCCTGAGCTAGAGTGAGACACTGCCTTGAAGAAAACCAAAAGAAAAAAAAAAAAGGACTAAAAAACTTAGAACCAACCCTTGCGTTTAGTTAAAAAACACAACAAAACAGCTAAGAGGATATCTTGTTAGAATTAATAATTATAAGTAATAATTAATTGCTTATATGTCCCTTATAACTAACATGAAAAGAAAACTTTTATATTCAAGAGATTTCCAGGATGAAATGGAGTAGACTTTCAAAAAGGAATTAAAAAAAAAGAAAAAAGATCACTTTTCTCAACATAAGTTCCACAGTAGCCTATGGCAGCACAGATAGAAAAATTCCTTTGAGGTGAAGAATTATGCCAGGAAAGGATTCTAGGAAAATGCAAAACTATTAACCTAGGAGTATAACATTGCCTTTTTCTAGTGCCTTTAAGCAGATGACAAGGCACGTGTGAGAGAGCACTGGAGATGTTTGGCAGGGAAAAGCAAATTGTCTTGAGAAAACAGGGTAATAACGCACATACAGAAGCAGAGTTTAAAGATAGAAAGCCGAAAGATGGAAAAGGTGCCTACTGTTGTTCAAAGCTGCCAAAACCCAGAAGAGCAACCTTTATTCTCTGGACCTTATGTTTAATCTGAAAGTTAGCCATCTCACCAGAACTATGTAGTGAAGTGCATGGTGCATGCCAGCACTGTGGGGAGGATGCAAGCCTGTGGCTAGATTGTGGGGATGAAAAGCCACATAGCATTTCTAGTACCAAGTAACCAGAAGCAACAGATACAGATACACACCAGGTAGGTTGGCATAACCAACCGTACTCACAAGGCCCCACCCTTGAGATTAAATCCACTGAAGAAGTTCATTTTCTGCCCTAGTCACTAAGACTGCCTTATCGTAATACCCCAGACTGAACAGTTTAAGCCATGGACAATGTGTATACATAGTTCTAGAAGAGAGACATCTGAGGTCAAGATTCTGGTGAGGCCCTTTTCTTTCTGGCAGATGCTTTTGCTCTCACTTGGTTCTCAAAGATTCCACCTCTCCATGCGTTTACGTTGGTGCTTAAGGCTGCAACACATGAATTTTAGCAGCGCACAAACATTCAGCCCATGAGTTTCTGTATTAAACCTGGGAGCATTAGTCAGCTACACATGCAGAGCAGAGGCCTAGCATGTTCTGTGGAAATTTCACAGCCCTAGGTAAACAATGAGTGGGAAGAACATGAGTGTGGGACAAGAAAGGACTTATGGAAGAGAGGAAAGAATGAATACCTGACTATGAAAACTACATGTTAATCACTTGTGAGATGAGACAGAGAGGGAACAATCATAGACCCAACTCACATACGTGCTGAGAGATGATGGCTCCCAAGGACAGACGGTTTCCTAGTAATATAACTATAGCAGTGAGGATTAAAGACATTACTGGACAGAAAAAATGTGCTAAGGTTAATAAATTGCTCTGGAAGGTGGCGAAAATCACTGGAGTAGGAGTAGAAGGAACCGTGGGCTTGAAACATAAGTAGTAGAGATGGTTTGAAGTATGGATGATGGGCAATGAAATTTTGAAATTATTAAAGACAGTGTCTAAGTTTTGTCTGTGGATGTTGGTACAGGAATGTGGGGTATATTTGAGAGCCGGGGAGTCTTTCTCAGCTCTTGGTTAGGTTATAGCCCAGATGTTAGGGTGCCAGTTGTTCATGGTCACACCAAACTTCTACTGAGACAATGGCCTGTGGATTCTTGTCATATAAATCTAATGAATGAAATCCACAGACCATAGAAGGTGAAGTTTAGAAAGATTTTATTATATTGCTTAAAAGAAGGAAGGACAGAGCTCCTGCTCTGAGACAGGAAGAGGCCCCAGGAATGGGAAAGCCTGCCTGCTGTCTTTGACTAGAGTCTTGAATGGGGCTGAACCAGTCAGCTTATCCATGTGCTAAGTGCCTGGGCATTTTGCCAGGTTTCTAGGAAAGAGAGAACTCCTTTGGGGAAGAAGAGATAAGGAAAGACTAGGCCCTTCTAACATTTTTGGCCTTCATCCAGGTAGACGGCTATGAGCATTCCTGTAGAGAAAAAGAGATGGGGAAGAACCAGATTCTCTTTATAAACGTAAGGACATTTCTCTCCTTACAAGCACTTTTAGTTTACTTTTGAGGGCCCTATTAACTCTAAACTGTCTCAATGTGAGTGCCTAAAATACACAATGGAAAGGAACATCATTATATCAAAGTATCAACAAAGGTGATTTAAAGTGTTACTGGGCCATTAAGTGCTTCAACTTAAACAATGTCTACTTGAAGTGGGAAAGGCAGCACAGTATTCAGTATTTCTGTAGCACTAGGAAAAGATGCCTACTGAAGGACACTGAAGTGAGACTTAGCACAACAGGTAGCTGCCAATCAGAAGGTAGGGGCTTTTGAGATGGTAGTAAGATAATGTAAGGGGCCCATGGCATCAAGCCCTCAGAACTAAAAGGTTCTATTAAAAAAATTCTTTACTTATTTGTGACAGAGAGAGAGGAAAGTATAGGCACACCAGGGCCTCTATAGCCATTGCAAACAATCTCCAGATACATGTGATACTTCGTAAATCTGACTTTATGTGGATAATGGGAAATCAAACCCAGACCAACAGGCTTTATAAGCAAGCACCTTTTACCACTGCTCTGTCTACTCATTCCAATTGTAAAAAAAAAAAAAAAAAAAAAAATCTAATGGACTAAGTCAGGGCCTAAGAGTCACAGACAAAGCATGCAATCACTATTCTTTCTAAGAAACAGAACCTGATTATATGGTCCTTCCTGCTATGTGGCATCACGTGAGACCACAGCAAGAGTTAGAAGATAATTGAAGGTCAGCTTGTGCTGTATAGGAAGATGTGTCCTTCATGTCCTTAGCATCCATTATTTTAATAAAATATTCTTAGAGTTAACACATTGGTTCCACTGGAGTAATCTGAGCTTTAAAGATTTGAACTGTTGAAAATGTTATCCAATTTAAGAAGAAACTATAGACTTGGGGTCTGGACTTTCAACTACAAGTCTTTAACCACCCTTTGGGTGGGCCATTTTTGATTTTGCACTTGCCCTGGGCCCAGCAGTCAATAAATTCATTTATGTACATTTGAACTTGCAATCTGGTTCATTCTAATTAGATACTGTTGGTACCAAGGAGTGGAGTCATTTGCTGCTAGACACCTGACTGTGTGACTTTGGCCTTTTGGAGCTGATGTTCAAGAGGAATGTGGAAGGATTTGTAAAGAGATGCCTTGCAGTGCTGTAAGTACAGCTTGATGAACTATTCTGGTCAGAGTTGACAGACCGGAATGCAGTAAGAACTATGAACTGTGCAGTTTGGCTCATGAGGGTGAGAAAGAGCTCTGCTTGGATTGGGATGGGAGCAGTTTGTGTGAGAGGCTTGCTGTTATGACCCTGACCTGAGAACTTGTGTAGGGTTGCTTTTCATAGAAATGGACTGGTATGAGCAGAGGGATATGGCATAGAAAGAAATCTTTAGGCTGAAACTACTGCCTGTTCAGCTGCAATTGAGAGATTATAACCATCAAGATTGGGTCTGCTAACCTGCATTGGGATAACAGAAAACATGCAGTCTTATGAGGGGGCCAGAATACTAAAGGAGTGTCCTGCTCTTCAAAAGCTGCTTTATTCCCCCTGGATTAACAAGTTAGCACCCCATCTGGTATTATGGAGTATAAGAAACACAGGAAAGAGAGGGTCATTGAGTTTGCAACACAGCCTTGTGTTTTAGAAATGGTCATAGGCAGTGTGAAGCAGGTTTGCTGAATGCCTGCATGGAGACCCAATGGAGCCATGAGGATAGACCATGGGTTACAGTGGAAACCCAGTGGAGATGCTGGGACCACGAGATGGCTGCTAAGGAAAGCTGTTGGCCCTGATGAAGTTTTCCGGGACTGTGAGTAGCCTAGCTGGAAGGGTGGAATCGGAATTCCAGAGACTTGTCAGTGTTTAGAATTATCGAACTTGGAGATTTGTCACTGGCTAGAGTTGTTGGGCTTGGAGCTACAGAGTTTGATATTTGCCGTGTTTAAAATCTTGTATTGGTTGAATATTTCTTTGCTATGCCCCAATGCCATCTTTTGCTATGTAAATGTTTATTCTGTGCCATTATGGGTGGTTTTTTTGGTGTATTTTTTGGTACTATGGCTCAGTTAAAAGATCTTGGACTATGGGAATGTTTGAACATCATTGGGATTTATAAAAACTATGGAGATGTTTAAAGTTGGACTGAATGCATTGCATTTTACATCATGGATAGTTATCAGTTTATGGGGGCCAGGGGCAGAATGTGGTGGTTTCATTCAGGTGTCCCCTATAAACTTAGGTGTTCTGAATGTTAGATTCCCCAGCTGATGGCAATTGGAAATTAACACCTCCTGGAGGAAGTATATTGTTGGGGGCAGGCTTATGGGTATTATAGTCAGTTTTCCTATGCCAGTGTTTGGCACACTCTCTTGTTGGTATTATCCACCTTATGTTGGCCAAGGGGTGATGTCCAACCTCTGCTTATACCATCATTTTCCCCTACCATCAGGGAGCTTCGCCTCGAGTCTGTAAGCCAAAATATACCTTTTTTCCCACAAGCTGCTCTTGGTTGGGTGATTTCTGCCAGCAATGCGAACCTGACTGCAACAGATGCCTAATTTAGTAAAGGACCTGATCCAAGCTTTCACATGGGATGTTTCTGGTTGGCTTCTCCCCCTTCCCAGCTTGGGAGCTCTCCTGATTTTTGTCCTCTGACTTCAATTTCCCCTTAATAAATCTCTCCTAACTTGCCCTTGTCTGTATTTTTCAATCCTCTGCTAAAGGAGGACAAGAACTTGAAAGGCGCTGACGTGGATTTTTTTTTTTTTTTTTTTTGAGAGTCTCTGACTTGGGAAGCTCTAAGGCCACTCAGAGTTTTCTCCTGCAACAGAATGAAGTGAGGAATGAAACTTTTGCTCAGCCCAATGAACCACTGTCTAGTCAAGTAGAACTGACTCTAACAATTAGCCAAGCAATGCTCATTCCCATGGTATGCTGAGTAAGGCAAACAAGCCTCACGCTAGAACTTTCCTTCATTGCTCCCCAGGTATTCTTGGAAAGAGCTGACTTGTAGAATGCATTTATATGTTCAGTTAATATGTATTGATCTCCTAAATAAAGCCTATTCCCCAAGCCCTTTCCTAAGAGGGGAAAGATAGTGCCTGCATTAGCAAATGGGGCCTTGCCAATATCTCTTGTTCAATACTTGCTCCTTGGAATTGCCTGTCTTTAAATAATTAAAAGGTTCACATATATCTTCATTTATTCTCAAGACCAGGGTGTTTCCAAGATCTTGAATTAGTCAATCCCTTTACAAGGCAATTGATCCAAGACTAACACCATGCAGATGAATAAAAACATCCATCATAAAATGGGTTTTTTTTCTCTCTTTTCCTTTTGTGCCCTAGATATTATTTAATGCCAAGCAGGAGAATTGTGGGATACAAAGCAAAAAGGGAAGAGCCTTCAAAGTGCTGAGTAAGGGGAAAGAGAAGATTTTTAAGGCTTTCTGGAAGATGGTGAATGGATGTGGTGATTAGGAGAAGGTAGCATTCCCTCCTATAGTCTTAGGACCTTGAGACTTGGTCAATTTCTGTAACAGTAGGGATTTAAAAATCTCTACATTGGGGTGCCATATGCCATGTCTCAGCTGCAAGAAAAGGAAAATAGGGAAACAGTGTTCTTAAAATCTAACATCCCAGCCTTTTTTTTACATTAAAAAGACCAGAGAAATAAATTCCTAAGAAAGGAATAAGAGGGGTGGGGAGCAGAGTTGGTCATGAGGTGATAGGATGATGTGCCAATCTTGCTAACTGCTTCCTGGTGGATTGGAGCACTGTGGGGTTAGGAGGACTCCCTATCTGTGTTTGTGGCATAGCTTCATTCCTACAGTATTAGCAATATATAAGGCTTTGCAATTTTTGAAACTATTTCTTTAGCTTAATTAACTTATTCCTTAAAAATAAATATATAAGTAAAAATTATTGGCTTTGGTTCATAAATCTGCAAATCAAGGTTCTTAGAAGTTAACAAACTTCCTAAGAAAACAGGTATAACTTAAGACAGAGGTAAGACTCAACATTGGGTCCATCTGCCCTTAAATCATGTTCTTTTTAATATACTATTATGGCTTTCTAATAGAGAATCTAGTACTATTGAGAAGGGTAGCTGGAGTTACTTAAATATATCTAATTTGACAATTTAAGCCATAGTTAACTATTGCAAAGCTAGACCTTGATCACAGGTTCTCTGGTCCCTGTGAGATATATAGGCTTACTCAGGTCTTTCTACCAAGCTATTCCAAGATGTCCCTCCTAGGCCCCTGAGCACTACTTTCCTCTTCAAATAAGTAGTCCCACTTCCAACCAGTGGGCGGTACAAGTGTGGTGCTGTGGGACATTGGCCCCAGGTACCCACTTCTTTATACCTCAAATATAAACCCAAGGTTCGTATTCTTCACCAAGCAGTTAACTAATATATAAGGAGAGTTAGTGCAAGGCAGCTTGAAGTGGGAGGCCTTTATAAAGATCTTACAGCACAGGAGCATGTCCTCTTAGCCTGAAGTTTTCATATTTAATTTTTTTCTTCCTAACATGGAAATAGTTTCTGGTAGACTGTCAAATGCCATAGCATTCCCCTTTCCATTTGTGCTTCCTTGGTTTCATTTTCCCATACTGTTGAACCTAAGATCCCAACTGCACCATTTTAACAGCATCCCTCATTCCTGCCTGCTCCTTTCTTCTTGCTTATTTAATAAACAGAAGTTTTGTGGAAATCTACCATCTTATTTCCTTGTGTCTGCCCCAGGAAAGATGAGCACATCCACACAAACCCCACAAACCAAGACCCAAGTTGCAACTGTGTCTGCTAGGCCTTCTCCAAGGTGCCATCCTATTTCTTTCTGGACCATCATATCCACATATCAGGAAGTGTTATTGTCATATACTTGAACATCTCCTAGCTTAATAAAATTTTCAACTTTCTCTGTCTCGAGAAAGCTCCCTAATTCTCCTCACAACACCACAGCAAAACTTCCAAGGTTGTTGTCTATGCATACAGTCTGCCCTATTCCCTCTCTCCCATTTGTTTGAAATGCCACCCACTGCCTTGTATCCAGATCTAGTCAAGGTCAGTAATAGATACAATAAAATCCATATTGCCAAAAGCAACATGCAGTTGATTCTTTCAGCAGCATGAAACCCACAGATGATATCCGTTCCTGAAGCCCTGCTTTCTTAACTTCCTCTCCACCACATTCTCCTAGATTTTCTCTGAGCTCACTGGCCTCGGTATTCATGTATTTTTTTTTTTTTTAAGGTTATGTCTGGGGTTTTTTTTTGCTTTCCGTTGACACTTTTGTCTGAGGCAATTTACTTCAACTGTTTGTGATCACATATCTGAATCCCAAAATGGTAATTCAGATTTGTTGAGCTGAACAAACCTTCCTCATTGAATTATACAACAAAAATCATTCATCATATTGTTTAAGCCAGAAATATGCAAATCATTCTGTTTCTTCCTTTTTTATTTCCTCCTGACATGAATTCATTGTAGGGCTTAGGTATTATGCTTCAAAACTCTTGACTCTACTTTCTTATGTCTATTTCCACTGTCACCTTTCATCTTGACGTGTGTGTGTGTGTGTGTGTGTGTGTGTGTGTGTGTGTGAAGGAAATCACACACCATGGCATATGTGTGGAGGCCAGTGGTCAACTTTGAGTGTCAGTCCTCAGTTTCCACCTTGTTTCAGGGCCGAGTCTCTCATTTTCTTCTTCACTGCTTTCTGGCTGCAAGCTTCCGGGCTATTTTACTGTCTTCACCTCCCTTTCCACACTAGGAAGTGCTGGACACTACCGTGCCAGCATGCGGCTTATAAGCAAGGGCTAAGGATCTGAACTCAGACACTCAAACTTGTGCTACAAATGTGTTATCCACTGAGTCACTTCCCCAGCCCTCACCTGCATTCTGTCACTGTATTTAACAGCTCTCACCAGCCCCACTTTGTCTTAATCTTACACTACAATATTCCAGAGCAAGAGAAAAAAAAAATCTTAAAATACACATCACATAATCTGACCTCAGTTTTGAATCCTCTCAAAGCAACCCCTTTCTAAAGGATATCAAAACTCCTTTCATGTTTCACAAGCTGTTGGTGGTGATCAAACATCACCTCTGATCTGTCTCGTGTTTCTCTCTTTTTTTCAGCCTATTCCAATAGCACTGAACTTTGAGATTTTCCAATAAGCCATCATTTTCTTATCTTGTCCTCTGTATATCCTTTTATCTCCCTCCAAATTTATCTTTGGCTCTTATTTCTCAAACTTCTCAGAGAGGGCTTCCTTGCCAGTCATCACTTATGGTTTGAGTCGCAAATGTCCCTCAAGGGTCCACGTGTTCAGCAATTGTCTCCAGCTAGCGATACCATTGGAAAGTGGGGCTTGCCTGCCCTATGCATATCGGATTTGCCATTCCTTGCAATCATAAGACCCAATTCCTTAGAATTAATCTTTTGCTATCGATATCTTAATATTTCTGATACTGTGGAGAGCCCTGATACAATGTAGATGTTTACATTTATAAAAAAAATACCCTAAAATCTGATTTTTACTAAAAAAACTAATCAAGATTCTATTTAAAGATGTAAAGAGAAAATTGTGTTTGTGCACGTGGTGTGCAAATAAGTGTGTGAGTCTGTCTACATACACTTACATGCAGTGTATGTCTTTGTAGGTATATGTATTTCTGCAAAGATATGAGGAAAGTGGTTGACTTTGGAAGAAATCTTAATCCTGAAAATGAAATGATAAGAAGGTAGCTGCTTTTAGACCAGACTTAATGGAGGGGTTTTCCTCCACTAAAGGACACCACTGTGCAATAAGACACTAGTGGAGTTTTGTTTGTGCATTAATGAATTCTTTGAGATGGGGAAGTAAAATTAAATTAAACTATTATTTGCTAAATACTGCCTCTACCCAACATGCTGTGCCAGGTGATCCAAGGAAATAAAAGTGAGTACAATGAAGTAACTGTCCATAGTGTACTTAAAGACTGGTGGGAAACATCAACAACTCCATAATTCATCAGACAGAATATTCAGAAAACATCAGCCAAAAATATTATGGAATATAAAGGAAGTTATCATATTTAATGGGAGGATGAAAAAGACTTTACAAAGTTGCATATGGGCTGGACCATGAAGGAGGAATAAAATTCCAAGAAGCAAAAAGGGAAGTTGTGGCAAAGATTATTTCAGGAGAAAGACATAGGAATAGAAAAAAAAAGAAAAAAATGTACATATCCTAGAAATTATGTAAATTATGTAAAAACTGGGAGCTGAGCTGTTGCAGTCAGGTTCGCATTGCTGTTAGAATTCACCCATCCAAGAGCACCTTTTGGGAAAAAGAAAAGAGAGAGAGATTTACTTAGCCTTACAGGCTCGAAGGGGGAAGCTTCATGATGGCAGGGAAAACGATGGCATGAGCAGAGGGTGGATATCACGCCCTGGCCAACATAAGGTAGACAATAGCAACAGGAGAGTGTGCCAAACACTGGCAAGGGGAAACTGGCTATAACACCCATAAGCCCGCCCCCAAGAAGACACTCCCTCCAAGAGGCTTTAATTTCCAATTGCCATCAGCTGGGAACCTAGCATACAGAACACCTAAATTTATGGGGGACACCTGAATCAAACCATCACATTCTGCCCCTGCCCCCCCCCATAAACTGTTAACCATCCATGATGTAAAATGCAATTCATTCAGTCCAACTTTCAAAGTCCCCACATTTTTTATCAATCCTAATGATGGTCAAAGATCCCCATAATCCAAGGTCTCATAAAACCTATAATGGCACAGAATAAACATTCACACTGCAAAAGATGGCATTGGGCATAGCAAAGGAATACTCAAGCAATACATGATTTAAACAGGGCAAACACCAAACTCTGTAGCTCCAAGTCCAACAACTCTTCAGCGACAAATCTCCAAGTCTGATAATTCTAACCAGCAACAAGTCTCTGGAGTTTCAATTCCGCCCCTTCAGCTAAGCTACTCACAGTTCTGAAAAACTTCAACTGGGGCCGGCAGCTTTCCTTAGCAGTCCTCTTGTATTCCTGGCATCTCCACTGGGTCCCCTCTGAAACCCACAGTTCATCCCCATGGCCCCTTGGGGTCTCCATGCAGGTATCCAGCAAACCCACTTCACACTGCCCATGGCCATTTCCAAAACACAAGACTGTTGAAACCTCAATGACCCTCTTTCCTGCATTTCTTATACTCCATAATACCAGGTAGGGTGCCAATTTGTTAATCCAGGGGGGGGATAAAGCAGACTTTGAAGACCAGGACTCTCCTTGAACACTCAGGCCCCTTCAAAAGAGTCTACATTCTTCTTGTTGCCCCAGTGCAGGACAGCTGGCCCAATCCCAAAGGTTATAATCTCTCAATTGCAGCTGAATGGGCAGCAGTTCACCCAAAGTTTTTTTTTTTTTTTTCTGTGCCATATCCCTCTGCTCATACCAGTTCATTTCTACACAAAGCAACCCTGCACAAGTTCTCAGGACATGGGAATAATAGCAAGCTTCTCACACAAACTGCTAGCCCAGTCCAAGAAAAGCTCTTTCTCACCCTCATAAACCAAACCTCACAGTCCATAGTTCTTACTGCATTCAGGTCTTTCAACTCTGACCAGAATAGTCCATCAAGCTGTACTTACAGCACTGAAAAGCATCGCTTAGGCCAAGGTTTCAGATCCTCCCACAATCCTCTTGAAAATCAGCTCCAAAAGGCCAAAGCCACACAGTCAGGTGTCTAGCAGCAACCCCACTCTTGGTACCACTTTACTGTTGCAATCAGGTTTGCATTGCTGACAGAATTCACCTGACCAAGAGCAGCTTTTGGGAAAAAAAGATGTTTATTTTGGCTTATAGCCTCTAGGGGGAAGCTCCATGATGGCAGGGGAAACAATGGCATGAGCAGAGAGTGGACATCACCCCTTGGCCAATATCAATTGGACAATAGCAACAGGAGAGTGTGCCAAACACAGGCATGGGGAAACTGGCTATAACACCCATAAGACCGCCCCCAAAAATATACCACCTTCAGGAGGCTTTAATTTCCAACTGCCATCAGCTGGAAACCTAGCATTCAGAACACCTAAATTTATGGGGGACACCTGAATCAAGCCACCACATGAGCAGATCTGCAACTTATTTACTAATTCAATAAGCTATTTAGTATTTCCCAACTTGGCAAGAATATAAAGCATATATAAAACAGTGAATGATGAAAACGGGAAAGACCAAAGTAAAAACAGCAGATATGCAAAATTTTATTTAAAACAGCTTAACAAGGTTTCACTTCCATTTGAGAAAAAAATAAGCCCAGTTGTGAAGCAGGTCACCCTGCTCCGTAAGAGCTAATTAAGGTTTGCTCAAGACATGGTTCCACGAACTTCAGGACGCCCCGAGTCCTTCTCATGAGGTTGGCTCCTGCCTGCGTGCTTAGTCACAACACTGCTCAATCTGAATTCTACTGCCCTGCCGTTCTTGAGTTCTTGTTCTCACATTGCATTGCAGAGCTGTTCTTTGTCTCTCAGGCACTCCTTATCTTCTCCAGGATTGAGCTCCTGCAGTTTTACACTCATTCCTGCATCATTAATTTCCCCCATCCTGACATAGTGTTCTCATAATAGCATTATCCTTTGCCAACTTGAAAACCGTTGAGGTCCATCTATTGCCCTAATTCTGCTTTCCTATGCATAGAAAAATACTCATCAATTGTTTATACACAATGCAGCTACTTTTGCGTATCACGTACTTGCAAGTAAAAATGTGTTAACCAAAATGGTTAGTGCATGTAATGATTAAAGAAAAGGTACTAGCGTTTTCACTGCGATACCCCAGGTGTCAGCATTGATGGAAAGATGTCCGGAACTTTAGGGAAGCCTGTCATGGGGTTGTACCTGTCTGTGATCTGAACAGATTAGTCAGTAAGATTCAGTATCTCATTCCCAAGCATCTACTTTGCCCAGTGACCCTTTTATCTAGAATCTTTATGGTCTTATTTCCTTACGTAAATATATATATATATATATATATATATATATATATATATATATATATATGTGCATATATATATATATATATATATATATATATATCTTTTATGGAGTGTGTTCAGGAGGCTTGAGTGTGGAAAGAGGAAGAGAGATTGAGGAGCAGGGCTGAGCAAACCTCTTCTCTGTGGTTTTTGTGTGTTGGTTTTATATCCTTCAACTTTACTGAAGGTATGTATTAACTCTAGGAATTTTTGTAGATTCTATTGTGTCTTTTAAGTATACAACCATTTTGTTTGCACCAGGGTTAATTTGACTTCTTTTCTTCCTACTTCCATTCTTTTTTATGTCTTATGACACTAGCTTAAAAGACACTTTTAGATGTGAAATTTGGAAATGTGTCCTCAGTTACAGCGCCATGTGGGAAGAGCTGTCCTTCATGTGAATCAAATATTACATTTCGAAACCAAGAAAAGAACTTTGAAACACACAGCCAAGCCCAGCTACCTGACTTTGTTCCTAAGGGCAATATGCCCACTACAAATTCAAATTGCAGGAGCGCTGATGGTGGGCTTGTTATGCGAACTTCATGTTGTTCTCTACCTTCTGCTTCAAGAAAGAAACTAAACTCCGTGTGTGTGTGTGTGTGTGTGTGTGTACTACAGTTCCATATACAAGAGGTACCATTCTGGCCATAATTTGAAACCATATCCCTTGTAAGATTCAAACTTGGAATCACTTGAGGAGGATGCTGGTGGAGGGGAGAGGGGAAAAAAAAAAGACAGGAAAATAAGAAAGTTGAATTCCTACCTCCTTCCCATTTTGCTGGGAGTCAGCCCGGCTGTAGACAATCTACAAACACAGTTGGCTAAGTGAGGGAGAAGCGTGCTGGTTTCCCGGCGGGTACACCGCAGCCCTGCCGGGACGCAGAGCTGAGCTTCTGGTGCTTGCTCCTGGCTGGGGGTGGCCACTCATCACAGCAGGTCATACGCTGTCCTTGTTGTCTCTTTCAGTAGGAGCTGAAGGGTTTTTTTTTTTTTTAATTTCTTTTCTTATTGAGAACTTTAATATATGAACATATTACAAAAAAAATAGGACTGCGGATGAGAGAGGGTGATGAGGGAAAACTGAGCAAAACACATTTGATGCTTGCATGAAAATGTCACAACAAAACTCATTAATTTTGTATAATTAATATATCTTAACCAACATGACAAAATAACCATGAAGAAATTTTGTTGCCATAATTGGGTTTCATGATGGTGTTTTGCTTTTTTTTTTTTTAACAAATTTTATTTTGCTAAGCCACACTCCTCGTTTTGTGAAGAAAACTGGGTCAGTGAGTGACCTTATAATCAAGTCCCAATCCTTAATTAAGGAGGATACAATGGGCTGATCTCCCTCTAGTGGACAAGTGGCACCCCCTTTTATTGCAAGAATTGCTGGCATCATCTGATCATGAGTAAATTCACACACAGGAGCTGTAAGGAGAGGAACCCAGGGGAGAGAAGAGGTGCACTGAGTACCTGAGTCTACATTTCTGCCTTGATGTCCCACACTTTCCTTTTTTTTTTTTTAAGAGAGAGAGAGGGAGAATTGGCATGCCAGGGCGTCAGCCTCTGCAATTGAACTCCAGATGCTTGCGCCACTAGTGGGCATGTGCAACATTGTGCTTGCCTCATTGTTGTGCATCTGGCTTATGTGGGATCTGGAGAGTTGAACATGCGTCCTTTGGCTTCACAGGCAAGCGCCTTAGCCAATAAGCCATCTCTCCAGCCCACATTTTCCTTTTAAGGAGAAAGCAAAGTGAATCAAAGTTTTGATACTCATTTTCAAATGATCACCCTTGAAGTGTTTGTTCTTAACTCTTTGAATGTGATTAATGTCTCACTAGGGTGCAGGGCTGCAGGTGTCCTGTAACTTTCTATGACTGGTTTTGAAAGGCCTGTTCTGAGGGGCAAACTTTTTTTTTTTTTTTTTTTTTTTTTTGGAGACAAGCTGTTGAAGGACAAATGAGTGATTAAAGAATCCTGTTTTCATAAGCAAAATGAGCCCTGATGTCCCTGACCCACTCACAGAGACATGTCAGCTACCTCACCAGGTGCACAAGTTTCTGTGAATTATTCTTGTCAGTGTCCTCTGCCAACCACACCCCTGTTCAAGCAAACAGCCATGTCCTCTATACTTTGGACAGGCTAAACAAGCTACTCCCAGTTTCCTCCTGCCCAGTAGACAGACTCCCCCAGGTACTCCCTGCTTTCAGTTGGGAAATTCAGACTGAAGTCTGTGGACTATATGCTAACAAGACTCTGTGGCCCTGAGATGTGTGGTCATTTTATCTGTATGTGCAAATGCACAATTGTTCACACGTGTGCATATTTGTCTTCCTGGATGTAAGCTTGTACACTTGGAAATTATCCAGTTTTCAAAGAAACATTACATACCATTAATGAACAGTCTCACCCCACTGGAAAAATAAGCCACAGCAGTGGCTCCTGTACCTGAACTGTGGAGCCAGGACGCCTAAGTTCTCATACAACCAGGACTCCTCAGGAAAGGAACTCAGTTTTTCCGAGCTATTTTGTCATCTGTGTAATGGGAATAATAATATGTAATAATAATAGAAATGAACACATTCAATTAATGTGAGAATTCATAGTACATTCATTGTACTTACAAATTGCTGGACCCATATTAATTGTCCAGTAAGGTTTATTATTTTACCAATATATGTAAAGAAGCTGTGAAATTCTGGAATCTTGAAAATGTTACCATAGACACCACACATTTTTTTAAGTAACGATTTTTTTAGATGAGTTAGAAGCATACCTTTACCTTTTGACTAGAAAATGTATAATCTTTTTTTTTTTTTGAGGCAAGCCCAATAAACTGGCCTTTTCTTTATGCAAGAGAGCAAGAGTGACAGAGAGAGAAAGAATTGGCATGTCAGGGCCCCCAGCCACTGCAATCAAACTCCAGACATGTGTGCCACCTTGTGCACATATGCAACCTTGCATGCTTGCATCGCTTTATGTGTCTGGCTTATGTGGGACATAGAGAGTCAAACATGGGTCCTTAAGCTTTACAGGCAAGCGCCTTAACTGCTAAGCCATCTCTCCAGCCCAAAAATGTGTAATCTTAATTATGGCTCTACACATGAACCTGCATTATATAACTTTAAAGCAAATAGTAACTTGGACAATTACTTAGTTGATTCCATTTTACAGGTGAAAAGTTGGCTTTCTCAGTCATCCTTGTGTTGTTTCCACAGTCCAGGACCTTGTAATTGTAAGTGCATTTTATCATAGCTCTCAAAGTCCTTTTCAGCTTTATTATTCTCCTCGTCCTCCTCTCGCTCCTTCTTCTTCAACATTTCATCAAATTCTTCCAAGTCCATAAAAGATGGAGAGTGGCTCTCTCTGTGAGAAACATCCATCCAAGACTCTCCCAGTCCCTTTTCCCAGAGCCAAGTCTTCTCCCTGTGAGACATGGTACATCACAATTTTATCACTGCACATATCAGTGTCAAGATGCGTGTCACATTCTATTTCTTTCTTTGACCCATTAGTTCACAAATTTCTTGGAGACAAAAAAAATAATAATAATATGGCCTTACACCTAAGGAATCTCACAAAATAATGTTCCCTGAGGGAAAATACAGCAAGCACAAAGGAATTTAAAAGACATATATTTCACTGGTGAACCTGAGCTTGCAAAGCGCCATGGGACATAGAAAAGCTACCATGTACAACTGATGCTTTCTCCTTCCCAAAGTCAGCTACGCTGTCTGGAATGAGGGCCAGTCCAGGAAGGCTGTGAGAAAAAAATTCAGAGCCTGTTCACGTCACAGAGCCAAAACTCTAAAACTTCAGAAGGGCATAAGACAAGGCCTCAAGCCTGAAAATGGAATATGTAGCAAGAGTGTGAGGAATGTGTGTGAGAGAGAGAGAGACTTGCTGTCTTTTCTGTCAAAGGGTTAAAAAGATAGAAAAACTCAATTCAGGAAGAAAGCTTCTATTTCCATATTTGTTAAAAAAAAAATTTTAAATCCTTAAACCTTCCATTTCTTTAGGTTTCCTCTGGAATCTGCAGCATTTTCATATTTTGGCCAGTCACATAATAGTATGAGGTCAAGCAAACACAGACCCTTATGTTAGGGAATAAATATTCCAGTAAATTTCTTCCTGGTGTGTTTTGCTTGCCTCAATTCTTTAAAAGCTTTGTCAATATATCTTGGATTGTGCGGTCATTCGTGGACCCTGGACTCATTCCTAACAGTGCACAGGAACAAGACAAAAGCTTGACTTCTAGACCTCTACCTAGATCTCAAGTGCTCATGAGACTGGGCGGGGATGAGGGAGGGAGTGACACCTTAGGTCTCAAGCTGGAAAGCCTAACAGCAAAAGTCAGATGGAGTGTTATAGGCTCTCCTCTCCCAATTCCTGAGCCCTAGCTTCTAATGCCGTTGCTCAACTTTTCTTCCTCGTTGCACCTTAATTTAGGTCATGACAGGTGGTCACATCTTTGCCAGCGCAGTAATTGTTTGGATGGAAACAGTGCTCTGAGCCTGGGCTTAAAACAGTGTTTTGATTCTTTTGGAAGAAAACACAAACATAGGGCTGGAGGGATGGCTTAGCGGTTAAGGCATTTGCCTGCAAAGCCAAAGGATCCCGGTTCGATTCTCCAGGATCCATGTAAGCCAGATGCACAAGGGGGTGCATGCATCTGGAGTTTGTTTGCAGTGGGTGGAGGCCCTGGCATGCCCATTCTCTCTCTCTCTCTCTCTCTCTCTCTCTCTCTCTCTCTCTCTCTCTCTCTCTCCCTCTTTCTCTCTCAGATAAATAAATAAAATATACTTTTTAAAAAACACAAACATAGGCTCCTGAAGCACTTGTGTATCTATCTATACAGAGGATTCACAGATTTCTCGAGACTATCTAAGGGGTTGTGAGGTGAATGATGATTGCTTTTGGGCCTCGAACTTCTTCATTCACAGAGGAGTCCTGTGCCTTCCAGAGTTTTCTGGGGGGGGGGGCGTCTCTAGAATTCATTTCCTGTTGTAGACCTGTGCAGAGCCAGAAAGGAGCCTAAGTGCTTCGCCAGCCAGAGAGAAGCATCTGTGGGGTGCTGCAAATGTCCTGAGCCAGTGTGGAAAGTCTGGGGTACTATATTGACTGATGATCATTAGAAAGGAATTTGTTCCCCTTTCAAATGTGGCTTTGGTCTTGACAGAGGGCAGAAACAGCTGGCTTCTCTTATCTTTATACTATCTGGAGACCTGCTTGTCCACAGCTAGAGAGAACAGCCATGAGTCCATCTTTGTGGCCAAATGGTTCGCATCTCAGATCATCAGGAGCACCATCAGAATTTGTTCCTCACAGCACAGCCTTTTCAGGGTATGGGTTGAGGTCCGGAGGTGAATTAAACACTAAGTTCTCTGAGAGCAGCAGCGATTTCTTTTCCATGGTGCTTAGATTTAGTCTGGAATGTAGTAAACTGTCCGTGGTGCTAGAGCACCTAGGAGCCCTGAGAGATGCAAGAGCAGGGACAGGCATAAGCACCCCTGAGGCTGTGCTTACCCAAAAGGCCGCTTTTAGGACATTGGTCCATCCTCCTGGTCTCCAGCCCAAATGCCATTGTAATCTTGGATCACTGTGGCTTAATGAGAAAGGAAAGTAAATGTCAATAGAAATAAGCACCTTAAAGTGTGACCTTGAGAAACTGTCTCAAATAAGGTGATGTGCAGGCAGAGGGAAATGTCTATGGAAGGCCCTGCTGGTGGTCCGCTTAACAGCCATTACGCACTCATTGCTGTTATCAGATAACCACTTGATTTTGAAATGTGAAAACATTTACATTTTCCAAGCTGGAGAGAAGACTTAACGGTTAAGGCACTTGGCTGCAAAGCCAAAGAACACAGGTTCAATTCCCCAGTACCCACAGAAAGCCAAATGCACAAGGTAGCACGTGAGTCTGGAGTTCATTTGCAGTGGCTAGAGGCCCTGGGGAACCCATTCTCTCTCTCTCTGTCTTTCGCTCTCTCTCCACACACACACACACACACACACACACACACACACCTCTTTCTTTTACAAGAAAATAAATAAATCTTTAAAACATAAAAAATTAAAAACTTATGTTTTCCAATTTTTCCAAGATAGAAATGACCACAAAGCACAAAAATTTCCCTAAAGATACTAACTCAGAATGTGTGCACCCACTCGTACCCCACCCCCATACTTTGGCCTTTGTATTTTCTCTTTTCTCTTTCAGGGACAGAAACAAGATGCTTAAGGAGCAGTAACAAGGCACTACACGGAATTTACATGCAGTGACAGATACATGGGAAGTGCTTGGGTCATTAACGGCATCATGAGCTATCGTTTCAGACCTGGACTCTCCACTCCAGTCTTTTTGTCATAAGAGAAAAATTACACCACTAGTTTGTATTATTCTGTGTCTGATTGACTTTTCAGCCAAATGCAGTCTTAACAGATGTGATGTTCCTTCTCTCTTGATGTTTCCTAAGACTCCATAATTCCCCTGAAACAGACACAAGTTGGAGTAGAGGAGAGAAATATAGTAAAACTACCATCTCTTCTAATTACCAAAATGAGTAAGTTTCCAGATCTAGGTGTGAAATAGACTCTAAAATATTTAATTTCACTTTAGAAGAAAATATGAAAGATTTTTTCCCACATTTGAATGTATGTATAGCTTCTAAAATCTATAACATGCTACAACACAGTGTGAGATGTTAAGAACAATGCCATACCATGGTTTTGTTAATTCTTCAATTTTCACAACTAGAAAGTAACACTTTATGGTGTCATCTTCTTTCCCCAGACCTAGCTGCTTGCCTCTTCACTGCAGACCTACTTTATTCTCTAGCAAGATCTTCTCTTGTCTCTTTGTCTATGTGTCCCAGTGTTATGAATCATTGTCAGGGCAACTATTGATCAGATGGGGCAGTTTAGCATCTTGTGTTTCATCTTCACTCATCTCTTCCATTGAAAGTGAAAGAATTAATGCTATGAGTTCCTAAATAAAATGAATTCTTGGTTCTTCACTTTAGTTACTTCCAAATTTTCTCATGAGGTGTTCAGACTTGGCTCAAGTGAAAGTAAGGTACCAGATTTCATCCCACTGTGACTGTGAATGTATCACGACAGAGGAGGGCTGAGGGAAGGACACATCCAAATTTATATTCTCTTAATGTTCCAAGGTAAAACTACAGAGTTTAGGGGAAATTCATTACCTTTTAATAGATCCTGTCAGCAAAAGAAGCTCAACAATCAAATATTGAAAAGCATAGATTAAATGGCAAGAAAAGCCCAAAAGCAATTATCAGACCTCCACCTTGTGCCAGAAATCAGAGCTTCCTCCAAGTTCCTTCTCTCCAGAAACTTCCTGAGGATTGTGGCTGTAGCAGACAGCTTCGGGTTCACTGAGATGAACTTCCAGACTACGCACAGTTATGGAGGAAGGGATATTTATTGAAGCTTACAGATGCAGGGGAAGTTCCATAATGGCAGAAGAAGCTGGTCTGCCTTCACAGGACCAAGCACAGAAAGAGAAACACAAGCCTAAAGCCAAAAACCAAAAGCCACAGCACACTTCAGGAACTCCTGCTAGGCATACTTTGCATATCTTTAGATTGAAATCTGAAACCCACCACCACACCTTAAGATCCACACAATGGCACTGACTCCAGCCAAGAGGCTGCACATGCAAACTACAAATAAACAACTGAATATATTGGGGGCCATCTATTCTATTCAAACCACCACAGTGGCCCTTTCTCAGACTCAGTTTTCCAAACTGTGGGGGCTCCAGGCTCAGGTTCTGTGTTAGCGATACTCCAATTTCACCGGCTTCATGATCAGGATTCCTCTTCCTGCTGAAGTGGCCAATTGCCTTGCACCCATTTCCAGTGGTCCTACCCAAGTCCTAGACTTTGTTTGCCCTGACTGCAGCCTGTGTCCTTGGGAAACAGCTATGCTCCATAATCAAGTTCAGAACAGTGGTCAGTGGTATTATAGACTCTCTCCTGTTATCTCTCTCTCTCTCTCTTTCTCACACATGCACACACACACACGCACACACACAGGTATTGAGCACAGGAGAGATGTCCTACCCTAGATTGACCACTGCCTCTGTCATATTCTTCCTCTTGCAGGGGAGCATTACAAAACCCCAGCCATGACCATTGCAGAACTGGGAGTTCATGAAACCACGAGCTTATGGACTCAGGAAGTTCAGTGCACATCTCAACTTGCTGCTTTTTTTAAAGTAAGAGACTATGATATCACACACCTTTTCTGAGCCTCAGTTGCTTCGTCTTTAAAATGGGATTGATGATTATCTGTGTGCTTTGTGAGGATTAGGTGAGGTAATATAACATACACTGAGTTCTTAATACCAGGGCTTACACATGCTTGGTAAGATGGTGTTTTCAATAACAGATCTCTTCCCTGAACAGTTACTTGGAGGTTAGGAAGCTAGGCAGGCTCGTTCTTCACCTATCCCGGACAGGGGATCTCCGTGGTATTTCTTCTGTTTTATCTCCTGGATGGAGATGATAATCATGTGTTGCTCTCTGGTCAGATTCCAAAACTCAATCTCTGCCCTCCCTCCTTAGTAATTTATTTTTCTTGATCTCTTTCATCCAACATAACATGCAATAAAAAAAATTAGCCCTGAGATATGGAAGTCTAGCCTCCCTTCAGTTTTGCTGGCCATATCAAAGCAGTGGTGGGGGTAGGCTAATGCAATGGTGGGAAAGAAGGCAAAGCAAACAGAAACCACTGGAACCTGACAGATTATGCTAAACTTCATAAAAGATGCATGAAAAGCCTGGAATCCAGAGCAGAAAAGGCATCCATGTGGAGTGATACTTGAGATGGACTTTGAAAGATAGGCGGAGCTTCAATTCGTGAGCCATGGATGGCGAAGGCAATCCAGCAGAGGTCGTAAATCAGGAATGAAATGCCAGGCAGAGGCAAGTGAAGCACCTTCAGCTTGTGGGATCCAGAGACAGAGTCTTAGCTTACCCAACCAGAGACTAGCTTCAGATGTTACTGTCTGGCTAGGCATCTGTCCTTTAGGTATCTCATTTTCTATAACGGGGGGCCAAAAAAAAGGTTCTTGGGGAAAATGGAAGTTGAGGAAAAATGGGGAAAAAAATCATGGAAACTGGCTTAATTTTCTCTATGGAGATTGTTGTGTCCTTCTGCATTGATGACAGAGAATTGGGAGCAAGGTATCTTTTCAGGTGGTCAGTCAGGGATATGAGGCCCAAGCAGAACATAGGTCCAATCTGCCCTGGCCAGACTCAGAAAAACTCTAGTCTGAGTTAAAATGGCCATCAGGAGCTGCTTCCTAGTCCTTCATCCTGGAAGGTTTTGTAGGCTTTCTTCAAACCTCTGTTTGCATCCTCTCCTGGGTTGATGGGGCCTTCCCAAGCCTGAACTACCTTCTGAGAGACCGTCAGAGTCCTTCCTACACACCTGAACCTGGCAGTGAGGCTCATCACAGTTAAGTGCCTGATTTACATTTGCAGTGTTATAAAAAGCCCCATCCAGGCTACCACGCAGCAACCTATTCAGGACCGTCCCAGCTTTTGGCTTCTCTGGGTTTCCCTCACTTCAATTCTCCCTTAGTAAGTCTTTCATAGCCTCTCCTTCTTTGTGTTCGTGTTTCTCAATTCGTTGTTAATTAGGAACAAAGCACTTGGAAGTTTGATGGATTAACTGAGAATTGCTGGCTTGGGGAGTTCTAATTCCAACCACAACCCTCTTCCGTAACATTAGTATGATATCTACATAATCTCATTTTAATATATATATATGCACATATGCAGAGTATATACACATTTAATATACATGATATCGTTTTCATTTATATACACATATACATGGCACATGGTGTGCATGACTATATCTATTAATATGTACTATATGAATAGATGTACATATATAAACATACACTAGGTACAAACATTTCACTAGAATTACTTATGCTTATGTATTTATCTTCCATTAATATAGTTAGGTGAGTTTTCTTTATCTAACTTCTGCTTGAAATGTGTTATTTTATCACAGAAATAATTTTTTCAATAAAAAGAATTGAAAAGTCATAAATTCTCACTTTCATTTTTCTAACTTTCCTTAATTTGCAAGCATTCAATGAAGTAATCTTGTTCTAGGAAACCCAAGTGTAGAATAAATGAAGCACTGAAAAGCAAAAACCAAATGATACCTTGCTTTTTCTCAGTGCTTGGCTTGGTAATGTCAGGGAACATATAGAAATAGAAATTCCCTGGCTAAATAAGATTTTATCCATAGCAGAAAGATTATATAATGAGCCTGCTCTAGTCTACATTTCCGAAGCAGACCTGTGAGATGTTTAAAACCCCAGTTTAACAATCTTCTTCAAGATTTCTGCCAACTGCAAAGAAGAAAGTCAGAAGAGAGATAGTGTTTTGTCTGATCTTGTCCCACACCCACCCTGACCTTATGTCAGGTCATCTCTGCCTCCCTGGGGAAACAGGAGACGAATGAGTTACATCCTAGTTGCCCAACATTCTTCCTTATTTCTGATTTAACACATTTAAACATTGCATCACCTGCAGCTTTAAACATCACTCAAATTATCAGTTATTATCAGAATGTATTCATTGCTCAAGTAGAAAGCGAATTAGTGAGTTAAAGGGATGAAAAAAAAATAAGATAGAAAGACCTTGAAAGACCTAATGAAGAATTTAGCTTTATTCTAAACACAGAAGGAAGTCACTGGAAATCTTCATCAATGCAGTGATCTGGTTATGAGGGTCACCATTGCTGCTTAGTGAACTAACTGGAATGACACAGTGAAAACAGCCTACCAGCTGGGTAACAGTGGGCTAGGAAGAAGATAATATGTGTGTACACACACACACACACACACACACACACACACACACACACATCCATTGTATTACTTACTTTTGAAAGACTCTTACTTTAGAAAGAGTTCAATGGGTGGTCCACTTTTTAATCCCAGGGAGGGGAGGCAGAAGTAGGAGGATCACTGTGAGTCTGAGGCCAGTTTGGGACTACAGAGTGAGTTCATTCCCCCATTAAAATAAAATTAAATGGCTTTCCTGGGTGCCTCCATCTGGAACCCCAAATCTAACACAGGGTTTCCTGACCTGGAAGTACCGAAGTAGAGCTATTGCCAGGACAAACTCCCTTCCTGCCCTACTTCGCTCCTTGTCCTTCGTTGGCCTCTGCTGAGACTTGTGACCCCTTCTCTTCCTTCCAAAGGCTGAAGAGCTCAGCACTGAGCCAGGTGACCTATACCTTAGGCAGGGAGTCTGGGACTCTCCATTGACTGAGCTTTGTCAGAGTACAAAGACATTTGACCTATTGTTTTCTCTCTCCCTTTTTACCCGTGTGACCTTAAATCACACAAACTTGAGAGACTTAAAGAGATGTGGAGACATCTGTACCAATGTCTTCTCTCCACCTAATAGACTGTCAAACCCAGAGTTAGGGCCTACTCGGGTCTCTCCTTCCTCTTCCCAAAGCTCAGGGACAAATGGCAAACATTTTCTCTCTCGCTCGCTCGCTCACTCTCCTCCTTCTTAGGAATGTCCCCCCCCCACACTTTCTTATTATGCCTCTCTCTGCTCCAAAGCACATTTCCAAAGTTTTGCTCTAACTCCTCTGCTAAAAGTCCAGTTTCAAACATTCAGTCTGCCACTGTAAAGCCATTCCTCTAGGTAGCAGGAAATGGCTTCCACACTTCTATAATCAGATAACAATATATCCAGATTCTGGGTTGGAAAGATGGTTCCGCAGTGAAAGGCTCTTGCTTGCAAAGCCTGCAGGCTTGGGTTCAGTTCCCTAGTACCAATGTAAAGCCAGATACACAATGTGTCACATGTGTCTGGGATTTGTTTGCAGTGGCAAGAGGCCCTAGCATGCCCATACACTCTCTCTCTCTCTTTCTCTCTCTCTCTCTCTCTCTCTTTCTCTCTCTCTCACACACACACATAAATATTTTATTTATATTATTTATTTATTTGAAAGAGAGAGAGAAAGGCAAATAGGGATAGAGAATGGGGCACGCCAGGGCCTCTAGCTGCTGCAAACGAACTCAAGATGCATGTGCCACCTTGTGCATCTGGCTTTATGTGGGTCCTGGGGAATTGAACCTGGGTCCTTTGGCTTTGCAGGCAAACACCTTAACCACTAAGCTATCTCTCCAGTCCAATTTTTTTGTTGTTGTTGGTGTTGTTTTTGTTGTTTTGAGGTAGGGTCTCAGTCTAGCCCAGGATGACCTGGAATTTACTATGTAGTCTCAGGCTGGCTTCCAACCCACAGCGATCCTCCTACCTTTGTTTCCCAAATACTGGGATTTAAGGTGTGTGCCACCACACCCCATTCTCTCTCATAAATAAATAAAACTTTAAAAAAAGATTTCCAGATTCTCTCCAGAAAAAAAAATAAAATAAAACCGCTTTGCCTGCAATTTGCCCTTAGTCAGGAGTTCCACCAGGTCACAATTAACCTTTCCCTTCACCGACAGTCACAGCACCAGCGCGCAGATGGAACCACCAGCTACATTCATGCCTGGCTCTGCCAGCTAACTTCTCCTTTCATAACTGAATAGAAAAAAAATATTGCTTTTAAATTCAACACCTCCCATAGCTCTTGCCCCTCTTTCCCACTCTTTCCCCCACTCAGTGCTACCATAATTCATTTAAAACTTAATAAGAAAAACAATTCATCTCCATAATTTTTGCTTCAAAAGAAAAACACTGTAACAGTTGACAGATATTTTTGAAGGTGAACAAAACATACCAAACTTTAATCCTTCTATTTAATATTGCTTTAAGGCTAAGATTTTTAGATGGTTTCTAATTCTTCTTATAATGACTTAAGACTTTAGCAAACTAATTAATTTGAGTTTATTAATAAGACACAGGGCAATGAAGATGTTTTGCCTGTATTTGCAACTATTAAGATGCAAGCTTTCTGTCTTGAGTTTTCATTTTAAAAAGTGCTCCTAGTTATAGTTTTCTAGATTTTCATTTAAAAATAAATATAAATGATATAATTTCTTTTTGGATTTTTGAGGTAGGGTTTCACTCCAGTACAGGCTGACCTGGAATTCGCTATGTAGTCTCAGGATGGCCTCAAACTCACAGTGATCCTCCTACCTCTGCATCCCAAGTGCTGGGATTAAAGGTGTGCGCCACCACACCCAGCTTGTATTTCTGATTTTAAAAGGTTATGTTAAAGGTTATTAAATTTCTAGCTAAGACATATTTAAGTTAAACTTTAAAATGTGACATTAGCCCTGGAGAGATGGCTCAACAGTTAAGGCATTTGCTTGCAATGCCTGATGGCCTAGGTTTGATTCCTCAGTAACCATGTAAAGCCAGATGCACAAAGTGGCTTATGTAGTTTGGATGCAGTGGCAAATGACCCTGTTGTACCTATTTATTCTCTCTCTCTCTCTCCTTGCAAAAAAAAAAAAAGCTTTTAAAAGTTAAATATATATGTATATATTAAAGGTGGCATAATTATATTACTAAAGGTTATCAAACTTTAAAGATCAAAATCTCAAGAATCAAAAATGAATACCTGATTCTGTATTTATAAAAATAAAGTTTTCTTAAATGTAATTCTGCTCCTAACAATGCTTACAAAAGTGGCTTACATACATGGATTTTGTGTTTTTACCATTTTACTTGATAAGACACTTAAAATCAATGACTAGATTATATCCCATCTAGTGCTCCCATATCTGACCGCTGTCCCCATAATGCATGATCCACAGTACCCATGGTGTTGACCTGCATCCCCAATGAGGAAGACCTCTTCAGAAAAGGGACACGAAGGAGGGAAAGGATGGTACCAACATGTCATCTTTATATACAAAATACGTCCATATCTAATAATTTAAAAAATTATATCCAGATGTTAAATTTGCATATTTTCTTATTGGATAGTGCCTTGATTTGTTCAATTTTAAAAGCAAATTTTATTCTAATAGATTAAAAATAACATAATTATTCAAAATTTCATTGAATTCATATCCTCCAAAATGGTGACTAGACAACTGACTATAATAAATTGTTAGGGTTAATTGAAGCTTTCAGGTTTTTTTCAGCCTGAAACCCTTTCATTAGTTATAATCTAAGACCTCCTTTGATCTCTGTGCCAAGTAAGTAAAAACTTTGAGCTGTTTCTATTAAAGACTATTAAAAGGAACTTTTAAATTTGATAACTTCAAACTTAAAAATTGGTTAATTTCTTAAATTCTTCCCAAGACATTTCCAGTGTTGTGTGATATATATTCTTAAATGGTGTATCATTTGTAAATGTCATGTCAGCTACAGACAAATTATATAAAAGGTCCAGACCTTTGGCTAACAGATCAATGTGACCCAGGGGTTTCTTTTAAAATGACTCTGTAGATTGAAACATCTCTCTCTCTGATACCACAACTGTCTCCTACAGTGCTACTATTGCTGCCAGTTAAGTGTAGGCTAATGGTAGAAATTATGACATGAATTCTGTCTCTGTTTATATTTCCCAAATAAAATATTGCCATGACTAGAGTGTTTGAAAATAAAACATCTCTCTCTCCTGAAGAGCTGCCTTCCTGCCTACTCGGCCCCATATGGCAAACCTTGAGTCAACCTTACAGCAACATGAGACAATATGCTTGGCAAAAAGAGAACCAAAGCTGGGCATGGTAGCACATGCCTGTAATCCCAGCACTGGGGAGGCAGAGGTAGGAGGATTGCCAAGAGTTTGAGGCCACCCTGAGACTACATAGTGAATTCTAGGTCAGCCTGGACCAGAGTTAGACCCTACCTCAAAAAAAAAAAAGGGAACCAAGAGCTGACGCTGCCATAGCTATGTTATTAGAACTTCAATGAATGACTCATGTAATTGTGGAGAGCTAACGACTCCAGGTTGAGAATAAAAAAATCTTGTGGGCCATTGTAGTTAGCATCTTGTTGCTGGACAAAATACCTAACCAGAAGCAGTTTCTGGGAGGAAAGGGTTTACTTTAGGCTTACAATTTGTTGTCGTTGTCGTTGTTTGTTTTTCTGTTTTGTTTTTTTTTACAGTTTCTCTGAATTTATATACAATATAATAGGATAAACAAAAAATTGACAGATACAATGCACAGACACATTTATTTCATTCTATTCAATTGATAGCTTAATTTACTTGAATAACTTGACTTGTTAATCTATCATAATAATGACCTTAACAGCTATGAAAATTGGGCTGGAGAGATGGCTTAGTGGTTAAGGCCTTTGCCTGCAAAGCCAAAGGACCCAGGTTCAATTCCCCAGGACCCACATTAGCGAGATGCACAAGGGGCTCATGCGTCTGGAGTTCATTTGCAGTGGCTGGAGGCCCTGGAGCACCCATTCTCTCTCTCTCTCTCTCTCTCTCTCTCTCTCTCTCTCTCTCTCTCTGTTTTTCTCTGTCTAATAAATAAACAAAAATAAACAAATATTTTTTAAAGCTATGAAAATTATACATGCTAATAATTTACCATTCTTGAGCAATATTCAATGGTATACATATCCCAGGGTTTGTTTTTAAGTGCTCACTAGTTGAAGAACATTTTTTATTTTTTCATTTCTTTTTATTAGTTATAAACACACTCCACATGTAAACAGCACGTGTTGATACCATCCTTTCCCTCTTCCTGCCCCCCCAAGGGACCCTGACTTCATATCTGTGGATTTTTTAATCCAAAAAATCAATTAGTAATGAATCAGAAATAAGTGGAGACAAATTGTGGCACATATGTGTGGACTTTTTTCTCTTATCATTACTTCATAAATTACACAGTTAAGAATTAGTTACATAGATTTACATTTTGTTGAGTATTATACGTAATCTAGAAATTATTTTAAATATGTGGAAGGTTGTGCATAGGTTATATGCAAACATTGCATCAATTTGTAGAAGGGAGTTGAATATCTGAAGATGTTAGCATTTGTAAGCAGTCCTGGAGCTAAGCCCTCACAGATATCAAGAGATAATTGTATATATAATATCCACTGATTTGTGTTTCTGTATTTTTATCTTTAAAATATAGCAGTTAAGGATCAAGATGGCTTCTTGCATTGTGGGCTTCTCCAGTGCTATATGCTGCCCACAATCTGTAAAGGGTTTCATTACATGGGAGGTATAGTGCTAACCTCTAAGTGTCTTACAGACTTAGAAAAGCATCTGAAGAGCAGTAAATACAGCAGTAAGAATCTGAAGAAATGTGTCCCAGGGCTGGAGAGATGAGCAGTTAAGGTGCTTGCCTGTAAAACCTAAGGACTCATGTTCAACTCCTGAGGTCCCACATAAGCCAGACACACAAAGTGACTCAGGTGCTCAAGGTCGCACATGCGCACAAGGGGAAATACATGTCTCTCTCACTTTCTCACATAAAAAAATGGCCAGTCGGTTGAGCTTGCCTCAAAAAAAAAAAAAAAGGAGGAGGAGAAAAGAAAAGCCATGTGTCCTGTGTGGGTGGGAAAGCTACTGCCAGAGATCAGCTACCTCCCTAAGAATTGTTGGCCAGGGAGGCCCCAGAGGACACTACAATGAAAAAGGTTATTGCTATTATTTAAGTTGCATTCAATAAGTAGATGATAAGATCCTACTGATGAAGAGATGGCATCGTTTGGTTAGAGAACATGGAGAAATCAGGCTTGGACCGAAATGGGAGCTCCCTCCCTGATGACGGATGATGGAAGGTGCTATGTAGGCGGCTGTAAGAGAATTGTCATCAACCGTCCCACCAAGCTACGGAGCCTGCGTACTAAAGCAGCAACACACCAGGCAAGATGCGCTTGCTGCTGCTACGGTGGCAGACTGTTGTGGCTCAGTGAACTTTTCGATTGGCTCTAAGGCCCACTCAATGTGAAGAAGCTCATGTCTGGAACTGTAAACATCTGAAAATCTGGCTGGAGAGAGCATAGGCTCCAGTGGAAAGCAACTGTCATTTTGTTCAACTGATCTGGTGCACCTGTAAAATTGCCCTCTAAACATTTGTGGGTCCACCCGCAGAGTATCACTGCTATCGCTGCTACTGCCTGCCTTGATTGTGGAGGAGAGCTCCTTGCAGTGGGCTGTGGACACTGACTGAAAGCTGCCGGGAGCAAGTGACTGTTGAAGTGAAGAGGCCACCCCATGCTCAAAAGAAAAAAAAAAAAAAAGGATGATCGACATATCATCCTTTCCAAGGCTCAGAGAACTTTGCAGGAAGAGGTGATGAAAAGAATCGAAGAGCCAAAGGAAAGGAGAGGAGCGTTACATGACATTGTTCCTCTGGGCATAATGTAATGCCACGTGGGAGTAGAGAATGCTTTGGCCCAGTAGCGATGTCTGCTTTGCAGCAGAGCAATACAGTGACAGCCAAGTCTACGGCTATCGTAATGGTGGTTGACAGTCCCCAATATAATACTGTTACTTAAGATGCCAGGTATCATTCCCTCCTGACCCCCACCCCCAGCTGCAAGTAATCTTGGCAGAATCCAGGTAATATAGGAAGCGGAAGGCAAATTAGAAAAGGGACTCCATGATGCACCTTCCATGACAATGTAATCCAGGACTGGGTGGGACTTTGTGGTGATACCTTTGAGCCACCTACGCTCCTGTAAGTAACTGCTCACTCATGCTTTATAAGTACAATAAGAAATTATTACATACACTTGCACAGTCAGCCCTCTGTATCTACAAATTCCTCATTTACAGATTGAGTCAACTGCAGATTATTCACTATGTAATTATATGGTTGCATCTAAATTATGTGTACAGTCATCCCTGCCATTTTAAATATTATAACCTACCTACATGTAACTTAACTAGAAGGAGGAGGTATGTGGGCTATACGCAAATCCTGCCTTATTTTACATAACAGACTAGAGCATGCACCGAGTTTGATGTCTGAAAAGGTCCCGAAACCAATCCCTGATAGATACTGAGGGATCGTTGCACGTTCTTTGGCAACGTGGTGTTCTTGGTAACATAGAAAACATCCCTTCCCTTCATTTTTTTTTTATGCACTGTGCCAGTTAGTCACCTCCAAAGTGTTTTCCTAGATGTCAGCTTTCCGAGGGCGACCACACTTCCTGATTTCAAGCAGAAATGAGGGATTCCCTAGAACTTGGCTTCCAGTGATGAATTTTCATCAGACAAGCTGGGGGAGTCAGTCAGCTGAGTGTTTTGAGTCAATGTAGTTCTTCTTTTTCCTTCTTGTCTTCCCCTCTCAGTTGAGTGGCTGCTAGCTACCCTGAGGCCACATGTGGGAAACCATGCTGAGAAATCACCAAGTCATTATCGCTCAAGCACTTAAAAATGACATCTCCTGGGCTGGAGAGATGGCTAAGTGGTTAAGGCACTTGCCTGCAAAGCCTAAAAAGTCCAAGTTTAATTCCCTTGTACCCGTATAAAACCAGGTGCACAGATTGGTGCATGTGTCTGGAATTTGTTTGCAGGGGCTAGAGACTCTGGTGCGCCCCTTTCTCTCTGTCTCTCTGCTGAGCATGATGGTGCACATTTTTAATCCCAGCACTTGGGAGGCAGAGATAGGAGGATCACTATGAGTTCCAGGGCAGTCTGAGACTACATAGTGAATTCCAGGTCAGCCTGGGCTAGTGAGCCCCTACCTCAAAAGAAAATTTTTTAAGTCATCTTTTCTTCTACATTTCTAACCAGAAAAGTTTCCAGACCCTGTCTACTCATGTTCTCTTTTAGATCTTGCTAACATAATAGCAAATTTTTTTCCAAATCTCGTTTTTCCCAAACACCTTGACTTTGATAAACGCTGCCTAGAACAGTCAATACAGATTATCAATACATATAACCCTAATGTTTTCTAATGACTTGTTCTTCTCTTTTTTTAATATTTTATTTAATTATTTACTTATTTTAAGAGAGAGAGAGGCAGATAGAGAGATTAAATGGGCACACCAGGGTCTCCAGCCACTGCAAACGAACTCCAGACTCATGTGCCACCTTGTGCATCTGACTTTATGTGGGTACTAGGGAATCAAATCTCAGTACTAAGGTTCACAGGAAAGCGCCTTAACTGCTAAGTCATCTCTCCAGCCCCTAAGCCACTTTTTCTAAAGCTGACAGACATATAACCCACCTTCTCAGTTATCATAGTTTTATTAAATGTTTTGTTTCTGAGTATAACAAGAATCATTGTCTCCCTACCTCTGATTCAGTTTTCCTGATGCTAGCCATCTAACTGAGAAATTAAGGCTTCATATCTTTTTTTTTTTTTTTTTTTTTTTTTTTTTTTTTGGTTGTTCGAGGTAGGGTCTCACTACTCTAGGGCAGGCTGGCCTGGAATTCACTATATAGTCTCAGGGTAGCCTCAAACTCACAATGATCCTCCTACCTCTGCCTCCTGGAGTGCCCAGATTAAAGGCATGCACCACCACCATGCCCGGCTGCCTTTTATGCCAGCTTTTTACTTTACATCAGTTTCTAAATTTGTTAGAGTAGATGGAGCAAACAGCTATATTAAATACTCCCCAAACTGCAATGAACTGATAATAAGTTTCTGTCTTACACATATATGACTTATGCTAGTCCAATGGCTCACTTCCATTTCCTGGCTGAGAAAGTCAGATGGCTTCTTACACGTCTCCATGACTTAGTTTCCCTGTCTTATGAGGTGGTGTCCAAAGGGAGACAGTATGCAAGAGGGAAAGCACACCTCCCCACATCTGTTTGGCACATGTCCTTCCTGTTCATATTCCACTGGGCACACAACTCATCAGTGACAGTGACCAGGATGTGGGGGAAAGATGAATGTTAGTAAATGTGCCTGGTGTCTTCCCTTCTGTAATACACTGAGAAGGCCCTCAGTTTATGTCAAGGGTATGCCAGTTTATAACACTTCAGTTTATCTCTACTCTGAGGTATAGGTCACTATTCTCGTCCCTTGTTCTATGATGATGAACACTTTTCTCCATTCATTTCATGGTTACTACCAGTATCCCTATACTTCAGCGGTCTTTTTACACAACTATACTTGTGTAATAGGACATGATCCCTATGTTGACCTCCTTACACATCTCAGTGGTGGGCTTACAGACATTTCTGTTTCAAGGGTGTTAGTAATCACCAGAGAGAAAGATGAGAAATAACCCAAGCAGCTATTGGAGTTACCTTAATTTTTATTTTCTAAAAATATTTATTTATTTATTTATTTATTTATTTATTTATTTATTTATGAGAGAGTGAAAGAAAAAGGAAGGGACAGAGAGAAGGAAGGAAAGAGAGCAAGAGAGCACACCAGGTCCTCTAACCACTACAAACAAACTCCAGACACATGCCACCTGTGCATCTGTCTTTTACATGGGTACTGGGGAATCAAACTCAGGTCTTTAGGGCTTTTCAAGAAAGTGGCTTAACTGCTGAGACATCTCTCCAGCGCTGGGGTTGCCTTCTTGTTCGGTACAAAATACAGACCAGAATCAGCTTATGGAAGGAAAGGGTTTGCATTAGGCTTATGGTTTTTGAGGGAAAGTCTTATCACGGTGCAAAAGCTGGTTCACTTCATCGTACATCCACAGCAGGAAGGAGAAAGAGCAGCCAGAGTTGAAGCTGCCTCAGAGCACACCTTAGGGCTGGACTCCAGATCTGCCTCCAGTGACGTACCTCCTCCAGCAAAGATCTGCCTGCTGGAGGCTAAACATGAAGCCTAATCAAAAATACCTGAGTCTATGGGGGACATTTACATTCAAACCACCACACGGGCAAAGCTCAGGCAGTCTAAAAAGTATTTACAGTCTTGAACCTGGTCCACAGCTCTTTACTTCACACTGAAGCTAGCTTGGTGGGGAAACCCTCCAGCCTCCTGCACTAAACTGTCACACATACAGGAAGATATTCTCTCCCTAGAAAAGATTGTACGTGAGTCTGTAACACAAATGCTACTTCAACAATAGCCCGCAACCTACTGGCGAAGGGGATGACAGTTCCCTTGTACTGAGCTGATCCTTCGCACCACCAGGCATCATTTAGTCTGGCTTTCGCACACAAGCCTACACAACATTTACAGCATTCTGCATGCTTGGTACTAGAGTACCATTTCAAAGGCCTTTTAAAACGTGATAGAGAATTTTTTTCCAAATTTTAGAGAACTAGGAATTTGACAGAATTAAGAGTAAGAATATAGACTCATTGGAGAGTTCAAACTCCTAACCATATAACACATTGCCACAATAAGAATGAAAACCTACTTTCTTAAATAATGGCACATCCAGAAGCCATAGATTGTTACTAGAAAAGTTTCACTGCCTGGGATGGGATACCTTCCAGTGAGTCGTTGGCCAGGGAGGTCCCTGTTGCCTCCAAAACATTTCAGGTTATTGCCAAAGCCCTTGGTTCCCTATGAGAAGGAGATGGTAAGACCCTATTGCTTTAGACTTCACATGCCTGAGTGGCAAAGTCACTGAGAAATCAAGTTGGTGCTGAGCAGAAAACCTTCTCCCTATAGACCAGCCAACTGAAAGCTGGAAAAAGCTGCACTGTATGTAGTCTTATGGGAGACAGAAGTCATCAGCGGTGAAAACAGTGGACACTGGCAACCTCAAGTTTGGCCAGACATGCCAAATGACTGAACGAGTACAATAGTGGCATGTCTGCTCTGTGGGAAACCAACTGCTCTCTAATTGGACTGAAGGCCCACTCTGTGGGAGGGAATACATGCTTGGTACTGAAAACCTAGTCAAAAGCCTATGGCAGGAGAGGTCATGAGCCTTAGGGGTATAAAGCCTGCTCTTGTCTGGATAAATGCATGTATTACTCTCACCAAATTGCTCTGAAAGCACCACACTTAATGTACATACATATATTAATGCTATTGTCACTTCTGGATAGAGAAGCTTCTCTTTTCAGATGGCAATGACCACTGGGATGACCCAAAAGGCAACATAGTGCTGAGAAGAAGGGACGGAGGAGTGTCCAGCACTGAAACATCTCACACCCTCCAAGGCTCAGGGTCCATTGCAGAAGAGGTGGCGGAAAGAATATAAGAGCCAAAGGAAGAGTACCACTCCTTACATACAACTGTTTGGACAGAATTTGGCCTCAATATCCAAGACCCCACAGTGACTAGCAATACCCACACAAGACCCTCATAATAGGATAAAAAGATGATGATATCAAATTAAAAGAGAGACTAATGGAGAGAGGGAGGGCATATAACAGAGAGCAGAGTTATGAAGGGGAAAGTGGTGGAAAGGAAGGAAATACCATGGTTTGTTGCCTGTAAGTATAGAAGTTGTCAATAAAATATATATGTATATATTATTTTAAAAAAAGAATCAAAATCCTGAGATTGGGTAGTTGCTCTTTGTTTTTCTTTCCTTGGCCAGGCTTAAAGAGGAGGTGAATATACAACATGTCTGGGGAAATTGGCAAGCCCACTAAGCTCATTTCTCCATGCCCAAAGGACTTGTGCTTTTTTTTTTAGAACTTTTTAAAATTTATACTAGATAATTTTTGTATGATTTTTTTTATTCTATGTCTGCTTTACCACAGACCAATATTTTCCCTTCAAGGGATCCTGAAGCTATTTTCAAAAGACTTATCTGATATGCTTTCTAAAATGCTAGTTCCTATTCTAAACTTACTGGACCATAATCTTGAGGATCTAAGTCCATGAACTTGTTACTTAATCACATAGATAATTTCTAAGCACACTAAAATCTGATTATCTTTGCTTTAGACAAGTGGATCCACAAGCCAACAGCAAAAGCAACTCCCAGAAACTTGTTAGAAATATAATTTCTAGGGCTGGAGAGATGGTTTAGTGGTTAAAGCATTTGCCTGCAAAGCCAAAAGACCCAGGTTCCATTCCCCAGGACTCACATAAGCCAGATGCACAAGGGGGCGCACATGTCTGGAGTTTGTTTGCAGTGGCTGGAGACCCTGGTGTGCCCTTTCTTTCTCTCTCTCTCTCTCTCCTCCTTTCTCTCTCTCTCCCTTTCTCTGTCAAATAAATAAATTAATTAAAATAAAATATTTTTTTAAAACATATCATTTCTTATCCACCCTTACTGAACCAGAAAGTTAAGGGACAGGGCCCAGGATTCTGTTATCCAAGTCTTCAGGTGATACTGATAGACTAAGGTATTGAAGCCATTGCTCTAGATCATGATAACCACTAGGAGGTTTAATTTGCCCCTATGTCAGAGGTAGGAGGATCATCGTGAGTTTGAGGCTATCCTGAGACTACATAGTAAATTCCAGGTCAGCCTGGGCTAGAGCAAGACTCTACCTCGAAAAACAAATTTACAAAAAAAGAAAGAATAAATGGATGACAAGTGTTTATTTACCATGACTTGGAACTGTATTTTGAAGTGTGGTGTAATATCTCTAGCTTTGTTCTTTTCATTCAAAGTTGTTTTGGCTACCTGGAGTGTCTTGGGTTCCACACAAATTCTAAGATTCTTTTTTTAGTGAAGACTGCTACTGACACTGTATTATGAATTGCATTAAAACCATAACTGCCGGGTGTGGTGGCGCATGCCTTTTATCCCAGCACTTGGGAGGCAGAGTTAGGAGGATTGCCATGAGTTTGAGGCCACCCTGAGACTCCATAGTGAATTCCAGGTTGGCCTGGGCTAGAGGGAGACCCTACCTCGAAAAACCAAAAAAAAAAAAAAAAAAAAATAACTGGGAATAGCAGTGACATTTTAAGTGTTAATCATCTAGTCTGTGAAAACAGAATGTTTTCCCATTCATATGAGTCTCTTGCTTCATCAGTGTTTTATAGCAATTATAGAGAGAACTTTTACCTCCTTGGTGAAATGTATTCCTAGCTTTTTTATTTTTGTGTAACCACTAGAAATGGAAATTTTGCTTGATTTCATTTTTAGATAGTCTGCGGTGGATAGGTGGATATGCTAGTAATTTTTGTATGCTGATAATGTAGTCTTCCATTTTCCTAAATTCTTTTGCTAATCATAATGGTATTTGGTGGAGTCTTTATCGCCTTGTGTATATTATGTTGTCTTAAAACAGGGGTAACTTTACTTTCTCTTGTCTAAGATTAGATGTCCTTTATTCCTTTCTCTTTCCCAGTTTCTCTGATGTTGATGGAAGCATAAATTATAAAGTTTTGGGCTGGAGGGATGGCTTAGTAGTTAAGGCATTTACCTGCAAAGCCAAAGGACCCAGGTTCGATTTCCCAGGACCCATGTTAGCCAGGGGAGCGCACACATCTGGAGTTCATTTGCAATGGCTGGAGGCCCTGGCATGCCCATTCTCTCTCTCTCTCTCTCTCTCTCTCTCTATCTATCTATCTATCTATCTATCTCTCTCCCTCTCTCCCCCCTCTTTCTCTGTCAAATAAATAAATAAATAAAAACTTGAATTAGGCTATAGGTATACCTCCTACAGGTACCAAACTCAGTTCTTTGCTTACACATAAGCCTGCTTCTTCTCCTCTAGTCTATTTTAAATAAATTATAAAGTTTTATAATTATACATTGTAAGTATAAATAGTAAACTACATGTCAGCTCCTCAAAAAGTCAAAAATCCAAGCCAGACATGGTTGATTCCATGCACAATTTCAGTACTTGCTGAAGAAAAAAGATCTCCATGAGTTTTAAGGCCACCCTGGGCTAAAATGTGAAATGTTTCAAAAATTAAAAAGTAAATTAAGAGTAAAATTAGAGGCTGGGGAGGTGGCTCAGCAGTTAAAGGTACTTGCCTGCAAAGCCTGCTGGCCCAGGTTCAATCCCCAGTACCCATGTAAAGTCAGATGCACAAAGTGGTACATGCAACTAGAGTTCATTTGCAATAGCATTCTGCACTGACTCACCCTTATTCTCTCTTTCTTTCTCTCTTTTCTCTTCCTTCCTTCCCTCCCTCCCACTCCCTAACCCTCTCTGTCATAAAAAAAAAGTAGAAAACATATTTTTAAATAAAATAAAATCATCATACAGTACCGCAATTCTATTGCCAAATATATATTTAAACAAAATGGGATCATCTTGTCAAAGAGACATCTGCACTCCCATGTTTATTCACAATAAACAATATGGAATCAATCAAGGTGTCTATTGACTGATGAAAGAATAAAGAAAATGTGGTGCACAAGCATGATAGAATACTATTCAGCCACAAGAGAGGATGAAAACATGTCATGTATGAACTGGAAAGCATATTCTAACTAAAATAAGCCAGGCACAGGAAGAAAATATCATGAGGTCACACTAATTTATAGAATTTAAAACTCTGACACCATAGAGACAGAAAATAGAATATAGGATACTGTTTACCATACTGAATAAGATAGGGTAAAATGGAAGATTCAGAGAAAATGTTCAATACATACAAAATTGCAGCTGAATATGATCAAGAAGTTCTGGTGCTCCACTGCACAGTTGTGTGACTATAGTTAATAATATTGTAGTATATATTTGAAAATAACTAGAAAAGAAAATGTGTTGGGTACTCCAGAGAAACTCAACTAATTAGGATTATACACATGCACACACACATCGTACATACATACATACACACATATATACATGTACATGTGAGAGGATTGATCAGATCTGTTCACATGATCAGAGAGTGAATTATCCCATAATAGCCTTCAGCTGGCTAGAAAATGGGGAAAACTGGCAGGTTCTTAGTCCAAGATGCTGGAGGCCTCAGAAAAAGAGAGAGAGAGCGCGGTGGGGGTGGGGGGAGACGCAGCCTGAGTCCAAAGCCAGAGACCTTAAATCCCACTGGGGAGTCACTGGGACAAGTCTGTGTGCAAGGCTAATGAATCTGTACAGTCTGGTGTCTTGGTGTCTCAGTCAATAGCTGCAACAGCAAAAAAAAAAAAAAAAAAAAAAAGGTACATCCTCTCACCAAGGATCCAGTGTGGAATCAAGCCTCCTCCTTTTGTTCAGTATGGGCCTACTGGTGCTGCCCCATTCGAGGGTTGGCCTCTCCACTCAGTTATTGACCCACACGCCTGTCTTCTCTGGAATATACCTCACAGATATACCCAGAAATATGCTTTGCCAATTTTTTGGATATTCCTTGGCTCAATCAAGTTGACAACCAAAATTAACTATCATGAGGAATTTGAATGTTACCACAAGAAGACAAGTGTTTGAGAAGATAACTATATAAAATACTCTGGTTTGATCATTACATACTGTACACAGTTATCAAAACATTACCAGGTATCCCACAAACGTGTCAAATCAAAATGAAACCAAAAAAAGGTATAGGCCATATAGTATTCATAGAGTATTTGTAAGTATTTAACATTTGTAAGTATTTAATATTAACAAAGGAAACAATACAGTAACAGAAAAAATTCCAAGCATTATGAGTAAAGTCATGATTTTCCTCTGAAATTATCTAATATTAGCTATCTGTCCTGATCACATGATGAAAAGATGTTTTCATTCTCTCTTTCTCTTTTGTTGATAGGAGGTTAATTGGAGGTTAATGGATTTATTCAGACCATTAGTTTTAAGTCTTAGTCTACTATCATCTCAGTAATTTATATAATAAAATACTCAAATACTTGGATTCCTTTCTTTTTAATTTGGTGGAGTCAAATAAAATGTGAGCTTGCTAGGAAATGAATTTTGGAAGTCACTTGTAATTTGAAAAGTCTGGGGTCACTGCATGTCCATAAATTCCTATGTCCACATTTTGATATCTAATTTAGACATAGATCATATCATCTTTTCATGGGATTAGCAGTGGCCAAGGAAAGAGACATAAGTTTAAAATACAACTTCAAGCTACAGTGGAATGCTGTTAATACTTTTGCTTATTTGAGCATACTAAAATACATACTCACATATATAATTTTATATATGCATTCATGTCTATATGTGTATATGCGATTGGAGAGACATGCAAAAAAAATGTTTTTGAAACCTTAGGTGGTAATATTTTCTCATTATTATTTTGAGGTAAGTATCTGACTAGTTTGAAAATGAGAGCATCTTTCAATTTCAATAGGCAATTTATTTTGTTTCCAGTGAGAAGAACATTTTTAAATTCCTCATTCACTATGTGAATTTCTCCTGTTAATTAGAAATGATTTTACCTATTCTTCAGATGATATATTTTACATAATTTCAGAGGCATTTTAGTATGTTTTATAAGGATTATAATATCTTCACGTATTCTGGTATTAGTCTTATGGGGGGGGTACAACAGGGGGCCGGAACATCTACACTATAGACTAGTTGCTGCTTTCTTACTTCAACTGACTTTGAAATGTCTCTCTTTTTCTGTCTATCCTCTGCTAGTTCATTTGTACACTATACCAATCCCTCTTTACCTATTTTCCACACCTAATGTGAGCACCGGCACCTTCACTAGGCATCTAGGTCGCATGATAATTTCTGCATACAGACATCAATACAGAATCACTGTAACTTACCTGAGAGCAGGTTGTAAACATCATTTAAATTCCAGGCCCTGCGACTCCTCAACTTCATTATATCAATATAATCAAGTAGATAAGTCATTTGCAAACTGTGGCCCATAGATCACTCATGAAGTGTGTAACCAAAGAGAAATGATACGCAGACCCACAGACTGTTACCTTAGTTATCATGATACCTAAGCAGTTATATATTCAGGTGAATCGTTAAAGGTTACTGAAATTGATATGACTGTTATGGTTTGAATGTGAACTGTTCCCCCAAAGACCTGGATACTCTGCTAGTGGTGCTGTTTTGAGAAGGTGAAACTTTTTTATGAGGTGGGGAAATCCCTGGGGGAAATGAGTCACTGAGGGCTGTAGACCAGCTCTGCTTCCAGCACAAGCTTTCTGTTTCCTGACCCACTGAGATGCGACAAGTCGCTACAAGCTCCCACCGCCATAGACTGCGTCCAGCTGCCATGCATTTCCCACCATGATGAGCTGCAAGAGCCGAGCAAAACAAATCCTTCCTCCTTTATGTTGCTTTACCAGGTTATTTGGTCACAGTGATTAGAAACGTAACCAGTACAGAAAACAACTTATCAAGAAGTGGCATTTCCGCTGTGGCAAACCTGATGCTATGGGTTATAGCTATGTGAAACTGGTTTGTAGAAAGAGTGTGGATGAAGCAGGCGTGGTGGCGCACGCCTTTAATTCCAGCACTCGGGAGGCAGAGGTAGGAGGATCGCCGTGAGTTCGAGGCCACCCTGAGACTTCATAGTGAATTCCAGGTCAGCCTGGGCTACAGTGAGACCCTACCTTGAAAAACCAAAATAAATAAATAAATAAATAAATAAAAATAAAAAAAAGAATGTGGATGAGCTTGGAGCTGTATTAAGTCTAGACCTAAAATTGGCTAAACAGCCAATTTTTCTAGGAATTCAGAACACCAGACTGAGAGTGGAAATGTAGACAGGAAAGAATGAACAAAGACTCTATTGATTATTGGGGTAGAGGTCGTTTGTGGTACATTCGGGCCAAGAATTAGGTCACATTTTGTCCCTGTCCTGGAAATTTGAGTGAGGCTGAATTCAAAAGTAATGGCCACCTTTTTTGGTGTAGGACGTTTCAAGGTAGCCTACACCCAGGCTTTGGGCTTGCTGTTTTAGCTCGGTTTGTAGTAAGGATTCAAAGCAAAAATATAGAACAGGAAGATGTAAAAATGAAGTATGACAAGGAAATGAGTGTTTAAAGTAACACACAGGTGTGAGCAAAGCAGCTGTAACTGTTACAGTGATTGGGATCACTGAAGAGACGCCAAGGACCTTATACTGGGACAGTGAGAGTAGTGTTTTAAGGGCAAGAGTACCTATCAAAGATAACCGGTGTGTTGTGTAGCTATTTTCTCTCCTGGAGTGAGGCTTGTTAAGACTCAGGAAGCAAAAGAAATTTACCTAATTCCGGAAGTAAATCTTCTCACAGGTCTCTGAAAGATCCTGTAGTTGACAAGATTCTTAAGGCTCCGCCCCCAAGGTTATATAAGCAGAAGTGGTTGCTGGGGAGAAGAGGAGACTCTTCTGGCCTTCTGCCTGTTAAGTTGTGCAGCTTTCGTGGGTCCTCACTTATACTGGAGTGAGCTTTGCAGAGATGCCCCAGTCTTTGAGTCATCTATGCTCCTGTAAGGAATCCCAATAAATTCACTGGTTTACTAAACTAGACTTGGATAGAAACATTTCTTTGGTCCATTGTTGGTGCCCTTCCTAACTTGAATAGATAACTTATTCATGTCTTCTGAGGAAAAGTCATGCAACACAGGGAAAAAAAAAAATCCCATAAAAATGGAGAGAGTGATGAGCAGGACATGTTTAGAGCCCTCGCAGCTCCCTGCTTAAACGGAACTTCCTAGAAAAGAGGTTTTCCCAATTCAGCTATCCAGGCACTGGGAGGGAGGTCACTGCTAAGTACGGCCCAAGGGGTCCAGGCTATGTTATGAGCTAGCAACAGAACTTGTACTATTCACGGGGTGTTTTTGCAGGCATGGATAGTGAGCTAAGAGATTATCAAGGCCTAGACCAGACTTTTAGAAAAAAAAAAAAATACAGTAAGTCTAGCAGGGTCAGATTCACTCAAGTGGCTTATGATACATAAAGTGAACTTACTTCCAGTGAAGTTCAAGTTGAATGGAGGTCCCAAGATGCTGGAGATCCCAGGAACATGAGATATTTGCCAAGCAGAGACACAGGCACCGTGTGAAGCTGACTCATGAAAGAGATTACATGTGATGCAAGCAACAAAGCTCTAGAGGACTGACCAAATCCACTAGAAGCCACATGATGCCACCATAAGCTTCCGAAGATGGAAATGGAGCCCCAGGGTTAGATGCTCTCCCTGCTGGGTTAGAGTCTTGCTTTGGTCCCGTCTTTCCTTGCCATGTTCCCATCCTTAGCATTTGGAATGGGAATGTTTTCTCTGTGCCATTCTATATTGGAAGTACGTAACTAGATTTTTGATTTTAGAGGGATTCACAATTAAGGGTACGCCTTGAGTCTCAGAAAAAAACTTCACAAACCACGTTGAGACTGTCAAGAGTATGGGAACAAGAAGCCTAATTAATATACTAGCTTTAGCCCCCTGGAGAATGACAGATTTCCCTGACAGCTAACAGTCTGCTGCCCCAGGTTGAAGAGAGGATTTTAAAGAGGCAATGTTTATCAGAAGCTATGGAAAAGCAAGGCACTAGAAAATAACTTCCCTCAATGTGATTCTAAGATATCTGGCTATGCCCACTCTGCAAACAGGGAAACCACTGTGGATAACCCACCTTCCGTAGGGAGAATTGGCCTTCAGTTCTAATGACGGCTGCCCTTAAAGGCATTGCCCAAAGTTCCCTGATAAATGTTCCTCTGGATGACTCAAGTTATTCTTAAAACTGTGGCAGATGAAATGTTAACTTTTCAGTATGGGGACTTTGTTTTTTACCTTCTTGATAACCTAGGGCCTTTTTCAGAACAAGTTTCTATAGTAAGCAATATTATTGGGAATTCCCAAAAATCCAAAGAAGTTATTGCTTTCAGCCTTAAAGACTCTCTAGCTAAGATAGGTCAAGATGCTTACAAACTATAACACCTTATAATAATGTTCTAAGGCTATATGACATAGTTTTAAAACCACTTTTTCAAAGTAAGATAAGCCCATCTTATTTTTAAAAAAAAGGGGGGGGGAATTGATCAGCCAATAAAGATATGGCTACAAGATTCAATAAGATTCTATTGTCATAAACAAATAAAAATATTAAATAACTTCATGAGTCATCAACTGAAAAGGCAGATTTTAACTACTCAAGTCACAAGTGCCTAAAAACAGACTATAGGAATATTTGAAGTTAAACTGAATACATTTTTTATTACGAGATGGCTATGTCCCCCACAGTCTTTTGTTTTTGAGTATTTTGTGCTCATCTGGTTGTTCTGTTTTTGAAGGGAGTGGAAATTTCCCGTCTGGAAGAAGTAGGTCACAGGAGGGTGGCGTGTGAGGGTTATTGGCTAGACCTGCTTCTGGTCTGCACTCTCCCAGTACCTTTATCTGAGAAGTATCAAGCATGGCTTCAAGCTCTCACTGCATGAACTCAACTACAGCTGACATGTTTTCCCTGCCCTGATGAACTGTTTTCCTTTCAGCCATAACCAAATAAACCTCTCCTCCCTTACATTGCTCTGTTAGGTGTCAGACTGATGAGAAAAGTAACTAACACAGTCAGATATTCAGTGGACTCCAACTTGTACAAGCACAACTCATTGAAATTTTATCAATGCTTACAAATTGTGCTCTGTTTTCATCATATCATTAGTGCTTTCTTAAATTGTCCCTGGGTTTCAGTTACCTTCATTTAAGCAGCATAAACTCTTATAATTTCTACCTGATCATTGGCCCTTTGCTTTTCTTAAGTGTATAGTTATACATACTTAAATCAATACAAAGCTTATAATGTATATATAATAATCCACCAGGTAGAAACTGGAGGACCCAAGACTGCAAAAACCAACTCTACTTTTGCTTGTTTTATTCTTGTTCCCTAACACAGCGTCATATAGGAAAGCTGCTCAGTAAATACTGTAACAATGAATCAAAATAAATTTTAGTGATTGTTTCATAACCTTCTTTCTTTCTTCCCACCCATCTCTCTTTCTAATGTTTAATAAGCCTGATTCTCTATTATTTTTCTTGGAGTCTGAATTTCCAGATATCTTTTTGAAACATTCATTTTTCTATGTAAGATAATCTGAATAAATTTATATTGCTCATAATCAAGGATATTTTTAGAGAAAAAGCATACTACTAGTGGAATTCAAGCAAAATTCTTCTTAAGATACTTAGAACTGATATGTAAACTAGGTGCTAACCAAGTTAACTATTTTTAGCATCATAGTATTCATAGATTCTGATCTTACAATCCACGAAATTCTACAGTAAAATATTTATTGAATTGTTTAAAATAAGTAATAAATATAATAAAAGCAGTGCATTGTAACCTCATTGCTGCCACCATAAAGTAATCTTGAACATGGAGTATAAATGTGGGTGAGTCTACTGAGTCTTTCCAAGTAGTTCATAAGCAACCTTCCACTTCCATATATCTTTATTCCTAATTGATTTGTTGAAAAGTACAGAGGACGTTAAGATACTACTCCAATTCTGATTTCTCATATCCTCTCTTGTGATCACCTTTCTTCTACCTTACAAGAGAAGAAAGGCAAAGTCCTCATATCTAACTCCCCAAATTATTGTACCAGATAGCAATAACAATGGTGACAATGCTTTCATTTAAGCTTAATTTAAACTGTATTTTTATGGCTGTTGCAGAGAACTATACATAATTGTAAATTAAATGATGTAAGGCACATAAAAACATGTCGTTATAACTTATGGAGGACATAATAAATATATAAGCTTGAGGAGAAATAAATGGTGAAATTGCTGTTAATTGTTGTTTGTGTGTGTGTTATTGAAATGGATGATGACAGGCACCAACACACTATGATATTTTGATTCCTCTGAGAAAATTCAAATAAAATAATCTTAGTGAATAATGTCAATATTTATAAAATGCTAAGAATATGAGTTTTTATTCACTTATTGAAACTTATTTTTAAAAATATAGACAAATTAAACTGTGACTTGACTTGAAGCACTAACTTTTAAAGCTATCAAAATTAAAGAAAAAGCACACAACCATGTAACACATAGATAGATAGAGGAATATAAGTTATGCAAGTGTGGTGACTGTAGATAATGGTTCTGAAGAGCCTGAAGCACATACTTTGAAATTCTGAGTTCAGTGCATGAACTGAAATCCAAGGCTGCCTTAGTCTTGCTGAAAATAATCTCAACTGTTTTAGCTACAGGGCTAGGTGGCTGTAAACTAAGTTTATTTAATTTTGTACATAGCTGAATTAGAATACCACTTATACCCACAGCCTCTGCCAAACAACCTATAAAAACCAGGGTATTGATCATTAAATGATAAGAAGATATTTCACAACTTGGGGAAAATGGGCAATTCTTAATTCACCATTAGAATCTCCTTTCCCTACAGAAGCAGCTCCTGTGCTTACTGGCAGAGCTGTGCGATCTACACAACATGAGGAAGTCAGCGCTTCCCACACCCCAGTGCCATACCCTCTTCTCACTATTTCTGGATCATTATAAACTTAGAGTTCAACACACACCTGATGAACATCACTCAATTAAATTCAAGCAAGTAAATTGTTTATAGAAAGGGCTTACATTCTGTATCTGAATGTTGGATTAGGCTACCCAAGAGCAACTACTTTTTCAAGACTGAAAAATTAATTGTACATTCAAGTTTTATGTATTTTGTATGTAAATTGTGTTATATACTCTATAAATACACTTAAGGACATAAATCACATGATCATCTCAATAGATGGAGAAAAGGATTTGACAAAGTTCAATATGCCTTCATTTTAAAAGTGCTGATGAAACCACACAATAAACATATAGACAGAGTTATAGAAAATGTGGAAAAACAGAGAATATTTCCTCTAAATTCTGGAGTGACAAATGATGCCTCCTCTCCCTACTCTCTCTAAATATAGTGCACAAAATCTGTTAGAGCAATAAAGACAAGAAAAATTAAAGGGATAAAAATGTGAAAGGAAGATGTCAAATTATCCCTATTTGCAACATAATCTATACTTTAAAAGACCCCACGGACCCCATCAGAAAACTCTGAAATCTAACAAATACTTTTGGCAAGATTTCACAATACAATACTGACATGAGAAAAAAAAAAAGCAGTAGCTTTTCCTTATACCAGTAACAAATTTGCTGGAAAAGAAATTGGGGAAATTATCTGATTCAGAATAGCTGAAAAAAAATACTTAGTAATAAACATAACCAAAGAGCTGAAAGTCCTGTACAAAAAGACCTTTAAGATCACGGAGAAGATACTGGATGACAGTGACAGAAAGAACGTTTATGCTCTTGGCTTGGCAAAATTAATTCTGGAAAAAAATCGCTATGTTACCAAAAGCAGTTTATGGATTCAAGCAATCCTCAAAAAATTCTAAAGATTTTCTTCACAAAAATAGAGAAACAATACTAAAATTCATATGGAAATACAAACAGCCCCAGATAGCCAATGCAATTCCAAGCACAAATAACAATGTTTAGATGCATCACTACACCTGATATAAAATTACACTACAGAGCCACAGTAACAAAGAAAACATGCTCCAGACACACACAAAAAAAGTAGACATGTAGACCAATGGAACAGAATATAGGACCCAGAGGTAAATCAGCACAGCTATAGCCCCATAATTTTTGACAAAGTTATCCAAATACTACACTAGGAAAAGAAAAAGACAGCCTCTTCAAATTATGTTGGGAAAGCTGGATAACATGAAATTGTATTCCTATCTCTTACCCTGAATTAAAATCAATTCAAAATAGATCTTTAAAGTTATTAATATAAAATTTGCAATGCTGAAGAAACTTCAAGAGTAAACAACTTAAAATGTAGAGATAAGCAAGAACTTTCTGAAAAGGGGCTCACCAACAACACAAAAAAAAATAAGTACATGAGTTGACAAATTGATTACGTGAAATTAAATAACTTCTACACAGCAAAGGAAATTATCAGCAGGGTGAACAGATAGTCTGCGAAATGGGAGAAAATCTTTCCTAGCTGTCATACAGTGAGCTAATAGCTATAATAATGGAAAGAACTGCAAAAATTAAACAACAAAGTAATCAAGTCTCTCAGTTGATACATGGGCTAATGAGCTAAACTGACATATCAAGAGAGGAAGCACAAATGGCCAGTAAATATTTTGAAATGTGTTTTAATCTCTGTAGCCATGAGGAAGGTGCAAACTACGAGTAATCTGAACCCCCATCTCACCCCAGTCAGAATAGCTAACATCAAGAGAACAAGTGACAACACACACAACAAGGAGTGTGTGTGTATGTGTGTGTGTGTGTGTGTGTGAATGTGTGTATATGTGTGTATGTATGCATGTATGTGTGTATGTATGCATGTGTGTATGTGTGTGTATGTGTATGTATGTGAATGTGTATGTATGTGTGTGAATGTGTGTGTATGTGTGTATGTATGTGTGTGAATGTGTGTGTATGTATGTGTGTATCTGTGTGTGTGTGCATGTATGTGTGTATATGCATGTGGTCCCACTGTGTTTAGTCAGGGTTGCCTTGGATTACATGAGCATATGCAATTTACCATAGCTACATCGCTGAAGAAAATGTCTCCCCTCCCCTGCAACCCTTAACCACCAATAGCTCCACAAGGGGGGGATCCCATGCTAAATTTTGAAAGAAATAAAAAACACTAAAAAGTCACTTGAAACTATTAAACAAAAGGTAATTTCACTCTAGCAAAAGGAAAATGATTAAATAAATAGGAATAATAGCCACACATCCATTCCCCCCTGACCTAGAGTTCTTTAAATAGAGCAGACTCCTTGCCCTTGAGAAAAAAACACTACAATCATGATATCTCCCTCTCTCTCTCTCTCTCTCTCTCACTCACTCACACATACACACACACACACACACACACACATAACATACTAGCAACTTGCCTTCTAGATCATCAAACCACTGCATGGTAGAAATCAGAATGACATTAGTGAGCCCCTGATCTCATTCTGTTACTCTGTGCATAGGTGGAAAGAAGTTATTTAAAAAAAAAAAAAAAACAGAAGTCCTATGTCAAATCTCAAATCCATTAATGAATCTAGTGTGATAAAAGGGAAATGTAGGAGCTGTCCTTCCTATGAAAGAAATACATTAAAAACAATATCCTGTATCACTGTGTGACTTGGCTTACTCTTACTTTCAGCCTCAGAGCAGCAGGGGGAGTGATTTTTCTCATACCCACAGTGATCTAAGTTGAATGTGTGTGGCCGATTTTAAGGTTGGTCTTGTGGAATGATTCCAATTACAGCTGAGAATTGAAGCAAGGAATACAGTCCTGCTATGCAGCGTGCCATTATTAAACCGGAAAATGTTTTAACTTGTTCCCACTGAAGAGAAATAACAGAGATCATGCACTTTTACCCAACTAGGACAGCAATATAGTTTGCCTCAGGGTTGCATCTTCCTGCACATATGTGTGACAACTTATTTATGGGGAATTACCATTCCACCAATTGTAAGCCAGTAATTATACTGCTCTATTATGGAGATAAAAATCACTGAGATAATGCTTTTATTAGGAGACTCTGCAATAATGCCAACAATTAGAAGATGGCAATTTGGGATTCTTCATGGCACTAAGTGAGCAATCATGGAAGGCTAGAGTGTTGTCTGCAATTATTGTTCATAATTATCAACAAAATAACTATAAAGATGCTTTAGCCCATTATGGCTATAGAAAAATTTAGCCATTATGGCTATAGAAAAATATGGATAAAACTCAGTTGATGACATCACATTATTAAACCTGGTCATAAGAGTTAATTGAAAACCACTTAAATGCTATAAGCCCACTTAAAAATACTACTAGGAGGTTACTGAAGAGATTGGTTAGAGGTTAAGGTGCTTGCCTATGAAGCCTAAGGGCCAAGGTTCGATTCTCCAGTACCCATCTGAGATAGACAGGCAAGGTGGCACATGTGTCTGGAGTTTGTTTGCAGTGGCTGAAGGCCCTGGTGGCATGCCCATTCTCTCTATTTGTCTGTGCCTCTCTGCCTCTACTTCCCTCTCTCTCTAAAAATAAATAAATAAATAAATTTAAAACAATTACTGGAGGGGGTGCTGGAGAGATGGCTTAGCAGTTAAGGCACTTGCCTGCAAAGCCAAAGGATCCAGGTTTTATTCCCCACATAAGCCATATACACAAGGTAGCATGTATATCTAGAGTTTGCCTGTACTGGGTAGAGGCCCTGGTGCTCCCATTCTCTCTCTCTCTCTCTCTCTCTCTCTCTCTCTCTCTCTCTCCATATATATATATATATATATATATCTTTCTCTCTCTCTCTCTCCTCTCTCTCTCTCTCTCTCTCTCTCTTCTCTCTCTCATAATCTCTCTCATTACTAAATAAAAAACTTGATGAGTGGATAATGAAGATATGGCACATTTATACAATGGAGTTTTACTCAGCGGTAAAGAAAAATGAAGTTATGAAATTTGCAGAAAAGTGGATGGATCTGGAAAGGATTATGCTAAGTGAGGTAACCCAGGCCCAGAAAGCCAAGCGCCACATGTTCTCCCTCATATGTGGATCTTAGCTACAGATGATTGGGCTTCTGTGCGAGAAGGAAAAAACTCAGTAGCAGTGGCCAGTAAGTTAAAAAGGAGATAGAAAGGGAAGAGAAAGAAAGGGAGGAGGGCTTTTATTAGGTTGGTATTGTATATATGTAAGTAGAAAGATTGAGATGGGTAGGGGATATGATGGAGAATGGAATTTCAAAGGGGAAAGTGGGGGAGGAGGGTACTACTATGGGATTTTTTTATAATCATGGAAAATATTAATAAAAATTGAGAAAAAAAATTTTTTAACTTAAGAAAAACAAGTACTAGGGGCTCACATTTCTAAACAAGGAAAATTTGAGTTATTCCCCTGGCTGAAGGGCATTAATCAGCTGATGTGACAGTTGAAAGCAAAGAAAAAATGAACTGTGTAGATGAGTGAGAATTACAAATTCCATGAAATCACAGCCTCATGATCACCTAAAAGTGTAGCCTCCCTGATATCTCTTCACTATGATCTCAAAAATATATGCTTATAAGATTTTACCCCCGAATTCATTTTGGTTTCCTCCTGCCTGAGTTCTGATGGTGAACTTTACATTTACCTCATGCTTGTCAAATATCAAGCCTGACTCTAAGAATACAGAAGTGAGTTATAGCCTGAATATCAAAGACATTATTTGGCCTAATATGTAAAAGGCTGAGTTATATCCTTAGCATTACAAATATAAATCATTTCATCTCTTAATACACAGAAAGGCAATGAAACTGACCACTTCCCTTTCATATCTCTTTGCAGCTACAGAGTTCAATCTGAGCAGTACCCTCGATAGAAAGAAAGTGAAATACACAAGAATTATTCACAGTACCAATGTTATTGGAAGTTCAGCTGTCAGCAACATGGAGTGTCCTTGAGGTCAGTGCAAATGACCTCATCCTGAGGTCCTTTTGAACAATGCCTCTTTAACCTATCTATATTGCCTACCTTTCCTTTCTTAACTCTTGTCTATTTCTGAATAAGACTCAAGAGATTTTTGCACTATTTCATCAGTCTAACACATTCATTTTCTAGATATCCAGAACAAGTATCATTTTTTAAACCAGAAACTATGACTTATAGAGAATTACATCTAATACACTCTTCTCAAAAAAATATATTCATCCCACAAAAGTTAGAACTCGATAAGGAATCAGGATATTGACTCTTCTACCACATTTAAGGGGGGAAAATGTCTCATATGTTCCCCAGGTATCTCTAAATCCAAAAAAAATTAGAAAATGAATCTGTTATTTAGTTCACATATACTTGACTTGGAATTTGAGTATTTTTGTATATTTATTATCCCAATGAAATTATTTTTCTATACCGTGCTTATTCATATTTTCTACAGGATGAGCATTGATATATCCCAAAATCCAAAATCTGAAATGTTTCAAAATCCAAAACATTTTGGACAGTAACATGACACAAATGGAAAATCCCATTCTTACTTCATGTGATGGGTCAAAGCCACAACACAGGTTAGCTAAATATATTGTATAAAATTAACTTTCAGGCTATGTGTATAAGCCATCTGAAAACAAATAGATTCTATATTTAGACTTGAGCCTCATCCTCAAGATACATCATTTATTTGCAAATATAACAAAATCTGAAATCCAAAATATTTCTGGCTCTATGTATTTAAAATAAGACATATTCAACCTGTAGGCATTCCTGAAACTAGAGTTTTATATTTTATTACCAGCTTGTTTTGAAATCAAGCACTGATATACAATTGACCTCTAGCCTAAGAAATGTGAGCAAAAATGATATGAGTTCCCTTCAACACTGATGCCTATGCTTATTTTTCAGGTTCCTGAAGGTGCCACAGTGAATTCTGAAGCAGCAGGAACAATTCTGAGTTGCTAATTGCCGTTTCCCAATTATAAGCACCCATTTTGAGCTGTGCATGAATATAAAATAGATTTCATTTATCACTTTGCAATGATCCATTTCACATTTTGCCATTTGTTTATTACACAGTTGGACTTCTCATAGCCAGAAAATTTCTTCAGCATTAAATATAGATTAAAGTTAATGTACCGGTTACCTTCTCCATACTTGGAGAAAACATTGCTAGATGTCCTCAGTTGATTCCAGTATTAAAGCATCAAAGCTTGTAATTTGGACTTCTAGGCATCTGGCTGGAGGAGGTGTCACTGAGTGAATCCTGGGGTCTAGCACTAAGGTGTAGGGATGGATCTGAAGTTCCATTCTAAAGATACATGAAGTACAGGTTTTCCTGGAGTTCCTTAAGACTGCTTCCTGAAGTTTCTTGTGCTGGTGGTAGCTTGTAGCTTTTTCTCTCTCTCTACTTAGACCTATGAAAGTGGGCCAGGTTCTTCTATCATTATAGAACTTCCCCTGGAGCTATGAGCTTTAAAATAAATATGTTCTTCCATAACCATGCCTGGTTTAAAAGTTCATCCCAGCAATGTGTGGCTGTCTATTGCTGAATTGGTACCAGGAGTGAGATAGAGTTGCTGTGAGAAAATTTGTCCTCGTGGGTTTTGGTCTTTTGGAACTTGTATGCTGGAGGAATGGGAAACTTGGTGCTTGCAACTTAAGATTCTTTCTGGAGCAGTAAACCACCTTTTTATGTACTATTCTGATGAGAGTTTGGTACAGGCAGAGAGAATTATATTTGGAAGCTTGGCTTATGAACTTTCTTTTTATTATTTATTTATTTGAGAAAGAGAGAGAGAATGGGTGTGACAGGGCCTCTAGCCACCACAAATGAACTCCAGATTCATGCACCACCATGTGGGTGGGGGGAGTCAAACCTGAATCCTTAGGTTTCACAAGCAAGTGCCTTAACTGTTAAGCCATCTCTCCAGCCCAGCTTATCAACTTTCTAGAAGGAAATAAAATTGGTAGCAAACTTTGGTTAAACTGGGCTATGACATAAGGGCTGGCTACATTCTGCAGCCCAGGCCAAAAAGGTTTGATCAAAGTTAAATTTGTAATGGTTTGATTGCTTGGCTAAAGATATGGTACTGAGATATTTAAGATTTGAAGTTCAAAAAAACTCAAGTTTAAAATTACTAGCACAGAGACTAGTTGCTGAAGCTGCTATTATCAAATATATTAGCATTTGGAAGGAATATGACCCAATTGCTTTACATTAAAACAATAGAAAGGATGCCTAAGGAAAGACTGTGATAAAAATGCAAATGCTTTTGGAAAGAGTAAAAAGTACATGTGGACCCAGGAGCCACTGCTGAGAAGCTGTAACATATAGGCAGGGTGTGATGACCCTGATAGGCTGACAAAGCCATTGGAAAATGGACAGTGATTTGCAGTGGAGACACAAAGATGTTTTGGATACACCATGGAGCATGCTGTTGCTCTGGGACGAAAATTTTCCCTGGCTACTTAGCACAGCTGGATGGTCAAAGTTGGAAAATCTGGAGACCATCAGTCACTGGTTATGTTGGACTTAGACTACAAAAATTTGAAGTTTACTTGATGGTTACTGAGTTTACATTGTTCTAGTCTCTCCTTTCTATGTCTTATAGCAGTTGGAAATGTTTACTCTGTGCCTTTATATGTTAAAAGTATATAACGTGTTTTGATTTTACAGGACTACCAGTTAAGAAATTATCTTAAATCTCAGATGAGACTTGGGACTTTAGAACTATCTTAAGTTAATAAAGAATGTGGGGACCCTTGAATTTGGACTAAACACAATATATAGTGTGGGATAGTTATGAATCTATTGGGGGCCTGGGGCAGATGTGGTGGTTTGAATGGATGTCCCCCAATTGATTCTGGAGTTTATTAAAGCTTGTATTTTGGATCTACTGTAGATCCAAATTACAAAAAGGAGGTGTCACTGGGTGAATCCTAGGGTCCAGCCCTAAAGTGTGGGGATGGATTTGAAGTTCCAGTCTAAAGCTATACAAAGTGCCTGAGCTTTTCCTAGAGTTCCTGAAGTGTGCTTACTTGTGCTGGTGGTGGCTTGTGGCTTTTTCTCTCTCTGCTTAGACCTATAAAAGTGGTAGCTTCTTCTGTCATTATAGAACTTCCCTTAGATCTGTAAGTTTTAAAATAAATCCCTTCTCCTATAACTGTTCCTGAGTTAAAAGTTCATCCCAGCAACATGTGGCTGTCTATTATAACACCCAAACAGAAGCCACTTATGGGAAGAAAGGGTTTATTTCAGGCTTACAGTTTCCAGGGGGAAGTTTCAGCATGGAAGCACAAACAGCTAGGGTGTCACATCTCCATACCAAGCAGAAAAGAAGTCATCTAAAGGAGTCAGAACTAAACACCCAGTGGGCAGGACTAATCAACCCCAAGGTCTGCTCCCAACAACATACCTTCTCCAGCAAGGCTCAACCTCCCAAAGGCTCCATGTAGCCCAGATGGATACTAAATAGGAAGCTTAGTCACAAATATCTAAGGCAATGGGGGACATTTTACATTCAAACCACCACCATAGTTAAACATACAGAACATAACATATACTCCAACAAGGAGGGTTACTTTCTTCTTCAATATCTCTATATAAACAATATCTCTGAATTTAAGGAGATTTTATTTTCGGTTTTCATGTTCTACATTGGATATATATTGTAAAGCCATCCTCAATAATTGGCGGGGCATTTACTTCTAACCAAATCTTTCTGTCCATTCTGGGGTTCCTTTCATGGAAAAACACCTGGGGAGAGTCAGTCACTGGCATAATGACTCAGACAACTAACACAGTCAGCATTTATTGCCCTATTCCCTCCTCAGAAATGTCTGTGGATGCAAGTCACACACGTTTACCTAGCAGAAAATTCGGTCCACTTCCTCTTTAACACAGTGAACATTAAGAAGCATTTTTTTTTCCATGCAAGAATTATCCTCCATAGGAAAGGCACATTCTGTGAGAGCAGATGTTCTGGTTGAGGGGTGTGTTTTGTCCTTTACTGGGTTTATAATTATAAGTGGAGCAGAGCAAAAACCCTGTATGAAGTCACATCATATTCCAGACATTTCCTGAGCCTTTACCAGAATACAGAACCTACAAGTGATATGGGGATCTTACTCCTCTCCCCCCGCCGCCCCAGGGATTATTCAACCATGGAATCAGCATGTGTACCCTGGCCTGAAGATTTCCAGAAAGGAGACTCCCTACTGCAAGAAATCAGAATCCTGAGCAAGGAAACGTACACTTCCCTGCCCCTGCTTCCGTTTTAATAGGATCATAATCAAACTCAGCCCCACTGCTCCCTATGGGCTCTTGGTGCTCTGACGTCACTGCACCACCCTGTGGTAGAATATATCAGGTTCTATTTCTGACCTGTTGTTTCCTGTGTTGCCTGTAAGATTACAGCTTCCTTGTAGAAGGGACTTAGCCATATAACCATCTTTGCATGCTTAGTACATACCTCAATGCCTAGAAGCACTAAAGACTCAAATGTTGAAAATAATTTTGGGGGCACTCAAAACATCTATAGAAAATGAGAAAATTTATGATTAATTATACCAAATATTTCCTTGTGGGTAATGTATATGCACAAGAGAGTCACAGACAAGACAGATCAGGAGAAGCCTTGAACATGGAACATCTTTCAACATTTCTCCTAGGACTCAGAAAGGATCGTCCAACTTGAATGGAGAAGCATAGCCATTTGACAACAGATTGTGGAACAAGGGATAAGAATGAATGGTCTGGAGAGATGGCAGAGTGGGTAAGGCACTTGCCTGCAAAGCCTAAGGTCTCAGGTTCGATTCCCTAGTATGCACATAAGCTAGATGCACATGGTAGTGCATGCATCTGGAGTTCTTTTTCAGTGGCTAGAGGTCCTAGCATGCCCATTCCCTCCCCTCCCCCCAATAAATTAATAAATAAAATTTTTTAAAAGAATAGGATAAGAATGAAGAATTTATGCCATCTTGAAAGCTACCTAGAAAGAGGTGAGAATGGGTGGATCAGTGGGTAAAAGCAGTGATTGTTTTAAGCACATGTAGTGAGAGGATCTTTACAGGGACTGGGAAGCTGGCTCAGCAGGTGACAGCACACACTGGGCAAGCATGAGGACCTGGGTTTAATTGCAAGCACCCACATATGGGCATGTGTATGCCTGTAACCCTAGTACAGTGGGGAGAGGGGGGAGAGTAGAGACAAGAGGATTGCTGAGGCTTCCTGTTCAGCCAGTCTAACTGAAAAGCAGGAAGATTCGTGTTCAGGGATGGTGAGTCAGTCTAACCAAAAAAAAAAAAAAATGGAGCACTGTAAGTTCAGTGAGCAATTCTGTCACAGGCGGGAGAGCAAATGAGGAAGGACAGCCAACATCTTCCTCTGGCCTCTACAGGTGTGTGTACAGAGCATGTGCACACACACACACACCACAGAGATATCTTTACAAATTTACAGTTCTACACAAACCAAAAAGGCTCTTTTTAAAATATTTTATTTATTCATTTTTTGACAGAGAACAAGCAATAGGGAGGGAGGGAGAGAGAGAGAGAGAAAGGGCGTGCCAGGGCCTCCAGCCACTACAAACAAAGTCCAGACACGAACACCCTCTTGTGCATCCTTTGGCGTTGCAGGCAAACTCCTTAACCACTAAGCCATCCCTCCAGCCCAAGGCTCTTTTTAAAATAAGCAAGTTCTTCAGGAAGAACTTCAGAAAGAGCAGTGTGAAACCACGCCAGGCTCCCTCAAAACTGTTCTGAAATAGGTAAAGACTGGTAGCTGAGAGAATAGCTGAAGATTACACAAAGTGCTCAGTTATGAGAGTAATAACATTGAAGTGGTAGTGAATGTCTTATAACTGTCTTCAAAAGTCACTTATTTTGATGAAGGGCTTCTCAAGGCTACGAGTCACTTCCCTCCCATGTGACCTCACCTTTGTTCTGCAATGAGCATTCCAGGCCTCCTGAGCTCTCAGCTTGGAAGGGAACCCCGATCTTCACCATCACCCCCACTTTGTATCTACAGACCAGAGTCTTCAAAGCCAACAGTCTGAGACAGATGAGCGTACCTGACAATTTACCTTAACCCTCACCGTACCGCTCTACCTTCATACCCTGGCAGGGAAGTCCATTGGTATGGTTCTGTTCTTGTAGAGGATTATCACTCATGATGTTCTAGAGAGAGTCATGTATGGAATCCCAGTGTTGTCCAGTGTTGATAGGGACCTAGTCAGTGAGGTACACAAATTCCGCAGTGCAGAATATACAACACAGGCCTCAGAATACACAAAGCAAAGCCCTCAAGTTGACGTCATAGCTTGTAAAGTATGCTAAAGACCGATCATTTGGAAATCTAGTCCCCTGCCTGTTTTCACGGGGACAGGTATTTCAATTTAGAGTTAATGGCTGCTCTATGACTGCATATGGTCACCCTGCTCATAGCTCGTGTCACAAATGCATTCCCCTAGAACCTTGCCTCTTTTCCCTTCTACTTCTCCCTCCTAATGTCTTTAAGACCTTCACAATTCCTTTTCAGGGTCATGGCCTTCAGCTCATCTGGTCCCCCTGTAGATGTACAGCAGAGGTAGCAAAAACGCCTCAAAGCTTTCTGTTGTCATTACCATTCTCATCATAGGAGCTCCTTGACTAATGACTAAAGTACCTGTCTCTTCCTGTGCTTGCACATTGCATGACTGAAGGATCATCGAACCTTCAATGTGGCAGTGAGGGAAGAAAACAAGAATACCTTGCCTTCTCTCACCCAGCATGTAGTTAATACCAAAACCCTGAAAAACCCTGAAGCAAAAAGCCAGAAAGCCAAAGGCCTCGGACACAGAAATAGTGTTCCTTCACAAGGAACTTAGAAGACAGCGCAGACCAAACGGTAAAGACTGTCCATATAGCTGAGACCCAGAGGCCTTTGCTCCCATCTGAGCCAGTTCTGCACATCAGGCAAGGTTTCTTCTGCTTGAGTTTGAATTTGTTCTGAAAACTCAGAGTGCATAATAAATTCAGCCCATAGGATTAGAGCCATAAATGACAACTGCATAACTTAGTAGTCATTCATATTAATTCAATTAATACAGAAAGGAAAGAGAGAAGACATTTTGAGGGAAAAGCAGCATCAATTATCCCCAAAGAAGGGAAGCAGGATGAAGATGAACGAACCATAGAGAGGCTGACTGTTTCTTGATGCTCCACGGTGGCCCGAGCTGTCAGTTATGAAGGAGGGGTACGGGAATCGTAAACAGGCCTATGTTAGTGCTTTAAATAAAACCATAGAGTTGAAATATCTTCCCTCAAAAGGAACTGGCAAGAGCTATCAATCCATGTGCCAAGTCTCATAAAAGTAAATTGATTTAGACATTGAGCACAAAAAAATAAATGTGTGAAGTAGCCAGATAAACTAGTGTCAGGGCCTATGGTAAACAGGAGAATGTGTGCTGGGTTCAAAGACTGTAATTTTAGTTTATTAATTTTATAATTTAAAATGTCCTATTCTGCTGTTATTCTGATGGTCGGACATATCAGTCAGTCATTTTTCAGCCCATTCATTAGAGGTCTGTGTCCTCTGAAAATTAGAATAACAATCTGCTTAACTATAGAACCTAGGTTTCTTTTGTAAATCTTTATTCTTATTTCAGGAGCAAGACATAACATACACACACACACACACATAACTATAGAACCTAAGTTTCTTTGTAAATCTTTATTCTTATTTCAAGAGCAAGACATAACATATATACACACGCATGCAAGCACACACACACACATATATATGTGTATACAAAGGGAAATATGAGGCTGTTCATCAGAATAGCATGCCATGGGAAGTCTCCCTTTCCCTAGTGTTGGCATGGGTGAACCCCTCTTCCTCTCATCAGCTCACACACCTCTAACCCATTGTCCTCACATCCAAAATATCCTGGTGCCACGGTGATTTGTGCAAATCACCTGTCTGACTCAAATGTACTTTGTGCTTCTCAAGTAAAGATTCAAACACAGACTCAAAGCATAATATATTTTTAAGACCCTGTACAACCACCAAACTTTAATGATTTTTTTTTCCAAGAAGTACGTGGTCTTTCTTTCTCCCACACATAACATTTCTGATATCAACTTAGGCCTTAAAATCGCTCCAGTCACCATATGGCAGTTGAGGTTGCAACTGCCTGTGGACACGCATTACGAATTTGCAGGTGGGAACTCAGCTTTGCCATCACCATTTGTTGAATAAGTCCTGTTTTTTCCATTAGATGTTATTGACTCATTTGTTAAAACATTATGCAGTCAAAACCGTGTGGATTTATTTCTGGATCCTCCATCCCATTTCATTGGTTATGTGTATGCTTCGGAGCCAGCACCATACTGTCATTGTCTCTACTGCTCTGTGGTATAACTTGAATGTGGTATAGATACACATTGGAATTCTATTCACAGGCACAGAAAAATGAAATTGGCAGGAAAACGGATGGACCTGGAGAGAATCATATTAAGTGAAGTGAGTCAAACTCAGGAAGACCAAAACTCCATGTTCTGTGTGCTTAGCTTGTAATATCTATAAATATGCATAAATAGTGGACAAAACCTACAAAGGTAAAGCCATAGTAAAAGTAAACATGAAGAACAGAAGGGAGAAGTGACTGTGGTGGAGATGGAAATGGGGACCGGAGAGTTTGGGATAGGAGGGGGGTCAGAAATCAACAACAGAAAAATTACAATTGAAAATGCCAGAATGAATGATACCTAAATCTCTGTATGGCAACAGGAATTAATTCGTTAATTAAAAAAAGAATTTGCAGGGCAGGAGAGGTGGCCCAATGGTTAAGTGTGCTTCCTGAATAAGCAAGTGGGCCTGAGACTACCGGAGTTCAAACCTCTAGATTCCACGTAAAATAGCTGGGAATGGCCATGCAACGTGTATAACCCAGTGCTGTAGGGGAGCAAAGAGCTGAGAAAATTTGGAGCCCTACAAGCTTTAAATTACTTAAAGGAGACTCCGACAATGAAGCACTTCACCAGATACTCTGCAGTCTAGTGAACCCAGTGCAAGTGAACATGCGGGGCATGTAAGGGCACACACATGTGCATACACCACATACACGCTATACCACATTACACACACACACAGAGAGAGAGAGAGAGAAGCAAAAACAAAAAAATTTAAACAATTAGCAGCCTGGAAAAAGCCCTGGAGACAAGAACTCTTAAGAAGTACCACATGTAGACTGGGGAGATGGCTTGGCGCGTAAAGAACTTGCCTCATAAACAGGAGGACCTGGGTTTGGATACCCAGTGGCCTACTAAGAAGTTTAGTCTCAGGTCTGGGGAGGTAGAGACAAGGAGCCCTGGGGCTCACTGGCTAGCTAGTCTAGCTGAATCAGTGAGTTGTAGGTTCAGTAAGAGACCCTGCCTCAAAGGATACATTGGCAAGCAATTGAGGAAAACACCCGATTGTAAACAATTGGTCTCCACACACTCACACACCCACACACACATATACCCCCACACTCATACACACAGGCATGCACACCATGCCATGTAAGTAACTAAGAAATATCACATGACAGTACTCTTTATGGAATAGAAGACAAAACTGTATGGAAAAAGAGTCTACTATGCATCTTGACTCAAAATACCACAAGTGAAAGTGTTTGGGGCATTCTTGAGTCAATTTACTTTGTTTGGTCAATTAATTAATTATCTCTTTTTCTGCACTGGAGATTGAAACTAGGGCCTTGCACATACTGGGAATGCCTGTACCACTGAAATATGTCCCTGGCTCTTATTCAGTTAGAGACAAGGTTTCACTAAAATGCCAGCTAGCCTTGAACTCACTCTGTAACCAAGGCAACCCTTGAACTCGTGATTGAACTCCTGCCCTAGCCTCCAAAATAGCTGAGACTGCAGTCTTGACTTACTTAGCTTTTCCTTTCTTTTCTAATCATGTATAAGAATTATATGTAGCATTGGATTGTCTGAGTTCCTTTAATAAAGTCAATGTTTCAGTGTCACAGTTCAGCTGACTGGGTTCTTTCTGAGTATGGCATAAAATTACCTTATATGGATGGTGTTTTAAAATTTAATTGAAATGCTGTTTCTATCCAATCTCCAGTTAATTTCTCATTTATTCCTCTATACCCACTTTATATCAAGTCAGCCTTTACCACCTCAAGTCCCTGGATTGGAGCCACCTGCTTTTCTGTCTTTGTTCATTCCATTTTGCCTATTGGAGTTTTGTCATCACCGGTCTAACCTCTCTCCACCTACTGAAACTCTATGTGCTCTTCAAGAAGTCAGCTTAAATTCAATTCACTCCATGAAATTTTTCCAGTGCCATTCACTTACTATGATCTCCAGGCTCTGTAATCCCACATTGTGTGAGCATCTGTTACGCTTGAAGTATAGTAAAGTCTTCAAAGTCCTCTTGTTGCTTGGGCACAGGTGGTTGGCACCTGAGCATATATTGTTGAAATTAATCACCCCAACAAACACTGGAGGTAGGAACTAATCCCCATTTTTCAGGTCAGTTAAACCAAAATTTAGGAAAAAAATAGCTGACTTACACACTTTCATCCACTTAGTATGATGTAAACATGGTCTTTTGGCTCAAATTCTGTTCTAACATTGAGTACAAGTGTCCTTCTCCACAAACTCCTTTGCTCTATTTGTATACTGAATACACTGAATTGAATTGAATTGAATAAATATGTAATATAAAATACCATTTAAAGCTAAATTTTCTTAAAAGTCCCAAATTTATGGCAAAACAATCTGAAGTATATTAAGTTATAGTTTTTCACTATTTTTTTTATTTATTTATTTGAGTGTGACCGAGAGAGGAAGAGGCAGATAGAGAGAAAGAGAGAGAATGGGCGCCCCAGGGCTTCCAGCCACTGCAAACGAACTCCAGACGCGTGCGCCCCCTTGTGCATCTGGCTAACGTGGGTCCTGGAGAATCAAGCCTTGAACCGGGGTCTTTAGGCTTCACAGGCAAGCACTTAACCGCTAAGCCATCTCTCCAGCCCTAGTTTTTCACTATTAAGTTGATATTCTTTGTTAAATCTCATTTGCTTAAGAAAATTACAATTATGATTCATTGCATGAAAAAAAAACTGCAGAAGGCCAGGTGTGGTGGCACATGCTTTTAATCTCAACACTTGGTAGGCAGAGATAGGAGTATCACTGTGAGTTCGAGGCCCACCTGGAATTACAGGTCAGCCTGGGCTAGAGTGAGATCCTACCTCAAAAAAAAAAAAAAAAAGTGAATTTAAAAAAACCTAGAAGTTTGGCCTCAGAAATACTGTGCTTCTTCTCTTATTCCTCCTCTATTTTCTTGAATAATAATGCAGAATTCCTAATGCTAAAACTTCAACCACAGGAACCAGTCCATATGCAAAGGTATTAAAATTCTCATTAATGCTAGTGGGAAAAGTCAGTGGTGGAAAGACGTATTTCCTTACAAAAATGAAAGGCAAAAAGAATATCTTCTTCCCAAATTTAAGGAGCAAAAGCAATCCTGATCAAAGAACTTGACTCACAGTTTAGGTATTCTCTAATTCTGTGGCTGTTATTTAATCTTACTGAGCATAAAAATGATATCATAGTATTGTTTTAGGACCAACTGATATTAGTGGATGAATTCAAGGTATTATCACCATAGTGGATAACAGACTACGTGGCTCCATCCGGGAGGAGGGATGTGATACAATTTGATTACTATTTAAAAGAAACAAACAAAATGACCACTCACTGCTGCATAGAGAAGCGACAAGAAGGGGTCAAAAGTTAGATAGCCAGAAAAATGGCTATGGGTTTCTAATAAGAGGTTATGGTGTCCTGTGCCTGTATTGTAACAATGAAATCATTTCAAGTGTTTACAATCCAAATGATTTTAGAAGATAGAATCTATATAGTCTGGAATTGGATTAGCTGTGAGAAGATGTGCTAAAATAAAAACAAGAACCATCCTTAGTTCTGTGGACTGAGCTTCTTGTTAAGTATCAGTACTATTATTGAGTTAGGGAAGACTGGGGGGGAATGGAGAGGTGGACAGTTTGCATGGTACAACTGGAAAAAAAAGATGCAATTATGGAACAAAAAAATCCACTTTTAGAAAGTAACAGTACATTTCAAAACATAAATTCTTATTTTATTTGAATTTTAATTATTTATCTCTATCGACATCCAATATGCTGGGATCCAAATTAAAAAAAAAAGTTGTTTCTCTCTCAAATAAATAAAATAATAGCCAGGCATGGTGGCACACACCTTTAATCCCAGCACTAGGGAGGCAGAGGTAGGAGGATCGTCGTGAGTTCGAGGCCACCCTGAGTCTACATAGTTAATTACAGGTCAGCCTGGACCAGAGTGAGACCCTACCTCAAAAAGACAAAATAAGTATTTTTCCACATAGGTAACAAGCAGCACCCCAGAGTTTTTCTTATCAGCTGATTTCTTCCCTGAAAACTAAATTTTCCTTCTCTTGTTCAGACATTTATTAACTATAGGTTTGAGCTAGTCATCTTGATTAAATCTTGAAATCTCCATTCAGTCTCCCTACAGGAGAAATAATTCTGATGGAGAAGGAACTCTGGTCCTGATAGTAGGTGAGCTTACATCCAGAGTTGGGGACTGAGTAACTCCCAGGTCTTATGACTCTCCTGCCTGCCTCTAACCCTGTGGACTGAGCAGCTGTGGGATCCTTCAACTTCTAGTCTGAAGACAGCTGTAGTTGGACTACAGAGCCCATATCTTGTGAGCTGACTTAATAAATCCTCCTTTATACATATTCATTCTACTGGTTCTATTCCTCTAGAGAACCCTGACCAATACAGTTCCTTTGTCCTTGGAAGCAGGAACTCTTAGTACCTGGGAAGTTAGATTGTGTTGCTTATCATGCCAAAGTACTTTATTTATTTTTATTTATTTTGAGGAGGGGGAAAGAGAGAGAGAGAATGAGAGAGATAATGGGTGTGCCAGGGCCTCTTGCCAATGCAAATGAACTCCTGATGCATGTGCCACTTTGTGCATCTGGCTTTACATGGGTACTAGTGAACCAAAGTTGGACCATCAGGCTTTGCAAGAAAGCGCCTTTATCTGTTGTGCCATATCCACAGCCCTTAAACAGCTTTTGTACAGAGCAAGGGAAACAGCTACTTGAAATAGCTATGAAATGAAAGAAAATCTTTTCCAGCTTTATACTCGAAGGGAGATTTACATCTAGAATATTGAAACATCTCAAAAAAATTAAACAATAAGAAATCAAACAATTCAGTCAAACAATGGTATGGAACTGAGCAGAGAGATCTCAAAAGAAGAAATACAAATAGCTATCATTAAGAAAACAATTGACAGCAGATGCTAGAGAGTATGGGGAAGGAGGAACCCAAATTCATTGTTGGTGGGAGTGTTAACTAGTACAGCAATCATGGAAATCAATGCAGAGGTTTCTCAGATAGCTAAAAATAAGAGGGCTGGAAGGATGGCTTAGCGGTTAAGGTATTTGCCTGCAAAGCCAAAGGACCCAGGTTCAATTCCCCAGGACCCACGTTAGCCAGAAGCACAAGGGGGCGCATGCATCTGGAATTCGTGCAGTGGCTGGAGGCCCTGGTGTGTCTGGAGGCCCTGTTATGCCCATTCTCTCTCTCTCTCTCTCTCTCTCTCTCTCTCTCTCTCTCTCTTTCTCTCTCTCTCTCTCTGTCTCTCTTTCCCTCTTTCTCTGTCAAATAAATAAAAATAAAAATATTTTTTAAATAAATAATAAAAATAAGAAAACTACCATATTACCCAGCTATACCATTCCTGAGCACATACCCTAAGGATTCTATACTTTGAAGATATTTGCTTATCCATATTTATTGATCTTCTTGACAATAGCTAGTAACTGGAGTCAGCCTGGCTGTCCATCAACTGATGAATGCATAAGTAAAATATGGTACATACATACAATGGAGTTTTATTCATATATAAAGAAAATTAAATTTAAAAGTTTTAGGAAAATAGATGGATCTGAAAAATATTATACTAAGTGAGGTCGCCCAGGTGAAGAAAGGCAAACACCATGTGTTCTCTCTCAAATGTTTATCTTCGTGTTGAATATTTAGATATATATGCAAGTTAGAGCAAAAGTCAACAGAGACCAGGGAGCTAAAAATGTGTCATAATGTGTGATGTGAGTGGAAGGCAGAAGTGGCATCAAGGGAGGACACAGTAGAACAAATATGATATGACTGTAGATGAGCAGAAGACTTGGGGTAGAAAAGTATATGTGGGCAACGGAGGAAAGCAAGATTGGGAGGGGGTTTTAACCTAAACTAAAGATATATGAAAAGGCCATATGGGAAGTTGCTTTTTGTTACTTAATTTTTAAACAGGAATTTGAACCTTGAATTTGGACCTTGAGGGAGTGATAATAGTGCTCCCAGAAGGCATAGGCTGTTAAAGGAAAACCCTAATGCTAGGTTTGGGACACTTCCCATTGAATTGTTGGTCAGAGAAGCCCTTGTGTGCTGCTGGGGAAGAAAAGTCAACTACATTCTGAACACGCAGTGGATTCTGCAAATGTGTGTATATATATATATATATATATATATATATATATATATATATGTATGTATATACATATATGTGTGTATATATATATGTATATATGTGTTATACTTATATATGTATATATGTGTTATACTTATATATGTATATATATGTATGTTACATATATATACATATATATATATATATATATATATATAATGCTCAAGAAGAAAATATGCTCCCAAAGTAGTCCCAAGAAAACACAGGAATGCAGCTAAATGAAATAAGGAGATCAATATGAGATAAGAGTAAGAAAACACAAACAGTGAAGAAAACCAATGTGAATTGCTGGAAATGAAAAACACAGTAAGTCAAATAAAGAAAACTCCATAGAAAGCCTCACCAATAGAATGGATCAAGGAAGGGACAGAATATCTGAGCTTGAAAGCAAGGTGGAGTATTTGGAACACTCCAACAAGGAGAAAGATAAATTAATAAGAATGCATCCATGGGAATTTAAAAATATTCAGGACACTATGAAGAGATAAAATCCAAGAATTCTAGGCATATAAAGAGGAAAGGCATTTAGATATAAAAGCATAGTCTTTTCAACAAAATCATTAAAGAAAAATTCCCCAAATATAGGAAAGAGATGCCAATAACAGATAGAAGCTTCAGTTACAAGACACTGAAAAAATCAAGGTAGCACAGAGCTGGGAGCCTCCTCCCTAATTTCTAGCAGTCACAGTGCTGGAAAGTGTTTGCTGGGGGAGAAAAGTCATTGGCAGTCTTAACCAACAGTGGATGCTGCAAGCTACATAACTAGCCAGCTAAGTAAGATGTGTCAGCCAATACAATAGTGGTATGTCTGATACAGAGGTAACAAAGAGTTCTCATATGGGATGTGAGACCCACTCCCACAGGTGGGAATCCATTACTGATACTGAAAACCTAGTGACAGTTGAGCGTTCAGCACTTAATAAGACATCCCTATCACAACTTCCAATGGTTCAAGGACTATAGCAAAAGAGGTGACAGAAAGAATGTAAGAGCCAAAGGAAGGGGAGGAAGGCTTTGAATTGCTGTCTTCCAGACACAAAGTGTCCATCAGGCTTTGCAAGAAAGCGCCTTTATCTGTTGTGCCATATCCACAGCCCTTAAACAGCTTTTGTACAGAGCAAGGGAAACAGCTACTTGAAATAGCTATGAAATGAAAGAAAATCTTTTCCAGCTTTATACTCGAAGGGAGATTTACATCTAGAATATTGAAACATCTCAAAAAAATTAAACAATAAGAAATCAAACAATTCAGTCAAACAATGGTATGGAACTGAGCAGAGAGATCTCAAAAGAAGAAATACAAATAGCTATCATTAAGAAAACAATTGACAGCAGATGCTAGAGAGTATGGGGAAGGAGGAACCCAAATTCATTGTTGGTGGGAGTGTTAACTAGTACAGCAATCATGGAAATCAATGCAGAGGTTTCTCAGATAGCTAAAAATAAGAGGGCTGGAAGGATGGCTTAACGGTTAAGGTATTTGCCTGCAAAGCCAAAGGACCCAGGTTCAATTCCCCAGGACCCACGTTAGCCAGAAGCACAAGGGGGCGCATGCATCTGGAATTCGTGCAGTGGCTGGAGGCCCTGGTGTGTCTGGAGGCCCTGTTATGCCCATTCTCTCTCTCTCTCTCTCTCTCTCTCTCTCTCTCTCTCTCTCTCTCTCTCTCTCTCTCTCTCTCTCTCTCTCTCTCTCTCTCTCTCTCTCTCTCTCTCTCTCTCTCTCTCTCTCTCTGTCTCTCTTTCCCTCTTTCTCTGTCAAATAAATAAAAAAAAAAAAGGAAAATAAAAAAATAAAAAACAAGAACCATCCTTAGTTCTTGGACTGAGCTACTTGTTAAGTATCAGTAACTATTATTGAGTTAAGGGAAGACTGGGGGGGAATGGAGAGGTGGACAGTTTGCATGGTACAACTGGAAAAAAAAGATGCAATTATGGAACAAAAAAATCCACTTTTAGAAAGTAACAGTACATTTCAAAACATAAATTCTTATTTTATTTGAATTTTAATTATTTATCTCTATCGACATCCAATATGCTGGGATCCAGAACTGTGATCTAAACAAACCTCTTTTCTTTATAAAGTTAGCATGCCTCAGGAGCTTCATTATACTTATAAAAACAGACTAATGGAGATATGAAAATGATTTTTACCATTTAAAAATATTTCAATTACTGTATATTTATTGTACATAGTTCTGGGTTCGGTGGACATTTTCATGAAAGTCTATCATGTACTTTGAGTATATATCTCCATTTGCCCCATTCTCTCTCTTAATCTCCCCTCTCCCTTTAGTCCCCTATGTTATCTTAGACAGTTTTGCTTCTACTTCCATATATATATACAAAATCATACATATATATATATATATATATATATACATATATATGTATGATTTTGTATATCCACACAAAATCTAGAATCACAAATAGAGAAAATGAGAAACATCTGATATTTGCCTTTCATAATTATGAAAAGTTTTAAGTGAGGAATGATTTTAAGTTTGCAGGTCAGGAGAACAGAAAGATGTTCCACTGACTAAGAAGGAATGCAGGAGTTGGTATGTTCAGAATGGAACGCCCTAAGTATAAAACCAAAGTGTGTTTTCACATTTCAGAACAAAGTTAGGGATCTGGGTGAGGAGACAGGTTTGCATATCAAGAGAGATTGCCCCCCTCTCCTCCCAACTATATGCTCATTCTTTATCAGGCCATATGATATGGAAGACCAAGACAGAACTAATGTTTGAACATGATTGCACTGAGGCCACTGTCTCCAGGAGTTTGAGCTACCTTTCCCAACACCTGATAGTCACTCAAACTCAGGTTACTAATTACTTTATACATTGTTCATTTACAAGGACTTGGTTTGGGCTAAGAACCAAACCTTCCAAGAGAGGAAGAGGTTTGTCTCATGTGTACCTCAAAGAGATGAAGAATTAGGAGTGAAAGTGGGGAACAGGCATTCACTCTTTTCACTCTGTGACTCTTTCGTGAGAATTCTCAGTTGCACACCTGAGTGACTGTGGGGAGCACAGAGCCAGCCCACAGTTTCACACCTGAATTACTGGTACACACACTTCATTTTAACTCTTTTCAGCACACACCCATCCTCATCCTAGTCCTCCTCAACATACTCATCACACTCTTCCCCAACACACAGACCCTCATCCCACTCCTCATACACACTCGCATCTCCCTCCACAGGGCATGTGCACACACAGACACACACACAGACACACACACACACACACACACACTTTCATCTCACTCCTCCTCCCCACATTCCCCCTACTCATCTCCAACACACGTTCCCCCCTCAACCCATCCCTTCTCAGCACACATTCGTCCCAATCCCCCATAACATGCACACCCTCCTCCTCTCCTCCTTCCACCCCACCTCAACACTCACACCCATATCCCACACACACATCCACCTTCATTCCATTCCTCCCCAACACACACACACTCACACACCTTTGTCCCACTCCTTCCCATCACAGACCCACCTTCATCCTACCCCCCGACATGCATCCTCACCCTACTGCTCCCTAAAAACACAAACACCCTCATCCCACGTCCGCCCAGTGCATGCACACTTCCTTGTCCTTACACAGTGCTAGCACGTTTCACTCCTTACTCCACGGCTGCCACTAACAGCCTGCTCTGCCAGAGAAGGGGAAGTCCCCCCAACTTCTCAGTCATGGCACTGTTGTTCCAAAGCCAAGGCTGTGCCTCTGGTGGTTTTCATGTGTACGTCATTCCACTTCCTTCTCTACCCGTGGAATTGCTTGCACGCAGACCATTCAGGTCACCCGCCTCTATGTCCAAATGAGAGCCGATGCTGTGGCTGTGGCTGGTGCCGCTCCGTTGGAACTTCCAGCTTACCCCGGTCCTTTCGGCTTTCCTGTACACACTGCTACAGCTGAGAGACATGTCAGTTCCACCACTTCTGGTGCTACAGCTAATGAATATGTCTCCAAATACTCCCTTGGCTCAGTAGTCCTTTTCCTTAGTCCTTCTTGTAGCTGTGTTCAACTACACATGGGATGCAATACCTGACCAGAGGCGAGGGAGATGGCTCAAAGGGTAAAGCCACTTGCATGCAAAGCCTGATAGCCCAGGTTCAAGTCCCTAGTAGTCATATAAAGCCAAGTGCAAAAAAACGGTACATGCAGCCGACAAGAGGTCCTGGTGTGCCCACACAGGCACACCACATACACACACACACACACACATGCAAATAAATATTTCAAAAAACAAACACCTGACCAGAAGCAGCTTACGTGAGGCTTATAGATTCATGGGGATGCTTCATCTTGGTGGACGAAGCTGGTTCACTTCATCACACTTCGGCAGCAGAGGGAAAACAGCAACAGCAAGATAGCTCTGAACATCCAGTGGGCTAGACTCATCGACCTCAGGGTCAGGGCCCAGTGACACACCTCCTTCACAAAGGCTCCCCCTCCTAGGGAAGGCACCACTTTAGGATAAGTAGGAGGCTAGTTACTTCAGGCTATGGGCGAGAGGGGTGGTATTTTAGATTCAAATCACCACAGTCCTCTTTGCAAACTCTCACAATTTAAGACCAAAATAAATAAATAAAAACCCACCCAAGTGTAAGTGAAGAATAGGTGATCAAAACTGGTGAGGCAGCTTAGGGTAACAGGACTCCAAAGTGAATGGCTTTCTCCTTGGCTGAAAGTGTCCTTGAGCCTGAAGGTTAAAAAAAAAAATCTACATTTTGTCCCTTGTCTCTTTCTTTCCTGGAAAATAAGACCTTCTGAGAAAGATTCTGAGAGAATTACTCCTTCTAAAAAGATGATGCCCTTTCCTGGAGAACTCAGATTCCTGAGATGCTCTCTCCTTTCTTAGGAACCTGGTGAGCCTGCTTTTCCTTCCCTGAAGGAATTGATTCCCCTTGCCATAGAACCCCAATCGGAGTCACTGGTGGCTCCTCCTCATCTCTGGAGACCCTCTCCTGTCTCAACACAAGTCTTTCCCTTCTCTTAAGCTTTATTAAACCCTTCCTAAATTTCTCCCTCCTATGGTCTGTGAAATTCATTCATTGAATTCATAAGACCAGAAGTCATTGGCCACTAATTCAATGGAAGCTGTGTGTCTGGTACCCTTGCTCCTGAATAATTGCCCACCCAATGACTGAGAAAGGCTCCTATGCTCACAATTCCCATTGTCATATCAACTGTACGTGTGGTATTCGGACCACAGCTACGATCTCTCCTTCATTAACATAGTCCTAGATTGAGGCTCTTCCCAAACGTACAGCAATGTCAGTACAAAGGCTAAAGATCTATCTCTTGCAGTTCTTACCTACAAGGCTCACTGTCGGCTTGTATGATTACTGGCGTCTTTATTGCCCAAAGACTTATGAATGGTTCTTATGAATAAAGTAACAGGAGGCCCACCTTCCCTTGACAAACCATGTCAGGATGCTCAGCTTAGCCGTACACTCCACAGCCATTGCCACAACAATAGTAGGAAGAATTACAGCGATCAGAAACCGTACCAAAGGCAAATCTTGTTTTCATTAACAACAACAAGGTGTTTCAAGAGGTGGGACCAGCAATTACGCAGGATTATCTAACAGAAGCTGTCTATCTTATGTAAAATATAGCCCATGTTCTTTAAAAATCCCTGACATAAAGTGGAAGCTAGTTTAAGATAATCAAAGCAAATATAAAATCATAATTCATTGTCCCATCTGAGCTCAAAATTTTCCTGGGCAGGACTTACAACGATTTCCAGTTGTTTACAGAGACAAAACCATGGTTGCTATTTTGATAACGCTGCCGAGCATTTTAAGATGGGCTTCGTCTCACTAGAAAGGACACTGGTTCCAGAATATTACTTTACACACTGAGAGGTCAGCGAGTCTTTATTCAATTAAGAGAAGGAAGGTAGAGAAAGAACAGAGAGCTCCTGCCCATGAGAAGGTGGGAGGGAGTAAAGCCCTCCCCCACATCTAAATGCCATCAGTCAAGTAATAGCTTGGAAATGGGCAAGGGGAAAAGAAATCAAGCTGCAGGTTATGAAGAAAAGTTGGGCTTTATCACCTCCCGAAGAGTATAACTGATTTGGCTGATTGTCTTCTAGAAAGTACATCGAAATGCAACTAGTTGGATTCTCAATTTTTTTTTTTTCAGGACACAGTATGAATTGTAAAAGATGAAAGACACCAAGAGACAAAAAGCACAATTCACATAAAAATCATTTGATGCCAACTGAAAATAGAAAGTTCTATCCTAAATTGTTCCAGCAATTTTGCATACTCTACAGCATGCCCAGGTAAAAACTGGCTCGTGCTCAGAATTTAAATCATAGCAGGACTTTTAAATGCTTGTTTTATTTAAAAGGTCACAGCTCTAAATCTTGTTCAAAGAACCTGCAGTAGGAAGTAGGTATACAAGGAGATCAGGGATAGATATGGAATCTAAAGACCCCAAACTGTCCTCGAGAGCGCCCCATGTGACCGAGAGCACCCCATGTGACCATGGAGACAGGTGCTGGTGAAATTCACACAGCTACCTGTGGAAGAATTGAATGTGAGAATTAAATGCAAACACGACTACTGTTGATGAAGTGAAGTGGAAAATACTGTATTCATAGGTGTGTTCAATTTGTGATGTTTATAATCCTGTAAAGTCATGTTTACCCCTGAAATCCCTGGAAGATTCATCATACACTCCACAAAACTTACCAGGAAATATATTTATTTCAAGCCTGTCGCCCTCCTGCCCATTATTCCAAGAGACCAAGTCAAAACAGTCTTGCACAGTTTAGGAGATCACTCACCATCTGCTAGTATTTTTTTTTCTATTCTCACCTTCCTTGGCTCTTCTGGATGCCTATTATATAAACCCTCCTCCACTCATCATGTCATGAGCTTGTAGTTTCTTAATCAAGCCATGTTATTTCCCATGAAACTGTGTTCTCGGATGTGGTTTTTGTGCTTGAAAATACCCCCCACACTACAGTCAGGGTTCCAGGACAATGCTGACATTTCCGACACCCTTCAGGTGTCTCCCAATAGGCCGTGTAAAGTTTCCTCTGCACAATTCAGCCACGTGGAACTGTCTCCCTCTAGTGGACTAACCCCAGCACTGCGCACACAGCTAGGTTTACAAAGTGCGACACCCTCTAGTCAAAGCCTGGACCCCCAACCTGCTGTTGGCTGGAGTGCTGGTATCCGGAGAGTTCCCATGCACCTGATTGTAGCTGAGAGAGGCTGCCTTTGGTACTAAAAAAAAAATGAACCCAGTTATGAGGGAGAGGGAATGTCTCTGCGCAAAATGTCCCAACTTATGGCTCTAACAATCTTTCCACCCCCCTCTTCCGCAAAATTCCCTGAGCCATCCTGGGAGAATTTTAAGTCTACTTCAGTGATGGGCTCTTAGGAGCACCTAGATGTCTGGTTTGGTAGGTGCTGAGTGTCCTCAGTATCTTTCTCCATCACCCTTGTGCTGATATCAGCTTAACTAAGAAAGCAGCATTCTTGCTCATTTCCCCAATTCCTCTGTGGTTTCAGCCGGGGCCAGGTTCATTTTGTCTATTTTTTGTAGACTTAAAAGATGAGTAAAAGAAACTACAATATTTTTAAAAAATTCCTTCCTTTATTGGAGGCTTTTATGCTAGTAGTCATTATATTTTAGAAGTTAATGATATAAATCACATATCTTTCCCATTAGATAGATTAATAACATTTAATAATGATAAAAATGAGTGACACTCACAAAAAAATAAAATGAAGCCATACAGTATCCAAATGGCATAATAGGTTTAAGGGGCCTGGAGGGAAAGGAGAATCAAGGTTTAATTCATTAAGATGGAAATAAAAATGATCCAGAAGGGCTGGAGGATGGCTCAGCGGTTAAGGCATTTGCCTGCAAAGTCAAAGGACCCAGGTTCTATTCCCCAGGTCCCACATTACCTAGATGCACAAGGGGGCGCATGCATCTGGAGTTCATCTGCAATGGCTGGAGGCCCTGGCGTGCCCATTCTCTCTCTCTCTCTCTCTCTCTCTCTCTCTCTCTCTCTCTCTCTGTCCCTCTCCCTCTCCCTCTTTCTCTGTCAAATAAATTAATTAAAATAAAATGTATTTTTTAAAAATTATCCAGAAGCTAAAGACACAGTGAAAAGCACCCCCTTTCAGCCATAGCCAATAGCCATAACTAGTCAGAGCAGAGACCTTGGAGCTTAAAGACGTAGTGAATATCTGAGATCGAATGGCCCATATTACATGGAGTCAAGTCAGAATGCCCAGTAGGTAGCTATAATTTTAATTCAAAACCAGGATTCAACATTTGTAGCGATTATCTCCTTTTATGGGCAGTTGGTCCCCTGGAGAATTTATCTCCCAGCGGGTTATGAGGTCCCTCTCCACATCTGTCTGGATGGAATCCCAAAGAAAGGTTTCTAAGGTGCTAACACTTTCAAAATGGTGTCAAACGTGGATTGTTAGTTTGATAACTAAGCTCCAAACATTTCCTTTCCTTGAACATCTTTTTTTTTTAATTTTTTTTTTTTTGCTTATTTTTATTTATTTATTTGAAAGTGACAGGCAGAAAAAGAAGGAGAGCGAGAGAATGGGCACGCCAGGGCCTCCAGCCACTGCAAACGAACTCCAGACGCGTGCACCCCCTTGTGCATCTGGCTAACGTGGGTCCTGGGGAATCAATCCTCGAACCGGGGTGCTTAGGCTTCACAGGCAAGCGCTCAACTGCTAAGCCATCTCTCCAGCCCCCCTTAAACATCTTTTATAGTCCAGAAATGGGGAAGCACTCTTGAAGTTAGGGCACACTGGCTGCATCTCATATTAAAGTTCACATGCGTGCCGGGCGTGGTGGCGCACGCCTTTAATCCCAGCACTCGGGAGACAGAGGTAGGAGGATCGCCGTGAGTTCAAGGCCACCCTGCGACTCCATAGTGAATTCCAGGTCAGCCTGGGCTAGAGTGAGACCCTACCTCGAAAAACCAAAAAACAAAAAAATTTAAAAAAAATAAATAAATGTAAGTCCACGGGATTGTAAGCATGGCCAGGAGATACACCAAGCTTGCGGCTCTGATGCTCAGTTCCGGGGGAAGCTAATGGGCTCCACCTGAGCATTATTATGTAAACTGGCTCAATAGCAGCAACCGCTCCTGGCTACTCCGTAGTCTGTGCATCTCACGCTGCTGGAAATTGTCCCGGGCAAACAGTTTCATGGAACTCTGTGGCATCCCTGAGGAAGGGAAATGAAAGTTTTCCTTGACTTGACTCTGCTCCATCGCAGTATTTCCTATAGATGCTGTGGGAAATTGGGGTGTCGTTGAGAATGACAGCTCTTGGGTAGGCTTAACCCCCCCCCGGGGGGCTAGGGTGCCAGAAGCTCACAGCCACAGAAGTCTTCCAGAGTCAGTGTGCTCTGGGTTCTTGAATTACGAATCTTAACAAATGAAATCCACAGACCATAGAAGGTGGAGTTTGGAAATAGAGCTTATAGAGATTACGAGAAGGAAAGCAAACAGAGCTCCTCCCTGGTTGGGGGGGGGGGGTTCCTGGAAGTGAGAAAGCCTACCTAGCCACCCTGATAGGGGTTTTGGGGGGAAGTGTACTGGATGGCACTGAGTTGGTCAGTGCAGCCCCCCTTCCTCAGGTGTCCAGGTGCTGACAGGATTCCAGGAAATGAAGCAATTATTAGTCTCACAGTTTCCTACCCACCCCTACCACCTCTCCTACCACCTGGCCATGTTAACCCTGGGACTCTGGGACTGCCCCCCCCCAGGGGGAAGGGTAATTGAGAAGGCCGCCCGCCTCAATCACATACCTTCACACCTCTACAATGCCCTCCCCTCACTGGGAAGTTGTCCCTTCCACAAAAGGATGGGCATAAAAGTCTTCCGACACACCCCGCACCCTCTCTTTCTGGCTCTCTTTCCTGAAGTGTGTGTTCTGTATCTGTGTATCTCTCCCTTTGACTTTTTCTGCCTACACGCCTCTCTCTCTCTCTCTCTCTCTCTCTCTCTCTCTCTCTCTCTCTCTCTTACCTTATATCCCTGTCCTTCCATTCTATCTCAGGCTCTCTTGTTTCTTTTCTCTCCCTCTCTCTGTGTGCCTCAGCCTCTCATTAGCCTCTCTCTCTCTCTCCCCACACATACATCCCTCTTTCTCTCCAGCCCCCGCCTCTCTCTTGGGTTCAGAGCCCCCTTTCTGCTCACCCCCCCTCACCATCACTTGCTCTTAAGGCGCTGGATCTGGAAAGCCCCGTGCAGTAGCTGTTATCCCTGGGTCCAGTCACCCAAAGGCCGGCTCCCTTTGCTAATCCTTTCCAGGCTGCCATCGCCAGTGACACCCTTTACAGGCACAGTAGCGGCTGCTTTCTCTCCTGTTCCCCAAATGACCCCCACCCCTCTTCTCCTCACTTCCTTTCCCAATTCTTAGCTTCCAAGTCTCTATAACTAATAAACTCCCTGTCCTAGGAAAAGGTGTGGTTGCAGGTGCCCCTCTCTTGCCATCTAGGGGTTCAGATTCATTCCTTAAGGCAAACAAAAGATTGGATTGCCCCAGAACAGTCAGAAGTTCAGAGATGTGGAGCCTCTGAGGCTGTGTTTTATTGTAAGCAAAAGTTTCTATCCGGATGGAAAGGGTCCCAGATCTAGGAATCTTATCTGAGCAGGATCCAGGATCAGATTTTTTTATAGGGTCCCCCACTCTCCCCCTTCCCTCCCCTTATGCTGATGAAGGACCTGGTTCCTCGTCTCCTCCTTGTTCCTTTTGTCCTCGGGAGCTTCTCCCTTCGCCTGGCTGGTCCATGGGCTGATGGTCAGCTTCCTTGAGCTTCTCTCGTTTCCTCAGGTGCATCAGGGGAGGGGAAAGCCATCGCTGACTGAGAACAGTCCTCAAACCCTGCTGTCCTGGCTCCCGCTTCAAGCAAACCTGGCATCAGGACGTCCCTTCCTTTGCTTCTCCAACCTCCAGGCTTACAGACAAAGGACTCAGAAAGATACTGCCCTGAATGCAAAAGGAAGCTGTTTTTTTTTTTTTTTCTCTCTGAAGTATAAAAATGAGATTAAAGATGAGGAGTGGGTCATAAAATTTTAGAGTTGGAAGGAGTCTAACAGGCAGGAGAAATTGACGGAGGAAATTACTTCCAAGATCTCAGAAAGAAGTCGGTCTCTGCTCCTTACAAGGAAGGAGTCACATTCTCCAGTTGAACCTTGGCAGGTATTAAATACGGACACTTTGAATGTGTATTGACAGTTCCTGTGGAGAAAACGAATAGAAATAAGCTGTTAGCCTGTAGCATGTTCTCCATATGTGTTAATACTAATGATATTACCTACTCTTTTTTAAAAAAATATTAGAGAGAGGGAGGGAGAGAGAGAGAATTGGCATGCCAGGGCCTCAGCCACTGCAGTTGAACGCCTGATGCTTGCACCACCTGGTGGGAAATGTGCGACCTTCCACTTGCCTCACCTTTGTGCGTCTGGCTTATGTGGGATCTGGAGAGTTGAACCTGGGTCCTCGGGCTTCACAGGTAAGTGCCTTAACCACTAAACCATCTCTCCAGGCCAATATTACCTACTCTTACGCATTGCCTCAGAGGGTATGCAAATACAAAACCGATTCACTCCCCACTCACAAGAGAGCACGGCCAGCTCTAGCAAGCAAGTGGTCCTCATGCCGGAGCCAGCCTCTAATCCACACCTTCTTGACTAGACTCTCCAACTAGCCCATAAACTCCCAGCTATGGCTAATATCAAAACCACCAAGAAAGCCCCAACTCACGCTAACTGACTCAGAATCTCCAGGAGAAGGCCCAGACACCTACGTTTTGAAAATCAGTATTTCAGATGGTTCTTATGCACTCAAGGTGTGGAACCCTATTTGGAACTAGATTATTGTGGTGGTTTGAATATGAATGTATGTCCCCCATAGCCTGAGGTATTTTTTATTAAGCTTGCAGCTTAAGTCCCTAGCAGCCTGCTGGAGGCTGTGTCACTTGGGCGGGGGGAGGGGGGGGCGGACCTTGAGTTCAGCCCTAAGGTGTGTTCAGAGCAGTTTGAGCTCTGGCTGGTCAGGCTTGCTGGCTGTTCAGGTTTTCTGGTGTTAGATTTTTTTCTCTCTCTCTCTGCTGTGGATGCATCTAGGAAAGTGAGCCAGCTTCTTTTACCATTGATGGTGTTTCCCCTGGATTCTTGAAGCCCAAAATAGAGCCTTTATTCCCATAAGCTGCTTCTGGTCAGATGTGTGTCCAGCAGCACAAAGACAACTGCGAGAATGATTTGGCATAAAAGAAGCTTTTTACTACTTCAAAGGTTCATCTGAAGGTGGGAAAAGCGAAAAGTATTGGAATCCTTGATCTTTTTGAAGATTGTAATGATGGCACACATTTTTAGGACTTCCCTGCAGTTACTGTTTTCCTCGGAATGTTGGGCTTCGACGTGAGATTCCGTGACCACTGCAGATAGAAACCTTTAAGGGACTTGCCTTTGAGAAACTGAAGAAAGCATTGCCCAGAACAAAGATACTTTCATTACCAAACGTTTCAAGGTTAAGGGTCAAAGTTCAATTTCTATGCGTATAAGATACGGAGAAAGAAAAAGGTTGCTTAGGGTTGGGCTTAGAATCAGCTCTTGGTTTGAGTCATTGTTGTCTATGTGGCCTTGGCTAAGTCAGCAAACATCTGAGAAGTTCAGCCACTTTATCTGCAAGACGAAAAAAAAAAAAAAAACCTCTCTGGGAAGATTAAAGGAGAAAGATGAGTGACCATGCAACATGGAATAGGTACTCTGTGCGTATTTACTTGGAATTGAAGCTGAGATTCCTCAGAAGGTTGCACCGGAAGTCAGAAAGCTGAGACTCCCTACAGGCAAGAGCCAAAGTGACAAGGTAGAGACACGCTTAGCACTTCTGGCCACAGGTCACTTGCCCACTGCCTTCAGCCTCCCCTGAGGTCACAACTGTGCAGCCTGCTCCCTCCATCAGACAAGGGGAATTCTTTTTCAGGAGAAGCTGTCACTGTATCTCCCTTGGCTCCACTTGGGCATGATGTGTGCACAGAATTCAGTGAGGTTTTGGTTTTTTTGTTTCTTTACTTTTTTCCATTCTCCTCTTTGCCCTTCTGTATAAGCTACCAGTGCAAACAAATACGGGACAGTAGATGAATCCAATCAAACCTAAACTGTTTCCACCTCGCGGAAATCTTTGTTGCATTAAAGGAAATGAAAGTCTTTAACAGTGTTGAATCTGAGAAAGGTGTCATCCAAATGCCAGGAATGTGATGTATGATACACTGAGGAAAAGAGTTGATGAGAAGAGAACTGTGGTGGCCACGACTCACCTTTCATAAAGGAAAGTGCATGGGGCAGCAGATAGGACTTTCCATAGGACTCACTCAAACTACCCTAGGCTGCGGACAGCAAGGGTTGGAGGTAAAGACAAGCGCTTGCACAGTTGCCGAGAAGCAGAAGACAATAGCATCTCTGGGAAGGCTGCCAAGGCCAGTATGAGAAACTGCTTACTGAAGGGCTTATTCCTGGAGAGAGAGCATGCTTACTAAAACAAAGTGGCCTCATCTGCAACCGTGGCAGATAAAAAGAGAGTGTTGCCCTAGCTGACTTTGGCTTGGAAAACAAATTCCTCAATATAGCAGGGAAGTCTCTGTTTTCCACCTCCAATTCCAGTCCTCACCCTTCTCTCTCTCTCTCTCTCTCTCTCTCTCTCTCTCTAGTCAAAGCTATTTAAATAATACCTATAACCAAAACATCTCTAAAGTTTCCCTTCTACCTTAATCAGATCTGAGTTAGTTGACAATAATGAAATGACCACAATCTCTGAAGGAAACTACCTCATCTCCCAAAACAAAATGACATGGTACCTCATTAATCAAGGTTGAGTTGAGGAAGAAAAATCATCCAGTGTGATCAAGACTTACTAGTTGAAAGGAGGCATGGGTTATGGCTAAGCAACATCCTAGGATGGCATGGAAATGTGTAACTCAGACCTTCTGATACATGTTGACCCTGCCAAGCCTACCCACTGGGACTTCTATATCCAGGGCCAAACCAGCAAAGCACTGATGCAGGCCCATCCAGGAAGGATAAGGGATTTGACAGGTAGTAAGTAACTCAGGCTAAAAGACTCACTCTCCGTCTCTCTCAGATGTCCTTACACCTGTGCTACAGTCTAGAATTTTCTTCCTTTTCTCTCCTGAGTAAGTGTCAGACCCTCTGGTAGAGAAGGCCTGAAGCATTTCCCATTTTCTGCTTCCTCTTCTTCATAAGTATTTTCCTTAAAATCCTTCTGTAGTTCTGTCTGTTCCTATCTTGGACTCTGTACAGCGCATCAAACCTCAACGAACATACATCTGAAATAAATGTTTTAGTCAGCTTGTTCATCGTTGAGACAAAATATCTCATACAAACAACTAAGTGACAAAAGATTGACCCTGCCTTCTGGTTGCCAAAGCTTTAGCCCATGGCTACCTGCATCTATCACTGTATGCCTGAGGTAAGACCAAACAGCGTGGCAGGGGTAATATGTTGGAGGAAAGCTGCTCACTCCATGGTAGCTAAAAACAGAACATAGAGAGAAAGTGTGTGGCGACAAGCGACCCCTTTCCCACCTTAACCAGGCTCCACAAGAACTGGGTAGTAGGACTCTATTCCTGAAGTCACCACAGGCTGCTGTCATAGGACATTGAGAAATCAAACTGAACTGAGATGAAAGCCATCATGCTGCCAGGTAGCTGTCCTAATGACAGAAAGTACTACGTGAGATGCTGGGGGATAAAATTCCCAGTGTGAACAAACAGTTCATCCTGTCAGCCAAACTATCAACCAGCCAGGCAAGACACATCCACAGGTGTAACAGTGGCACTTAAGTTATAGGAATAATCAACTGTTCTCTGGTTGGATATGAGGTCTGTTCAGTTGGAGGGAATTCATCTCATTTGAGAACCAAGTCAAAATCCTATGGCTTCAAAGGTCATAGACCCTAGAGGGAAGCTTCCACTGTTCTTTGGCTAAGTGGAGAGGTTATGCCTGTCAAAAGGCCTCTAAATGTATGTGTTTGTCCTCTTTGGCCAATGATGTTCTCACTCTTGGCTAGAGAACCCACATTTTACAGACAGCTGTGAATACAGGGGAATCCTAAAACTCATCAAAACGAAAAGAAGAGAAAGCCAAGTTCCTGTCTGGATAAGTCATGTCTATCACACCGGCCAGGGCACAGAAAACATTGCAGAGGAAGTGGTGGATGACGTGTGAGTGTTGCTCTCATTGCTAGCCAGAGAACCTCCTCTATGTACACGGTGGCAGAAATGGAGGAAACTCAAAATTCATCAAAACAGAAAGTCAGAGTCTGCTGATAGCTCGACACTAAAGATTTCTAACATGCCCTCTGTGGCTCAGGGAACATTGCAGATGACAGGCAGAAAGAATTTAAGAGCCACAGGAGGTAAAGGCCAGCTGTGAAAAAACTGTCCTCTCGATAGGAATCCACTGGTGCGTTCATGACCCCACAGTGCTTATGGACACCACCCCTGAGGAGGTTCCTCAGCCGATAGGGGCAGAGGGCAGGGGACCAAAGAGAATAGCTTGATGGGACTATGACCAACTTACAGTATGTTCTTATATTAAAGTTCCCAGTCATTTTTTTTTAAGAAATAAGTCAAGGCCGGAGTGGTGGCACACGCCTTTAATCCCAGCACTCGGGAGGCAGATGTAGGAGGATTGCCGAGAGTTCGAGGCCACCCTGAGACTCCATAGTGAATTCCAGGTCAGCCTGGGTTACAGCGAGACCTTACCTTGAAAAAAAAAAGAAAGATGTCAAGAAAGCTTCCTAATTAGACTTTACTGATGTTGCTACAACATGTGTTTGGCCTCTTGGGGTAAGGTAATGTACTTGAAAGTACAAGTGCCACCACAGTTCACTCACTCTGCCTATCCACACGCACAGCCCATATGTAGTTGTTGGTCAAGTAGAATTGAGGTTGGACCCCACCACAGTACTTTTTTAAACTTTAAATATTCCATAAATATAGATAACATACCATGATCATAATCCCCCTCTCACCACTTCCCTTCTCCCCCTTTGTACTTATTTTTTGAAAATATATAAATGGTGATAGATTTGGAAACCTTTGTTCCCAGGAAAGAAAAAGGTCTAGTTGATCACTCGTGGTTGCTCATGTCCTAACCTCTGGTAAAATGCCATGCCTTTGATTGACAGGTGAAACAAGGGGCAACAATTAGATTTGCAATTTTATCACAAAGATCTATTAATGCAAAGATTATATTAAAATGTGTAAGTCTAATATCACATACCACAGGACATGATTACTATCATAAAGGCTCTGGATTTTGAGTTTAACAAATTAGTTTAGCCTCTATCTTTTAATAAATGCATTAAAATCCCTTATTATTAGTCTTGAGTATATTGTAATTATTTTCTTGTAATGAATAGCTGCCATGATACACACTCTACAGCCATTACCAACTTTCAGATAATTAAAATTAAGCCAACTGAATACCAAACACTCACTCTAAAATATGGACATCTTGCACTCACATTGCTTTAATATAAATTTTAAAGGGTTGATTTACTTCATTATAATAAATCTTTAAAAACATTTTCTTTCATCAAATGTCTTTCTTTTTGTCAAGGTGTCATTAAATTTGAATTATAAGAAGGAGAAGGAAGATCATAGTATTTAACTGACATAACTTTGATACAGTGAATGAATTGCATTGACCTAGTTTTGCTGCTGGCTTCAATTCTTATCCAACAGAAGGGTGATATTCAAACTATTTTAAGATGGACCCACTCAGACGCTGATACATTGGAAGGGATAATACCTACAACTCATCAAGATCACGTTGTCCTTCTGAGCACCCAAAGGCTAAAAATGTCATTAGATAACATCTGAAGCCTATAGCAGAGATTTTTTTTTTCCACTTTGCTATAACCTGCCTACCTGAAGTTTCCACTAATATAATTGAAGAGTGTCTTGTTTTATGACTTTCTTTTGTTCCGTAACTGTCAAACCTTTATGAAATTATTACATGTTGGAACACGAAATTTAGGGTAACCCGAATCTGTGTCCCTGGGCTATGGTCACTCCTATTTGGCTCCAGAATAAACTGTCTTTGAGGTGAGAGCTGTGTGATCTCATTACTTCTAATTTGTGGGTCCTGATCTGGAAGGGTAATATGCCAGCTGAGAGTGAAGTAGAAATTCATCACAGTCTTCAGGATTCTCTTTAGTCTATTCTTTGCTTAAATGTTTCATTTAGAAGCCACAGGAGACAGTGGCAATGAATCACCTCCAAGTCCTCAATGACAGCAATGAATAATACTTGTGAGAAGCAATTGCATCTAAGGCTGACAGAAGGGCCAGTTCAGGTAATCGCAGTGCAATTACAACATTAGGCCAAATGGCACTGAATCAGGCCACATGATGTATGACTTTTCTGAAGGCAAACAGGTAAGAGTCCTTGGCAGTAATGGCTTAGGCTTCCTTCTGATCATCAAACATCCAGTTGGATTTTCTCAAGAATGAGGTGAAACACTTCTGTGAGGCAACTAAAGCCATGTTTCATGCTCAAGCAATCACTTAATAAATGAAGAAGGTGAAAGAAAAAGAGAAAGAAAGAAACTATAGAAGACCTTTGAACTTCCTCTGATGGTTCTAAGAATTTCATAAGCAAGAAAAAAAAATCTCATATAAGTGGATGCTTTCTGCTAACACATTCAAAGAAATGGTACTAAGCATGCTCACCCACCACCTACTACTGAAGAGAAAGAAGAAAGTCCAGGGTACTAAAGCTCTTGGTTAAAGTCTCTATGAGGTTAGCTATCTTAACAGGACCAAAGGAGAGGGGAAAGCTAAGAAGAAGAAAAAAAAAGCGAGAACCACATAGATGTCTAAAGCCAAGATAGAAACTTGCATAGTCCAGTTTCTTAGAGATGTGCAGCTCAGTTTAGTAGGGATGTTGTAGAATTTGTTTTCAAGTCAGTGAGAAATACCAATCCCTGTCAATACCACACTATGTTGTGTAAATGGCTTTCCTAATTTACTACACTTTGGTCCTTTACTCTTTTCACAGACAATGTCCCATCATATGATTGAGGTTCTATTAATACAAGCTCCCTGACTCCATAGGAGATGTGGCAAAACAGACTCACAGCCCTAGGATGGAGCCCTTACCTGCAACTCAGACTGAATTACTGCCAAAGCAATGGGGTGTTTCTTGGTCCCATCCTACATAGAAGAACACATATGCAAATTCCCCTGCTGATTTGGATTACATCCACCATGGATACACCAGGGACTTTATTAGGAAAACTCGATGTTCAACACCAGGCCATCACTGTACACCAACCCTGTCACTGGGGACTTCAGTAAAGCATTCTACTCTCAGGCTAAAAAGTAAAAAGACCTAGCAGGCTGTGGTGGCGCATGCCTCTAATCCCAGCACTCAGGAGGCACAGGTAGAAGGATCACCATGAGTTCAAGGCCAGCCTAAGACTACAGAGTGAATTCCAGGTCAACATGTCAGCCTGGGCTAGAGCAAGACCCTACCTCAAAAAAAAAAAAAAAAAAAGTAAAAAAGACAAGCTTTAAAGCTAATGTTATTCTAGGGTGTTTCCCACTGAAAAACATTAAAAAGATGAGATCTTTGCTTAAAAGCAAAGATTACACTTCTGATTGGGATACATGACCATTCTTTTTTTTGATATTTATTTATTTATTTGCAAGGAGAGAGAGAGAGAGAGAGAGAATGGGCATGCCAGGGTCTCTTGCCACTGCAAACAAAATCTAGACACATGCACCCCTTTGTGCATTGGGCTTTATGTGTGTACTGGGGAATCAAACCCCACTGATTAGGCTTTGCAGGCAAATGTCTTACCCACTGAGCCATCTCTCCAGCCCTATGTGGACATTCTTAAATAAGACTGTCTCTGAAAGAAAGAACATTAATTGAAAATCATACTTTCTGCTTTCCATGAAAGACCACAAACTCAAGATTGTACTTAATGAGCATATGTCTCTACCATTTAACTTTACCAAGTTCTTTTCCTTTTTTCTGAATAACACAAATGACAGAAACATATCATGTGTCCATTGGAATAAAAGCCCACAGCTTACACAAGAATTGATCTTGTGGATTACAAACAGTTTGACAGAAGAAGCAAAGAAATGTACAATTCTGTTTTCTACTTATAAGATAATTTTCTTTTTTTATTTTTTATTATTTATTTAGTTAGTTGAGAGCAACAGACAGAGTGAGAGAGGCAGAGAGAGAGAGAGAGAGAGAGAGAAAGAATGGGTGCACCAGGGCCTCCAGCCACTGCAAACGAACTCCAGATGCATGTGCCCCCTTGTGCATCTGGCTAACATGGGTTCTGGGTAAGCAAGCCTCGAACCCAGGTCCTTGGGCTTCACAGGCAAGCAATTAACAGCTAAGCCATCTCTCCAGCTCATAAGATAATTTTCTTTTAAAATATAACCTGGTAAAACTTATCAACTTGGAATGGAATATATATATATATATATATATATATATATATATATATATATATACTCCACAGCTTAAAGCCTCTGACAGTTTTAGGAGAATAAGCAGGAAAATCTTTGGTTGACCCACATTATAACAAAAATTGTGAACATATCTTCGCATTCATGGGCCAAAAAAGTGGCTCTAAATAGGATGATTATTGGAAAAATGGTAGCTTTGTGAGACCAGGCAACTTTTTTATGCCATTTTAGTAGAAATATAACCAAGACCACAGGCAATGTCCCTTGGAACCTATTATTGAAATTTAGCTCTAACAATTTTACACTCGCTGGTAAAAACCCATGTTAACAGAACAGTACAGTATAGTCAGACTTGGGTCATTCTCAAATTTCCAATTACTTCAATTCATTGGATGCAAACAAAAGGACAACCCGTCCGTCTTCCTGAACACACCCAAGCTGATCAGGATAAACCATTATCATGGTGAGATGCAGTTGGCTCAGAAACATATAAATTTTCTATCTAGTCCTCTCTCCTATGCCCCACGTATGTTTCAGGTGTTACAAGCCTTTATGGGAACATGGCAAAAGATTACAGATTTAGCACATATCCCTACTGCCTTAACTACTATGCAGCGTCATTGCTGTCTCAGGCCCAATAGTATAGTCCATGTCCTCATTACAGATATTTTAGCCCACAAAAAACTAACAGATACTTTAAATAGTCCATGCTCCAGCTGCAATGTGGCTTCTAGGTATGCAATGGGACATACGCCCCTCAAAGGACACCTGTCATTATGAGGCCCTTGGGAGTGGATTGTCTGGATTTTATTGAATTTGGAAGATTATTAGCTGGGCTGAATATGTTATGATTATTCTCTTTTTGTATTTTTTTATGAGAGAGAGAATTGGTGTGCCAGGGCCTCCAGCCACTGCAATTGAGTTCCAGATGCATATGCCACCTTGTGTGCATGTGTGACCTTGTTTGCTTGTGTCACCTTGTGCATCTGGCTTACGTGGGACCTGGAGAGTCAAACAGGGTCCTAAGGCTTCACAGGCAAGCGCCTTAACCACTAAGCCATCTCCCCAGCCCCTAAGGTTATGATTATTCTTGTGTGCTACTTATTTTAACTTTTTTCTTAATATTTTATTTATTTATTTTGAGAGAGAAAGGGAGATAGAAAGAGGCATACATATATAGAGATAATGGGCACACCCAGGCCTCCAGCCACTGCAAACGAACTACAGATGCATGTGCCACTTTGTGCATCTGGGGAAATCGAACCTAGATCCTTAGGCTTTGCAGGCAAACGTCTTAACCACTAAGCCATCTTTCCAGCCCCATTAATGACGTGTGCTGTAAAAACTAAAATTTTGGTAACTTTAAAAAGCCTCTAGACTCCATCCTGAACGCACGGGGCACCTGAAGGTGGGATGTTAGGAACACATGCCATGCAATGAGTGAGATGTGGAGTGCTCAGCACAACGGGAAATGTGTGAAATGCAACATGGTTGTGGCTGGCGTCAAGATTTAATGACAGACTGACGCCAGAACAAGGTGGCAGCAGAAAGGAGGAGCTCAGCCACACCCAGGTACACCAACACCAATGACTACCATTGGCTATACCCACTGGGGCACAACCTACCACAAAAAAAAAAAAAAAAAAAAAAGGAGTTCACCAGAAACCACACATGGAAAGAGACTCTCTGAAGAACAGAGGCAGGAACACTTAGTGCCCCAGATGCCTGGTGGGTACTCCACAGAACCTCACCCCGACTTCCTGCCAGATTCCTCTACCACCGCTTTGAGAGAGGGATCCTTCCTGCCCCCTGGATGCTCACCCACCCCCCCCCTTGTGGCTGCGAAGTTTGTGACTGGACTCAGACTCTGATGAGACTACCCTGATGAGCTTCCTGATCCAACTGTGACTGGCTAGCAGACTGGGGAGGATGAGGAGCACTACCCCCCCACCACCGTGGCTTAGCCCAGGTAGGCCCCACCCTGTAGTAGCTCCTCCTTCACTGGCTTATAGAACAATAGCTGGGTTGCCAGGGAAATGTATCAGTGAAAATTTGCCATTGCAAGATATATATATATATTAGCCTCTGCCTAATGACCTGCCATGTATCTTGAATCTTGCTCACGACATAAACAATTGCTGGGGAGGGATAGGCCAACCTGCTGATCTGCCTGTCGTTCCTGCCCGTGAGCTCCAGAGATGAGGCTTCTGAGAGTCACCTATGGGCTTTTTGGTTTACAGCTGGCTTATAGTCAGCCATGCTCCTATAAGCAACCCCTCACCCTGCTCTGTAGGTAACCCCAATAAACTCATTGGTTCACCAAAACCAATTATGATGATTATGAGTCTGTGGTCTGTGCCTTCTGTGACTAGACATGTGTTGGCATCTTCCCTAGGGGAAAAGGTTCATGTGACAGTTGGGAATTCCAATTAAAGATTTTCATGATGTGAAGTTGTTTGTCTCACAACCATGAAAGCACACATATGACAACGTATGAGTAAAGCAAGGGAGACTTATTGGGAAAAAAAGTAGAAACAACCCAAATTGTCAAAGAAAGCATGCTTAGGATTTGGGGTGTCATCCAAAGAAGAGAAAGAGAAGAAAGGAAAACTTACGCTTCCTGAGTTAGAGCTGAGAGAAGCGGGCTGACTGAGCAGCGAGCGTCTGCCACTGGGGTACAGCATTATGTCATTAAGGGCTGACTGTTCCTCCCACCTTCTTAGCCTGTCTTTAGATGAAGGGTAGTCTCTTGACCAGGTGAGTGATTGACAGGTTCCACTGAGTTAACCACTAAGGAAGTTTACTTTGCTTTCTTTCACTTAGGACCAGAGAACTTTGTTCCTTGATCAGAAGGAAGTGGCTGTTCCCTTTCATGTGGTATTTTACATTTTAAGGACTATGGACAGCAATTGTGACGTTTCCCTTTGTGATATTATCAGGGAGACAGGAAGTGGGGTCATCCTTCAACGACCTTCAAGCTTAATGTCTGCCTGCATACAATACAATGATGTCGCTTTCTTGAGTCATCAACCAGCCGGAGCCTCGGGCTTTTTGGTGACAGAAGTTGCCCTAGATTTACCCATGCTCCTATAAGTAACTCTTCACCCATGCTCCTAGAAGTAACCCCTTGTTCACCAAGCTAAAGGTAGATGGAATCATTTTTTTGATTTATTACTTTTGGTTGCATGATTTTCCCCCCTAGGGTGATGCTGACACATGTCTATTCACCCCAGATAAGTCTCAGATAACAGGCCAAAGTAACAGATTCCATTAAAGTCCAACTTGATGAACCAATGAGTTTATTGGGGCTACCTACTGAGCTTGGGTGAGGGATGACCTATAGGAGTGGGGGTCACTCAAAGGCAACTGAATCACCACCAAGTCCCCCTCCCCATCCTGGATGGAAACTACATAATGGAGTCACCCCTCAAGTTAGCCTCCCTCTTCCTATGTAAGCTAGCATCTTCCAAGATCAGGAGGAACAGCAGCTGGAATCTCAGGTGAGACTCTTGTGACCCCTACTTCCCTCCTCCTTCTACTAGGTACTGTCAATAGCTCCATTACCATGGCTACAGACCTAGATATCACTGTATTATTCTGCTCCCAAGTTGCCATAGCTACTGAACCAAAGCAAACAATGTAAAGCCTGGGAGAAAAACACCATGCCACACTCTTCTAGTGAGGTGAACGGAAACAAGACTACCAGGAAGAATGATGCAAAAATTTTGTACATATATTGATGTTTGCCAGCGTTGGGCTGAGAGAGCAAAATCTCAATGGAAAATGAGTGTTTTGTGACTAATGCGTTGGCATAGTCTTGAAAAGATATGATTATAACAAAGTAAACATAAGTGTTTGAGAAAATTTGAGTAGGTGTATGAGGTGAGATGGCTGAAGAGAGCTGAGTGTGGTGGTGCACTGCCTTTAATCCTGCACTCGGGAGGCAAAGGTAGGTGGATTGCCATGAGTTCGAGGCTACCCTGAGACTACATAGGTAATTCCAGGTCAGCCTGGACTAGAGCGAGACCCTGCTTCGAGAAACCAAAATAAATAAATAAATAAATAAATAAATAACTCTGGGAAAAGAGAAAGGAGCATTCAGGAAGCCAGTTTTCCTAAGGGGGGAAGGACATAGTGTCATAATTTTCTCTGGTTTACAAGATGGTAAATAAAATATTAGGAACTGAGGCTCCTGACATGCAGCTAGAAGTTTCTTCCAGTTTTGTACTGCAAACCTGATACCCAGCAGATGTTTGCAGTAGAAATCTGTCACATACAACCTGTCTTGTGTTGGAGAATAATGAATCATGTGTCCAAAATAGGATAAAGTCAGAGTACCTCTTGTACAAGTCCCAGAGCTCTCTACCCATCTCCCTCTCCCCCCTCCCACCTGCATGCTCCAACTAGGCCTGAGATTCTGGAGCTACATCTTGCTCTGGTAACTGAGATTTGGAGGGGGCTTGTCTGCCACCCCTTCTCTGTATGCCCAGACTAGGTCTGAGATCTTAGAATTCCTACCTACTGTCATGATAAATGACCTTCTTCTACATGAACCTGCAAGGCAAAAGAACAACTTTCTCCTGTTAGATACAGATGAAATTCAAAGTCTCGCTGCCCCAGAAGAGTTCAACAGAGGATCCAACTCCTTCTTCCTCCCCACACTCCATGACACATAGTGCTTCCCACAAAAGGGCTTAAAAGTCTCTCTTTCTTCTACTAGGCAATTCAGAGTCCCCTTCCCCCTTGCTATGAACTCAGCCACTCTCTCTAAACCAGTCCCCTTTCTTCTTGCTTTGAGCCCTGACACTCTCTTGTCTGGCATTAAATAAAACCTTGGCCCCAAGAAACTACCTGTTTCAGCCCTCCGTCACAACCCTGTACCTGATCTAATGACGCCATAACTCAGACATGGAGGAGCTACAGAGACTGGCTACCTTCCTGGGCTCCCACTTTACCCTCTATTGCCTTTTTTCCTCCTTCTGCCTTTACTGTGGCTTTCTCTGTATTCAACATCAGCTCAACTCTCTGGTGAATGGGTTTGTTGGGATACCTATTGTGTTCAGGGAAACGTCAACACGATAAGTAACCCAACACAAACCTCTCTCCAGCAGAGCCTGGCACTCCATGGCCCCAAACCCAACTGAGATACAAAAATGTCTCTTCATTCCTTAAGGTTATTTCTATGTGCACTTGAGTCGTCACACGCAAGGGAGGTTTACAGAGATATGAGGGCACTTGCGCTCCTTACTTCTCTCTTCCTGGTTCACTCCAGATCTTAGAGCTTACCACACTCCCCTCAGACTTCTCTCTCATACCCTTTCCCATCAGGCAGAGGTCTGGGACCTCCTTGCCCTGAAACCCACCCCCAGACCCCTCCTGGATCTGGAAAGCTGCAGAGATAGGATCCATCCTTAATGGGTCACTCATCACAGAACTCTTTCAACACAGTGCCCTGGCAAAATGGCAATCTCTCTTTCTGTCTGCCTGTCTGTCTGTCTGTCTGTGTGTCTCAGTGATTTGCTTTTGCTTTCTCACTTCCTTACCTTCACTCTAAAGTCTCTTCCGCAGCGCAGGCTTAAGAGCCACTGACTGTGCATGTGACTTTAATGGCCCTTGATTTTTCTTGAACGTCAACTTCTTGAAGCTGAGAAAGACTCTGTCTGATGCTCTCAACCCCTACAACATTTGAAGGTGAAGCTGAGCTATGCGAGATACTGGAGGCCCCGCGAACATGCTTTGCCTAACCTGTCTGTGCACCTCCAAACTGCGCTTTCCGAGATTGGCCTTCAGCCCTTTGTTTTGCTCGGATTCCACCGGTTCCCTCTTCTGTGCTTCCTGAGCTCCGCCTTCAGGATTTCCAATGTTGTTATGGAAAACTGAAGCACACAGAACCGGCACCAGAGATAGCATGGGGAATCCTAAGATGTGTTCATGTGACATGGACTCAGGGAATAACTTGGCCCAAAGCCTGAGCACTGAGCTCTGATGGCTGAGTTTTGTTTTTTTCTTTTGTTTGTTTGTTTGTTTGTTTGTTTTTTGATGGCTGAGTTTTGATAGGCAGCACAGCAGCCAGGCTGACATCACCTTCAGTTCTTTACAATATTGGTGGGTTAAACTTCTGGGCTATGTGACTGGAGACCACAAGCAGAAAACTACAGAAGTTCAGAGGAGCTTGCCTATGGCTGCACTAACCAGGGAACATATTATAAGCGGGATGCAGCTGCATAGATTGTGGGGGAAGATGCGGGGTTACAATGTCTCCCTGGTAAAGGCTTGCACAATAGAAACTGTGTTTTAGGGGATCATCTGGGGCTGGTTTTCTTGCTAAATTTCTTCCACCAACACATGACCCACTTTCTCAGAGGAATCTGCCTCTGGGAAGTCTTTCACATAAGTTTTAAGAGTCTCTTTCTTCTTTTCTAAGAGTTCCTCTTGGAGACAAGGGAAGGGCATAAAATATGCTGTACTTTCTTGGGTAGTTTTTCCATGTACCTGTAACCAATGGTCACATTGCAGGAAGGGAATTCTGCAGTATCCCCAGGGGGTGGGCCTTCTTTTTCTTCCTCTCACTATCGCCGCAGTTTCTTCAGATCAGAGAGAGCTTGAGTCACGTGTGCCGTTCCCACAGCTGCAAATATGATCCCGAGGCCCCCGGGCAGTTGCCTTGCTAATTGAATAAACGCAACACACCAGACTGCTGATGTGTGAAATCAGGGTTGGCTATTTTTAGCAATCTGGTTTCTCAGGGACTTAATTAGCTGCCCTGCCAATATGAAGAGGGGCACAGACCCTATCCCACACCCTACTGAAACTAAGACTGGCATAAAAATTCCCACACCTGTGGCTGATAGACAGAACCCATGTGCGCTGGCCATAGCAGTGATCACATAGTTAGGTTCTTTACTGGCACCAGGTAAAATGACTCCAAGGGGAGCACCTGCCCCAGGGCATACAGGCCCCTCCCGCATTGCAGTTCATGGTGGGATGTTCCCAGAGGCCTGCATGAAATGGAACCAAGGACCCTGTGGTGGTTTGATTCAGGTGTCCCCCATAAACTTAGGTGTTCTGAATGCTAGGTTCCCAGCTGATGGAGATTTGGGAATTAGCGCCTCCTGGAGGCAGTGTCTTGTTGGGGGTGGACTTATGGGTGTTATAGCCAGTTTCCCCTTGCCAATGTTTGGCACACTCTCCTGTTGCTATTGTCCACCTTATGTTGGCCAGGGGGTGATGTCCACCCTGTGCTCATGCCATCATTTCCCCCTGCCATCATGGAGCTTCCCCTCGAGCCTATAAGCCAAAATAAACCTCTTTTTCCCACAAGCTGCTCTTGGTTGGGTGATTTCTACCAGCAATGCGAACCTGACTGCAACAGACCCCAGACCCCAAATTAATCCTTCACTGTTCCTTATCGACGTGCCAATGTAGCAATGAATCCACCCAGACACGCAAAGCCCCACTGCAGATTGCACGGGAAACCACTACACAACTATGGCTCAGTCTTCCTCATGGCGTGTGGAATCATTGGAAGTCATTAAGCTCATGCCTTGTGCATACAAGGCAGCTTTCCTTTACTTGATCAGTCTCCTCCTGAATGAGTCTCAGACATTGCATTTAAAAAAATAATGAACCCCCACTCTGGAATAAAGATATCAGTAGAATGAAGAATCTGGCCAAAGCAGGAACAAAGTATGTTTTCCGTCATAGTATATTAAAGCACTTTAGGTTAAGTTGACCAAGCTTTAGATCCCTCAGAAAAATGGCCATAAAAACCAAGTGCCTCAAAAGAAAATACCAACTAAGTTACAGGAACTATTTATTTCCTTTCACATTCATTTCATATCTGGATCAAAATTGGGAAAGATTTTATGTAGACTCCCCATGCTTGGTCTATGTCCATTACAGAAGTGTCACATGGAAATAAATTAACAACAGCCATTGAAGCACTTTCATATGTCTGATCGTTCTCCAATTAATTCTAATAATAACTCTGCAGGTAAGGGCACTCCAATTACTATTTCACTTATGAGAAAGAAAAAGGAAGAGGAAGAAGAGGAGGAGCCGAAGAAGATAACTAACGTTTATTGATCACATACTATGGGCTGTCAGGGAGGAAAGTGCTGACTGGTCACACGGAATCTTCTCACAATGCTTGGAGTGATTCCGCCATTTCAAGTAAGTAACATGCTAGAGTTCACAGTCATATGTGATAGGGTAAGATTGAAACTCAGGTCTTCCAAAGCATTTCATAATAGTTCCAAGAGATCTTTCTGGCTAGGGTTACCATCAAAACAACTCTGGGATACTGACACATGGAGTCACAAGACTATGTTTTAGTTTATAAATAATGCAACCCTTTATTGTATTGTCATTAACTTAGGTATTTAGTTATTTAGTGTGGGAGAATGGATGTGGGCACATATCATATGATGAATGTTAGCATGTGTGTGTGAGAGTATGGTGTGTGTATGCATGTGTGTGTGTGTGCATGTGTGCACGGGGAGGTCAGAGGTTGATGTTGGGTCTCTTCCTTGATCACTGCTCATCTTATTTAATGAGACAGGATTTGCCACTTGAACCCAGAGCTCACTGATTCAACTACTCTAACTAGCCAGTCTGTCCCTAGGACTTCCTGTTTCCACCACATGAACACTAGAATTGCAGGTGTGCTTCCATGCCCACCTGGCATTTACATGGGTGCTGATGACCTGAGCAGGTGGTACCCAAAGATCTTGAGTATGCCATTGTTTCTTCTAATTCCTACAGTTACCCTGATTTGGTCATTCCCAACATACAAGCACTCCTGTGCCCTTTAGCCCAGGCCTGACCTGCATTGGCATGACTGAGAGAGAAGGAAGGCACATGGGGATCACACACTGTATGTCAGGCTTTGAAATCAGCATTCACATTCACAGAAATCCCATGAAATAAGCTCTTGATATTCAGTTAATAAATTGGAAATGTTATAGAAATTGTCATAAAAATCAAGTTTTAGTCATGTGATATATATATGCTACCCCCCAAAGTAAAAATTAATAACTAACACAAAATCAAAGTCAATGGTTAGACCTCTAGACTGCTCAAGGTCTAAGTTCTTTATGATACTTCTTCCTCCATGCTCAAAAAGAAAAAAAGAAGAGAGATTTTCAGATAGACATAGATCCTAAGGAGAGAACCACTCCATCATACCTCTAAAGGGTCCCAGCTGAAACTAGGAATAATTGGCAAAACAAGCAAGTGTACTGTTTTCTTGGTAAACCTGGTACCAGCACAAGGGTGAAGGGGATCAACACAGAGAGCAATCAACTCCCACCAAATCAGATATCCAGAGACACAGAGGATCCCAAGACCTCATCACTGAAGCAGACCTAAAATGATACCAACATGGCTCAGGGAAATTTGCAGAAGAGGGGGCAGAAAGAATGTCAGAGCCACATGTTGGGTCATGATACACAGAGACATTTCTCCTACCCATAACTGGGCTAACTCCACATGCATGACCCATATAGCCCAACAAGGAAGGGCCAGGAGAGGACAGGGAGGAGGCTAACAATGGTACCAACTTGACTGTATTCACTGAGTACAAAACTAGTTAAATAAAAAAATAATAAAATAATAAAAAATAAAAATAAAAGAATATTAAAAAAGAAGAGAAAGTATTGGTCATTAATTATTAACTAGACACACTGGGTAAAAATCCAAATCAGATTGTAAATATAGTGACATCAACCAGAATGCTCTGCCAAGTTTATAAACCCACACTTAATATTTAAAAAAAAAAAAAAACATGTGAGGGAGCTAGAGGAATGGCTTGGCAGTTAAGATGTTTGCCTACAAAGCCAAAGGAACCAGGTTCAATTCCAAGGACCCACGTTAACCAGATGCACAAGGGGGGGGGCCACACCTCTGGAGTTCGTTTGCAATGGCTGGAGGCTTTGGTATGCCCATTCTCTCATTTTGTCTTGCTCATTAACTTAAAAATCAAACAGTGCTAGTCTTTTGGAGATTTGCCATTGGTCCCTACCTCCAGTATAAAACAAGAAAGAAATATTTCTAAAGTCCGTTTTATTCTAATAAATAACAAATTACATCTGCCCCATGCCATCACCCAGAAGATCAAATGTGACTACAAGCTTGAAAATTATATAATTTTTTGAATGGGGTTCTAAAATGGGGCATTCCCAAAGCTAAAAATCAAACAAAAAGCAAGCAAGATGAGAGGGAGGGAGAGGAGAAAGAAGGAAATAGATGGTACAGACCCCTCTTGTCTGTCTTATTTACCGTGGGCCTTCCTGAACCTCTAAAGAACACACGGAAGAGGTTTTCTTTTTCCTATGCCAGGGTTTGGGCAAGGGTTGGCAAATGGGTGAGCAAGAACTTGGTGCATTTGCCTGACTAATTCAGTTCACATCTGTAATGTTCAAGTGTTATTCTTTTTTAAAAAAAATTTTTTTTGTTCGTTTATTTATTTATTTATTTGAGAGTGACAGACACAGAAAGAAAGAGGCAGAGAGTGAGAGAGAGAGAGAGAGAATGGGCGCACCAGGGCCTCCAGCCACTGCAAACGAACTCCAGACACATGCACCCCCTTGTGCATCTGGCGAACGTGGGTCCTGGGGAATCAAGCCTTGAACAGGGGTCCTTAGGCTTCAGAGGCAAGCGCTTAACCACTAAGCCATCTCTCCAGCCCTCAAGTGTTATTCTTATAGTCTCCTGCAAATTTCATTTCGTCCTCTCCCTTCTGATCACATTCTTTTTCCAACCACTGGCATAAATACTTTTGCTTAGCTCTGTACCAAAAGCACCATTTTCCTTTATTTCATCTTATTCAGTCATTCATTCACATCCATTTATCCACTATTAAATGTTTTCACCACCTGATTTGTACCAGCTACTTTCCTGGGTGTTGGGAATCACACACAGGATGGCCTGTGACAGAACTGGCACCTAAGCCAGGACATCTTCTAGTTTACTCTTTCTCCTCCACAAGTGGATGTTCCAAGTCCAAAGAGGTAGCTGATGTCCTCCAGAACCAAACAGGATTTGATTTTGCTTTCACCTCCCACCTCAGAAGCCATTTGTTCTAACATCTATTCTTGTACCCAGCTCAACCAACAACTACTAAGAAGCATGAAGTGCCAAAATCCATGTAACGACATGTGTTACGCATGAACCCTGAGCAGCTAGACCTCACTTCCTGTACAGCAGCTTCTCTAAGGCTTCATTTCATCCTATGTAAAATAGGGCTTGTAGTATGACCGACCTCCAGGGACTCATTACGAAAATTAAACACCATGATCACACACAGAGTACCGCACACATCTAATGCACTCAATAAAATGTAGTTGTGACTATTGCTATCATTGTGGGGTGTCACTTATTATGTGCTAGGGAGGAAGAAAATCAGACAAAATTTGAAAAGGGACCACACAAAACAGAAAAACGTTGCATCTGTTTATCAGGTCTGATGTCTCCTCAACTCAGCCACCATAAGGATGACTAAGACGTTACCCAAGAGGATGTGGAAAAAGCTCAGTGCTTTAAGAGTAGTAAACATGAGGGCTTCTGAGGCCAGAGACCACCAAGTTCAGTTCCTCAGAACCCACATAAAAAGCTGGATGTAGCCATACATGTCTGCAGCCCTAGCCCATGGAGTGAAAATCAAAGAGCTTCTTGGGGCTTGCTGATGGACAGCAAACCCAAGTTAAGGAAGAGACCCCCGTCTCAAGGAAATATGTGGGTAAGAGATAAGAGAAGGATACCCAACATTCCTCTCTGGACTCAACATGCTCACACATGAAGTGCATGCATCTATATCACACTTCCCATACACCACAACAAACATATACTGTCTACACACACACACACAATACATGCAAAACTACACATTATATGAGACCCAGTTTGCTTCCTTTGGTGGAAGGGGAATTAGGTCTGACAGCCTTAAATACTGCAGCTCACTTTTTACCTGAGTGAACGCTGAGTTTGTCATCTTGCAAAACCCATGCCTAAGGAAGCTGTTAGTTCAATAATTCACACTGTCTCTTTGCATAAATCAGATGTGAGTACCAAGCTGACAAATGTCCACTCGTCCACAAGAGGCAATATTTGACAACTCCAAAAGAAATATCCCTATTCTAGGCATATCCCTGACCTGAGAAGTAGATAAGGAGGCTAGCTCTCTACTTGAACACACAATGGGGACCTGAAAGAATCTCCCCAAACTCAGTGCTCATAAGAACAAAACGTAGTAAATGACGTTGCCTAGAAAAATAGATGTTCCCTGAGGGACAAAAAGAGATTTTCAATGTTCCACAGAAGATCAATCTACTCATTTCAACTGTACATAACAATGTAAAATAGAACTTAGTGAAATGAGTAAATAGTTTCCAAATCTGTCTTTGGGACATAGAGGTGGTGGGTTGAGTCAGATGTCCTCCATAAACATGTGTTTTGAATTCTGTGTCCCCAGCTAAAGATACTTTGGGATGTGGAGCCTTTCTGGAAGGTGTGTTGCTCTGGCCAGGTTTAGGGGTGTTATGGCCACCTTCCCCCTTGCCAGAGCTAGGCTCACCCTCCTGCTGCAGTTTTCCATCTGGTGACAGAGGTGATGTCAAGTCTCTGCTCATGCCATGCTGTTCCCTGCCATCATGAAGCCTCCCCTGAAGACAGTAAGCCAAAAGAAACAACTTTCCTCCAATCAGCTGCTTTGGGTCAGGTGCTTTATCCCAGCAACATAAAAGGTAACTGCAACAGATAGGAAGGTAAGAAGGACTAAACTGTAGGACACAGGAATCACTTCTAGCTATGGGAGAAGAATGCCTTGGCAAGGTAGATCCTGAATCCACTCAGGTCCCAGCTATAGTCTCTGCACTTCTACAGCAGGTAATTTTATAGAGAGTCACTCATTTGTTCATCTATTCAGTTATTTATCAGTTTTTTGTTGAGGCAGGGTCTTACTCTAGCCCAGGTGGACTTGGGACTCACTCTATATTCCAGGCTGGCCTCAACCTCACAATCCTCCTACCTCAGCCTCCCCAGTATGGGATTAAAGCATTACAGTTGCTTTATTTTAATGAGAAATGCTGCATCTGACATGTCTGCCTATGAGATGCAGTGCAGTGCAGTATATAGTACAGTAGCCAAAAAAGAAATGAGCTGAGTAAAGGGTGTAGGTAGTGAAAACTCTAAACTTGAAACCACCGTAGTTAGAGATTAGAGTCCTTGCCAGTGCAAATCATGAGACTAGGAAGGACTACAAGGGACCCTGGCCTCTCTGGCTAAGTGTTTCTCCAAAGTGTCACTGTGAAGGATTTGGGGATAAAACTGGACCAGTGCATAGTGAGGTCTGTGCATGTGCCTTGCGCCTCACCTCCTGTGTGTTTGCAGCTGCATCCCCATGGATTCTTTCAGGAGATGAAGATCTTGCATCGAGAAGATACAAGCACAGTGAAATTGCAGCTTATTGCACAGTAAACTGTTTTCCCCATGATAGGAGCTCAGTTCTCAACTAATTTTCTGTCCCTCTTTATAGCGCTCTGGGGAACATACATTGCATGCATTTTTTTCTCCTACTTCTCCCTTTGCCACTATTGTGAGCATCTTGTGAGGAAAGTACATTTTCTACCCTGCTGCCACTGGGCTTGGCCATATAACTTGCTTTGGCCAATAGAGCACAGTTGGAAGTGACAGTGTATTCCATGCAGAGGCTCTGAAAAGTATGAAAAGTTTCCTATGGTCTTCATGCACTCTTGTAATCTCATTTACTAAGAAAACTATAATCCAGTGAGCCTTCAGGCTGAGTCTCAGATGAATGCCCTGTGGAGAATATCTCTACAGTCTTAAGTCACATCCAGCTACGTCCTACAGAGACACCTCAAAACCATAAAAACCAACTCATAGGCTACAAGTGAGAACTAACTGTGTATTTCTATCTGGATACTTATTACACAGAATCGTCACAGGAAAACCTGATAACACAGGTCCTGAGTTAAAGACACACCATATAATACCAATAATAACTTCAATTCAATTGATGACTATCTCCAGTTCATAGTATCAAGAAAGACAGGGCCACTTAAGTAAGGTCTTTCTCCCTTAGTGACCATGCTATACATTGTAAAGTAATTGAATTTGAGAAATCAGGATGGAATTCCTGTATGCTATTGTCTTAGTTAATTTGGGTTGCTGTAACAAAATATGTTGGGTGGATAATGCTTAAACAGGAATTTATCACCTATAGTCCTAGAGGGTTAGAAGTACAAAGTGTAAGGCACCAGTAGATTGTCTATAACATGCTTATTCGTTATAGATGGCAACTCCTATATATGTTCATATGGTAAGAAGAGAAAGGTTTTTAAAGTGCCCCCCCTTCCAGGATTCAGGTGATGGTAGATTTGGTTATCTGGGGAGGACTCATATCCTGGTTACAGAACACATATTCTTTCTGTGTGTCATTCCATGCATCCTCACATGATAGAAGGAACAAGATACTCAGGTCTCTTTTATAAGAGCATTAATCTCACTCATGAACATAATGCCCTCAGGACTTAATCCCATCCCAAAAGTCCCATTCCCAATTCCATAACATTGGTGATTAGATCAGCATAGGAATTTGGCAGGGAAATAGGCATGCAGACAATAACAGTGGTAGCCTAGAAAAACCATGATCACTGTAAGGTTTGGGAGTGACCAAGACCACACAAACCACTCTGAGGCAAAGAGGAAAGCTTTTATTTGGGAAAAGCACAAGCAAGCTACCAAGGCTGACTCACAAGAGAGGAGCATAGCCAACTTGAGTTTCCAGATAGTGGGCTTCATAGGGCTTCTTTAGTTGGGGGAAGGTGAGGAAGAGAAAAGAACTCATTTGTTCTTTGCATTAGCCATTTTAAATATCTAGGGTGTGAGACCAGAACAGTGAGCAGGAGACTTATGAGATAAGGGGGCAGGAAATCATGACCAGGGGGCATTGTTAGGCAAGGAAGGAATAATGGCTGTGTGGTTTCTTGAAGAATGTGAATAAGTCTCTGTCACCATCCTGCAGTCCTTGGTGGCTCCATTTTGGGAACCTGACCCGACCTAACATTTTAGCTTTTTGTTAATGATAAGAGACAAAGGTTAATTTCTTTATGTTGACCATAGGACAATGAGTTCTTATGGGAGAGGCTGGATAATGTGGTCAATGGGTCTTCCTTCAGGGCAGGTGATGAGGAGGCAGTTGCATGTGGCAAGAGGTGACAAAGTGGTGAGATCGATAGTGAGCACCCTCCATCAGCACCAGTGTAGCATGCTGTTACAACTTGGTCCTGAACAAAACATTGACTTCTCTCATACCATCTCTGTATTGAGTTAGCTTTGGGGCAGTCACTGGCAACATTTGTTATAGGGAAGGTGAAGGAGATGGGCTCTGAGCACCCCATGAGGAAGAATTAAGGAGCTTCTTATCCTTGTCATCAGCTATGACATCAAAATGCCAGGCACAAGGGGAGGATGAGTGCTCAGAGGCAAAGGATAGAGGACTTGGGGCAAGAGAGGAGGCAGAAGGGCATCAGTGTATTCAAGAGGAGCATTTTGGAATCAGGGGAAGAGTAGGAACATGAGAGAGTTTGAGTTTGAGAGTGTCTATTGTGGTGGCAGTGTACTTATCCCTGGATGAGGTAGGGTAAAGGCTAAGAAAGGAGGGGGCCCAAGGAATAGTTATGATTCTGGATAAGGCAAGTGGGAGGAGCTGGGGCCAGGGTAGGTGAAGTTCAGAGGTCATCAGGGACAGTCAGAGGTAGAAGGCATGAGTTAATGTTAAGAGTTTAGTATTGTAAGCCAGCATCAGATTGGGGAGCCTATTAGTCTGAATCTTTGTTTATATTGTAGTTATTTTTTGTAGTTATATCTTTCTTACTGGGTGATAAAGGCCATGTATTCTGCCAGAATTAACTGTATATTTTGGAGGTCAATAATGGCACTGTAAGAGAGACTTTTAGCAAGATGTGAGGAGGTCTATGACTCTCAGCATTATTATCTGATAGGATAAGTCAAGGCCGTGCTGACCAAGTGGCCCTCCCTCTTTTAGGAAGCCTGGAGAACTGATTTTCCTCTGATGTGACTCTCCTGTTGTAGATACACTGATTTGAAATTCATTTCTGGGTCTCCATATCCTCTCTAATCAAGAAGACAGATAACTTACCAGAGGCTAGAAGTTAGCAACTGTCCCATCATCTCCTGTGGCCTTTTGACCTGCGAGCTGGAACCAAAATATTGGTTATCCTTTTAACTCCAATGTTTCCAATTGATTTTGGCTTTTACATAGGGTTATTAATTACTCAGAGAGACTGTACATATCTGATGAGCTAAACAGATTAGTTAAAAGGGTGCAGAACAGGGCTGGGGAAATGGCTTAGCAGTTAAGGCATTTGACTGTGAAGCCTCAGGACTCTGGTTCAATTCCCTAGGACCCACATAAGCCAGATGCACAAGGGGCGCATGCATCTGGAGTTCATTTGCAGTGGCTAAAGGCCCTGGTGTGCCCATTGTCTCTTTCTGTCTATCTGCCTCTTCTTCTCTCTCTCAAATAAATAAAATATTTTTAACAAAAGGGTGCAGAACATATCTGGTTAGCAAAGCAAATCTGGTTAGAGAATGATATAGTTTAAAATCATTTTGATTAATATTTAAGTTTAGTTGTCAGGTGACAATGTAAGCTATATCTGGAACATAGAAAGCATACACATTCTATCTTTAAATATCTGTCAGTTGTAAGTATAGGCAAAACATTTTAATAGCCCTGAAAACAATATTTTACCAATTATTTTGTCAATAACTTTAAGCCAGTTGATTTAATCTAGTAATTGTATGCCAGGAAAAGGGCAAGACAGTATAAAAACTTGGCATCTGTGTTTGAAAACAAATTTGGCTAGTCTATATACCAATGTAAGTACCAATTACCACCCCCCACCAAACTGGAAGCAGAACAGTAATTTAAGATTATTTTTCTAGGGCAGGAGATATGTCTTAAGTATCAATATCTCTATAATCAATGAACTTAAGATATCAGAAATGAGACAATAAATTAAGTGAAACCTTTACTGAGACTGATTATACAGAGTTCAAGAATAAAATAGGAACTTCCGGTCAAGATGGCGGCATAGGAACCACGCCTAAGCAGCCTAGGGGAGAAAAAGCCAAAGAAAACCCAGCAAAATACACAAGGGAGGTGTATAAGAGATTAAAACAGCAGCGGAGAAGTAGGAGATATCCAGAGCCCACACGGGCAGGCCGAAGCAGCTCCGGCAGCGGCAGCTCGGGACCCGGTAGCGGCAGCTCGGGTTCCGGCAGCGGCAGCTCGGGACCCGGTAGCGGCGACTTGGGCTCCGGCAGCGGCACCTCGGGACCCGGTAGCGGCGATTCAGACTCTGGCAGCGGCAGCGGCAGCACGGGCACCGGCAGCTGCATCACGGGCTTCGGCAGTGGCGACTCGGGATCCAACAGCGGCGGCTCAGACCCCGGCAGCGGAAGCGGCGGTGGAAGCCGGAAGCGGCGGTGGAAGCCGTGACTCCAGCCCCAAAAACACCATCAGCTGCTCCGGTACCGGCCACAGCGGCTTCAGGGCAGCGAAACCAGCAGCGGAGGCTCCAGCGGCTTCAGCGGCAGAGGCGGATCCCGCAGCGGCAGCACCAGCGGATCAGAGGCGGAGGACCCAGCAGCGGCAGCTCCAGCGGATCAGCGGGGGCAGACCCAGCAGCGGCATCTCCAGTGGCGGATCCAGCAGCAGTGGTCCCAGCAGCGGCAGCTCCAGCGGCAGCAGCGGGGATCCAGCATCAGGGGCGCCAATCTGCAGGGCCACAGTTGCCAGGCTTGGTTTGCCCCACAGGAAAAGCCAGTACCCAGTTCCAGAAAGCAGAACAGCGGCCCAACATCCCAGCCAGCAACTTGACTGAGACCAAAAGCATCCAAAGAGGTAACTGGGATTGAACCAGGGAAGGGTCTCACCTGGTCACAAGCTGACTTGGATCCCTCAACAGACCAGAAATCTTAACTTCTTTGTTGATAGAGGATCTGGTTTTTATAATACCTAATCTTGCATAAATGCTCGGTGCTGTTCTTGACTGAATGTGTATAGGGTTTAGTTAAATTTTAGAATATACCTGTATTTTATTCCACTCAACCTATTTGAATACCCCCATAGCAGGCAAACTTAACCCCTAGGACCACGTGTCTAGATACTCTGAGAGTGGTAAGAGCCACACCTAACATCTTAATCTCCTACATAGAAGATATACAATATCAGATCAATAGATACAGCAAAGGATACCCAGCTAACTGGAAAATCTAAGCAGTAACTTAATCCAAGATGCAAAAATATATACATTATAACACAAGAAACACCAAAAACCAAGGCAATATAAATCCACCAAAAAGCATCAATGCTTCAGAAATGACCTCTAGTGAAAACGAGTTAGAGAAAATGCCTGAGAAAGATTTCAAAAGAATGATTGTAAATATGTTCAATGAACTCAAAGAAGAAATCAAAGGAATCAGAGAAGATACAGGACACCAATTTAACGAAATAAAGAAATCAATACAAGACATAAATAAGGAAATAGAAATAATGAAGAAAAACCAGTCAGAATTACTAGCAATGAAGAACACAGTTAATGAAATAAAAAACTCTGTAGAAAATCTCACCAGTAGAATGGATGAAGGAGAGGACAGAATATCTAAGCTAGAAGACCAGGTGGCAGATCTAATACAATCCAACAAAGAGAAAGACAAACTAATAGAAAAGTATGAATGGGAATTTCAAGATATTCGGGACACTATGAAAAGATCAAATATAAGAATTCAGGGTATAGTAGAAGGAGAAGAATTTCAATCCAAAGGTATAGTAGGCATCTTCAACAAAATCATAGAAGAAAACTTCCCCCAAATTGGGAAAGAGGTGCCAATGCAGATACAGGAAGCATTTAGAACACCAGCCAGACAAAACCTGGAAAGAACCTCTCCTCGCCATATTATAATCAAACTACCAAACACACAATCCAAAGAAAAAATATTGAAAGCAGTTAGAGAGAAAAATCAAGTTACCTACAAAGGCAAGCCCATCAGGATCACAGCAGATTACTCAACACAAACTTTCAAAGCCAGAAGGGCTTGGAGTGAAGTATTCCAAACTCTGAAAGATAACAACTGTCAACCAAGACTACTTTATCCTGCAAAACTATCCATTCAAATAGATGGAGAAATAAGGACATTCCATGACAAAAGCAGGCTAAAGGAGTATTTGAAGACAAAACCAGCTCTACACAAAATACTTGAAAGAATCCTCCATGCCGAAGAGAAAGAAAAGCACACATATAAGGAACCTGGAAAACAGCAAACAACACTCAAATACTAGTTAATATAAGAGAGCAAAGGTAGAACCAGAACCACACCAAAAAAAAAAAAAAATGGCAAGCATAAATACACATCTTTCAATAATATCTCTTAATATCAATGGCCTCAATGCTCCAACCAAAAGACATAGATTTGCAGACTGGGTTAAAAAACAGGACCCTACAATTTGTTGTCTCCAAGAAACTCACCTTTCTACAAAGGATGGACATTATCTTAGGGTGAAAGGTTGGAAAACGGTGTTTCAAGCAAATGGACCCAGAAAGCAAGCAGGGGTTGCTATCCTAATAGCTGACAAGGCAGACTTCACTCCAACATTAGTCAAGAAAGATAAGGAAGGTCACTTTATATTGATTAAGGGCACACTCCAACAGGAGGACATTACAATCCTAAACATATATGCACCTAACATGGGGGCTCCCAAATTCATCAAACAAACACTGTTAGAACTAAGGTCACAGATAACACCAAACACAGTGGTAGTTGGTGACTTTAACACCCCACTCTCATCAATTGACAGGTCATCCCGGGAAAAAATAAACAGAGAGGCATCTGGACTAAACGAGGTCATAGAAGGAATGGACCTAACAGACATATACAGGACATTTCATCCAAATGCTGCAGAATATACATTCTTTTCAGCAGCACATGGATCATTCTCTAAAATAGACCATATATTAGGACACAAAGCAAATCTTAACAAATTCAGGAAAATTGAAATAATTCCTTGCATTCTATCTGACCACAATGGAATCAAACTACAAATCAATAGCAAGAAAGGATATAGAGCATACACAAAATCATGGAAACTAAACAATACATTACTAAATGATGAATGGGTCAATGAAGAAATCAAGAAGGAAATCAAAAAATTTATAGAGTCAAACAATAATGAGAACACAACATACCAAAATCTCTGGGACACAATGAAGGCAGTTCTAAGAGGTAAATTTATAGCTTTAAGTGCCTATATTAAGAAATTAGAAAGGTCGCAAATAAATGACCTAATGCTTCACCTTAAAGCCTTGGAAAAAGAAGAACAAGGCAAACCAAAAATCAGTAGACGGGAAGAAATAATAAAGATTAGGGCAGAAATTAATGAAATAGAAACCAAAAAAACAATACAAAGAATTAATGAAACAAAGAGCTGGTTCTTTGAAAGGATAAACAAGATTGATAAACCCTTAGCAAATCTGACCAAAAGAAAGAGAGAAGAGACACAAATTAATAAAATTAGAGATGAAAAAGGTAACATCACGACAGATGCCAGAGAAATTCAAAAAATCATAGGGACATATTATAAAAACATATACTCCACAAAGTATGAAAATCTGAAAGAAATGGATGATTTCCTTGATTTATATGACCTACCTAAATTAAATCAAGATGAGATTAATCACTTAAATAGACCTATAACAAGCATGGAGATCCTAACAGTTATCAAAAATCTCCCAACTAAAAAAAGCCCAGGCCCAGATGGATTCACTGCTGAATTTTACCAGACCTTCAGGGAAGAGCTAACACCATTGCTTCTTAAGCTTTTCCATGAAATAGAAAAAGAAGGAATTCTACCAAACTCCTTCTATGAAGCCAGCATCACTCTGATACCAAAACCAGGCAAAGATAGAACAAAAAAGGAAAATTACAGACCAATCTCCCTCATGAACATAGATGCAAAAATTCTCAACAAAATATTGGCAAACAGAATACAAGAATACATTAGAAAGATCATTCACCCTGACCAAGTAGGCTTTATCCCAGAGATGCAGGGATGGTTCAACATACGCAAATCTATAAATGTTATACATTATATAAATGGGTTGAAGGACAAAAATCACATGATCATCTCATTAGATGCAGAGAAAGCATTCGACAAAATCCAACATCCCTTCATGATAAAAGTCCTACAGAGACTGGGAATAGAAGGAACATATCTCAATATAATAAAGGCTATTTATGATAAGCCTACAGCCAACATATTACTAAATGGGGAAAAACTGGATGCTTTTCCACTAAAATCAGGAACAAGACAAGGGTGTCCACTGTCCCCACTTTTATTTAATATAGTTCTGGAAGTCTTAGCCATAGCAATAAGGCAAGAGACATGCATAAAAGGGATACAAATCGGAAAGGAAGAGGTCAAGTTATCATTATTTGCAGATGACATGATTCTATATATAAAGGACCCTAAAGACTCTACTAGCAAACTGTTAGAGCTGATAAAAACCTACAGTCATGTAGCAGGATACAAAATAAATACACAGAAATCAGTAGCCTTCATATATGCTAACAACAAACACACAGAGGATGAGATCAGAGAATCACTCCCATTCACAATTGCATCAAAAAAAATAAAGTACCTTGGAATAAACCTTACTAAGGAAGTAAAGAATCTATACAATGAGAACTTTAAAACACTCAAGCGAGAAATTGCAGAAGACACTAGGAAGTGGAAAAACATCCCTTGTTCCTGGATTGGAAGAATCAATATTGTGAAAATGGCAATCTTACCAAAAGCAATCTACACATTTAACGCAATCCCCATCAAAATTCCAAAGGCATTCTTCACGGAAATAGAAAAAACAATCCAAAAATTCATTTGGAATCACAAAAAACCTCGAATATCTAAAATAATACTGAGCAACAAAAATAAGGCTGGTGGTATCACCATACCTGATTTTAACCTATACTACAGAGCCATAGTAACAAAAACAGCATGGTACTGGCACAAAAGCAGACTCGTAGATCAATGGAACAGAATAGAGGACCCAAATGTAACCCCATGTAGTTATAGCCACCTGATATTTGATAAAAATGCCAAAAATACTCATTGGAGAAAAGACAGCCTCTTCAGCAAATGGTGTTGGGAAAACTGGATATATATCTGTAGAAGGATGAAAATAGATTCTTCTCTTTCTCCGTGCACAAGAATTAAGTCCAAATGGATTAAGGACCTTAACATCAGACCTGAAACTCTGAAACTGCTAGAGGAAAAAGTAGGGGAAACCCTTCAACATATTGGTCTTGGCAAAGACTTTCTGAATACAACCCCAATTGCTCAGGCAATAAAACCACAGATTAACCACTGGGACCTCATGAAAATACAAAGATTCTGCACTGCAAAGGACACGGTGAAGAAAGCAAAGAGGCAACCTACAGAATGGGAAAAAATCTTCACCAGCTATACATCTGATAGAGGATTAATATCTAAGATATACAAAGAACTCAAGAAGTTAAATAATAAGGAATCAAACAAACCAATCAAAAAATGGGAAATGGAGCTAAATAGAGAATTCTCAAAGGAAGAAATATGAATGGCATATTCGCATCTAAAAAAATGTTCTACATCCCTAGTCATCAGGGAAATGCAGATTAAGACTACATTGAGATTCCATCTCACTCCTGTCAGATTGGCTACCATCATGAAAACAAACGATCATAAATGTTGGCGGGGATGTGGAAAAAGAGGAACCCTTCTACATTGTTGGTGGGAATGCAATCTGGTCCAGCCATTGTGGAAATCAGTGTGGAGGTTCCTAAAACAGCTAAAGATTGATCTACCATATGACCCAGCTATAGCTCTCCTAGGCATATATCCTAAGGACTCATCTCATTACCTTAGAGATACTTGCTCAACCATGTTTATTGCTGCTCAATTTATAATAGCTGGGAAATGGAACCAGCCTAGATGTCCCTCAACTGATGAGTGGATAATGAAGATGTGGCACATTTATACAATGGAGTTTTACTCAGCAGTAAAGAGAAATGAAGTTATGAAATTTGCAGAAAAGTGGATGGATCTGGAAAGAATTATACTAAGTGAGGTAACCCAGGCCCAGAAAGCCAAGCGCCACATGTTCTCCCTCATATGTGGATCTTAGCTAGAGATGATTGGGCTTCTGTGTGAGAAGGAAAAAACTCAGTAGCAGAGGCCAGTAAGTTAAAAAAGGAGATAGAAAGGGAAGAGAAAGAAAGGGAGGAGGGCTTTTATTAGGTTGGTATTGTATATATGTAAGTAGAAAGATTGAGATGGGGAGGGGATATGATGGAGAATGGAATTTCAAAGGGGAAAGGGGGGAGGGTAATACCATGGGATTTTTTTTGTTATCATGGAAAATATTAATAAAAATGGAGAAAAAAAAATAAATAAAAAATAAATAAATAAAAAATAAAAAAAAAGAATAAAATAAAACCTAGTCACTGTTGAGTTAAGCAAGATCAATTTTAACATACATTAGAGACAATATGACAGACACAAAGTAATTTCTTAAATAAGTACTTTTTACCACTGAACAATTTTACAGCTTAACTAAAGAGATATTTATGACTGTTACATGAAGCTTAGACAAACTATATTAACATTGTTTGTATATAGTGGCTTTTCCAAAGACATGGGGAGCTTTTTCAGTTTTTCTAAGAACAAAATCACAGTTAATCACTTTTTGTAAGACTTAGATTATAACCTCAGTGATAATCACCCAGCAAAACCAGCATGAACAAGACAAGAACCATCTTAAAATTACAGAGTTTTAGTCAGGCATGGTGATGTATGCTTATTGATAGCCAAAACACCATGCACCTTGTAGAAACCAAATTATAATATTCTGATATCTGGAAAAGTCTGATATGAACAAAAAATAGAGTTTGCATATTTAAGGCACATGGGGCTAGAGAGGATAAGCTAAGAACAAAAGATCTGCTACCAGAATTCAAAATAAACAAGAAATCTGTATTGTGTAGTAGCATTTTGGGCTAAAATATGAAGACATGAAATATTTTACAATTTTTAAAATTTGTCAGAATTGGGATACATTTATTGAATATTTTTATATTTCTTAATAAGGAGATTTAGCACTTTTAAAAGCTAAATAAGTTGGATGTCCATCTAATCTATAAGTCAGTTTCTGAAATTAATTTAGCTATATCTAATATACCCAAAGAATAGAGGAACTAAACTAAACTGCCATGATCTAATGAAAAAGGTAACAAGTCTCATGGAAAGAGGAAATGGGCATGCCACAACCGCTATGCTCCACTGTGTGTATTTGGCTTTGCAAACAAGAACGTTTAACTGCTGAGCCAAAAAAGAAATATTTCCAATCTTCTCCAAATCAATTTTACAGAATTATATTGAATCCATCATACACAAAATTTCATGACACAATCTATAACTATCTGAACCTTAACCAACTCTATAATTCTGCCTGTGGTACTTTGGTAAACTTGTTTAGTAATGACATAAATTAAATTCAAAGTATTAAGACTGATTGTTGGAGGAATTGAGGAATTACATCTTAAATCACAACATAACTTTGTTTAGAATTTTCTTTTATTGCTCACCATGAAGTAAATAGTTTTCAAGTGTATGACAAATAAATACTGTTCAGAGTCTCCAAATGTGGTCTAGTTACCTTATAAAATAGGGGAAAAAAAGAGTAAATAATTTTTCTGTGAGCTTTTTTTTTTTTTTGAGGCAGGATTTTGGATATAATAACCTTAGGAAAGAATTAAATATTATTGAGTCAATTTTAAACTTAAGATTTAGTTAAAAGTTTAACAAATAGAGGAACTTAGCTAACTTGGTTGGGTATTCTAAATTCAGTTTTTTATAACCATTATCATGACCAGATTAACATCAATAAGTTCAAGATTTTAGTTTACAGCCTGAATACCACAGTAACCTGCTACCAGCCAGGGCCTTCCTATGTTAGTCTGATGTAAGTCCTAGGCTAATAGTCATTTTATATCTCAAGGAGTCTGTAATCTGACCAAGTACTTTGTCTTTAACCTTCTGTTTACACTTACTCATACCTTCATCTACATACTTTACTCAGACCTTCACCTCCATGCTTTTACTCTACAATCTATGTAACCACTCTGTAACAATTTTTTCATCAAACATTTCCAACATTTAAAGCTTTCTCTCCAGTTTATTTTTTAGTGAGTTCATCTTATAACTACCAACAAAAACTTTCATTGTCCTTACCATAAGGCTTTTAATAAAAGGCCTTTTGAAATAACTTTTTTAAGAGTATATCAGATTTGATTTATGCTATTTATCCAGAATAAACATATAGATTTTACAATTTATTGATTTTGGAACTTCGTTTTTTTGTAACTTTTCTGAAACCCATTTTTAAAAATATATATATATGAAAGCAGATTTGAGCATTATCAGAAATTTTCGTACAAATTCAGTATCTAGTACTTTTAAAGTTAAACATAAATCTTGAGGCTGTTGTCTGTTGGTAGTTTCATAGAAGCATATAAAGATAAAGTAAATGTAAAACCAGTTACAAATTTCGTATAAGAAGTCCCCAACTGTTTACAGTGATTTGGCATTCATCCATCATCATGCTGGGGCCAGGATCCTGAGAGGCCCTGTGCTTGCAGCCCCCTGGCTCTGTAAGGCAGGGAAGCTAAGAAAGAGCCTTATTTTTTCTTCCTAAATTCCAGGGAGATTTTTGGACTTCCCTCAGGGCTACAAGGGAGCTTTCTGATCCTGCCATTTTACAACTATTTAAGAGTAGGAGAATCTTGCATTTTTCTTTGCCTATGATCTTAATTGCTTTCACTGTTCCTTCTGAGGGACACTCAACAGTAAAAGTTGGTCATGCGGTCTAGGACAGTGGGCTTGGTGGAGAACATCCCCCACAATGAAATGGCACTGCTCAGAACAGAAGTCATTCTGCAGCCTTAGGGCTGTGAGCCACAGATGTACTCACACACATACACGTTCATTTTAAGTGCACTTTTCATGCAGACTCCAGACAACCATTTCCCCTTCACATATTCATTCATCCATTCAGAATCTATATATTTTGCTGTCAAACTTTTATTCTATTTATAACTCCAGAGATCAAAATCAAACCTTGTTACCAGGCAGGGGGTCAAGAGAGGCTGAGGGAGCTGGAGGAGCCAGCGGAGCTGTTGAGGTGAGGTCATCTATAGCATCTGGGTCAAAAGCAGAGGGTGAGGATGAGTATGGGGGAGGGGTTGAATTAGAATGCATTCCTGAGACCTTGGCTAGAGGGACCTGGTGAGAAGAGCAGGCAGAGCAGAGAGAAGGCCATGCATGGAAAATGCCTGAATATAGGGTATTTCGGACCACCTGCCTATACATTGGCAGAAGTTTTCTAAATTAGTGAGAATTTGGAAATCAAAAGTACCATTCTCAGTCCATTTAGACCCATTGTCCAGCTTGTATTGTGGCCAGGCAGAGTTGCAGAGAAAGATAAGAGTCATAGAGGTTTTAAGTTCCTAAGGAGACAGGGAAAGAGCAAAACAAGGGTGAGAGAAAGGAACCAGGGCTTAAGCTGGGTTTATACAGACACCAATATATCCCCATGGCCCATTAGGGTGAACAGGGCCTGCACCTCCCATGTGGGCCGAGACTGTACAGGTCACAACTGTCAGCTTTTTAGCCTGTTAGTGGGCAAGGCAGTCACCTGTGCTCCCAATGGAGAAAGTGGCTGGCAGTCCTCAGGAGAGAGAGGGAGAGGAGAGAGGGGGAGAGTGCCCTGAGATGGTGCAACTGACCCAAAAGGCACCCCTTAGGGTACGGTAGACCAGAGAGCGAAGGACCTGAGGTGTCAGAGAGTGCATCTTCCTCGAGACCTGGGGTTGGGGCCCATAAGCAGGTGAGGGGTGTATCCTGGTGTGCCAGCATGGCTTCCAAAAGGAGGGATTAAACCCAAGAGTAGGCCAACCCGAGAGGGACACTTACTGAGGAGGAGACGAAGGGAAGAAGAGTGAGGCTGAATTATGGTGGGCGTGAAAGCTGGTACCAAGCAGAGATGGTCCGAAGCCTTCAGAGGGTCAGTGGCAGCTCAGTGGTCTGGTCAGGGGAAAGGAGGTCGGGCCGCCCAAGAGGGCAACCAGAAGCGCCCTATCCGAGTCACGGCACCAGGTGTAAGGTTTGGGAGTGACCAAGAGCACACAAACCACTCTGAGGCAAAGATGAAAGCTTTTATTTGGGAAAAACACGTGCTGCCAGGGCTGGCTCACGAGAGAGGAGCACAGCCAACTTGTGATTCCAGAGAGTGGGCTTTATAGAGCTTCTTTCAGTTGGGGGAAGGTGAGGAAGGGAAAAGAATGTGTTTGTTCTTTACATTAGCCATTTCAAATAGCTAGGGTGTGAGACCATAACAGTGAGCAGGCGACTTAGGAGATAAGGGGGCAGGAAATTATGACCTGGAGGCATTGTCAGGCAAGGAAGGGATAATGGCTGGGCAGTTTCTTCAGGAATGTGGATAATCCACTTCCTTGTCTCTGTTGCCATCTTGCTGTCCTTGGTGGCTCCATTTTGGGAGCCTGTCCCGACCTAACAATCACCATTTACTGAGGTCATTTCCTTCTCTGTTGATGCCAATGCTACTATTTACAAATTACTCACTGCTAAGTCTCACAACAACTGAGACAAATTACTATTGTTTTATATGTCAGAAGCACAGAAAAGTGAAGAAAAGCATCCCAAATCACAACAGGCATAAGTGGTGAGGCCAAGATTTAACACCAGGGAGTTCACATTCCAAGTATACAAAGCAGCTCCCTTTGAGGCTTAAAGACCCCACGAGAGCACATCAGCATTGAGAGAGCATCATTCCTCCAGCTCTTTGTTACACGTCAAGTCTGCGGGTTCAGCACGTGAACACAGGTTTGTGGGGGCCGCAGTTAAAGTGCTGCACGTTGTTCTTCTATAAATAAAACCTGGAATAACTCAGAGGCAGTCCTGGTCATAAGCACGGAGTCGAGAGCTTGTGATCCACACACTGACACACCACCTACAGGAGGGCTGTGGTTGATCCCTTTACTTTTGTGGGTTCTTTCTTCACTTTGCCAGGAAAGGCTAGGTTTCCTGTTTTATCCCCTTTCAATAGTCAATATCTCTTGCTTCTCTTTTTCTCTTACCGCTCTTACAACTTTGGGCATCTTTCTTTGGCTCGTAGTCTTTTTACGACCTTCAAAATTCCTCAAGAGCTTCATTGAGACTTTTTATAGCTCTTCTAGCTTCCCAGGCTACAATGAAAGATATATTTCATTCAGATGGATCTACATTGCCAGGGAAAAGAAATCAGTCCCTTCTGAGATAGTTCAACCAAAGGAATAAGGAAAAAAATAAAGATAATATAAATTTATTCTAGAGAAGGTGGAACATATAGGAAAGTGAAATAAATATAAAACTGTCAGTCTTTTCAACTTTCAGACATTGTTGCTTTTGTTAATAAGGTAATATTTGTAATCTAGTTCTTGCTGTCTCATATTTTAACATAATCACAATTTTATACTATGTAAAACTTAGTATCATGCTTACTTAATATTATAATGTCAACCTTTTTTTTTCTTTTTTTTTTGTATTTTTTTTTTTTTATTAGTCAGTTCTGTATTCAGCAAATACAGTCAGTTTGGTACCATTATTAGGCTCATCCGTGACCTACCCCCTCCCCTTGGCCCCTCCTTGTTGAGGTATACGGGTCATGCATTGTGGAGTTAGCCCACAGTTATGGGTAAGCTAAATGTCTCTGCATATCATGACCCAACATGTGACTCTGACATTCTTTCCGCCCCCTCTTCCGCAAAATTTCCCTGAGCCATGTTGGGTTCATTTTTGGTCTGCTTCAGTGATGAGGTGTTGAGGGCCTCTGAGGCTCTGGCTCTCTGATTTGGTCGGAGTTGATTTTTCTCTATGCTGATCTCCTTCCCCCTTGTGCTGGTGTCCGGTTCATCAGGAAAAACAGCCCCCTTGCTTGTTTCTCGAAGTTTTCTTAGTTTCAGCCGGAGCCCTTTTGAGGTATGATGGGGTGGCTCTCTCCTTAGGGTCTACATCTATCTGAAAAAGAGAAGCAGATTCTCCAACAGAGAGTAAGTTAGCACCAGGACAAATGAGATAACCCTTACTTTTTTTTTATATATAGAGAATTTAATAGGTGTAGGCCCTCTTGTAGCCCACAATTGATGGTAGCTTGATACTGGAGAGTGGGCTTATGTTTGGATATGGTTCTGACTTGTTTCCCAGCTCCAGCTATGGGTCCCATACCAGTGAGGGGATCAGTTAGCCAAATTGAGAGCAGTTGGTTCCCCACCATGGCTGTGTGCCACCACTGCACTTGTGTGGGCATCACAATAAGTTATTTGCTGCTAAGTAGGTTAGACCATGCGTTGCTTCGATAGATATTGGTCAATTTCCCCCAGTCGCCCATGTAGCACCTTCTGGCACTAGATGCGCTGACTGTCTGGGGACTGACTCTCATCCAACTTCCAGCCATGCCATTCTAATTTGCATGTCAATCACATAAGGTATCTTCAGCAGTAGGGTCTTACCACTAACCTTTGGTGGGTCATCAAGTACTCTGACAGAAATCTGTCTGTCTTTTAGGAAACCTTGTAGGTCTCTCTGATCAAAAGCTCATTGTGGATGATAGCCCCATGCTGGTTCTGGGAGTTACAGGTCAGTGCCCACTAAGAAAATGAGGAAAAAGATAACTAATATACAAGAGTTAGAGATAAGAGAGAGAGAGACAGGGAGAGGGGAAGTGAGGGAGGGAAGATGTAGGAGACTAAGGTTAGTCTTAATCTTACCCTCTCCAGTGTCTTGTGGTTCAGGTGTTCCCTGTAAGGGCCTGGTGAAGGATCAGCCATTTGGTCTATCTTTTAGTAAGTAGAAGATTATGGTACCATCTACAAAAGTTATTAGAGCAGTACTTTCCAGACCATGAAAGGAGGTCTTCTAAAAATATTTCACAAAAAAATATGAAGATCACAGCAGACAATTCCTATAATAGGCCCCATGCTGGAGATTCATAAAGCATCTTGGTTCGTTTAAATATCTGAGAGGCTGTGCATTAAAAAAAAAAAAAAAAACTGTCTCATGTTTTTGAGATGTTCGTTGGCTTTTGGTTTTGGTTTTGTTTGTTTTGAGACAGGGTCTAGCTACATATCCCTACATATGGCCTGGGACTCAAGGGCATCCTGCCTGGCTCAGCGTCCTGAGCACTGGCATTCTAGGCATGCATCATCATCCCTGTATCTCCTCATGTATTTACTCAGCATTGCTCAAAGACATTTAAGCATGAATTCCACTTTCGGAGAAATAATATCAATATCCCATAAAGCTAGTGTTTTCTAGGCTAATGGTCCAGACAAGACCTAATGAGGGTCTTGAAGATTTCTAATCAATGTCCCATTGTAGTATAACTTGATACAAGTTCATGTTACTGATCTAAACTTCAGACCTCTGCAAAGAAGAAATTTTTATTAAATTCTATAGAAAAATCTATTTGAAGTTAAAATAAGAAATGAAGGAGTATATTGATTTAAGTTAAATTCCTAATGCATAAAAATTAACTTATTAACCCATTTCTCTTTATATTTGACAGCCGTATACTGATAGGCCTGATAAATCCCGCTTATAAATCTCTCTCGTGTGTGTGTATGTATGTGTGTATGTGTGTGTGTCTATTTTATAGGTGGAAAGACTGAAGTTGAAAGAAATTGATTCTAAGACATCTGGTGAATGAACTGAAGCCTTCTAAGATCACACTCTTTCTACAGTATGTCTGTTTCATCCCTCTCATCTCAATGCAGCCAGCAGTGGGCATAGCTTCTTTCAGGATGGAATGAAAACTAGTGAACCAGAGCTAAAAGGTTTCACTCTGATATCATTGGCCATCTTCTCTTTTAACTATCCCTAACCCAGGGTCACTCTTTCCACTCTTAACATTTTTGGCAACAAATTCCATAGGATGTACCACCTGCTCTGACACATTTAGATTATAAATTAAAGTTCTCTCACACTTTAAAGCCATTTCACTTTATGTATTGAGTTCAGCCCATTTGTTGGGTAGATTAGAAGGAGATGAGAGTGTAACATCCGCTATCTATTTAAATGAGGCAGATCACAGGCCATCTTCTCATAAAGGAAGAAAATGAGAAATGGTTCGAAAGCTAGATAAGGTTAGGGCTAGAGAGTGATGGGGAAAAGTAAATTAGGACCCATTAAACTGTGCCAAGCTAAATGCTACACATATTGCCTTACTCTTTAAAGCCAGCTATGAAGCACTCACCATTGTACCCCACTGTACAGATGAGGAGAAAGGAAGTCTCCCAAGGAGCCCACGCTCTTCCTGAAGCCATGTGTGCACATGCTAGTCATGGTAGGACCATACCTAAACACCACACCCAAGAACAGTGGTCCAGTCACAGACCTAGCCAAGGCAAGCCTGTTCAATGAGGGCTGCTAAAGACAGGGTCATGATAAGAATACAATGCTTGCCCGGCATGGTGGCACACGCCTTTAATCCCAGCACTTGGGAGGCAGAGGTAGGAGGATCGCCATGAGTTGGAGGCCACCCTGAGACTACATAGTGAATTCCAAGTCAGCCTGAGCTAGAGTGAGACCCTACCTCAAAGAACCAAGTAGTAATAATAATAAATAATAATAATAATAATAATAATAATACAATGCTTACCTAGAACAGTACTGGCTGAGGCCTGATATTTTGCCACAATTATTAATGACATGTTCAGTCTCAACCCTTTCCCAGCTTGAAATGATAAGTTATAAAGAACTCTGAGATTGAATGAGCCAGTCTACACTTTAGTAGTAAAACTTGGTGGCAAGATTCTAGAGCAATGTGGCTGCCACTTCAGGAAGAAGGATGGGGTTGGGGAGAAGAAAGACAAGAAGAAGGAAAAGAAAGCAGCAGCTATTACAATCGAAGGTTAATTTAAAGAGACCTCCCTTGGGCTGGAGAGATGGCTTAGTGGTTAAGGCGCTTGCCTGCAAAGCCTAAGGACCTTGGTTCGATTCCCCAGGACCCCACATTAGCCAGGTGCACAAGGGGGCGCATGCGTCTGGAGTTCGTTTACAGGGCTGGAGGCCCTGGCGTGCCCATTCTCTCTCTTTCTCTCTGCCTGCCTATTTCTGTATCTCTCTCTCTACCAAATAAATAAATATAAATAAAATATTTTTTTAGAAAAAGAGAGAGACCTCCCTTATATAAGCAGAAACCAAGCTACGATGGACCTGGGAAGTGTCTTTATCTGGGGAACAGGAAAACAAAGGAAAAAATGAAGAAGCAATAATTTATGGCCTTCCAGCTAGGGGGAGGGAAGGCTTCACTTAGCAGAGTGGTGAAAGCTGGTAAGGAACAACAGACTCATGCAAAGACTTGGAGAGCAGGCCTGGAGAGATGGCTTAGTGGTTAAGGTGCTTGCCTGCAAAGCCAAAGGACCCTGGTTGGATTCCCCAGGCCCATGTAAGCCAGAAGCGCAAGGTGACGCATGCGTCTGGAGTTTGTTTGCAGTGGCTGGAGGCCCCAGTGAACCTATTGTCATTCTCTCTCTCTCTCTCTCTCTCTCTATCTATCTATCTCTATCTCTCCTGCTGGAGAGCACAGGAAACCAACTTGGACCTTGGACCTGAGACAGAGCCCCGCAGAGCTGCTGGACAAAGTTAGAGCAGACCTTTGGCTGTGGTGGAGTGATATGCAAACAAGCTGGATTGGAATGCTATTAACAAAGCCTGGGACAAAGTTCTGGCTGGGCCAGAGGACCCTGGAAAGCAGTCTGGAGCCACAAAATCAGGGAAAGATAGCACAGGACTGCTGGAGGGTCTAAGCAAAGCCAGCAAACTGTTAAAGTGGGGGAGCAGGGCAAAAAGGCATTGGCAGAAATGCAGGTCCATATTAAAGATCCAGACTCAATCATCAGGCCAGAAGATCCTATTGTGCTGGGCCATGGGGAAGAATGGTCAGAAAGAACTGATTCCTACCCATTGTCTAAAGGAGTCCAGAATTTCCAGAAAGGCTCGCACACAAGATTTTATTTTCTTTGCTTTTGTGTAATTTTGAAATTACTTGTTGTTTTGATGAAAAAAATTAAGCTATATCACAATTAAATTCCTATTTCATTTACCATAGACTCTTCCCACCATGATAGCTTGTGATGAATCAGATTGCAAGGCAACCCATGCCAAGAACAGAGCTCATTCCCTCCTCTTTTGTGTCAGGGAAAGCGTCCACGTGGCAGAACTCACAATTATTGCAGCCACTCTTATGGCCTTGGCTGTGTCAGAGTTCGCTGTGTGGCATGTTCCTGGATAACTCTCAGGCTGCCTCTCTCTCTGCTTCCCAGGACAGCTATAGCTCACCCTCCCTAACAAATTCTAGACTACAATGTCTTAGGCCCTTTGCCATTTGTGAGAGACAAGTGAATGGGAGAAGCACACGTATAAACTGCAGCAAGATGAATGACGTCCGTACTAGACTTATGCTCTGACATCTCCCTCTGCTGCCATTAAGCAGACTCGCGTCTTGATGTATCAGAGACCAACTTCAAGTCCCGTGGCCAAGTGGCCAAGTGTACATCCCACCGAAGTCAATCTCATGGGTGGGCTGACATTAAAAGTACCCTTCGTTTTGAGCCAGCACAAGTGTGTTATCATGAGAATGAGGATGCAATGTGGAACTAAGGAAGAGAAATAAAACCAACTCAAAAGAGCTAGCAGAAGCTGATACATGGTGTTGAGAAGGAATCTGAGTTCCACAAAAGAAGCTTTACTCTGTTAGCTAGGTCAACCGCAAGTGCTGTCAGTGAGTGATGCTGTCATGACGTAAGTGCTATGGGATGTCACTCTAACCAACTCACGAGCCCTCTGATGCAGATGTCTGGAATGAAATGCAGGAGGGATAATTCGGTCAGGTGCAGGAAGGAGGAAATGTGATAGAAAGGCAATTTCTTAAAAGGAGCAGTCAGTTAATTCCCTCCACAAAGGAAGGGAAACCACGAGCTGCAACAATATCCCAGGGGCAATGATGCCAAACTGATGGAGACCTTGAGCACAAATCTCAGTCAGTGAAGAGCCACTCTCCAGGACCAATGGGGCTACCGTTTGAAGTCAAGACCCTCATACTGGCCTCCAGCGTGGTTCTCACCAGCCACCAGAGTCCTCAGACAAGGAGGCTGAAACAAGAGAAGAAGCAGAGAAGCACTTGGATGTGAACATGACGCTGACAGGGAAACAGAGTCTCTCTCCACTTGGTCAGCATGGCACCAAGCGGATTGGAAAAGACAGCCCACAGGGCCTCCCAGAGAGGAAGAACAGAGGGATGTGATGCATCAGCGGCACTGGCACCTGGCACCCAGACCTGTCGAGGCATCTGCAGACGGTGACCACACCGGGACGCAGAGATCTGTATGTGGGCTACCGGAAGTACTCTCCACTGGGCCCAAGATAGGGATTTGGTAATGGCTCCGGCTACTAGGCATGTGATTAGCATTTGGACTGTCCTGGTCGACTTTGGCATGACTGGTACTTGTACAGCATTCCTTCTCCGTGTCCCTGAAGGCTCTTTGTCTTCTGTCTTATCTTCTGCTTCTAAGCCAAGGTCTTCCCGCAACAAGGGCTTTTTCCATTCCAGCTCCTGGTTTCCTAGAAGGGTCTTTCATGGTCTTCTCTTTCTGCCTTGCATGAGGTGTCTGACCAAAGGAGCCAGGATGCTAGGGGCAAGGAGAGAAACACTTTGCAGGGCTGAAGCAGATGATTCTGTGGAAATATTTCATATTTAATTTAAATTGAATTGAATTCATCCTGGCCGCTTCATCCGCTTGGAAAAACAGCACCCTGTGAGCAGCCAGAATTAACAGCCACGCTCTTCTCATCTCCCTCACATGCCTATGTATTAAGACCACAGGGGGAAAAAAAAGAGAGAGAGGAGGAAAAGAAGGGACTTCTTACACTCCATCAGTTTAGAGGGGCACGGCTGTTAGTGCCGTTGAAAGGACTGGCACAGCAAAGGAGCAGGCTGGTCCTAGAGGAAGCAGTGTTTGGACCGCTCCAGGGCCTCCAGGATCAGCTGACACAGGTCTGCCTTGGCAGAGCTCTGAGTGCTGCCTCTTTGGGTTCTATACTGAGGTTCCTGAGCATTAATTTGATCTCAGCCCCAAGTAGAAGAATGATCAATGTTTAGGCCTTCTTAGCCTCCTATTTAGTACAACGGAAAGTGGAATTAATGTATTCAACATTCATAAGGTGTTATCTTGAACCTAGTAGAGAATTACCTGATGTTTGAACTATTTGTGAATGCCTCCATAGGTGGGAACCTCGGCAACCCACATCCAGCGTAGGCCACTTAATAGCCTAAGATGCCATCTCTATGTCCAATAGCAGATCCTGCTAAGGAATCTTAGATCCGTTTTCTGTCAAGAGCTGAGCTATAGAATCAACCCTCTAGTTGGCCACTACCAATTAAAGGGAGTTGGTATATGACATGAAGTATACTACCCCCACCTAGCCTAGGCCACTATCGGAACTTTGTGTTCTTCTGTGGCCATAGCTGGATGGCTTCATCTAACAAGAGATGAGGGGGCTAGCTCAGGGCCAAGCAGCCTGATAGTGGCAGAAGCCATGGCCTTGGCCCATAACCTTGCCATGTCAAGCTAGTCTGTGTTGCAGCTCTGTGCAGGCTGCACGCCAGTATCTAGCCTCGGGATCCTCAGATCACTGGCTTCTGATCCTGGTACTTCTAGATGACTGCCCAGAGCCTAACTGACCATTTCTGGGACGTATGCAAGCAGTTGCTACTCTAGTTCAAATGGATCAGGGAGCTTAGCTTTGAGTGCCGACTGTCTATGCCAAGACCTGTGAAGGAAATGAGAATATGAAAATGAAAACATGGGCTGGAGAGATGGCTTAGCAGTTAAGGCGCTTGCCTGAGAAGCCTAAGAACACATGTTCGAATCTCTGGGTCCCACATAGCCAGACACACAGTGATGCAAGCATGCATTGTCGCACATGCACCACAAGGGGGCAGACTGTCTGGAGTTCATTCTCAGTGGCTGAAAGACCAACATGCCCATTCTCTCTCTCTCTCTCTCTCTCTCTCTCTCTCTCTCTCTCTCTCTGTCTCTTACTCACAAATTTTTTTTTTAATTTTTTGTTTGTTTGTTTATTTATTTATTTGAGAGTGACAGAGAGAAGGAGGCAGAGAGAGAGAGAGAGAATGGGCTCGCCAGAGCTTCCAGCCTCTGTAAACGAACTCCTGCGTGCGCCCCCTTGTGCATCTGGCTAACGTGGGTCCTGGAGAATTGAGCCTCGAACTGGGGTCCTTAGGCTTCACCAGCAAGCGCTTAACCGCTAAGCCATCTCTCCAGCCCACTCACAAATTTTTTAAAAGAGGAAAACACAAGGCCTCTGTTCTAGAGGCATCAAGGATAGACACAATGTTTCAACCTAGACTGGCCCGATTCTCTCCTTTCCAATGTGACACAGCCCCAGAAGCTGGGCATCCCCTCTTCCCCAACTCCTCCTCTTCATCCTCCTCACCACCACTTAGTAGCCACCATGCAATTTATCTGTGAAGCCTGGCATGGGCATGGCCATGGGCATGGAACACAGAGGCCTTGGTCAATCCCACCTGGAGCTTCAAACCCACTGTATGAGTCTGTTTCACTGCTGATTACTACCAGAAAATAGCTGGGAAAGTAGTAGTGAGGTGGGATTTTTAAAAATATTTATTTGTTGTTTGTTTGTTTGTTTGTTTGCAAGCAGAGAGAGAGAGATAGAGAATAGAGGCACACAGAGAGAATGTGCATGTCAGGGTCTCCAGCCACTACAAACAAACTCCAGATGATGCACCCTTTTGTGCATCTGGCTTTCCATGGGTACTGGGGAATCAAACCCAGGTCATTGGGCTTTGCAGACAAGAGCCTGAACAACGGAGCTCTCTCTCCGGCCTGAGGTGGGATATTTAACCATATTTTTTTTTCCATCTGTCTTGGTGTCACGTTGGTGTTTACCAAGTCTTCTTGTGACACCTGAAATCCCCCTGGGTGTCCTTCTTCCAAGTGGCTTTGATTTCTGACCTCCAATACCTCCTCACCCCTTGTCCCAAGGCTACACACCCCAAGTATGCATTTTAAAACTGCTGCTCTTGGGGCTGGAGAGATGGCTTAGTGTTTAAGGCGTTTGCCTGCAAAGCCAAAGGATCCCGGTTCGATTCTCCAGGACCCACATAAGCCAGATGCACAAGGGGGTGCATTCGTCTGGAGTTTGTTTGCAGTGGCTGGACGCCCTGGAGTGCCCATTCTCTCTCTCTCTCTCTCTCTCTCTCTCTCTCTCTCTCTCTCTCCCTCTCCCTCTCCCTCTTTCGCTCTCTCAAATAAATAAATAAAATGTATTTTTTAAAAAATACTGCTGCTCTCACCACAGACTGCAAGTATCTCGTCCACTGCAGACCTCTCCAGATATTTCTTTACAATCACAGATTACAAATAAGGATTCCATGAAGGTAGAAATGACACAAGAGTCAGATAATAGCATGCAGTAATGAGAGAGAGAGAGAGACCACAAAGTGACAAATTCAAAAAAGAACACAATACCTGGGCATTGTTATTGCTGGAGCCCAGCTGCTATGTAGCCACTTCTGTGCCTCCATTCCCTTTCCTGTGAAAGCTGTGAGAAGCCCGTCTCCTCTTTTTTATCCCCTGTGAGACCGTGTTAATAAAAGAAATGACAGGGGGAGGAGAGAGGAAGGCTAGGAGGAAGGAGAACCTTCATAGCAAGCCTCGGGGTAAGAAGACGCTTGTATAAATCAGGTTTCGTCAAAACAGTTCCATGTGTGAAAGATAATGTGCCTTCATCAGTGGTCTTTGACTGTGATAATTAAATCTCCACATTAGATTCCAGATAACTGCACCTCACTTGACATCATTCCTTCGGTTCAGTAGAAATTAGATGGCAGGGGAGAGAAGGAAGAGAGTTTGACTCAAAATAAACAAAAGAAAAACAGGGCTGGAGAGATGGCTTAGTGGTTAAGGCATTTGCCTGCAAAGCCAAAGGATCCCGGTTTGATTCCCCAGGACCCATGTAAGCCAGATGCACAAGGGGGTGCATGCATCTGGAGTTCAATTGCTGTGGCTGGGGGCCCTGGCGTGCCCATTCTCTCTTTCCCTCTCTCTGCCTCTTTCTTCTCTCTTTCTCTCAAATAAATAAATAAAGTTAAAAAAACAGTTTATTGTGTGTGAATGGTGATAAGGATAAGTGAGGAATTTGTTCAGGGCTGTAATTGGCAAGGACACATTATATGTAGTTTATAATTCTCCTGCTGCCATAATCTCCAAACAAGGAAATTTAAGCCCAGGGTACCAAGCCCACCACATAAACACATACCATAAAGGTATCAGAGAAGTAGCACCTTCTAGAGAAAGTCTGCAATCCCAGCTACTTAAGAGGTTGAGGCCAGAGGATCACAAGTTCAATACTTGCCTGAACTTAAAGACCTTGTTGCAGTTAAATAAACCTCAAGGTCTGCCCCAGCGACACATCTGCTCAAGCAAAGCTCCATCTCCCAAATTGTGACCAGCTGGGGACCAAGTATTCAAAACACACAAGGCTGTGGAGGACATTTTACATTTAAACCACCACAGACCTTATCTCAAAATTAAAGATATGTATAGCTCAAAGACAGAACACATGCCTAGCATGTGTGAGGCCTTTCAGGATCTCTTCAATGGGAATTCTAGCTCTAGCTAAACTCTCCACACCTCTTCATTGTCTCAACAACCCCAGCCCAACTCATCCTCTCTCTCTCCCACCCCCACAACTGCTAGTATTGCCCTTTGCCTAGATAGGACAGTTTAGCCTTTCAAATTTGAGCATTTCATGTTATAAGAAGGTTTGATGATACAAAGTGGATTCCAGGTCCTAGCTAAATTGTGTGGGTTTTTTTTTTTTTTTTTTGCCAGTATGGAGTGTGTATATTATGTATGGTATGGTGTATGACTAGTGTATGCATGTATGCTTACAAATGTGTGTGCCCCCGCGTGCTGACCTGCAGAGACCAGAAGAGAACACAGGGTGTCCTCCTCCATCACTGTTACGCTTTGTTTCCTTGAGATGCCACGTTAAGTCAGACTTACTGACCAGTGAGCCCCAGCTATTCCGCAGTCATTGCCTCTCCAATAGGACTGAGGTTACAGGAGTGTGTGGCCAAACTTGGCTTTTTACAATTGAACTCAGATGAATCAGGCAAGTGCTCTCACCAGCTAAGCCATCTCCCTAGTCCTCAAATAGTATTTTATGCTTACAGAGTTTCTTCCCGGTCACATCCCACCTTGAGTCATAACTTCTTCTTACCATATTTTTATGATCCCTGGGTTTTTTCATTGTTGTTGGATTTATTTGTTTGTTTTTAATTTCTAGGGTAAAATCCATAGATTTTTATATAACTTTTTTGGGGGGCATACAAAGTAGGGTTTCACTGTAGTCCAGGGTGACCTGGAATTTACTATGTAGTCTCAGGGTGGCCTTGAACTCATGGCGACCCTCCTACCTCTGCCTCCCGAGTCCTGAGATTAAAGGTGTGCACCACCACGCCCAGCTCAAGATTTTGGTATAACTTTTTATGTAAAATAAATTCTTTGCTTTCTTTTTTCTCCCAATTAATCCAGACCATTTAATTTTCAGAAATAAAATGAACTTATCTCCCAAGAAACAGTTTGGGCTACTATAACATAATACCATAAAGTGAATGGGTTAGACAGCAAACATTTATTTCTCACAGATGTGGACACTGTAAAGTCATCAACAGACAGGTGAGGGACCAGTTCTTGGTTTGCAAAAAATTATATTTTTTTTTGTATTCTCCATGGCCAAAAAAAAGTACTTGCTCCACAATTATACAATGAGAGGGTTCTACCCTCATGATCTAATCACCTTCAAAGGCCCCACCTCCAAATAGATCACCTTGAGGTTCCAACATATAAATTTGAAGGAGGTATCATCCAATCACCAATTTGATGCTATCCCACAGTAACATGAAAATCCTCTGGAAGAGATAAGCATTGATAAATTTTTCTAGAAATTGAACATCAATATGAAAAGTATGAGGAAAAATTATGATTAGTTAAATACCAGTAATAGGTTCACCTGATCTTGAATCACAATTCAATTTGACAGTTGTATAACTCTGGGAAAGGTTTAGCCCCTATTATATCTTCATTTTCTTCACTGTATACAGAGATAACACAGCTATGTAGCTGATGAAGTCACAGAAAACATATCTCTCAGACAAAGGAAATTGTTTTTTGAGTGACCTCATAGGGTGGAGCTCTAGGTGAGAGTCACACAGCCAAGAAGGGTTCTTGTCTTTTATTAGGGAAAGTATATCTATCTGTTTATTGTCAAGGTTATAGGTAAAAAGTTCAAGTAGTAGGTAACTAAGGAACTTAAAAAGAATACATTTGGAGATTATTTTTAAAGGCTAATTACCAAAGGAGCTTAAACATTGCTTAAACATTAAAGAAATGACTGGGCTTATCATATCTAAAGGAAAAATAGAAAGATGTCAGAAAGGAATTTTTACTGATACCACATGTGAAAGTGGCAGAAATTGAAGCCAGACTGAGCAGGTGGCTGACATGTCAGCTAGAGAAACAGAAGAAGAAGGAATGTATAAGAGACAGCATACAAGGCTAATAAAGAGTATTGACTTCTAGAAATGAGCACTGTGCCAAGTAAGGCATGTATGGGGTGGGCTAAAGGTTCAACTTTAGACTCCAACACATAGATACTCTCCTTAATTCCTGATGAGGAACACAGCCACAAAAGATATTAAAGGACTGTGCAGGGTAATTGTTATCAGGCGTAAAGGACAGGCTGAAGATGTTGGGAACCTAGAGTCAAAGAGAATACCACTGAAATAACAATTATATAGAAAGGGGATTTATACTGGGTATGGTGGTACATGTCTGCAACACCAGAGGATGATGACTTTGAAGCCGTGTCAGGCCACATATCAAATTCCAGACCAGCCTGGGCTATACATCAAAACTCTACTTCAAAAACACAAAAATGAAAAAAAAGGACAGAGGAATTTTAAAGCCTCATAAATATTTCATGGGGATAACATTAACGTCATTTTTAGTGTATACACATTCCTGTAGCAATACATACTTCTTAAGGTACCTGAATGACAGACTATCTCATCTTCAGTCCACAATCATGGTTAATGGGTGGGACATATGACATGGCTCAAAGAATGCTAATATCCTATCAGGTCTCTAGATCACAGAACTGTGCCACAACTTGTGAGGTAGAAAATGTTCTATGGTAATTTTGTGTAATGGAGATATTTGGCCATTCTCTGATCCTCTTGGAAAAGACATTCTTAAAAAAATGCAAGGGAGAGAAGGCCCAGAACATGGAGGGATTCTGAATAATCCCCCAACCCCTTCTACTGGAATAGCCTTTCACCTGACTTCACATGAGGACTTTGTCCTTCTGTGATCTCTATCTACATTTAAATGTTTCTTTTTTAAAGATCCTCAGACCTGTGGGAACTTGTTCTAAAAGAAGTAGGTGATAAACGCCTCCATATCTTCTATATTTAAATATGAGCAAAGTTTTAAAATAAATCAGGCACCCAGCTTGCCAGGTTTCATCTCTTGGAAATGACAACAGAGGGTCCCTCATACTTTTAGGCATCTAATTTGTAAATGGTTCAACCATTTTTATAAAGGGCAGGAGAAAGGTGCTGGAAGGAGATATCTAATCTCATTACGATTCTCATGGTGATTTAATGAGGATGAATTGTCTTCATTTCACAGTCAGTGAAACAAGGTTCAGAAAGATTAGGCAACTTTTTCAAGGTCATACTGTGTGTTAATGGGGAATCTGGACTATAAAGCCAGCTTTCTCTAACCACAACTCCTGTACACTTAGCTCAGGACACAGGAGCCCTAAAAAGTAGGAGCATTGAGTAGAAAATGTCAAAACAAGATGGATGGAAAGAATCTGCCAATTCTTAGATATAGACAAGAGTGATCAGGTGCTGACCATAAACAGAAACATCTTAAGAAGACGCCCCTTTGGGACTCTCACAAGGAAGCAAACGAACATCCGATGGCCCCAGTCACATCTGCACAGCTCTAATTTTACTTTCCTCCCTGTTACCTGTATGATTTGGAGCTATCTGAAAAATCTCTTCCTCCAGGTATGGGAAGCACGCTGTGATGGACAATATTGTCAGTTTGACAAGATCTAGAATCATCCAAGAGACAAACCTCTGGGCATATCTGTGAGGGAGTTGTGAGACTGGATTAACTGAGGTGGAAGCTCTTCTCTGACTGTGGGCAGCCCCATCTGATTGGCTGAGGTTCCAGATTGAATAAAAAAGAGAAAGTTGGCTAAAAGAGGGGTTACATACATCAAATTCTCCCTAAATTAATAACACTTATCCCATTTAACTATGCTGACTTCACTCTCCATTGGAGACTCTATTCTTCTTTTTCAGAAAGTAGAGAGACTGGAGGAGATAAACTACCCCTCACACTTCAGCCAAGCCACAGCTGAAACTACAGAGGAATTGGGGAGACAAGCAAGAGCGCTGCTTCCATGCTGAACCTGATAATCAGCACCAGGGTGAAGGAGACAGACCCTGAGGACACTCAACACCTACCAAAGCAGAGATCCGGAGGCTCCTAAGAGCTCATCACTGAAGTAGACTTAAAACTCACCCACCATGGCTCAGGGAATTTTGTGGAAGAGGAGGTAGAAAGATTGTAAGAGCCACAGGTTGAGACATCATGCCCAGAGGCATACCCTCCCCCCAAAAAATAACTGACTGCTGCTCCTGCAAGGCATAAACCACAACCCCATGGGGAATACCCGCAATCCCACTGAGGAGCATCCCCAGAGGAATCAGGGCAGGGAAAAGGGAAAAGAGGATACCAATACATGATGTATCCATACTTAACATGTTGTTAATAATAATAATAATAATAAACATTTTAAAAGTGAAAAAAGATGATGGCATCAAAATAAAAGAGAGACCAATTGGAATGGCAAGGGAATTTGACGGAGGGTGGATTTGAAAGGGGTGAATGGGAGTGGAGGGAGGGAATTATCATGGTTTATTGTCTATACCTATGGAAGCTGTCAATAAAAAGCTTTTTTAAAAGTACAAAAAAGGAGGGGCTGGAGAGATGGCTTAGTGGTTAAGCGCTTGCCTATGAAGCCTAAGGACCCCAGTTCGAGGCTCGATTCCCCAGGACCCACGTTAGCCAGATGTACAAGGGGGCGCATGAGTCTGGAGTTCGTTTACAGAGGCTGGAAGCTCTGGTGCGCCCATTCTCTCTCTCTCTCTCTCTCTCTCTCTCTCTCTCTCTCTCTCTCTCTGTCACGCTCAAATAAATAAATAAAAATGAACCAAAACATTTTTTTTTAAGTACAAAAAAGGAAAAAGTAAGCTAAACATCAGCATTCACTTCTTTCTCCCTTTCTCTCTCATTTCTGACTATGGATGCAATGTGACCAGTTACCTGAAGCTCCTGATGGTAAGACTTCCCCAGTGATGGACTATACCTTCAAACTATGAACCTTAGTAAGCCCTTCCTTCCTTAAATGGTTTTTGTCAGGTATTTTATTAGAGCTATGAGTAAAGTAATACATACGGACACCAAGGGCAGTTCTGGGCTCTATTTCAATTTTCCAGGTTACATGAAGGCTACCACCAGACAGAGTATCCTCCCTGGTGCTTAGGATAAAGAGGCAGACTTATCTCAGCTTGGGGGGGGGGGGGGCTTTTTCATCAGTTTTCCCAGGGAATAAGGTATAGGATTTAAGAATTGCCTTATAGTCACTACACTGGATTGTTATTATAATCCTGTCATTGGAAGAAAACAGAATAGACTCCCACTGCAATTTTTTTTTTCTAGCCCAACTTTATATATATGTATACATAGGTTGTAGTCTTATATCCCTTCACCTCCAGTCCCCATTTCCCTGAGGGTTCCCCTCAGTAGGGTCCTTGGTGTTCCCTGTCCCACCACAATTGAATGTCATTTTTCTGTTATTGCTTAACAACCTTGTATTTGAAATCTTCTTTAGTCTAGGAATTTCTAAATGAGCATAATTCCATGTAAACGATCTCAAATTGTAGCTTATATAAAAAGTTAGGAAGCTCAGGATCATTGAAGGGTGAGTAGTTTTTCATATAAGTATTAAGTGACAGAGCAGGAACCAGTGTCTGACTCAGTAAGGTTCCTAGTACAAGGCTTTTTCTACTAGTCCAGAGGCCAGTAGGGTTTATCTATAGATTTCCAAATAGTAGGGGTGAGGAAATGGCTTAGTGGTTAAAGCATTCTCCTGAGAAGCCTAAGGACCCCAGTTCAATTTCCCAGGACCCATGTAAGGCAGATGCACAAGGGGGTGCATGCATCTGGAGTTTGTTTGCAATGTCTGGAGGCCCTGGCATACCTATTCTATCTATCTATCTATCTATCTATCTATCTATCTATCTATCTATCTATCCCTGCCTCTCCCCCTCCCCTCAAATAAATAACATATATTTTTTAAAAGAAAAAAAAGGCTGGTATGGTGGTGCACACCTTTAATCCCAGCACTGGGGAGGTAGAAGTAGGAGGATCACCATGAGTTTGAGGCCACCATGAAGGACTACATAGTGAATTCCAGGTCAGCTTGGGCTAGAGTAAAACCCTACCTCAAAAAAAAAAAAGAAGAAGAAAGAAGGAAAGAAAGGAAGAAAGGAAGGAAGGAAGGAAGGAAGGAAGGAAGGAAGGAAGGGGAAGAAAAGATTTCCAGATAGTAAATATTTTAGGTTTTGCAGGTCATATTGCTCTGTCACACCTATTCCACCTATTCAGCTCAGTTCTTACAACACAAGAGTTGTCCCAAATAACTTGCAAACAATAAGCATGGCGATGTCCCAGGAAACATCATTTCTGAAAACAGGCCGTGGTCTAGATTTGGCTCATTAACTGTGACTATATTTTCTCGTCCCTTTATTATTTCATGCCTGCTGTTCTCTTCAGCCAGCTTCCCCTATTTCTCTGTAATTACTTCCTAAGCCCAGTGCCAAAGCACCCACTTGCCTTTCCTCCTTTCCTGACAATGTGACTCTGTGTACTTTAAAAGAGGTACTGAGTTACAATCCTGTCTTCTAGTAGAACTTCATTTATTATAGTCACAGGAAAGCACACACGCTGTCCCCAAAAGAGAAATGGCATGTTGTACCAAGAGAAGCTAGACTAGAGTTCTCCAGAGGGCTTCATTTACATCAAGACTCTAACAGTCAAAATTCTTGGAGAACAAGAGAAATAATCACAAGTCCTTCAATTCCTTGGGTGGTATTGGGGCTCTGGGCCAGGATACCTTAGGCTTGAGGTAGGCAGGATTGGCATCATCCTGGCTGGGCTGCCATCCTGACCCAAGCACTTACTTGAAGAACAGAGAACAATACCCAAAATACAGCATCCTTTAGGACTCCCTTGTCACTGGTTTATTCTTTGTGTGGCCATCCAAGAGTGTCTGGCTGAGTTGATTTGCCAGACTTTCCTCTGGACAATGCTCCCCCACTAGCAGGGTATTTGTCCACTGTGTGTCAGATGCTGTTGTTGGTACTGAAGACATGTCAGATAATGAAATGAAACCTCCTCTCTCACAAAAACAAAGAGAAGAGGAAGACAAAAACAAATGAACGGATCTATTTTACTTTACATAGGGAGAAAAGTGGGAAAATGAAATGGAGTGATGATGAAAAGGCACTATTATGAGTTCAATAATTGGAAAGAAGGGGCTGGAGAGATGGCTTAGTGGTTAAGGTGCATGCCTGCACAGCCTAAGGACCCAGGTTCGATTCTCCAGGTCCCACGTAAGCCAGATGCACATGATGGCGCCTGGAGTTAGTTTGCAGTGGCTTAGTGGCACTGATGTGCCCATTCTCATTCTCTCTCTCTCCTTCTCTCCCTCTCTCTCTCTGTCTCAAATAAATAAATAAATAAATAAAAATAAAATCTTTTAAAAATAATTGGAAAGAAACTTTTGGATGAAGTGATATTTATATAGAGACTTGCGTAAAATGAGGGCCTTAGGTAAATAAATATCTGAAGAATAGTATTGTGGGAACAGAATGGCAACTGCAAAGGCTCTGAAGTGGGAATACACTTGGGAATCTGAAAACATTCAAGAGGCTATACTGTCGAGAACATAGTGAATGGGGATAAAACACGTTCAAGATTAATCAAGAGGTCCATTCATATTGCTGTCACAAAATGCCCAACACCGAGTGATTTACTAACAATTTATTGTTCACAGTTCTGCAGGCTGGAAAGTCCAACATCAAGAGACTAGCCATTTTGGTGTCAGGAGAATCTGGCCTCTGTTTCTGAAGATGCCTTGGATTATGTGTTCTCACAAGAGGAAAGATAATGTATCTTCACATAGTAGAAGGGACAGAAAAGGTAAATTCATGCCCTCAATCCCTCCAAGAAGAGACTTGCCAATTCATGAGGACAATCCCTCATGACCTAACCACTGCCTAAAGGCCCCATGTCTTAGTATTGCTTTAATATGGATTTTGAAGCAGACATAAGCATCCAAACCACAACAAAAAGGGAGGAAAAGACCAAAACATTCAGGGTTTTATAGACCTTGGATAGGATTTGGGATTTCGCCCCAAAGGAGATGAATGGCCATTAGGTTTTGAAAATGAGAAAGACATGTCCAGGCATGAGTTTTTTAAACTTTAGCCTAGCTGAGGTATGCATCATGAAACAAAGAAAGGAAGCAATGATGGAAGTGGAAGAATCTTTAGGAAAACATTACCCGAATCCACAGAAGAAATATGAATGGAGACATAATCATATCCATAGATATATTTATATATTAGAGTCGACAGAAGTTACTCATGACTTGACTATGAGGTCAATAGAAAGTATAGTCAAGTATGACTCTCAGATACTGTATTTTCTCTATTATCTATCTATCTATCTATCATCTATCTATCTATCTATCTGTCTCTTTCTACAAACCTGTTGCAGTCAGGTTCGCATAGCTGGTAGAAATCACCCAACCAAGAGCAGATTGTGGGAAAAAAGAGGCTTATTTTGGCTTATAGGCTCGAGGGGAAGCTCCACGATGGCAGGGGAAAACGATGGCATAAGCAGATGGTGGACATCACCCCCTGGCCAACATAAGGTGGACCATAGCAACAGGAGAGTGTGCCAAACACTGGCATGGGGAAACTGGCTATAACACCCATAAGCCCGCCCCCAACAATACACTGCCTCCAGGAGGCATTAATTCCCAAATCTCCATCATCTGGGAACCTAGCATTCAGAACACCTAAGTTTATGGGGGACACCTGAATCAAACCACCACAAAACTCTTTTCTTCCAACAGTCCAACCGTTGCTGTGGTAACCAGCTGCTGTGGGTATAGCATGACAAGATCTGGTCTCAGCTGCACCTTTCATTTCTTGCCTCCTGCATGGGGGTTTCTTGGCCCCTCTTTTTGGATTCTTTTTTTTTTAATTTTAACATTTTTATTTACTTGAGAGAGAAAGAGTGAGAGAGAGGAAGAGAGAGAACGGGCATGTCAGGGCCTCCAGCTGCTGCAAACAAACTCCAGACACATGCACCACCTTGGGCATCTGGCTTATGTGGGTCCTGGGGATTCGAACTTGGGTCATTTGGCTTTGATGTACCTGAACCTGGGATTCAGAACACAATATGCGGTACAGACTGAGGTTTGTGTTAGGGCATGGTAGGTATCCCCATTTTCACAGGCTCCACCAAGATAATGCATCTCTATCTCCCATTGTGCCCTTCATGGATGACTTCTTCCTGGGCCTCAAGAGGAGGTGAGGGCTGGAGAGATGGCTTAGCGGTTGAGCGCTTGCCTGTGAAGCTTAAGGACTCCAATTCGGGGCTCGGTTCCCCAGGACCCACATTAGCCAGATGCACAAGAGGGTGCACGCATCTGGAGCTCGTTTGCAGAGGCTGGAGGCCCTGGCACGCCCATTCTCTCTGCCTCTTTCTCTCTCTCTCTGTCACTCTCAAATAAATAAATAAGAATGAACAAAATTAAAAAAAAAAAAAGAGGAGGTGAGAGGAAGCGGTAACAAAAGAACACAGTCAGTGGTCTATGCTCTGAGCAGTGGTGGGATCTGTATGCTCTTCCTGGTTTTATTCTAGCTCTGGTAGCTACTGTGTTCTCAGAGGAGAGCAGTTACCATATTAGCATAAAGGTTCACAGAAGGACAGGACAGCCTGGCCACCTTACAGAAGGGCATCGGCGGATGGAAGCCTTTCCCTCTTGCTAAGATCCCTGCTGAGGTTTCAAGAAAGGAGAAGGGAAAGAAAATTGGATATAGTTCAGGAAGGAGAGGCCTAGAGGGTGAGCAGCTTGATTCCCAGGGGTTTCACGGTTCTTCTCTGATAGCCCCCCACCACCCCGTTCCTAGTCTGAGCCTGGGTTTCCAAGACACTGCAGAAACTGGACATGGCTTTTGTGTTCATTTCCATTTCATTTGCTCAAATGAAATCTGCGATTTCTGGGCAGCTATACATTCCCATGTACTTCAGGGATGCCGTCCTTGGCACTGTGGTATAATAACCATTTGCAAACTTCACCCATAAAAGCATTAGATTTGCCTGCATTGTATGTGGCAATCGGCAATGCCATCCTTTGTGCAAAGAATAAAAATTCGCCCTGGGGGATCAAGTTTAATAAGGCTTAATTAGCACAATTTGTAGTGAGCTGAGGTTTCTACTCTTCAATTTGACAAGCACCTTGAGCTGTTTCATCACACTTTGATGTTCATGAATTTCCGTGTCTCAAACAAAAGGTCAAATGAAGAATAAAATTCTCTCCAATAGACTCCTAAAGGAAAAGTGGATTCTTCTGTCACCAGTGTCTGTCATCAGTGCGCATGTGTGCTTCATTATACGTTTTTAACTATGTCATTACCGATGTCAGAATGATGGTCATGGGAATCCAGAAAAAGTCAGATTCTCTTATGTAATCCAGCCACCCAGAAAAGCACAAGCAGGCTGGTGGAACTGACTACCTTCTGTGCAGACTTTGATAGTACCTAATGACCCTCGTTTCTTTTTTAAAATATTTTTGTATTTATTTGAAAGACAGAGAGAAAGAGGTAAACAACGAGAGAGAGAGAATGGGTATGCCAGGGCCTCCTGCAACTGCAAACGAACTCCAGAAATATGGATCACTTTGTGCATCTGGTTTTATGGGTACTGGGGGATATAACTGGGGCCTCGGGACTTGCAAGCAAGTGCCTTTAACCACTGAACAATCTCTCCAGCCCAGAAGCAGTGTTTCAATCCAAGGATAATACTTGCTATGGCTTGAATCTCAAATGATCACCAAAGACTCTATCTGCTAAAGTCTTAGTCACTAGAGTGGCTTAAATTGGAGGTGGTAGGGGTTGGAGAAATGGATTAGTGGTTAAGGTGCTTGCCCACAAAGTCAAAGGACCTAGGTTCAATTCCCCAGGACCCATGTAATCCAGAGGCACAAAGGGGCGCACACATCTGGAGTTTGTTTGCAGCAGCTGGAGGCCCTGGCCCACCTATTCTCTCTCTCTCTCTCTCTCTCTCTCAAATAAGGAAAATTGAAATTAAAAAATTGGAGATGGAGCCAGGCGTAGTGGCACACGCCTTTAATCCCAGCACTCAGGAGGTAGAGGTAGGAGGAATCACTGTGAGTTCGAGGCCACCCTGAGAATACAGAGTGAATTCCAGGTCAGCCTGGGCTAGAGTGAGACCCTACCTTGAAAAACCAAAAAAAAAAAAAAAAAAAAAAAAAAAAAAAAAAAAAAAAAATTGGAGGTGGTAAACTTAAGTGGTTGGGATTATATTTTTTTATTTTTATTTTTTTGTTCATTTTAATTTATTTATTTGAGAGTAACAGAGAGAGAAAGAGGGAGAGAGAGAGAGAATGGGCGCGCCAGGGCTTCCAGCCACTGTAAACGAACTCCAGACGCGTGCGCCCCCTTGTGCATCTGGCTAACGTGGGTCCTGGAGAATCCAGCCTCGAACTGGGGTCCTTAGGCTTCACAGGCAAGCGCTTAACCACTAAGCCATCTCTCCAGCCCAGTGGTTGGGATTATTAGTAGAAGGTCTTGAAACCATTGGAAATATAACTACAAAAGGGATTGTGGAGACCCCAACCCCTCTCTTTTCCTAGCCATAAGTTAAACAGCTTTGCTCTGCTGTATACTCTGCCATAAGGTATATTTTTTCCCACAAGCTCAAAGTAACAGAATCAATAGATATTAGATGGAAACCTCCAAAACTGTGAGCCCAAATAAACCTTTCTTTCTCTGTATAAGTTGACTGTCTGATGTATTTTATTGTCGTGATAGTAAATTAACAATACATAAACTATATCTGTCATTCCTAAACAAGATGGTTTGTCAATCAGTCTGACTCATCACAATATTCAGCTATTGTTCTGTGTCTAAAGACTGTGAGGTCATTTTCCAACTCCATAGAAAAGAGGGTCTGGGCCAGAAAATTGACTCTTGAAGAAATTGGATCAAGGTCAGCTACATTTTCTTAAAAGTTACAGGGTGGAAATGGAGCGTAAAGGACTGGAGAGATGGCTTAGCAGTTAAGGCACTTGCCTGTGAAGCATAAGGACCCAGGTTCGATTCTCCAGGTCCCACATAAGCCAGATGCACAAAGCAGCACATGCATCTGGAGTTCATTTGCCACTCCCTGGTGCTCCCATTCTCTCTCTCTCTCTCTCTCTCTCTCTCTCTCTCTCTCTCTCTCCTTCTTTCTCTCCCTCTGTCTCTAATGAATAAATTAAAAATTAAATTTTTTTTAAAAATGGAGCATAAAAGGATGTCAGGACAGAGTCTAGTTAGCATGGGGTGGAGTATATGCCAGAACCAAAGCATAGGTAACTCCACTTGGAGTAGGAAAAAGGTAAAAGAAAGACAATGTAGAAAGGTAAAGGGGTTATTAGACAGAGGAGGGAGGCAAAAACTAAAAGTTTATATGAAAAGAATGTTCTTATTTGTGGTTAAATAAAAAGAGTTGAAGAAACTATACTGTGACTTTTTCTTATAGTGATAGAATTGACATTAGCCCTGAACATCCTATTCTAATTGCCAATCCCTTATTGGAAATATTAATAAGATCCATTGTCTGTGATGAAAGCCAGTCTCCTTCTCCACCAGAAGCCTCACTCTCAATTCTGACAGAGCAAGGCCAATCCCACAGGATTACTGACTAGCTAGAAGTAACCCCTCCCCATGCATGTGCATGTGCATGGCCATGGCTTGGGACAATTGCCTGACCCCCTGCTCACTGCCTAAAGTCCAGGCATCAAGTCACACTCAGCCAGTACAATCCTGATATCCAGCTAGCCAGCTGGAAGTTTGCCTGTACTCCCAGCAGGCTAGCATCTGGACAGTAGCTAACGGCTTTGATGGAGTCCCGAGGTTACTTTTCAGACATGAGACCCTGCTCACGTGTGTCATGAGAGGTACAAACTATGTATGGGTCAGGCTATGAAGTTCACAGGATGAGAGTCTCAAAACTGTAGTATATTTAGCATAGATGAAGCTGTATTGCCATAGTTCCTGCCAAAACAACCTCTCTCAGTCTATGATGCCAAAATATCCATGTGGGTGTATTTACTGCACCACTGCTATGTGCCCCAAATGCATTCCCTGTCTTCCATTTGGCTTTATTTCATAATAAAAAAAAATTCATGGGCTCTGATGATAGCTCAGCAGTTAAAGGTGCTTGCTTGCAAAGCCTGATGGCCTGGGTTCAGTTCCTCAGTACACACATAAAGCCAGATGCACAAAATGGTGCGTGCACTGAGCTTATTTGCAGTGACAAGAAGCCCTATCATCCCGTCACACTCATTCTCTCTCTCTCTCTCTCCCCCTCCCATATCTCAAATAAAAAATATATATTTTTTAAAAGAATCATGTATTTTTAGATGGAAGAGCAGAAACAAATGAAGAGTAAAGTTGTATGTATTACTTACATAAAAATAATATATGATATACAGCATGCATATTGAAGAAAACATTTCTATACACTTGGACAGAAAAAGATAGTCCATATAAATTAGCTACAAGGACAATAAATCATGGAATCAATTTCAAGGGAAACAAGTTTTGCTTTGGAAAATGGCATTCAAAATGCTTATATTTAAAATAAGCTATGAAAAATTTATCATTCAACAAGTGAGATTTGGGCTGGAGAGGTGGCTCAATAGTTAAAGGCACTTACTTGAAAAGCCTAATGGCCTAGGTTTGATTCCCCAGTACCCAAATAAAGCCAGATACACAAAGTAGTGTTTGCAGTGGCAAGGGCCCTGGTGTGCCTATTTTCTCTCTCTCTCTCTTGCTCTCTCTGTCTCTCTCCAAATAAGTGAATAAGAATATTGTAAAAAAAAAAAAAAAAAAGTGAGATGAGAAGAAACTTGAATGCAAGTAAACATAAAATATAAAATTCTCAAAATTTGAAAATAGTTTTTATTTTATCCATGTTTCGTTAGAATAAAAAATTAAATTATGTGTAGCATTTACTTCCTTGGCATTTTTACCATTTTCCACAAAGTAAAATGCAGGAAATAAACAGCAATTTCAGAGAGTACAATCATGGAAAAAAATCCTCCCTCTTTCACTGCCTTCTCCATTCTCAAACAAAAGGACAAAGCTAATGGATCCGCTCTGACTCTCTAGAGCAATTCAGCCTGGCTGGCCCTCCAATTCCACTGGATGCTTTACCCTATGCCATTTTTATTATTATAACCAAGTAATCTGGTCATTTTGTGGCCCAAATTCACAAAAAAAAAAAAAAGAAAGAAAATGCAAGTTTATTTTGTGTTGGATCACTGGTGGCCTTGATGGGCAAGCCAAATCTGGCTCTACATTTAAACATGAGGACCTATGAGTGGGGTGACCCAGCTTGCTCACAGGCCACTGGAAGGATTCCAGTGCCTTTCAGAAAAAATCACACACTCAAGATGGTGGTATGGATCCATCATGGAAATGAAATTTCTCAGACTGAACTGTTCTGTGCAAACAAGTGTCCTCCAGTATCACCCTGGAGGATAAAGGGAGAACACACCTTTCAGGGCGATCCTCTTCCATGAGGTTTCAGCATGTGTTGGAGGGCAGATGCCGTGGACAGCCTGTATCCTATCCCTTCTCCTCCTCCTGGCTCTTGTTTTCTTCTCTTAGCACTTAGCTCTGAGCATGAATGAAGTGAGCCAACATGCTTAGGAGGAGTCCTCCCGGTCTGAGTACCTTCAAGTTTACAGAATGGGAATTCTTACCTGGCAAGCCTTTGAAGTGCCTTCTACAGAAGTGAGAGATCAGGCAAGCGACCCTCACATCCTAGGCCAGCATCGCCAGGCAGCCTGCTCAGAGGGGGGCAGGGGCAGGGAGGGAGGAGAATGGCCAGCCTACTGCCTCCTCCTTCACTATTGCCCATGTAAGCATTGAAGCCGAAGGAGCTGTTCAGTATCCAATTCTTTAAATTACATGTAGGTATGTGTGGAAATGACAATATGACAAATGGTATTTATACTCTTGGAGTCAAAGTGAATTTTTTTCATCAAAGCCCCAAATTTCACTGCCCGATGACCCATAAGGGAATTACTTAATGAGTTCCACTTAGAAACAGAGGCAGATTATGTAAGTAATTGAGTCTCAAGCAGGGTTATGATACAAAGTGGCAATGTCCTTAGAATCCTAGTCTCACCTTCAGTCTTTAGAATGCAAGTGAGGAATTCATCAAAAACAAATATTTCAGGCATGTAATTAGACTGAGGTAAAGAGGATTTATTCAAGGTTTCCTTAGCTCAAGTTTAAAGATGAAGATTAATGTCCAAGATATATAACTTAAACTGAAATGTATTTAAATGCAAACTAACAATAATGACCTTACACTGATTGGTGTTACAGTCTACAGAATGCTTTCCCAGATAGTCTGTCACTGATGGTAATCAAGGCATACTGACTATAGTTCTTGTTTTATAAATGAAGGACCCATACTTGTAGGTGGGAAAAATGAGAATGAAAGTTCATGCAGGACTTCTAGAATTCTTAGGAGGCAACTTAATTAAGATCTGTTGTCAGATAGGCTGGTAGAAGAGAAACTGCCCAAATCCCAGCCATCCCAGGAATCTTTGACTTCAGTATAACAAGAATTGCCCAGAGAAATCTAAGAAGCTCTCACCAGAACACCAAATGTTCTTCCTGGAATGTTAAATCCCTTGGCTACAGCAAGCTTCCAACTCAACCATCACCGTCAATGGACAGAACCTTGGGTAAATCTTGAAATCAGAGCCGTCAAGGACCTAGGAAATTCTGGCCAGATGCATCCCTCCTGAGTTAACTAGGGAACATTGCCCACAGACTCTTGGGAAGGTCAACACATAAGTGATCATAAATACTTATTCAGATGAGTATATAAGTAAAAATAATTGTTCACATTGTGTGTGTTGGGGGGGAGGTTATGTCTCCTTGAAGACATCTTTTCACCCTTTCAATCATAGCAGCCAGCACATTATCAATACCAAAATTGACCTGTGGTCAATTATCTTCCTGAAATCAAATTCATCCCCAATCTTTATCAGAGGAGCCATCAACCTCCTTTTCTCTGGCCAACCTACCACTTCTGTCTCCTCCAAAATTCTAAGGCCATAGCAGTTAGCCACTCATAGCTGTTTAAATGGAAATAAGTTAATTATAGTGAAGTGAAATTTCAAATCTATTTGTTCAATCACACCAGACAGGCTTCAGATGTTCTGTGGTCACCTATGGCTAGTGGCATCATGTTAGAGTGCTATTTTAAAGCATTTTTAGCACCATAGAAAGTTGTCTCTTGAACAGTGCTGTCCGGAAGGAACTCATGCCTGGTACCCCAAACCCACATCTGGGGAAGTTATAGGCCATAGAAGGAAACTTGCTACTGTTGTTCTGCTAAATGGATATGCTGTACCCATCAAACTGCCTATCTTTTCAAGCTCAATTCAAATTCCTCACATTTTCTCCCTGATTATCCCAGGAAAGGAGAGACTCTTCTTCTTGGGCCCAGTGTCCACTACGTGAGTAGTGTCACACATAGCCTTTGAACTATTATTGTTTATTTTCCAACTGGGTATGAGGACTGGGTCCAGATCATCTAGCCACAGATGATTCCTGGCATATGCAGCCCAGTGAATATGCTGCAAGTCATACAGTGCAGATGAGAGTGGCTTGACCACTTCTGCCCAGCTCACCAGGTTGGGAACTTGCACCCAGACACCACCATCTAACATGGTCACAGCTGTAGGGGCTGCGAGCCACAGAAACCTCTGAAATAAGCTGCTTCTGCAAGAACCTTTGCTATTTTTGTTTGCAAGTCCATCCATTCCTCTCCTGTTTCCTAGGGATTTTCTTCTTAATTGGAAAACAAGATTGGATGAGAGAATTCTGCTTTAATAATACATTTCCAGAAAAATACATGTTCAATATGGTAAGGTCAACCTGTAATTCTTCACGTTATTAAAAAAGTTAGCCGTTGTACTGCTAAAATCAAGCATGTCTATGTTTCCTAGCAACAGCAGTTCCAACTGGTTTTCCCTCTGCTTGATCTGGTGCAAGGGCCACTTCTGTTGCAGAGAGGGAAGCACCCTTTTCCCAGGGAACAGCACTGAAAGGTAGATTCATTAACCAATGGAGCTCTCTGCTCGGTTTTCAGAAGAACAGAAGTGTAAGCCAGCAGCCATAGGAGGCAACCCTATCTAGGAGCTAGATATACAGATGCCTGGCTTCCCCCGCTGCTACTAGCCAGGGTCTTTGGCTGAACTATATCAATTTGGAGGTCAATTTTCCTGAGACTAAGGGCAGAATTAGGTCAGGACTTAGTAGCAGGAGGTAGAGAGCTAGAAAACTATATTGTGGCCATATATGTGGCTTTCATTGTTCCACGTTTCCAAGAAATTCTTAGAGGCAAGTGAAGATATCTTAGGCTTGCTGGCACCTGGGCATCAAAGAGAAGAGGGCAAAGCCAGGAGATGTGAGATAGCCCTGGTCAAGTGGGCCAGCATGCACAACCATTATAAATCTGTCACTTAAACTTTAACACTTAAAGTTCTGCCCTCATTTACCTAACCTGAGTTGTAAAGAAGTACCCAAGTGTGTTAGGCAGAGTACAAAGAACTACCCATATTGCTCTATACCTAAAGGTATCCAGGTAGTAATTAACTATCCTCTCCTCCTCAAGGTTATAGAGATATTTGCACACACTTGCACATCCATTGAGTAGCAGGAACCTCTTGCTGGTTGGCTCACTCAGCAGGCTTACCTGCCAACACCCCTTTAGAGTTCACATCATTGAATCTGCTAGCCCCGATTTTCATATCAAGAGTGCTGTTTTTCTTTACTTTTTATTTTTATTTTTTTTAATTTTTTGGTAGGTTCCCTCTAACCCAGGCTGACCAGGAATTCACTATGTAGTCTCAGGCTGGCCTTGAACTCACAGTGTTCCTCCTATTTCTGCCTCCTGAGTACCTGGATTAAAGGTGTGCACCACCACTGGGCAGAGAGAGAACCTCACAGGCAGAACCTCACAGGTAGAACCTCACAGCTAGAACCTCACAGGTAGGACCTCACATGCAGAACCTCACAGGTAGAACCTCACAGCTAGAACCTCACAGGTAGGACCTCACATGTAGAACCTCACAGCTAGAACCTCACAGGTAGGACCTCACATGTAGAACCTCACAGGCAGGACCTCACAGGCAGGACCTCACAGGTAAGACTTTTCCATGCTTACTCAGCTTTCTCTTCTTGTCATTCTCATGGATGTTGGGTCTCTTCACTACCATCTGTATAAAGCAGGTCCTCTAGCCAAGAGTGAGAGCAGCATTGATCAAAGGGGATAAATATATGCTTTTAGAAACATTTTGATGGGGGCTGGAGATATGGCTTAGTGGTTAAGCGCTTGCCTGTGAAGCCTAAGGACCCCGGTTCGAGGCTCAATTCTCCAGGACCCACGTTAGCCAGATGCACAAGGGGGCGCACATGTCTGGAGTTTGTTTGCAGTGGCTGGAGGCCCTGGCGCACCCATTCTCTCTCTCTCTCCCTCTTTCTCTCTGTCTGTCACTCTCAAATAAAATAAAAATAAAACAAGTTTTAAAAAAAAAGAAACATTTTGATGGGCATAACCTCTACGCTTAGCCAAAGAACAGCAGAACCTTCCCTCTAGGGTCTATATGACCTTGCAAGCCTTCGGCTTCTGACATGGTTCCTATACCAGGCATGAATTCCCTCCTACTAAGTGTGCCTCATAATCAATCAAAAAGTAATTCATAAGCCGGGCATGGTGGCGCACACCTTTAATCCCAGCACTGGGGAGGCAGAGGTAGGACGATTGCTGTGAGTTTGAAGCCACCCTGAGACTACATGGTGAATTCCAGGTCAGCCTGGGCTACAGCGAGACCTTATTTCGAAAAACAAAAACAAAAAAAAGCAGTTCGTTATCCCCATAACTTATGTTCCACCATTGCATGCTGGGGTGCATCTTGCCTGGCCAGTTGATTTGTAACCTTGCAGGATACAGTCCTTGTTCACACTGTTGATGACTTTTATTTCCAAGCAGCTCACATAGTGCTTTTCAACAAATATGACAGCTAGCCAACAAGGACCTGACTTCCCTCTCACTACTAGCTTGATTTCTTTTCTTTTTTTTTTTTTTTTTTTAGATTTTCCTCTTTTTAAAATTTTTATTTATTTATTTATTTGAGAGAGAGAGAAAGGCAGAGAGAGAGAGAGAGAGAAAGAATGAGTGTGCCAGGGCCTCCAACCACTGAAAACAATCTCCAGATGCATGCACCACCTTGTGCATCTGGCTTACTTGGATCCTGGGGACTCAAACTGGGGTCCTTTGGCTTTACAGGCAAATGCCTTATTTGCTAAGCCACCTCTCCAGCCATCTAGCTTGATTTCTCAACGTTCTGTGACAACAGCCTGTGGCGTCTTCAGCAATAGCATCTTACCGTCTAGTTCTTGTGGGTAACCACGTTCTTTAACAGTAGCCTGCATTGCTTTGAGAGCCTCACAAGTCTACCTGACCTCATTGTGGAGTGGTGACTCAATTCTGGCCCTGAAATTTACCAGCAACAGTCTATTTAGATGGTATAATTAGTCAGGCATGGTGGCACATGCCTTTAATCCCAGCACTTGGAAGGCAGAGGTAGGAGGATCACTGAGAGTTCGAGGCCACCCTGAGACTACATAGTGAATTCCTTGTCAGCCTGAGATAGAGTGAGACCCTACCCAAAAACTCCCCCCCAAAAAAGAATGGCATTTATTAGTGCTATAGAAACCTGCTTTATCATTAACTACTTAAAAGATACAGCTCTCTTAGACAGAGGGAGGATAGTTTAGTCAGAAGCACCTTGCTAAGGTGGAGAAAGTTTTGATGAAGTTTGAGTCTCCCCAGTAGTCACCACTATCTGAAAAGACAAGCTTCTATAACCAAAAATGAAAGTAGTATTTATATATTGGCATAAACATATATTTAGAAGGCAATTTGGTAGGCATAATATATCCATTTAGCCAAACAGCAGTTCATGTTGAAGATCAGTTTTTTTTCTTTCTTTCATTCTTTCTTTCTTTCATTCTTTCTTTCTTTCATTCTTTCTTTCTTTTTTTTTTTTTTTTTTTTTTTTTTTTTTGTTATGTCTATACCTGGTTTTGTGAAGCCAAAGGATCCAGGTTCAATTCCCCAGGGCCCTCATAAGCCAGATGCACAAGGTGGAGCATGTGTCTGGAGTTTATTTGCAGCAGCTGGAGGCCTTGGCCCACCCATATTCTCTCTATATCTGCCTCTTTCTGTCTCTTTCAAATAAACAAATAAAAATAAAATATTTTTTAAAACAAGATATTTGCTGAGTTTTCACTTTTATAGAGATAACTCAAGTCCATTTGGGTTGATTTCTTTTGCTGTTTTGTTTTTGTTCTTTGAGATAGGGTTTCACTCTAGCCCAGGCTGACCTGGAATTCACTATGGAGTCTCAGGGTGGCCTTAAACTCACAGAGAGCCTCCTACCTCTGCCTCCCGAGTACTGGGATTAAAGGCGTGTGCCACCACGCCCAGCTGGGTTGATTAAGAGACAGCCCAGCATGAAAACCTGACCACTACCCCCTCTAGTGGACAAGAATGAGAGTGTCTGGTTACTGTAAATTCTTACTCCAGCATTTGCTTCTAAGTCAGAAGCATTTTTTGGAGGCTGGCTGATTAAAAAGCACATAAAAAATGCTATTTGGCAGAAAAAAAAAAAAAATCAGTCACTCTTCTCTTAAATTCATGTTCAATTCATCACTGTTATATCCACTGTAAAATGATTTTAAGGCTGGTGAACTAAGCCCCTGTAAGTTGTCTACTAAGATGACAGAATTAGATGAAAGAGGTGGAAATGAAGTGAGCATCCCACGGATTTACCATTCCTAACCCCCCAGGTTAACAAGGTCTGAAAATGAGACGCACAGGTGGTCAGTGGTGGCCTTGCAGGAACAGCGCCCCATAGTGGTGGGGACTGGAACCATCCTGAAGTGAACTGAAGGTGGCAAACAAGTGAGGCACACTGTGTAAAGACCATTCCTGGAGAAGGCTGACAATGAAGGTGAGAGAAATAGGGGGATAATTTAAAACAAGGCTGAGAGAAAGACAGAGAAAATGATTTCCCTTTCATGCCAACGCTGGAAACTTTCTCTGTTGTAGAAATCATGTGTGTCAACATTTGTTCTCCAGTCCTAAACACACTTAGCCCTTTGATGAGTCATAAGATTTGAACCAGAACCTAACACAATATACGAAACATTGATTCAGTAGGAGTGGAAAGTATGGGAGAGAGGAATGACCTACGGCTTTGTAATTACCATGATAATTACTATTGCTGAGGTTTAATGGAGATCCTTATTTATTCTTTCCAGGGGCTAAAGAGTTTGAGAGATTACTCAGTCTGTGACCTTGTTGCTTATTCCATAACCAATTATGTCTTAATTGCTATATAATTTGTGATGAAAGAGCAAGTTAGATCCTCTATCCTTTTTGTGTGGTGACTGTAGGGAAGATTTCCTCAGAATTAGAGTTTTAAAATAAACTCAGGAGACTTTTGCTCCAAGCACGAGCTCTTGAATTCTCCATAGATCCAATTGATATGCTGAATCAAGTAGAATAAATACATCCACACGGCCTTTCCTTTCCTCCTTTCTCCTTTGACACGTTCTCAGCTAGGTTGGTAACCTGGCTGTTTCCTGGTTGTAAAATTCTGCATCCGGAAGTCCCATTGTCGTAAAGCGGTATCTCCTAGACCTTCCCTGATACAATTTTGCCTTTGTTGAATTTGTATAAACAACTGTACACAACAAAATAAAATAAGAAATAAACTTTCATGGATGGCATTAGATGCTAACTGCTCTTGCTATCTGGCAAAAAAAAAAAAAAGTCAATCACTCTTCTCTTACATTCATGTTCAATTCATCATTGTTATAGCCCACTGTAAAATGGGCATAACATAATATTATAGGATGTCTAAATGTTAATTTTATCACCAAAAGAATTTTGCTATAATAGTAATAGCCCAATAAGGATCTGCCACCAAAACATTTCAAAATATGTATTAAGGGCTGGAGGAATGGCTTAGCAGTTAAGGCTTTTGCCTGCAAGGCCAAAGGACCCAGATTCGATTCCCCAGGACCCACGTTAGCCAGATGCAAAAGGGGGCTCTCTCATCTGGAGTTAGTTTGCAGTGGCTGGAGGCCCTGGAACACCCATTCTCTCACTCTCTCTACCTCTTTCTCTGTGAAATAAATAAATATTCTTAAAATATTACCATATGTATATATATATATATATATATATATATATATATATATATATATATTTAACAATTGGTCTGAGGGCTGAGAAGATGGTCCAATGGGTAAAATGATAGCAATGTGAACATACAGACCTGAGTTTGGACCCCTAGCACCCACATATGCAAATATGGACCTGAGCTTGGACCCCAGAACCCAGATAAAAGCCAGGCATAGTAGTACAACTCTGTAAATCTCAGCACTAGGAGGTGGAGATAGGAGAATGCCTATGCCCTGCTAGCTATTCTAGCCAAATCACTGAGCTCTGGGCTCAGCACAAGACCCTGTCTCAAAAATAAGGTAGAATATGCTGTCAGCATGCACCATGGAGAGACCTGGTTGGAATCCAGAAGAGAGCCAGTCCCCAGAAAATCAGCCCATCTAGTGCTGGAAGGTGCCACATGAGCTACCTGGGAAAAGTGGCCAACATCTGTCCGAGCAACTCAAACTCTAAGCAAGTCAGAAGCAAACAACATGACATGATGCTCACACAAGTGCAATAATGGCACACAGTGTGTGTGGCATGGTGGGTAACCAACTGCTCTTGGATTAGCTAACAGATCTGCTCAGTGGAAAGAAACCATATCTGGAACTGGGAAACAAGTCAGAATCATATCCAGATAACAATTTTGATTTCCAATGTCAAGCTCCCACTAATCTTGGGCTATAAGAGGGTCTACACCCTTTAAATTCTCTCTAAATTAATAATTAGTTATCTCATTTAACTGGTGCTGACTTCACTCTCTGTTGGAGATTCTGCTTCTCTTTTTTAGATGGGAGCTGGGCCTGAGGAGATAAATGACCCAGTGCACTCCACCTGAGCTCCAGCTGAAACCACTGAGGAATTGGGGAAGTGAGCAAGAGAGCTGCTTTCTCTATGAACCTGATATCAGCACAAGAGTGAAGGAGATAGATACTGAGGACACTCAACACCTACTGAAGCAGAGACCCAGAGGCTCCTAAGAGCCCATCACCGAAGTAGACTTAAAATGCACCCAACATGACTCAGGGAATCTTGCGGAAGAGGGGGCAGAAAGATTGTTAGAGCCACAAGTTGGGACATTTTGCACAGAGACATTGCCTGTCCCCCATAACTGACTGCTGTCCCCACAACCCCAATGGGGTTGACCTGCATTCCCAATGAAGAAGGCCTCTTCAGAAAAGGGGCAGGGAGGAGGAAAAGGATGGTACCAACGTGTGTTGTTTACATACTAAATATGTCCATATCTAATAATTTTTTTTAAAAAAAATAAGGTGGAAAATGATTGAAGAAGACCTGCACCCTCTGGCCTGCACACACACACACACACACACACACACACACACACACACACAAAAATGTCATTATAGATGATGGAGAAAAACAAAAGAAAAGACATCAAAATAGAAGAGTGGCTAGATGAAAAGATGAAATGGTTCAAGATGTGGGAAGGGGTATAAAACCAGGTAATGGGATAGTATTATCAAAACCCATTGTATGCCTGTGTGAAATTGTCAATTAGAAGTTAAAATAAATAAAAACAAAAGTAAGACACTTTTAACCTTTTGTGCAAGGACTAAATTCATCAAACACCTTACCTGCACTCACTCTTCAGCATATCTTATTGACTAGACTTGGTTAGCATGTCCCTCCTAAACCAGTCATTGGGAAAGGGGTTTAGAATTAACCTGATAGCTTAATCATGGGTGTGATGTGGTGGTTGGGGAGTTAACCACTATACCTGCTTCAATCTTCTAGCTAAAACCACTCACTGTTCTTTTGTGCTATGTTTCCCTAACACATTTGTATGTGTGTGTGTGTTTGGGGGGGGGGGGGTCCATGTATGTGTGATGGCCAGAGGGCGGAATCAGTCTCTTTCCACCTTATTTTTGAGACAGGGTCTTATGCCTCCATTTTTGTCATTTATTTGTGTAATTGTCTTCTTTCCTTTCATAATATGTCAAAGCCCTATATTTTCTTTCACCCAAGAGTGCCCTCTTCCTAAATACTTGTTAACTGTGGTTTCCCTTCCATATGTCACTTGTTTGTGGCATGAGACTGCTGGACACATTGTAAATGATTGCATATTGACTGTTCTCTAAGAATTCCTCATCTGGAATGAGGCAGCCATTCAGGGGAGGGGCAAGGGAGAATGGTGGGAGGGCATTATGATTAGGTATATTGTATATGAAGATTGTCAATCAAATGCTTAAAATGTGAAAAAGAAGAGAGATTTTCATCTGAATTGGTTATAAGTTCAAGGACCCAGCATTTCAAAGCTTTAGGGCACAGTCCCGCATGAAACTATCCTTGCTGTGCTTCCATTTGCATAATTATGGAATACCCTAAGCCAGGTCAGATTTGATAAGTTATTGAATGAACTCAAATAACTCATTAAAAACTATTATGAAGCCAGGCGTGTTGGCGCACAGCTTTAATCCCAGTACTCGGGAGGCAGAGGTAGGAGGATCGCTGTGAGTTCAAGGCCACCATGAGACTACATAGTGAATTCCAGGTCAGCCTGGGCCAAAGACCCTACCTTGAAAAACCAAAAAAAAAAAAAAAAAAAAAAAACTATTATGATTGTGGTGGCAGTTTATGACAGATAATGAATCCAGATTGCCATCCATATAGAGACACAAAAACAAGCATCTGTGAAGCTTGGGGACCCTGCACTGTCCTTTCTGTGAGTGACAAGGCGCTACTCTGCTGGGACAAGTGAACCGTGCATGGGACAATGTGATCCTGGAAAGCTCACCTGAGCTGCAGCGTCTAGAGTTTCCTCACTGGGGCTCACTCTGCAGCCACAGGGTATCCTCCAACCCAGGACCCAAACCTAAGTCACTGAAACACTAAACATGAAAATTCGCAAAAGCTTGAGATAAAAACAAACGTTGGGTCAAATATTGTATCCCTTGGCTAACCCCACAATGCATGACCCACATTGCCCAATGAGGAGGGCCCCTGTGGAGGGGGGAGCACAGGGAGGAGGCTAACGATGCAGTTAAGGCACTTGCCTGCAAAGCCAAAGGACCCAGGTTCAATTCCCCAGTATCCACGTAAGCCAGATGCATAAGGTGGTACATGCATCTGGAGTTCATTTTCAGTGACTGGAGGTCCTGGTGCACCTATTCTCTCTCTCTCTCTCTTTCTCTCTCTCTCTCTCTTCTCTCTCTTCTCTCTATCTCACAAATAAGTAAATAAATATTTTAAAATATTTTAAAAATACAAAGAAGAGAGCTGGAGAGATGGCTTATCAGTTAAAGGCACTTTCTTGCAAAGCTTGAAGGCCTGGGTTCAATTCCCCAGTACCCATGTAAAGCTAGATGCACAAAGCGGCGCATGTGTCTGGAGTTCATTTGCAGTGGCAAAGGGCTCTGGAGTGCCCATTCTCCTTCTCTAATCTCTCTCTCCCTCTGCCTCTCTCTCTCTCTCTTTGGGAGGTGGAACCTTGCTGAAACAGGTGTGTCATTGGGGGAAGACCTTCCTCTGAGCTGATATGACAAGATGTAACAATTAAGCTATATGTTCTGCATGTTTTCCCCACCATAATGATACCTCCCCTGGAAAATGTTAGCCAAGATAAACCTTTTCCTTCCATCAGCTGCTTCTGTTTGGGTCCCAGCAGCAATGATGGAAGAGAGTATGGGTATCTTCTTTCAATCAAGTATAAGAGTTTGTTCAAAGCCAGGCGTGGTGGCGCACGCCTTTAATCCCAGCACTCGGGAGGCAGAGGTAGGAGGATTGCCGTGAGTTCGAGGCCACCCTGAGACTCCATAGTGAATTCCAGGTCAGCCTGAGCTAGAGTGAGACCCTACCTCGAAAAACCGAAAAACCGAAAAAAAAAAAAAAAAGAGTTTGTTGATATACAGTCAAGTCATAATAATCTTTAGTTAGGGAGCTTACTTGGCACACCTGATGTGTATATACTAAAACTGTTGGGCCTGGGGAGATTGCTTAGTGATTAAGATGCTTGCCTGCAAAGCCAAAGGACCTAGGTTCGATTCCCCAGGACCCATGTAGGCCAGATGCACAAGGGGGCACATGTGTCTGGAGTTCATTTGCAGTGGCTGGAGGCCCTGACACACCCATTCTCTCTCTCTCTCTGTCTGTCTGTCTTTCTCTCTCTCTCTCTCTCTCTCTCTCTCTCTAATAAATAAATAAAATTTAAAAAAAGAAATGGAGTTTTTAAAAAAATCTGTTGGGGAAACAAGTATTTCATGTGCATGCTACATTTCCTGTAGGTTGCACCTGGCATCAAAAGGTCCATCTCATCTTCAGAGCCCTGCCTGACATTATAAAAGACTTATCTTACCTCCTAGGACTCCAGGTAGACCTCCTTTCTGAATAACAGCCACGCTCATCAACAATACATCTCAAAAGGCAATTGGTCAGCACCACTTGGATGGTCTATGTGCTCAGGTACTTGTTTCTTACAGGCAAAACTCAGTGGAAATGTTGCAATTCCATTTCTTGGAATATTTTTGAGGGAAAGTCAGGCAAAACTCAGCTGAAAGGAAACTATGTCATCCTGCATACATACGCGCACACATTCAAGTGCGCCATACAAATATGAACATGAACACACACATATGTACACACACCTAGTAAAAGGTTGGATGTCCTCTTAAAGTTACAAACACTGGAATGATGTGTAGGAAGTAGGATGAATTATTTCTGTGATTGACAGAATTTGATTTTGGAAACATTCTTATTTCAGTTGTAATTTTTCACTTGTTATGCCCTTTAAATTCCCCCTCGTTGTTTTTATTATTATCATTTACTTTTAGTTGACATTCAGAGACTTTTTTTTTTTAGTCAGCATGTGAATATTTAGGTATCATTAATTCTGGCATATCCAAATATAATTTGTTTTTGTGAATTTCCATTTACACTCATGTAGCTAGTTGTAGGTAGAAAATATTTGTATAAGGAGAACATTGCATATAATTCTTTGAAAAATGAAATGGCAGTAAAGGTCATTATCAAAATAAGAAGTTTGGACATAAGGGAGATGCTGAAGGCTGTCTGAATATACTGATGTGTTAAATGGTTTCACTGATAGTGCTGTAACTGAATGCTCAATCAAAACCTTAACATTAAACTTTTTGATGAAATTTTGCTTCCAATTTCATTTTTTGAGTTTTGCTAATCTCTCACCTAAGCAATCACTGAATTACTTGTTTCGTGGGGAATATTCCTTCCTTTACTACTCCTGGAACATCAAGAAAGAAGTGAATATTAATTGCACATCTGTTAAATATGTTAGGTATATAGAGTGAGATGCCACCAAAAACTGTGGGTGGGTGAATGGATATTTTCAAATACCTCAGCAAATGCAGCTTCTCAGAGGTGTGTAGGTTAAAATTGGTCCCCATGATAGTTTTCAAAGGACACAGATCTCTAGGTAGCTTTTGTTTTGCTTTCACTTTGAGACAGGATATTATGTATGCCTATGTTCACAGACCAAGTTTTCTTTCCCTTTTCCCCAACTGTCACACAATTGTTGTATGCACAAATGTGAATGCATGCATGTATGCAGCTATGCATGTACGTCAGAAACGTAGGCTCTTTGGCTCCTGTTATTCTCTGATGCACTTTTCAGGTAGAAGCTGAACATTCCCTTGTTGAGGTAGGCCCAAGAGTTCAGTAACTAAGGGGAAGGCAGTGGCACTTAACCTATCATCCTAGGGGACGTCATAGCACTGGGACCACAGCAGGTTCAAAGCTAAAGTAGGCCTCAGAGTGACATCAGACCAAATTGCAGTTTGAATTCTTGCCTGCAAAACCAAGAAAGAATCAAAAGAGTTTAGCATGCAACGAATGAAGAAATGCTAGGGAGACCACCCTGCACTTCAGAATGAGAGCCAGAGTGGACAGGACTATTCAGAGGCACTGTCCCCCACTTATAATGACTGACTGCTGCTATCACATCTCATAACCCATAACCCCAGGGGAAATACTAGCAATCCCACTGAGGAGGGCCAACAGAGGGGTGGGGGCAGGGAGGAGGGAAATGATGGTACTAACACATGATGTGTCCATACAAAGTTTATACTTAATAAAAAATAAAAATATTAAAAAATCACATTCTTCTGTCCAATGCCCCCCCCCACCGATGGGGTCCCCAAAATTTCAGTCAATCTCTGAGGGGAAGGAGGTGGCCCTTACATTTCATCCCTGTATACACTGTCTTCATATATCCTTCATCACACACATCTTCAAACATTCTGAAAGAAAAATGAAAAATTATGAGGATTGAACAAAATTCTCTCTTCTTCCCTTCTTCCCTTCCTACCTCTGTCTCTCTCTCTCTCTCTCTCTTTCTGTCTGCCTTCCCCAGCCCTTACTCACAAGGACACACATAAGCACGCTGACACTGGCATGTAGCCTAAAAATGAAAGCAAGCGGTGCCACCTAGCCTTCAATTCTGTAACTACCAGGGCTAGATTTTCATTCAGAATTTTTTTTTTTTACTTTTACGTAGTTGTTACATAATTGTATATGTGTGTGTGTGTGTGTGTGTGTGTGTGTGTGTGTGTGTGTATACGTATGTACTATACTATACAGACATCAAAAACATATCTCCTTCCTCTCAAATTATTTATTTTTTTGCAATTCCAGTCAGATAGAAGTTAAACCATACCCCAGTGAGGTGTCCCCAAAATTTCAGTCACTTTCAGAGGGGAAGAGATATGAACTTAACTTTCATCCATGGGAATGTGGAGAAAGTAAGATCACAGCAATCTCAGGGCAAGAGTGGGCTACAGAGGGAAGTATATGCAGGCTAGTGTGAACTCTCGCCTTTAAAAAACGAAAAAGTTCAGCACGTAACTAGCAGACAAACAAACACTCGTGAGGCCAGCCTACGCTTCAGAGCGAGTTCCGGTTCAAAAACAAAAATATCAAACTCTTTTGTCTATCCACACCTTGAATACATCTTTAGCACCATAACTTTTCTCTATTTTGCATTTGTTACCATGAGACTACCTTCATCATATTTTCTTCTGCATATGCATCTTCATATAGTTTCAAAAGAAAATGAAAAATCACGAAAAGGAAACACACAGGCACGTTCTTACACTTGCCCTTCCGAAGTGAAAGTGCCGCCTGGCATTCAGTCTCTGCAGCTACCGGGGCTGGGAATTCTAAATTGCATTATGAAATGCATTTCTGGTCCAAAAACAGGATTTGTATTTGTCAGAGATTTCTTTTTTATATTTTATTTACTTGAGAGGGAAAGAGATAGATAGATAGATAGATAGAAAGATAGATAGATAGATAGATAGATAGATAGATAGATAGATAGATAGGCAGAGAGAGAGAAAAAAAACGGGCACACCAGGGCCTCACTGCAAACAAACTCCAGACCCATGCACCACACTGGGCATCTGGCTTATGCGCGGGTACTGGGGAACTAAACCTGGGTCCTTAGGCCTCACAGGCAAGTGCCTTAACCACTAAGCCATGATTTCTTTTTAAGACAATGAATGAGTGGCTTATTTGATAGTGAGTCCATCCTATGTTCAAAAAATGCACAGGCACTCGGGAGGCAGAGGTAGGAGGATTGCCATGAGTTCGAGGCCACCCTGAGAATGCAGAGCGAATTCCAGGTCAGCCTGAGCTAGAGTGAGACCCTACCTTGAAAAACCAAAAAAAAGAAAAATGCACAGTCATTTTCAACCCATCATTTGCGGCCACAGTTCTTGGATTAGTTTCTTCAGAGAAAGTATTTCAGGTTCAGCTATTGAAAAGCATTGATTTAATATTATACTAGAAATACTATAGCAATATTATTGAGTTTTACATGAATTACAAGTTATCTGCTTTTTCTTGCCGTGTTCACTTCTCAGAGGAACGGAATCATATGTTTTGTGTACATAAAACATATAAGAGAATGTAATAAAGTCAAACCTTAGTAAGAATATTACTAAAAAAAATCTTTATGACAATACAAAATGTCCACAGAAACATCAGCAAGTATACAACATGAGTGGTTATCTCCGAAAAAGAGAGTGAATGAAGTCTCATTTGCTCCCTCACCTTCCTATGAAGATGCTTTCTCTGCCTCTTGCACCCTTCTGTTGTCTTCTTAAATTTAAATCTGTCTTAAATTTTTAATTAAAATTCATTCTTTTCATGTTTTATTGCGAACTGTTCAATGGTGACACTTTGATTTGTAGAGATTAGGAGCAAATTTTCTCCTTGTAATTCCTTTAACTGAGCTGAAGGAAATACAATGAGAGCTAGGAAATTTCACTGAGGACCCAGATTAGTACTTCCAAGCTTTACAACAGCTTACCTGACCCAGAGGACAGGTAAGGTTACCAGGACAGTTTTACTCCAAGGCTTTAGAGATAGCCCCAATCTGTCTGGCCTGGCCCTACCTCAGTACCTCATAGACTGGAGCCGTCCTGAGAACACTCTGTTACAGTATGAACGGGATCTTCTGCTTTGTGGGGCTTCGGAAGAAAAGAGCTCCAGCAACTGAAGCCCTTCTCAATTTCTTGGCTAAGCGAGGAGACAAACTCCCAAGAGAAAGGAATCCGTTATGCCAGTCTAGAGTCACTTATTTAGGGATGGTGCTGGAAGGCGAAAAATGCAATTTGAGTTCTGAACAGATTCAGCCCATTCTCACCTACCTCCTCCCTCGGACTGTAAAACAGATGAAAACGTTCCAAGAGTCACAGACTTCTGTAGAATTTGGATCCCCGGATTTGCAGAATTAGCCATCCCCTTTATCAACTTCTTAAAGAGGCATAGAAAATATCCTTCAGCTCTTCTGGTACGGAAGCCTAAGGCACAGAGCCCCTTTTCAACATCTTAAGGATGCGCTGACTTGAACCCCTATTTGGGGACTATCTACCAACCCTGTTTGTGTCTTAGGTGACTGAGAGAAGGGGAAATGCAGTGTGGATCCAGAACCAGCCAAAGAGACCAATGCCCCTGGCCAGTGGAATATCCCAGCAAGGAATTAGACTCAGTGGCCAAGGGATGACCAGAGTCCCTAAAGGCAATTGCAATAGAAGGACTCCTAATCTAGGAAGCACATAAGCTGACTTTGGGAAGGCCCCTTGCTGTATACACTCCTCATCAGATAGGAGGCATTCTTAACCCAAAGGGGCACATGTGGCTGTCTGACAGATAGTAAAATATCAGGCCTTCCTGATGGGGGCCAAACAAAGTGACCCTCAAAGTTGGTTCCTCCCAGACTGTAAAGCGCTTAAGCAGTCACGCCAATAAGCCCTAGTAGAAATCTATGCTGCCGGAATTGACCTTAAGGACCAACCTCTAGCCATCTCTTGCCATCAGCTCTTTACAGGTGGAAGTTCTTTTGTCCAGGATAGGAAAAGAAAGGCAGGATATGCAATGGTAACAGAATGTGAGGCTCTTGAGTGCATCCCCCGTCCCCACCAATACCAGTGCCCTGCTAGCAGAGCTGACAGAACTAACAGGGACACTGAATCTTACCAAAGAAAAAACGGTGAACATTTGCACAGGTACTAAATATGCTTACTTGATATGACATGTCCATGCAGCTTTATGCAAAGAAAGAGGGTTGATGGCTATTGCAGGCACCCCAATTAGGCAATCTAAAAAATTTTTAAGCCTGGCGTGGTGGCGCACGCCTTTAATCCCAGCACACAGGAGGCAGAGGTAGGAGGATTGCTATAAGTTCGAGGCCACCCTGAGACTACATAGTGAATTCCAGGTCAGCCTAGGCTACAGCAAGACTCTACCTTGAAAAACCAAAAAAAGAAAAAAGAAAGAAAGAAAGAAAAGAAAAAATTTTAAACCTTCTAGAAGCAACACTGCTTCCCCAGGAGATGGCAGTCATGCTCTGTCAGGAACATCAGAAGGGAGATGGATGATCCAGTGATCTCAGGCAAACCACCTAGCAGATGCTGCAGCCAAGGCCACAGCTCAGAGAAGAAGGAATGCTTCCCCTCCTGTGGGAGGATTCCCTCCTCTCACCTGAAACTGCAGAGGCTCAAAGACGTAGCTAGTCTCCACCACTGTGGATGGTGGGCCTCCCCTGAAGTCCTTCCGTGGCTATTGCAGTCCATAAAGGAAAGTTTTAAGTCCCTCCGCCACATATAAAATTTAAGAGAGAAAGATGCACCTCAGCTAACAAAAAGAATGTTTATGGGTAAAAAATATATTGCTAGTACAATGTCTCAGTTCAAGATGCATGGTTTGTCAAAAAATTCACTCTCACGACAACCATCTACCCCCTCCTGGGAAATAAAAACAAGGAAAATACCCAGGAGAAGACAGGCAAATAGATTTCAACCACTTTTAAGAGGTCCACCTGACCTGCTTATCATTGGTGTGGGTAGATACCTATACTGAGTGGGTTGAGGCATTCCTCTGTCATGCAGAAAAGGCCCAGGAAGTAGCAAGGGCCCTTCTCTGTAAAATTATCTGGAGGTTTGGAATACCCAAGCGCACACAGAGTGACAATGGACCAGAATTTAAGAAGACAATCAGAGAATAGAATAGAAGAATAGAAGACAATCAGAGAAATTTCCAGGCCCTGGTGATATAAAATAATCTCCAATATGCCCGTCAACCCCAATCCTCAGGAAAGATAGAAAAGGTTAATGGGGCCTTTGGGTGGGATGTCTTCGGGGGCCTCTTGTGGCTATAGCTGTTTTATGATTTGGCCCTGGCATAATAAGTTTAATCATACATGTTGTTTACTTAAGCCTAGAGAGAACAGAGGAAGGTTCCCTGAGGAAAACAATGTGAAGAAAATACAGTAAACAGAGAAACATGGTTGGGTAAAAGGCTCCTGGGGTGTATGGGAGCTCCTGGGACCTTCCCTCCCCTGAGCCTCAGAAACCCCCTATGACTCAATCTTGCTCTGTGATGCAGACCTGGGCTTAGGTCAGGCTCAGGCCAACTCAGAATTCAGTTGCCTCAGGCAGCTATGGGATTCAGACCATGGAGAAGTTTCTCTCTTTTCTGAAGACCTACACTGAGCCAGGGCTGAGCTATGGCTCAGCGTTCCTGGATGCCGAACCCAGCTCCACCTTCCTCATTGGAGCAGGGTTGCTTCTTCTGTACCTGTGGTACCTGATGCTGAAGCCAGTCTTACCATCGCTGGGTGAAACTAAAGACATCAGAAAGGCAAGGGAGCATGGGGACCTTCCTAGAGTGACTCTCTATTGTGTTCCACATTTCTAGTCCCTGGGGACTGAAGGAGTGTCCCTGTCGCAGAGATGCTGAAGATGGGCCACTGGGGGAAGGACAGAACCCCAGGGTCCTAGAGCCTGAGCCTAGCAGGGAGGAGCAAAGGGAGGACTAAGGTTTCAGCTGGAGCCCACAGTCGACCCCCAGGGGTGAGGTTGAAAGTTTCAGGGTCAAGGGTCAACAATCACTGAGTTATTTTTTTTTTAATTGACAACTTAAATAATTGTAAACAACATCCCATTCTAATTCCATGCCTCCCCCCACCCATTTTCCCCTTTGAAACTCCACTCTTCATCATATCCCCTCCCTCCTCTCAGTCTCTCCTTTATTTTGATGTCATCATCTTTTCCTCCTATTATGATGGTCTTGTGTAGGTAGTGTCAGGCACTGTGAGGTCATGGATATCCAGGCCATTTTGTGTCTGGAGGAGCACGTTGTAAGGAGTCCTACCCTTCCTTTGGCTCTTACATTCTTTCCGCCACCTCTTCGGCAATAGACCCTGAGCCTTGGAAGGTGTGATAGAGATGTTGCAGTGCTGAGCACTCCTCTGTCACTTCTCAGTACCATGGTGTCTTCTGGGTCATCCCAAGGTCACTGCCATCTGAAAAGTGAGTTATGGTTTTATTGGCTTAGTTCCAGAGGGTAGCTTCTCTGCAGAACAGCCTCTCCTGACACTTGAGAATATGCCATATTTCCCACCGCGTGTGTCCCCCCACCAAAGCTTCTTGGAACTATGCCCGACTAACAGGAGGGCAGTGCTGAGTGCTGACGGCCTCTTCAGAGCCTGGATCCCGAGCTTTAGCCTCAGGTCACAGGGCCGTCAGAGGGAGCGCTGCTGTGCTTGGCGGCATCAGTCTGTGAGCACAAGACTACTGACTGATAACTCCAAGTGTGGATTTCACAGACAAGAGCCTACTTAAGGCTCCAAAAGAAGGACAAACTAAAAAAAGAAAGGATCACCTTTGAAAGTTAAAAGGAAAGAATAGGGCTGGAGGGATGGCTTGGCCTTTAAGTCCCTTGACTACAAAGCCTAACGACCCAGGTTTGATTCCCCAGTACCCAGGTAAAGCCAGATGCACAAAGTGGCACACGATTCTGGAGTTTGTTTGCAGAGGCTAGAGAACCTAGTTAGTTCACATGCCCCCCCCCCACCCTTGCAAATAAATTTAAAAAATATTTTCTTAAAAAAAGGAAGGAATAAGTCTTGATAATTCTAGATGTTATAATAGTCTCGGTGAAATGAGACATAGCATCCTAGAAACAACAGACATAAAGCCCAAGTGCACATTCTATTCTTTCTGTTTATAGCCACAGGGCAGAGCTATTAAAAAAAAGGGGGGGGGGGACATTTGAAATTAGGTTCCTACCTGTTGGACTTGAAAACTCCAGGTTTCCTCCTCCTGTCATTTCAGTAAGGTGTGAGGTCCATGACAAAGTCTAGCTCAGGAAAGAGAGCCCTCAAAGGAGAGGCTCACACAGGTGTGGAGATCGGAGACACTTCTCAGAGACCATGCTCTGCTCATGCATGGGCACAAAACACTGGTGTTCAGACTAGGCAGTGGGTGCTGCCGATGTAGTGCCCCCGTGTGATATCCACAAAGCTGGAACGTTGACTTGGATTTAAAGATGTTGTCCACTGACAGTACTGTCTTCCTAGGATCTCAAGCAACTCTAAGGAGGCCAGTGACTTCTGTGTTTCATGTGGGGCTGAGCATCACACGGCATGATGTTTGTGAGGCCACACGCACACATGAGCATCCTTCATGTTACAGCTGACCATCCGAACTTGTCTATTATCGCTTGGTACCATCAGACTTCACCGGCCTAAGTGTTTTCCTCGATGGGGCTTGTGTGTGATCAGTAGGGCTCTCTAGTTATTCCATGTTAACTAACTATTCAACTACTCCAGGCCAGAGAATGTGGCATAGAGACGTGAGGAAGCTGCTGTCTATTGTGCAAAGCTGATCCTGCCCCTCATTCTATCCTAAGTCCTCTTTCCCCTATGTTCTATGCATTCCACTGATGCCCAAGGCTGACTGAGCTTTTCGTTGGAATGGTAGCCACGGGAGTGTATATATAAAAGAAGGGAATATGGAGCTGCTATGAGGGAGCCATGGTTGGGACAACAGGACTCGGCAGTCTCTCATCCTCTGGGGAGCAGTGGAGAGAAACCAGAGGAGTGAGGTGGGTAATAAGTGCCCTGCAGGACAGGAGAGGCAGACCAAGCTGAGGAAAAGACGGCATATGCTGTCAGTCCAAGCAACAGAGCAACAGGGACAGATGGCTTCTGAGGGGAATGACAGGATGGAGGTGGGAGACATCTTGGAATGACAGGCCAAGGCAGCCCTTGGATTAGGGCAATTTGCAGAATGCATTGTACTCGGTGACAAGAGTGGTGTGAGCAGCGTAGAGTTCTTTGTGGACTAGGGTAAAATGAGCAGATTGGGAAGTCACTCAGCGAAGGGCCGGGGTGACTTGCACAGCAGTGTGAGCTTACAGGCCAGGGGTAGTCGAGCGGGATAAGGTGGAGAATACCGCAGGAGAAGAGGCTGCTGGCTACGCACTAGGGTGAGTTGGGGATCCAGACTCTCTGGTGTGACCCCTGTGAGATTTTTGCAAGTCTGGAAGGCTGGAAGGCTGGAAGGTCAGGTGATGGCAGAATTGACCCAGTTGGAGATCAGGGCACCCTGGGTTGACTAGGATGACACTAAGAAATGGATGGAGTGCCAAGGCAGGAGGAAGAAGAGATGCAGGGTCATCGGGAATGGGGCCCTGTGGGTGAACTAGGGAAAGTTAGGGAAGAATGTGTTGACAGATCAAGGAGAGAATCGACAGGGAGGACTGGGCAAGCTGGCAGGACAGGAAACAGTGTACAAGGGTTAGATGTGAAGCTATGAAGAGTGTAGAGTATGAAGTCAGGGCAGACAAGCAAGCTAGGCAGGATCAGACCAGGCTGATGTAGGGAAAGGGAAGGGCTGGCAGGGATAGATGTGCACAGGCCATAGAGCAAGCAAATGCACAATGAAGCCAAGCGGTGATGGATGACCAGGATGCAAGGGACTAAGGTAAGTTAGAATGAGGGTTCTTCTTGTTACACTAGTGTGAGTTGGGGAAATGGCAGGATGGTGGGTCAGTTGATGGTGGACTAAAGAGAGTGGGCAGATCATGGTGAGGCAGGGAAAATGGGAGCCTTAGAGGGGGAAAGGACACAATGGAGGACCAGGGATGTCCTGAGCAGTGGTAGGGTAGTGGTAGGATAATCAGACATGTGGCACAGTACCAGTGTGGTGGTTTGATTCAGGTGTCCTCCATAAACTCAGATGTTCTGAATGCTAGGTCCCCAGCTGATGGAGATTTGGGAATTAACACCTCCAGGAGACAGTGTATTGTTGGGGGTGGGCTTATGGGTGTCATAGCCAGTTTCCCCATGCCAGTGTTTGGCACACTCTCCTGTTGCTATGGTCCACCTTATGTTGGCCAAGGGGGTGATGTCCACCCTCTGCTCATGCCATCGTTTTCCCTGCCATCGTGGAGCTTCCCCCTCGAGCCTGTAAGCCAAAATAAACCTCTTTTTTCCCACAAGCTGCTCTTGGTTGGGTGATTTCTACCAGCAATGCCAACCTGACTTTAACAAGCAGGTAGAATGAGGTAGGCAACAGTGCATGAAGAGTGGTCGAGGGTGTTTGTGGAGATGGGGTGCTGGAAACTCTTTGGACTAGAAGCCCAGGATTTGGTCATCTGTGGTGAGGTGACATTAGCAAGGCACAGAAGGTCAGGCAGCTGTGGAGAGTCATGAGAACATATGGATGTAGGCTCGCTATAATAAGTTGAGAAATGGCAGACACTTTACAGTGGGGTGCGGTATACAGGCCAGACAGGATGACGAGGAAATGGAGGACTAAGGTGAGTTGGGGGGGCGTGGCGGGCTGAAGGACAAGGCTGAGGTGGGGAATGAGGTGGGGGTACTAGGAGGACTAGGGTAAGATGGGAGAACAGAGCAAGCAGGCAGTCCAGGTGTAGGGAGAGCTGGAGCACAGTGAGGACTAGAGCGAGTGGGGAACAGGGCTCACTGGCTGACTCAAGGAGAGGAAAGGGACGCTCTGGATGGAACGAGGTGACGGAGGTAACAGGGCAGGCTGGGAGAAGTAGAAGAGTTGATGAAGAGGGTGCTGTGGCAGGAGAGATGGAGGTGGGAAACATGGTGAGCTGGCAGGTCAGGGTGGGCGGACACTTACCGATTGGGCTCAAGCAGCAGCAGACAAGGTTGATTCCAGAAACTATGTCAGGCAGAAGAGGAGCAGGTGGAGATTGCTGCCGACTGGGAGGCCAGGATCAGGTGAAAACGGGTGAGGTGACCAGAGAGTTAGGACACTGACTGGCCAGGCAAACAGTGGGACATCCTGAAGTGGACCACGGGGCACGTTCGGTAGACTCGGATCAATAACTGAGCAGCACAGGTTGGCCGTCAGGGCTGTGGAAAACACAGAGTGTCTTGGGGGATACGGGGACTGAATGTTCAGTGGGTGGTAGAGTCACCAATAGATAGCTACCGAGCATTCTGTCGGTACTCATGTGAGCAGGGATCAAGGGAGTCTGGCCCGGTTTCTTCTCGCTCGGATAAATTGGGCCACAGGGTGTGGTGGACAGAAGTGTGTGATGAAGTGGACGGCAGTGAGGGTGGCTCATGTGGCCGGTATTCCTCACGGTGTAAACAAAAACGACCTCAGGGGCTGATTTCTGAGGCCAAGTCACCTGAACAAGAAGCTCTGAACAAGAGAGGCCATGCATTCTCCAGGCGTTTTAAGCCTGGCGTGGTGGCGCACGCCTTTAATCCCAGCACACAGGAGGCAGAGGTAGGAGGATTGCTATAAGTTCGAGGCCACCCTGAGACTACATAGTGAATTCCAGGTCAGCCTAGGCTACAGCAAGACTCTACCTTGAAAAACCAAAAAAGAAAAAAGAAAGAAAGAAAGAAAAGAAAAAATTTTAAACCTTCTAGAAGCAACACTGCTTCCCCAGGAGATGGCAGTCATGCTCTGTCAGGAACATCAGAAGGGAGATGGATGATCCAGTGATCTCAGGCAAACCACCTAGCAGATGCTGCAGCCAAGGCCACAGCTCAGAGAAGAAGGAATGCTTCCCCTCCTGTGGGAGGATTCCCTCCTCTCACCTGAAACTGCAGAGGCTCAAAGACGTAGCTAGTCTCCACCACTGTGGATGGTGGGCCTCCCCTGAAGTCCTTCCGTGGCTATTGCAGTCCATAAAGGAAAGTTTTAAGTCCCTCCGCCACATATAAAATTTAAGAGAGAAAGATGCACCTCAGCTAACAAAAAGAATGTTTATGGGTAAAAAATATATTGCTAGTACAATGTCTCAGTTCAAGATGCATGGTTTGTCAAAAAATTCACTCTCACGACAACCATCTACCCCCTCCTGGGAAATAAAAACAAGGAAAATACCCAGGAGAAGACAGGCAAATAGATTTCAACCACTTTTAAGAGGTCCACCTGACCTGCTTATCATTGGTGTGGGTAGATACCTATACTGAGTGGGTTGAGGCATTCCTCTGTCATGCAGAAAAGGCCCAGGAAGTAGCAAGGGCCCTTCTCTGTAAAATTATCTGGAGGTTTGGAATACCCAAGCGCACACAGAGTGACAATGGACCAGAATTTAAGAAGACAATCAGAGAATAGAATAGAAGAATAGAAGACAATCAGAGAAATTTCCAGGCCCTGGTGATATAAAATAATCTCCAATATGCCCGTCAACCCCAATCCTCAGGAAAGATAGAAAAGGTTAATGGGGCCTTTGGGTGGGATGTCTTCGGGGGCCTCTTGTGGCTATAGCTGTTTTATGATTTGGCCCTGGCATAATAAGTTTAATCATACATGTTGTTTACTTAAGCCTAGAGAGAACAGAGGAAGGTTCCCTGAGGAAAACAATGTGAAGAAAATACAGTAAACAGAGAAACATGGTTGGGTAAAAGGCTCCTGGGGTGTATGGGAGCTCCTGGGACCTTCCCTCCCCTGAGCCTCAGAAACCCCCTATGACTCAATCTTGCTCTGTGATGCAGACCTGGGCTTAGGTCAGGCTCAGGCCAACTCAGAATTCAGTTGCCTCAGGCAGCTATGGGATTCAGACCATGGAGAAGTTTCTCTCTTTTCTGAAGACCTACACTGAGCCAGGGCTGAGCTATGGCTCAGCGTTCCTGGATGCCGAACCCAGCTCCACCTTCCTCATTGGAGCAGGGTTGCTTCTTCTGTACCTGTGGTACCTGATGCTGAAGCCAGTCTTACCATCGCTGGGTGAAACTAAAGACATCAGAAAGGCAAGGGAGCATGGGGACCTTCCTAGAGTGACTCTCTATTGTGTTCCACATTTCTAGTCCCTGGGGACTGAAGGAGTGTCCCTGTCGCAGAGATGCTGAAGATGGGCCACTGGGGGAAGGACAGAACCCCAGGGTCCTAGAGCCTGAGCCTAGCAGGGAGGAGCAAAGGGAGGACTAAGGTTTCAGCTGGAGCCCACAGTCGACCCCCAGGGGTGAGGTTGAAAGTTTCAGGGTCAAGGGTCAACAATCACTGAGTTATTTTTTTTTTAATTGACAACTTAAATAATTGTAAACAACATCCCATTCTAATTCCATGCCTCCCCCCACCCATTTTCCCCTTTGAAACTCCACTCTTCATCATATCCCCTCCCTCCTCTCAGTCTCTCCTTTATTTTGATGTCATCATCTTTTCCTCCTATTATGATGGTCTTGTGTAGGTAGTGTCAGGCACTGTGAGGTCATGGATATCCAGGCCATTTTGTGTCTGGAGGAGCACGTTGTAAGGAGTCCTACCCTTCCTTTGGCTCTTACATTCTTTCCGCCACCTCTTCGGCAATAGACCCTGAGCCTTGGAAGGTGTGATAGAGATGTTGCAGTGCTGAGCACTCCTCTGTCACTTCTCAGTACCATGGTGTCTTCTGGGTCATCCCAAGGTCACTGCCATCTGAAAAGTGAGTTATGGTTTTATTGGCTTAGTTCCAGAGGGTAGCTTCTCTGCAGAACAGCCTCTCCTGACACTTGAGAATATGCCATATTTCCCACCGCGTGTGTCCCCCCACCAAAGCTTCTTGGAACTATGCCCGACTAACAGGAGGGCAGTGCTGAGTGCTGACGGCCTCTTCAGAGCCTGGATCCCGAGCTTTAGCCTCAGGTCACAGGGCCGTCAGAGGGAGCGCTGCTGTGCTTGGCGGCATCAGTCTGTGAGCACAAGACTACTGACTGATAACTCCAAGTGTGGATTTCACAGACAAGAGCCTACTTAAGGCTCCAAAAGAAGGACAAACTAAAAAAGAAAGGATCACCTTTGAAAGTTAAAAGGAAAGAATAGGGCTGGAGGGATGGCTTGGCCTTTAAGTCCCTTGACTACAAAGCCTAACGACCCAGGTTTGATTCCCCAGTACCCAGGTAAAGCCAGATGCACAAAGTGGCACACGATTCTGGAGTTTGTTTGCAGAGGCTAGAGAACCTAGTTAGTTCACATGCCCCCCCCCCACCCTTGCAAATAAATTTAAAAAATATTTTCTTAAAAAAAGGAAGGAATAAGTCTTGATAATTCTAGATGTTATAATAGTCTCGGTGAAATGAGACATAGCATCCTAGAAACAACAGACATAAAGCCCAAGTGCACATTCTATTCTTTCTGTTTATAGCCACAGGGCAGAGCTATTAAAAAAAAGGGGGGGGGGGACATTTGAAATTAGGTTCCTACCTGTTGGACTTGAAAACTCCAGGTTTCCTCCTCCTGTCATTTCAGTAAGGTGTGAGGTCCATGACAAAGTCTAGCTCAGGAAAGAGAGCCCTCAAAGGAGAGGCTCACACAGGTGTGGAGATCGGAGACACTTCTCAGAGACCATGCTCTGCTCATGCATGGGCACAAAACACTGGTGTTCAGACTAGGCAGTGGGTGCTGCCGATGTAGTGCCCCCGTGTGATATCCACAAAGCTGGAACGTTGACTTGGATTTAAAGATGTTGTCCACTGACAGTACTGTCTTCCTAGGATCTCAAGCAACTCTAAGGAGGCCAGTGACTTCTGTGTTTCATGTGGGGCTGAGCATCACACGGCATGATGTTTGTGAGGCCACACGCACACATGAGCATCCTTCATGTTACAGCTGACCATCCGAACTTGTCTATTATCGCTTGGTACCATCAGACTTCACCGGCCTAAGTGTTTTCCTCGATGGGGCTTGTGTGTGATCAGTAGGGCTCTCTAGTTATTCCATGTTAACTAACTATTCAACTACTCCAGGCCAGAGAATGTGGCATAGAGACGTGAGGAAGCTGCTGTCTATTGTGCAAAGCTGATCCTGCCCCTCATTCTATCCTAAGTCCTCTTTCCCCTATGTTCTATGCATTCCACTGATGCCCAAGGCTGACTGAGCTTTTCGTTGGAATGGTAGCCACGGGAGTGTATATATAAAAGAAGGGAATATGGAGCTGCTATGAGGGAGCCATGGTTGGGACAACAGGACTCGGCAGTCTCTCATCCTCTGGGGAGCAGTGGAGAGAAACCAGAGGAGTGAGGTGGGTAATAAGTGCCCTGCAGGACAGGAGAGGCAGACCAAGCTGAGGAAAAGACGGCATATGCTGTCAGTCCAAGCAACAGAGCAACAGGGACAGATGGCTTCTGAGGGGGAATGACAGGATGGAGGTGGGAGACATCTTGGAATGACAGGCCAAGGCAGCCCTTGGATTAGGGCAATTTGCAGAATGCATTGTACTCGGTGACAAGAGTGGTGTGAGCAGCGTAGAGTTCTTTGTGGACTAGGGTAAAATGAGCAGATTGGGAAGTCACTCAGCGAAGGGCCGGGGTGACTTGCACAGCAGTGTGAGCTTACAGGCCAGGGGTAGTCGAGCGGGATAAGGTGGAGAATACCGCAGGAGAAGAGGCTGCTGGCTACGCACTAGGGTGAGTTGGGGATCCAGACTCTCTGGTGTGACCCCTGTGAGATTTTTGCAAGTCTGGAAGGCTGGAAGGCTGGAAGGTCAGGTGATGGCAGAATTGACCCAGTTGGAGATCAGGGCACCCTGGGTTGACTAGGATGACACTAAGAAATGGATGGAGTGCCAAGGCAGGAGGAAGAAGAGATGCAGGGTCATCGGGAATGGGGCCCTGTGGGTGAACTAGGGAAAGTTAGGGAAGAATGTGTTGACAGATCAAGGAGAGAATCGACAGGGAGGACTGGGCAAGCTGGCAGGACAGGAAACAGTGTACAAGGGTTAGATGTGAAGCTATGAAGAGTGTAGAGTATGAAGTCAGGGCAGACAAGCAAGCTAGGCAGGATCAGACCAGGCTGATGTAGGGAAAGGGAAGGGCTGGCAGGGATAGATGTGCACAGGCCATAGAGCAAGCAAATGCACAATGAAGCCAAGCGGTGATGGATGACCAGGATGCAAGGGACTAAGGTAAGTTAGAATGAGGGTTCTTCTTGTTACACTAGTGTGAGTTGGGGAAATGGCAGGATGGTGGGTCAGTTGATGGTGGACTAAAGAGAGTGGGCAGATCATGGTGAGGCAGGGAAAATGGGAGCCTTAGAGGGGGAAAGGACACAATGGAGGACCAGGGATGTCCTGAGCAGTGGTAGGGTAGTGGTAGGATAATCAGACATGTGGCACAGTACCAGTGTGGTGGTTTGATTCAGGTGTCCTCCATAAACTCAGATGTTCTGAATGCTAGGTCCCCAGCTGATGGAGATTTGGGAATTAACACCTCCAGGAGACAGTGTATTGTTGGGGGTGGGCTTATGGGTGTCATAGCCAGTTTCCCCATGCCAGTGTTTGGCACACTCTCCTGTTGCTATGGTCCACCTTATGTTGGCCAAGGGGGTGATGTCCACCCTCTGCTCATGCCATCGTTTTCCCTGCCATCGTGGAGCTTCCCCCTCGAGCCTGTAAGCCAAAATAAACCTCTTTTTTCCCACAAGCTGCTCTTGGTTGGGTGATTTCTACCAGCAATGCCAACCTGACTTTAACAAGCAGGTAGAATGAGGTAGGCAACAGTGCATGAAGAGTGGTCGAGGGTGTTTGTGGAGATGGGGTGCTGGAAACTCTTTGGACTAGAAGCCCAGGATTTGGTCATCTGTGGTGAGGTGACATTAGCAAGGCACAGAAGGTCAGGCAGCTGTGGAGAGTCATGAGAACATATGGATGTAGGCTCGCTATAATAAGTTGAGAAATGGCAGACACTTTACAGTGGGGTGCGGTATACAGGCCAGACAGGATGACGAGGAAATGGAGGACTAAGGTGAGTTGGGGGGGCGTGGCGGGCTGAAGGACAAGGCTGAGGTGGGGAATGAGGTGGGGGTACTAGGAGGACTAGGGTAAGATGGGAGAACAGAGCAAGCAGGCAGTCCAGGTGTAGGGAGAGCTGGAGCACAGTGAGGACTAGAGCGAGTGGGGAACAGGGCTCACTGGCTGACTCAAGGAGAGGAAAGGGACGCTCTGGATGGAACGAGGTGACGGAGGTAACAGGGCAGGCTGGGAGAAGTAGAAGAGTTGATGAAGAGGGTGCTGTGGCAGGAGAGATGGAGGTGGGAAACATGGTGAGCTGGCAGGTCAGGGTGGGCGGACACTTACCGATTGGGCTCAAGCAGCAGCAGACAAGGTTGATTCCAGAAACTATGTCAGGCAGAAGAGGAGCAGGTGGAGATTGCTGCCGACTGGGAGGCCAGGATCAGGTGAAAACGGGTGAGGTGACCAGAGAGTTAGGACACTGACTGGCCAGGCAAACAGTGGGACATCCTGAAGTGGACCACGGGGCACGTTCGGTAGACTCGGATCAATAACTGAGCAGCACAGGTTGGCCGTCAGGGCTGTGGAAAACACAGAGTGTCTTGGGGGATACGGGGACTGAATGTTCAGTGGGTGGTAGAGTCACCAATAGATAGCTACCGAGCATTCTGTCGGTACTCATGTGAGCAGGGATCAAGGGAGTCTGGCCCGGTTTCTTCTCGCTCGGATAAATTGGGCCACAGGGTGTGGTGGACAGAAGTGTGTGATGAAGTGGACGGCAGTGAGGGTGGCTCATGTGGCCGGTATTCCTCACGGTGTAAACAAAAACGACCTCAGGGGCTGATTTCTGAGGCCAAGTCACCTGAACAAGAAGCTCTGAACAAGAGAGGCCATGCATTCTCCAGGCGTCCTGATGTGCTTTGAGCGCAGTGCGACAAGGGCTTTCGTGGCTGTCCACATTGTGAGAACGCCCAGAGACCCACGCGTGTCACAAGAGCGAGGACAAGAGACCACGGCTGTGACAGTTGGGTCGTGGGGTGCCCACTCACCTCCTTCTCCAATTGGTACAGTCTTGAGGCCTCGCTCTCACCAGCTGGGGCCCAGATGCCGCGACAGCCTCCTGCTAGTGTGTGAGAGCCCTATGCACCCAAGCCACTTTTCCTTCGACGTCACCCTAGGATATCCAGACCACAGGGGAGGGCAGCCACAGTGTGGGTTGGCAGTTCATGTGGCCAGTCTTAGAACAGAAGCCAAAGGGACCTGCAGGGCCCAATTAGCACCTGAAATAGTCCGAATGTGCAAGGCGGGGTGGCTTCCAAGTGTCTTCTACTGGTGTATAGTGCAGCCGGCCCATAGCTCCCATGTCCCTGAACCTCATGGGGCCCCAGGGACTCATCAGGGTCAGAAGAAGATGGGGACTATGGTTGGGGCCACTGGTAAGCCAGGCGTGGTGGAGCACGCCTTTAATCCCAGCACTCTGGAGGCAGAGGTAGGAGGATCACTGTGAGTTCGAGGCCACCCTGAGACTACATAGTTAATTCCAGGTTAGCCTGGACTAGAGTGAAACCCTACTTCGAAAAGCCAAAAAAAAAAAAAAAAGGAAGTAAAGATTCCAATGATGAAATGAACAGAGAAAGAAAATAGTGTAAGACTGTAACCACTGTAAAGTTATAAGTACTGCTAGATTGATAAACATCCTTGCTTTATAGTTGGGATAGCTGTGGTTATCCTATGTAACTGGCAGGTCCACATTCAGCGTTTAATGGGGAGGCTGCAAACCCTGAATCATTTTTCCCTTTTAAAAGTCTTGTTTAAATTTTTTTTTTCTGCTATTATTGGTGTGGTGGTTTGAACACAAAATGCCCTTCAAAGGGCTGGAGAGATGGCTTAGCGGTTAAGCGCTTGCCTGTGAAGCCTAAGGACCCCGGTTCAAGGCTTGATTCTCCAGGACCCACGTTAGCCAGATGCACAAGGGGGCGCACGTGTCTGGAGTTCGTTTGCAGTGGCTGGAAGCCCTGGCACGCCCATTCTCTCTCTTTCTCTATATCTGCCTCTTCCTCTCTCTGCCACTCTCAAATAAATAAATAAATAAATGAACAAAAATAAAATAAAATAAAATAAAATGCCCTTCAATAGGTTCATGTGTTTTAATTCTTGATCACCACCAAAATGTTGGTACTGTTGGAAAAATGTTGTGGAATTGCTAGGAGATGTAGACTTGCTGGAGGAAATGTGTCACTGGAAGTGGGTCTTGGGGTTCTCCAGTGGGGCCCCACTTGCTTGCTGTTTCTCTCTGCTTCCTCATTGTGCTGTGATGTGATGCTGGCTTGCCACTCCCCCTGCATGTCTTCACTACCAACACCGTAAGCCAAATTAAACCCGTGGCCTTCAAAAAGCTGCTTCTTTCTGGGTATTGTATGCCAGCAGTGAGAAAGGAACTGAAATGCCCAGTTATTTTATTCCTCTACTATACTTTTCTGCTGGATATTGAAGACGATGCGGGGGGGGGGGGTTGGTGAAAAGTTGACTGATGCTCTTTCCTTTAGATTCCAGAAACAGTAGAATATAATTACCACCACACCCAAGACGAGAGCAGTTATCCGAGAGAAAGAGAGAGAGAGAGAGAGAGACTGCACCCTGGAGCAGGAGCTACCGTGGCCTGGGAGCCACCTTATTCCCCCAGCAATAAGGACTTCGTTACACTACTTGTGGATCCAGAAGGAGACAGTGCTCAACCAGACAGAACCTTGAGTATGACTGTTTAATTACATATACGTTCTGTGCACTGTCTTGAAATTTGTGTCACCCTAAACTAAAACTAATTTGGGAAAACTTAACACTGTTTATATTACCATTTACTTACAAGTCACTTTGCTAACATGTCGACAATATAAAGCATGCACTTAGAAAGACATATACATAGTCACATATAAAGATAGATTCTTTCAAAAATATTTTACTTATTTATTTTTGTGTACACATTCAGTTTTATTGTAACAAAGCAAGTGGTACACTTAACGTTTAAAACTGAGCAGTATCTTTTTTCCTTTTTATTTGTTCATTTGAGAGAGAGAGAGAGAGGCAGAATGGGTGCACCAGAGTCTCTAGCCACTGCAAACGAACCCGACACATGCACGACCTTGTACATTTGGCTTTATGTGGATACAGGGAATCGCACCTGGGTCTTTTGGCTTTGCAGGCAAGCACCTTAACTGCTAAGTCATGTCTCCAGCCCCAGACAGATTCTTTTTGAAATATTTTTGTTTCTTTGCAAGAAGGAAGATAGAGACCAAAAGCGGGGGAGAGAGAGAAAGAATGGGCACCCTAGGGCCTTTGCCACTACATAGGAACTGCAAATGCTTGCACTGTTTTTGCACCTGGCTTAGCATGGGTCTTGCAGTTACACTCTCATTGCTGGGACCAAACACCCAGACAGAAGCAGCTTATGGGAGTAAAGGGTACGAGAGGCTCAGAGTTCCAAGGGGAGGCTTGGTGGAGGAAGCTAGCTCACTTCATCATACATCCAGAGCAGAGAGAAAGTACAAACAGCCAGAGCTCAAGATGGCTCTGAACACACAGCTTGCTTTTTAAAATTACTTTTTTTTTTTTTTTTTTTTTGCCGGGCGTGGTGGTGCACGCCTTTAATCCCAGCACTCAGGAGGCAGAGGTAGGAGGATCGCTGTGAGTTCAAGGCCACCCTGAGACTACAGAGTGAATTCCAGGTCAGCCTGGGCTAGAGTGAGACCCTACCTCGATAAACCAAAAAAAAAATTACTTTTTTTTCCAGTTCAAATTGAACAAGATGGTTTCATACCTTACTGTCACAAGTGTAAGTGAAAATTTATTTTATAATTGTGTGACATTTGTTATTGTAAGACTTAATAACTATGGTGGTTTGCATATGCATGTATGCCCAATATAGCCTGAGGTATTTTTGATTACGCTTGCAACTTAAGTCCCCAAAAGCCAGCTGGAGGGTGAGTCACCAGGGTCACAAGGTGTTCTCAGAGCAGTCTGAGCTCACGCCGTTTGTGTTTGCTAGCTGCTTGGTGATGCCTGTCTGGTATGATTTGTGGAAGTGAGCCAGCTTCTTTCACCCCTGGTGGTGTTTTCCCTGGATTCTGGAAACCAGAAATCAACCCTTTCTTCCCATAAGGGGGTCAGATGTTTGCCTATCAATGCGAAGGTAACTACAACAATAACACAGTCATTTTTAATTACAGAGTAAGCTTACCTAGACTAGGAATGTTATGATTTGTTGGGATTGTATTTAGTATAATTGCCATTGTGAAAAAGGAACCATAAAAGATCGTTGAAAAACACATATACCCATCATGTTACATGTATCAATGGCCTCCTTAAAATCTGACATTTAATGGTTATATGTTAAGAATATTCCCAACAAGAAATTATAACAATCTAATAAAGGAACTTTTAATATACATTAGAGTAATTCTGATTAGCATGAAGTATTTATGTACTATTATTTTTCTGTTACCCATGACTAAAAGCTGAAATAAATTTTTCATTAATTTTTGAAAGTTTCGGAAAGAAATCATGATCAAAATTCATAGCTTCCTCCTCTATCTCATAGCACATAGATAGAAACTATTAAATACTACCTCCAAAATCATCAATCCTTGATTCAGATGCATCCAGTACCATTTAGATAATTTATTGAGAATTATTATGCAGAGGTAGGAGGATTGCCGTGAGTTCGAGGCCACCCTGAGACTACATAGTGAATTCCAGGTCAGCCTGGGCTAGAGTAAGACCCTACCTCGGAAAACCAAAAAAAAAAAAAAAAAAAAAAGAATTATTATGAAGTATGTATGGTGATTTGAGTCAGATGTCACCCATAAACTCATGTGTTCTGAATCCTTTATCTCCAGCTGGTGGCAGCTGGGGAGGTGGAGCCTTGCTGAATGAGGTATGTTGTTGGTGGCAGGCTTACAGATGTCATAACCAACTCCGCCTTGCCAGAGATAAGATCACTCTCTTGCTGCTGTGTTCCAAGTGCTGTGGTAGAGGTGATGTCCAGTCCTTCTGCTCGTGCCAGGCCTTTCACTGCCATCAGGAAGCTTCCCCTCAAGAATCTAAGCCAAAATCACAATCTTTTCAACCATCAACTGCTTTTGTTCGGGTGCTTTGTCCCAGGAACAAGAAGGTAACTACAACAGAAACTTGGTACCAGTGAAGTACAGTCATTACTGCTAAAAAATCGCCTGTGTGTCTTTTTGCCTTTTTGAATTGATTTGCAGGAGGAAGGCATAGGACCTTTGCCTAAGAGACACCTTGCAGTGCTATAAGCAGACTTTGAGGGATCCTTCTGGTCAGAGTTGAAAGAGTTCACTCAGAAACTGAGCGGTGAGGCTTGGCTTACAAGGGGAAGAAAGGGCTTTCCCCCAGAATGGGCTAGAGGCACTTTGTGTGAGAGGCTAGAATGTCTGGCCTCTACCCTGAGAATTCAAGCAGGGTTGAAATGGGATGAAATGAACTGGTGTGGGCACATGGATATGGCACAGAAAGAAATGAAAGTTGGGCAGAAGCCAGCAGCCCATGATAAGCAGTAATTGTATGAGATTTACACCGTTGTGATTGGGCCAACTGTCCTGCAGGGGGAAAGCAGGAAGCATGCTGAATCTTGTGAAAGTAGGGAGCCTGATGGAAGAATGGTGAAAGAATATTCCTCCTCTTCAATGTTGGCTTTGTTCTCCCATGGATTAACAAATTTGGTAGCCTATACTTGGCACCATGGGAGTATGATGAATCCATGAAAGAGAATGTCAATGGATTCGCAACATGGTTATTTGAAGATGGCCCCTGAGTGACAGGGAGCAGGGTCGTCAACCCAGAGTAGAGGCTGTGGGGGCCAAGGCATGGATGAACCACAGGTTGCAGTAAAGACACAAGGATTTTTGGTGAAACCAGGACTCTGTAAAGATTGCCAAGGAGAGCTGCTAGCTTGGGATGTGTGGGTTAAGCCCAGCTGGAGGAGTGGATTAGAACCCAAGAGACTTCAACTCTGACAACGGATGTCAGACTTGGAGCTACATGATTTGATGTTTGCTCTGTTTGTTTTGAGCTCTTACATGGGTTCAATCTTTCCTTGCTATGCTCAATGCCATTTTTGCAGCGTGAATGCTTACTCCGTGCCATCATGCGTTTTCTGGTTTTACAGGCTCACAGTTAAGAAAACTTGAAAACTTTTTAATGCTGGACTAAAAATGCATTGCATTATACCTCATGGATGCTCATCAGTTTAAGGGTGTTGGGCCTTGAAAGGCCCGGACGTGAGGCCTAGTGGAACTTCCTGAGCCTATCTACAGTTTGGCGATCTGCCTCTGGCCAGCTATGACTCAGCAAGATGCCTAATGGCCTCTGGCCTGTTACTTCCGCATAGGAGTTGGAATTCCTGCGCGTGCACGCACGCTTAGAACCAATCATTTCAAAAGTCGCGGTATACTATTGGCCCTTACCTCTCCCCCCATCCTAGAATCCCCACCCTCGTTCTCAACACTATATAGGCAACCGCCTGTAACAATAAAGTGAGTTCCTGCTTTGATGAGACTCCCGGCTTGGTGGTGTGTTCCTGGCCATCGACACTCATCCTCCTCCTCAACCCCTTGGGAGGAACCAGCGGGCCTGGTCCTTCCTCAGCACTACCTGCCGGGGGAGCCCGGCATATGGGGACCAGGGGCAAAATAGGGTGGTTTGAATCTAAGATCATGAATAAACTCATGTGTTCTGAATGACTGATCCCAGCTGCTGGCTGTTTGGGAGGTGGAACCTTGATGGAAGAGGTGTGTTGTTGGGGGGCAGCCTAAGGGGTGGTGTAGTAAGCTTCCCTCCTGGCATCATGAGGCATACCCTGGAGACTATAAGCCAAAACAAAAACCTTTCTTCTCATCAGCAGCTTTTGCTTGGTGCTTTGTCCCGTCAAGGAACAGGTAAGTACAATAGTAGACAAGCATAAGGAATAGTTTACCACCCAAGACATTGCTTGGATTGAACAGTAAATGGACTTGTCTCCTAAAAAAAATACACCTAATATCCTGCTGGGAACCCCCTACTGAGGTGCACATATCCTCTTCTCCTCACAGTGAACTAGCGTTCTCCTCTCCTTGGCATCCATTCTTCATGACCAGTTCTCATCCACACATATGCTTAGATAGATCCAGAATTGGAAAGGCAGGAGGCCATCAAGTCTAGACTAGTTTGACTGAATGCACAATGAGGGAAACTATATCCTCTAACTGAGCTTTTAGGGCAAAACCCCTATTTGCCATTTTATACCTATGTATACTTTGGTATACATATAAATAAAATCAGGTACATAATGGGAAGTACAGAAAATATTACATCCCAGTGGATATGCATATAAAGTAGTTATATATGTGTGCCATAAAAAGAATGTTATTGTTGGGTCATGATATGCAGAGACATTTAGCTTACCCATAACTGTGGGCTAACTCCACAATGCATGACCCGTATACCTCAACAAGGAGGGGCCGGGCCAAGGGGAGGGTAGGTCACGGATGAGCCTAATAATGGTACCAAACTGACTGTATTTGCTGAATACAGAACTGACTAATAAAAATAAAATAAAATAAAATAAATTTTAAAAAAAGAATGTTATAACCGCCAGGCGTGGTGGCGCACGCCTTTAATCCCAGCACTTGGGAGGCAGAGGTGGTAGGATTGCAATGAGTTCGAGGCCACCCTGAGACTCCATAATGAATTCCAGGACAGCCTGGGCTAGAGTGAGACCCTACCTCGAAAAACCAAAAATAATAATAATAATAATAATAATAATAATAATGTTACAACCCAAACTTGTCCACCAAAACAAAGAACCACCCAAACTACACAACTATCAATAGATCCATCCTTCCCTAAAAAGTCCTGTAAAGAGATGACCCAGAATACTTCCTGAGGTCTCACTGTGCTTTAGGCAGTGATTCAAAACTTTATTATTGCTTTGCTCTTAATAAGGTATCTTCCTGGGCTGAGGAAATGGCTTAGCAGTTAAGGTATTTGCCTGCGAAGCCTAAGGACCATGGTTCGATTCCCCAGGACCCACATAAGCCAGATGCACAAAGGGTGCATGCATCTGGAGTTTCTTTGCAGTGGCTGGAAGTCTTGGCATGCTCATTCTCTCTTTCTCTCCATCTGCCTCTTCCCCTCTCTTTCTCTCAAATAAATAAACAATGAAATTTTTTTTATATTAAGTATCTTTCTGCATAAACACTTGTGTGCACCTTTCTTCAATTCTTTGAGTAAGATGCCACAAACCTGGAAACACAGGGAATGCTAGTAAGATTTACTGCTACGATTTTATTGTTCATGTCCAAGATTTCCAATTTATTTCTTTCACATATTGATATGCTTGTTTCATGGTTGTAATTTCCTTCCTTATATCTTTGACCATTAACATATTAGTTTGAAATATTCAGATTTATTTCTATACCCATGGGTGATAATTCTTCCATTTGTTGCCTTTCTCGCCTATTTTTAATGCTGATTCACTTCATATGTACTAAGCATTTCTGGAGTGGAGGATGTTGAAGATTGAACTTTAAGACTTTTGTAGACCAAGTAAAAAATTTTAAAGACCTGTTCTTGCTTGGAGTTCCTCATATACACTTTTTTCTCGTGCTGTTAGCATTGACTTCAACTCTCACCCACATGGGTTTCATAGGTCCAAATGAGGTCTAACATAGAAGATTAATTTGGATTTTTGCACCACATTTAGTGTTTGAATTTGGTCTTTGCATGAGTATTGTGCAGACTTGGTTCATATAATCAAATGTCAAGGTGCTTTTTTCTTGTGTATAAATTCATTACTCTCAAAAGTGAAAATCCACACCCAAGTTAGTTTAATGAACTAGAAATCCCAGTTAAGACTACAGTATCCTTCTTCCTCATAGTCAATTTGAGGATAAATGACAAGAGACTTACAAATGAGAGGAGGGAAGATCATACCAGGCATGCCCTGGCTCTCTACAAATCTCCTCTCAGTGTCATATTTGACATCCATGGGTGAAGGTTTGGTTGTGTGCTTCCATTTCGCAAGTCCCTTGAAATACCTCCATTCTAGTTCCCTTAGGTCCAGGAACTGTTTTTCTGAAAAGAATCATAGTTACCAATATTCACATGGTGATCCAACCTTCAATTACTCAGTCGTTCCAATAAACCTCTAACAACTTGAGTCTCAGGTTGGGGAGATTGTTCAGTGGTTAAGGCTCTTGCTTGCAAAGCCTAATGAATGCAGTTTGATTCTCCAGTACCTACAAAGAGCCAGATGCACAAAGTGATGCATGCATTTAGAGTTCATTTGCTGTGGCTAGTGGCCTTGGAGCGCCCATTCTCTCTCCTTCTCTCTCTCTCTCTCTCTCTCTCTCTCTCTCTCTCTCTCTCTGTGTGTGTGTGTGTGTGTGTGTGTATGTGTCCGTATCTCTCTTGATTGCAAATAAGGATTTTTTAAGAATACTTGAGTTTCCTTCTCCCTTGTGGCAAAGCTCATTCTAGAGCTCTGTACACTAACGGTTTTCATCTTATGTGACACACTTAACTAGGTAGGAAAATGAGTGAGTCTGGCTGCCTAGGCTCAAGTAGCCATGAACTCCAGGAGCTGCAAGATTTCCCTAAGTCAATATGTGCCTCTTTCTCATTCTGAAATCCATCTAAATCTGCAATAAAATTCTCCTCTTTCCCCCTGGTGGGCCTGTGCTTACATTACCTGGCTCTGCTGTGAAGTGTTTGATTTGAGCTCTGTCACCCAAGATTGCCTGATGTTCGGGCACAGTGGTACTGGAAGTGGCCAGCACGATCTTGCCTAGTATTTTGGTGCTCTGAAACTTCTTCTTAATGGAAGCCCATGACAAAACGTTGGTGTCACTGACCATAACGCTGTAAGGAAATGTGTGCGCTGGAGGAGGAATGCCTCCCTGGGCCAGTCTGTACTGGGATCTAGAGATGCGTTCCAGTGGAGAACGGGAGCATATGAGCAGCTTGTGATGAAGGAGTTCCACCATGGACAGCGGCTTCTGCTCTTCCTTTTTAACTCCAATCCTCCCAGAACTAGGTCGGGAGACTTCTCTTCTCCTACCGGCGTGGGGTGTGAAGGACATGATATTCAGGTTTTTAGAAAGTACTTCCTGTGCTTCCCTAAGTGAAATGCCACAAGATTTTAGGAGACTTGATTTCCTGCTTTCCTTTCTAAAATTCTCAATTGATGCATATAATTCTGGCAGCTGTGGTGGGAAACAATAGTGAAGTCATGAGATCAATGAAAATTGAATCATCTGATCAATGCCAAACCTTGGCACAAATTGAATAAAAAGAAACCATAGAGACAGAAGCAGGTATCTTTGAAAGATATCTCAGCCTCAATAAAACAATGCAACAGTGGAAAGTGGTCTAGAGAACCAAAAGTACAAATGTCAAGTTCAGCACCCCAAAATTATATCATTTATACTCACATAAACCATCTTTTTATAAACTAGCCCAGTTAAATTAGCATGTGAGTGGATTTGGGTGTGTGTGTTTGTTTGTTTACATTGTTGCAACTCTAAAATTCCAAGTGGCCATGCACAAAGACAGCCGAAGGGGTTTGTCACCTTAACTTGTTTTGAGTAACAGTAAATTTCTTTTAAGAAATAAAGGGAGACAGATCTGTAGACATCAGAGATTCATCATAGTGGTGGAAAAGCTGAGAAGGTTCCAGCATGCAGAGCAAAGGTTGTAGTCACTGAAATCTTTCTGCAAGCAAATGGTTACATTTGTGGAGAGTCTGGGAATTGTTGACAGAACAAAACCATGATTCCTCCTAGTATTCTCCCCACCTAAAACCCTATTTGAAAAATCTTGTCAGGAGCATTATGTCTACAAATTCCACCTTTCCTAAGAGCCTTATTGGGCCATTCATTTGGAAATCAAACCAGACATGGTCCTAGGTTAGAAACAAAACATGAGTCATGTCCCTGGGGTTTTGGTCACAGACAAATGTCTTACCTAACATGCTCAAGGCTCTTGCATTGATCCCCAGTATAGCAAACAAGAGAAAAACACAAAGACAACCATAATCCCCCCCCCCAACAATTGAGTCACTGAGACAAATGTTTCCTATTAATAGCAGAAACTGACTCAAGCAATCCGCTATGTAGAGACAATCACAATCATCAAGAAAACTAGCATCTGTACTGCCCCATTCTAAAGCCAAGTCACTGAAATGACATCGTAATGCTCTCTATGGCTCCCAGGGTTCTCTGCACATTTAATAGCCTGGCTTTTCAAAAATCATTTGTAATGTAAGCTGCCTATGACAATACTGAGAATGTCATGTACATACCAAACATCTCTGAGATCCTGCTGGCCTGCTGTCTTTAGTTGGATTGGAGTGTCTTGGAAGAGGCATTTCTGGAATTTTATTCTCAAGCTCCTAATGGTAACAATAAAATGATAATATAAATAATATAAAATATAAATAATATAAAAAGATACGCAAAGAGAGGTAGGTATCACTTTCAAAATCTTATGAACTTTGTGAAGGGGACACTTAATTCTTTAAGCATTTTAACTTTAAAGAACATGTTGAGTGATAGAGAAGGGCGCCCAAAGTTCTCCTCTGGCCACTACATGATCACATAGCATGCATATCTGCACATGCACATGCATATACTGTTATGGGAAATAAATCAAGTCAGCGAGAGTAACCAGATAAAACGTACTTCAGAGAGAAGGACAGAGCTTTTGTTGAAGCTTTATGTAAGGACCTCTGTTAGCTCCTTGGCAGAACAGACAGAGGCCCTGAACACTGATTGTGTTAGAGTTTTATATCTTTTATAACCCTTTGTTTGAATTTTCTCATGCTGTAGAGGGGAGAGATTTATGGTCTGTGAGTATACACTTGATATTCCTTTCAATCAAATAAGATTAACTACAGGTTGTTTTCTCCCAAGAGAAGGTAGTCATACATTGTCTAGAAGAGTCAGTTCCTGTCTGTTTAACTTTAGCTGTATTGTCACAGAATTCTTACCTGTTGGTATATTGACTTTTACAATAAATTGTATAAAGGAACCTTCCCGGCTATAATTCCAGAGGAGGGAATAGCAATGTTTATTGCCTTATTGAAAGTCTTAGGTATATTTATATCATATATATATATATATATATATATATATATATATATATATATGGATTATACTCCATCCAGACCAATATAGGTTAGGAACACCAGTAATATGATATTTCCTCAATAATATCACAACACACAAACACATGTACATACTCTATACACACAAAATGGTCTAGGATGGCAAAAGAAAACAGTTCCTTTTGTCATTTTTCCTTACTACTGTGCAGAATTCCATCATGTAGATATACTATGTCTTAGTTATCCATTTGTCTAATGATGGACATCTGGGTTGATTCCAGCTCTCAGCTATTACAACGTGAGTAGCTGTAAACATGGTTGAGAAAATCTCTCTGAACTGAGGCATGGAGCTTTTAGGGTAAATGCCCAGTAAGGGAATAACTGGGTCTGTTGGTAATTCTATAGTCAACCTTTTTAGGAGTCTTCATATTGCTTTCCAAAGTGGTTGTACCATCTTACACTCCCACCAACAGTGGATGAGGGTTCCTACTTCTCCATATTCTGCCAGCATTTATTTTCATTTGATCTTTTAATGTTTGCAATGAAATTTGAAGAAAAATGGTCAAACCTGGAACAGATCATTCTCAGTGAACTCACCCAATCACAGAAAGACAAATGTCACATAGTCTCACTCACCTATGGCTTCTAACCTGAATCTACCCGAGATGCTGAGATGCTGACATACCTAATATGCATCTCAAGGAGTGGACAATAGGGTGGGTGGGGAACACAAAACTGCACCCAAATTGCAATGGTACAATAAAATTCTACATCCTAAAAGACAGACTAACTGGTTGAACCTTCATCAGGCCCTTAGAGGGAACACCTGAATCCCAAGGCCCTGGAGAGGGAATGATGAAGACTGACCTTAATCTTCTCCTCTCTCTCTCTCTCTCTCTCTCTCTTTCTCTTTTTTTCTCTCTCTCTCCCTCTTCTCTCCATCTCTTTTATATTACTTATCTTTTTCTTCCTTTTCTTCTTGGGCACTGATCTATAACTCCCAGTACCAGCATGTGGCTAATATCCACAATGAGCTGTTGATCAGAGAGACCTACAAGGTGCCCCAAAAGAAGGCAGATTTCTGTCAGAGTACTTGATTTCTGTCAGAGTACCACCAAAGGTTAGTGGTAAGACCCTACTGCTGAAGACACCATATGCTGTTGATACATAACATGGAGTGACCTGGCTGGAATCTGGAAGAGAGTCAGTCCCCAGACAGTTAGCTCATTTAGTGCCAGAAGGTGCTACATGAGTGACTGGGGGAAAATGACCAACATCTGTCCAAGCAACTGGTGGTCTAAACTACTCAGCAGCAAATAACCTGACGTGACACTCACAGAAGTGTAACAGTGGCACATAGCCATGGTGGGGAACCAACTGCTCTTGACTCGGCTACCTGATCTGCTCAGTGGAATGGAACCCATAGCTGGAGCTGGGAATCAAGTAAGGACCATATCCAAAAATGAGCCCGCTCTCCATTATCAAGCTCCCATCAATCGTGGGCTACAAGAGGGACTAACCTATTAAATTCTCTCTAAAAAAAAAAAAACAAAGGTTATCCCATTTATCTGGTGCTAACTTCACTCCCTTTTGGAGAATTTGCTTCTCTTTTTCAGAAGGATGCAAATTCTAAGGAGAGAACCAGCCCATCATACCTCAAAAGGGTCCCAGCTGAAACTAAGAGTAACTGGAGAAATGAGCAAGAGTGCTGCTTTCTTGGTGAACCTGATACTAGCACAAGGGTGAAGGAGATAGACACAGAGAACACTCAACTCCTATCAAACCAAATATCCAGAGACACAGAGGCTCCCAAGGCCTCATCACTGAAGCAGACCTAAAATAAACCCAACATGGCTCAGGGAAATTTGTGGAAGAGAGGGCGGAAGTCAGAGCCACACATTGGGTCATTATGCACAAACACATTGCCTCTTACCCATAAGTGATGTCCAACCCTACAATGCATGACCCATATTCCCTAATGAGAAGGCCCTGTTTTTGATATACAGTACTTGGGGGTAAAACATTTTGATTAAGTTCCTTATTTTAAAATGTAGGGGCCGGAGAGATGGTTCAGCAGTTAAGGCACTCACCTACAAAGCCTAATGACCCAGGTTCAATTCCCCAGTACCGACATAAAGCCAGATGCAAAAAGCTGCTCAGGAGGCCCTGGGCACACCTATTCTCTCTGTCTCTCTTCTGTCTCTTTCTGCTTGCAAATAAATAATGATTTTTTCTGTTTTGTTTTTGTTTTTCAAGGTAGGGTATCATTCTAGCTCAGGCTGACCTAGAATTCACTACGTAGTCTCAGGGTGGCCTCGAACTTATGGCAATCCTCCTACCTCTGCTTCCAGAGCACTGGGATTAAAGGTGTGCCCCACCACGCCTGACTCATGAAATATTTTTTTCTTTTCTTTTTTCTTTCTTTTTTTTTTTTTCGAGGTAGGGTCTCACTCTCGCCCAGGCTGACCTGGAATTCACTATGGAGTCTCAGGGTGGCCTCAAACTCACAGCAATCCTCCTACCTCTGCCTCCCGAGTGCTGGGATTAAAGGCGTGCACCACCACGCCCAGCATCATGAAATATTTTTTAAAAGTAATCTCTAGATCTGGGTGTGGTGGCGCACGCCTTTATCCCAGCACTCGGGAGGCAGAGGTAGGAGGATTACCGTGAGTTCAAGGCCACCCTGGGACTCCATAGTGAATTCCAGGTCAGCCTGGGCGAGAGTGAGACCCTACCACAAAAAAACACAAAAACAAACAAACAAACAAAAAAACCCAAACAGTAATCTCTAAGTTCTCCATACAGAAAGAGGAACAAGTATATATAACATACCTTAGTGTGACTATTGTCATAAAACTTTCCATGGGCTAGAGTGATAGCTTAGCAGTTAAAGCACTTGCCTCCAAAGCCTAAGTACCCAGGTTCAATTCTCCAGAACCCACATAAGCCAGATGCACATGGTGGCACATGTGTCTAGAGTTTGTTTGCAGTAGCTAGAGGCCATGTTGCACCCATTCTCTCTCTCTCTTTCTTCCATGAATAAATATAAAATAAAATATAAAAAATTTTCCATGGGGCTGGAGAAATGACTTAGTGGTTAAGGTGCTTGCCTGCAAATCCAAAGGACCTCAGTTCAATTCCAAGGACCACATAAGCCAGTTGTACAGGTGGCACATGCATCTGGAGTTCATTTGCAGTGGCTGGAGGTTCTGGCATGCCCATATTCTCCCTCCTTCCCTCCCTCTCTCTCTCCCTCTTTCCCTCTCTCTTTTGTTCATTTTTATTTATTTATCTGAAAGCGACAAAGAGAGAAAGAGGTAGAGAAGAGAGAGAAAGAGAGAATGGGCGTGCCAGGGCCTCCAGCCACTGCAAACAAACTCCAGATGCATGCGACCCCTTGTGCATCTGGCTAACGTGGGTCCTGGGGAATCGAGCCTTGAACCGGGGTCCTTAGGCTTCACAGGCAAGCGCTTAACCGCTAAGACATCTCTCCAGCCCTCCCTCTCTCAAACAAATAAATAAAAATAAAATATTTTTAAAAAAGAAAAGAAATGAAAAACAGGAATCTGGATCACATCGCGTATTAGCAGGGAGGAAGCAGCAAGAGTGAGTTGACCAGCACTGCAAACAGAGCTGAACTTAGAAATCACAAGTGCTGCCACCAGTAATGCACCCCCTCGAGTGAGGCCCCACCTCCCAAGGCCTCCACCAGGTAGGGTTTAAGTAAGGCTTAATCATAAACACGAGATCACCCTGCACTCAAATCACCACAAGTCCCTTCTTTGCCTAATGACTCACTCTTGACAATCGCAAAATGACTTTGTATTGACCATTATGCAACATACAGAATACAGTAACCTCAGTGTCCTCCAAATCTTGTGTTTCAAGTTTTATTCGGATAAGTTATTCTTGTTTACCTATCCCACAGAAGAATCCTCGTCCAAGATTTTTGTTCAAAACCTTAAGCAATTTTCACTCCCACAAAGTGAACACGCATTAGACTATCTCGTTGTTTTATCCAAGGACAAGTCTGTCAGTGGTACTTTCTGACATCTCACACTGGCCAGCTACTCTGCCACTTCCCGGGCTGTCCGTGCTGGCATCGCCACGCTGAGGCCCTCTGTGCTCTTTCCATGGCTCAGCCCGCTTGTGCCACAGCCCATCTCCTGAGCAGCTCCTATGTCGCTTCTTGCTCCCTCCCTCACGGAAGCCATGTCCTGTTCTCTGAACATCCCTGGCTCCCCTCTGCCCTTGGGTCCCCTTGGTGCGTTTATCGACCATATTGTTGGATTACACTTTGCCTTGTGTTCGCTGGTGGAGCACAGTGAATGTACTTTGTAATTCGAGACCTGCTTGCTAGCCTTCTACCTCAGTGCTCTGCACAACTGTTAAAGTCATTTATTTATTTTTTATTGAAGATTTATTTTTATTTATTTATTTATTACAGACAGGGAGAAAGAGAGTGAGAATGGGTGTGCGAGGGCCTCTAGCCACTGCAAACAAACTCCAGACACATGCACCACCTTGTGCATCTGGCTAACGTGGGTCCTGGGGAATGGAACCTGGGTCCTTTGGCTTTGCAGGCAAACGCCTTGCCTGCTAAGCCATCCCTCCGTCCCCTGGTTTCTATTTTTTCGAGGAAGGGTCTTTCTCTAACCCAGGCTGAACATGATCTCACAGCAATATTCCTACCTTAGCCTCCCAAATGCTAGGACTAAAGGCATGAGCTACCACATCCAACTTGGCATTCTGTTTTGATACTATGTTGTGATGCAGCCTGGGAGGCACTCACAGGTGAGGCTGCCTGGCCAGTTCCCAGCCTCCATAATTGAGAGCAAAGTAATCCTCTTTTCTTTATTAAGAGCCAAACATTGGAGGTTATGTTGTAGCAGCACAAAATGGACTAAAACATGGGGGTTTGTGTGCCTTAGGATAGGGTACTGGATATGGCCTTTCTTTATAGAAATGGTAGAGAACTGGTGTCTGGTGGAGGGTCAAGAAAAGATCTAGGTTTTTCCTGCCTTGCTTTTCTCCTGGCCGTCTAAACAGAGTGGGAAGAGATTTTTTTTTTTTTTTTGTCATGTTTTCTGAAACTCTGTGTCCTTCCCTTGTCTATATCTATAATAGTTTATACTCTCTTTACCTCGATAACAAAGAAAAGTTATCCCTATGCCGTGGGGGAGTCACTTTCCAACCTGCCCCCAGCACACTGGAAAGCGGCTTCATGGGGTCGTAGAAACCTCAGTGAGGACTCACGGACTTAGCCTGGTGCGTCATCCACCACAACACAGTCTGCCTGTCACAGTTATGTTTGCCTGCTATGTACAGCAGCAAATAAGGAAGGAAGGAACTTTAGACACTGAGTGGATGGCAGTGAGGGTAGGAGAAAATAGGATGGTCCAGAAAGCAATAAAATAGAATTATGTGGGCTAAAGATGTGCCTCAGTGTTAGAGCATATTTACAGAATACATGAGGCCTTCGATTCCCAATACTTCAAATAATTAAGTAAATTAACTAACTAAAGAGTTGGCATTGGGGCTAGACAGATGGTGTAGCAGTTAAGGCACTTGCCTGCAAAGCATAAGGACCCAGGTTCAATTCCCCAGTACTCATGTAGACCACATTCACAAGGTAGTGCATGCATCTGGAGTTCATTTGCAGTGGCTGAAGGCCCTGGGGTGCCCACTCTGTCTGTCTGTCTGTCTCTCTCCCTCTTTTCTTTCTCTAATAATTAAATAAATAAATATTTTTTTAAAAGAGTTGGCACTGATAATGGGCATGGTAGCACATATGTGCAATCTCAGCATGTTGAAGGCAGAAGCTAGAAAAATGATGTGTTCTTGGCCAGCCTGGGCTATATATTGAGATCCTATTTCACAGGAACTGAGAGAACACATAGAAAGTTACCTGTGCTTAATACTGAGGTCACACGCAGGGAAGTCACCTGATCACAGATCTCCTGGCTGGATGGATTGCCGCCTTACTGGTAGCCTTGAGGACTAACAGGCCTGTTGGAGCAAAAAGAAGAGATCATCCCTGGGAGGTTAGGAGGGAATCCAGTTTGACCCTTTCATTTATTCCCACTGTTCAGTTTTGGTCAATAGGTCCCAGTTCTGGTAATTGGAAAAGGAAGACTACCACCCGTTTGTTTCTCTCCTTTTCAGGTGGTAGACGCTCCATCCTGGACAGGTGGAAGAGAAGGGATACCCAGTATGTGCAGTAGAAGAACGTCAGGGCTAAGTGTCTGCTGGAACATGGGTAGGGGAGAAAAGGAGGCACGAAGGGATCGGGAGCGAGGGCAGGGCTATCAGTGGTGGTGGTCAGACAGGAAGTGGCGCAGTCATGACAGCTGGCTTTGACTTGCCTCTGAGAAGCCTGGAAGATCATCCCTCTTGGTAGGAATGAGTCCCCAGACTGGCATCGCTCAGCTTTTGTCCTTCTCACCACCCTCTTCTCACTGCTCCCTGAGGAGCCCATCCTGACTTATTTTCCTCTCTCACTGTGTTCTCATAATGGCTCATGACAGCGTCTACCACTACACTTACAGCTGGTTTCACCATCATCTGTTCAGCGGACCACCTGTCTGAGAGCCAAGGGCCGAGGCCAGGAACCATTCACCCAGTAGAACCTATCCCAGCCAAAAACTTTGAAAATGTCAATGCTTAGTTAATGATAAAAACTGAGTCACTGTCCATTGTAACATTTGATTTCAGTGATGTCTACACTAATTAAAGCTATGAACCTAGAGCCGGGCGTGGTGGCGCACGCCTTTAATCCCAGTACTCGGGAGGCAGAGGTAGGAGGATCACCGTGAGTTCGAGGCCACCCTGAGACTCCATAGTGCATTCCAGGTCAGCCTGGGCTAGAGTGAGACCCTACCTCGAAAAACAAACAAACAAAAAAAATCTATGAACCTGACACACTGTCATAAAAATTATATATATATATATATATATATATATATATATATACACATTGTAGCAGTATAAACTTTGTTCTCTTGTATTTATTTTTCTACACTTATGCCAAGTGTAACTAGTAGTAGAAACCTGATCATGTGTTATTTCTCTATATGTTTTCAGAAATTTTCTTCAAACCTAAATTCCAAAATTTAAATATCATTTTAAAATATTAACATAGCTGTAGGTTACATACCTTAGAACATTGCTTGTGATTCTGGCACCAAACCAAAGAACTCATTGTTCTACAAAAGGAAAAAGAATCATTGAGGGCTGAGAAAATGCTCGGGTGGTTAACGGTGTTTGCTTGCAAAGCCTAAAGTCCAAGGTTCAATTCCATACTAATCACATAAAGCTGGATACACCAAAGGGACACGTGCCTCTGGCATTCATTTGTAGTGGAAAGAAAGTCTGGTGCACCCATACGCACTCACACACACAGTGTTGCAAATAAATAAATAAAATAAAGATGTCTTGGTCTGGAGAGATGGCTTAGCGGTTAAGCGCTTGCCTGTGAAGCCTAAGGACCCCGGTTCAAGGCTCGATTCCCCAGGACCCACATTAGCCAGATGTACAAGGGGGCACACGCGTCTGGAGTTCGTTTGCAGTGGCTGGAGGCCCTGGTGCACCCATTCTCTCTCTCTCTCTCTTTCTTCCTCCCTCTTTCTCTCTCTGTCTGTCATTCTCAAATGATCAAATAAAATAAATAAATACAAATAAGCAAAATAAAGATGTGTTAAAGCCATTAGATGGTTTGCCCTCACTGCCTGCAGACATGTCGTTGAGCGTGTGTGTCTGTGACGTGTTTCACGTTTCTTATTACTACTGAGTCCCAGCTGACATGCATCCTCCTTGACTGTCTTTTCTTTTACAGTAACATTCTCATATTTTTTCTTCCTGTTTTTATGTCTGGAAAGTTTTATTTTTAGATATTTGGACTTGATGAATGATGTTTTTGAAGCCCTGGATTCTATAACCCTGTAATGGGTATAGATTTGTTGGGTTCTATTAATAAGTAACTTTAGGATTCGTGGAATACAAAGCTAGCAGCTTGAAACCTCAGTACTGTTCATCGGCCTGAGCTGCATTGCTTAGAGGGTAGCTTCACGCATGCTCAGCCCATGTGCTGAGTTGAAAACAGGGTTTGAGTCTCTCCCCTCCTCTTTCTGTGCCCCTCCCCCCCACTTTCCCTGTCATTCTCTCTCCTTCTCTCACTCTGCTTCACTCCTTTCTTTTCTACCTCAGTAGCTGATATGCTTGCTCCATTGTTTTCTTGGTTTGCAAGCTTCTAAAATTATAGACTTTTTGTATTAGAGTTTCCTCCAAACTGTGTTGCACTGCACTCAGGCTAAGCATCATAGCAAGCAGGAACACATCTGCTTCTGTCTTGTTCTTTCAAGTGTCTGCCTTCTTCTACAACATGCCTGCCCCCAGTCATTAATCCAAACCTGCATTCAGTTGTTTTTATATTCCATAACAAGTTTATCATTGGGATACATAAGTATTTGCAGATTTGGTCTGATAAGAACAATCTGGGGCTGGAGAGATAGCTAATTGGTTACATGCTTGCCTCAGAAGCACCATGATCTAGGTCAATCCCCAGTACTAACCCAAAATACTAGACATGATAGCATGCACCTGTAATTCTAGCATGGAGGAGGCAGTGATGGCAAGACCCTCGTGTCTGCTAGCCAAATAGGTAAACTCCATGCCAAAGGAGGTGGGCAGTTTCCTGCAAAATAACACCTAAACTTGTCCTCAGGTTTCTACAAACATGTGCTCAAATGCCCTCACACACATGGACCCTTAAACATAGGGACTCTCATGCACATATGCACCAAACACACATGCACGCACACACACAAACACAAACGCACATGAGCAATTTGGGTCTTGCCAGAAACTGAACCACTCTACATCTGTTGAGGTTTTGAATTTTCATGAACCTGAAGAGAACACTATTCTTTCATTTCCAAGCAATAAAGGGGACCCAGGAAGTACATGAGCCCCTGTAGTTACAACTGAGTCCCAGATTCTGGTGTTCTACCCTGAAGAAATAACTCCTACTCTCTTGAGTGTCCTGGATTTTAGGCCCTATGAGAGGAGACTCAGAGTTTTTAATGTTTTGTTGTTGTTGTTGTTTACTTTTATTTATTTATTTGACAGCGATACACAGACGCAGAGAAAAAGGCAGAGAGAGAGAGAGAGAGAATGGGTGCATCAGGACCTCCAGCCACTGCAAGCAAACTCCAGATACATGCGCCACCTTGTGCATCTGGCTTACGTGGGGCCTGGGGAATTGAGCCTTGAACCAGGGTCCTTAGGCTTCACAGGCAAGTGCTTAACCGCTAAGCCATCTCTCCAGCCCCCTTTAAATTTTTTTGTTTATTTTTATTTATTTATTTGAGAGTGACACACAGAGAGAAAGAGGCAGAGAGAGAGAAGACACACAGAGTTTTGATCCATAAGGCATGTAATGTAACAAGAGAAATCTTAGAAAATGCTCAAAAAAGCTGGAGAATCAAGCTTGACTCTGGACCTTGAATGATTAACCCTAGAACATCAAATAACAGACCTATTGGTGAGAAGTGCTAAAATAAGAGTCTGGGGAAGATAGCTCCATTGACAAAGTGCCTTCCTTGCATACATGAGGTGAGGACCTGAGATGGATCCCAGAATTAATGTTTTAAAAGCTGGGAGTAGTGGCATATGCTTAGAATCCCCATCCTGCGGAAGGGTCAGAGAGAGAAGGATCCCTGGAGCTCACTGGCCAGACAGTTTAGTCTACTTGGAAAGTTCCATGCAAATGAGAGACCTTGTCTCAACAGAAGCCATGCAGTGTCTGAGAAAGAACATCTGAAGCTGTCCTCTGTGTTGCACATGAATGCACACACACTCACAAGCGCACCGGCATCTGCACACATGAACATGAACACACATGAAACAAAATGTAAAATTACAATGCTGGACAATGGATGGTCACCACTATACTCAGCTTTAAAGAAACCATCGGCAGAGCCATGTCCCAGAGGTGAGACGACTGCTCTAAGTAGATCCTGCTGCTGCTGTTTCTCCAGCTGCCTCTCGATAGCCACGAATTATCAGTTTAGATGCCAAGACGCTAATTCCTGCTCCAGTCATCCTACAATGGCCCCTCAGAACACATGCATCTAGAGAACGGTTGCCAGTGTTCCCTCACAGAGGTCCATGGTTCCTAAACGTCCTTGCTTGTAGCTAAAATTTCTCACAGTGCAAGAAGATAACCTCCACCTGTTTCCTCCTTCTATATTTAGTTGAGTATACATAAGTAGAAAAGTATAACTTGCATCTCTAATCCTAGCCATAAGCTAGTTTGTGAAGTTCAGTTTTTATATCTCCATCCTTTCCAGTGTAGAGAATCACACAAAAAGAGAAAATAGCTACGTGTTAACTGGCCACAGAGATTGTGTCATCCGGGAACCCCTCTCTTCCACACCTTGCAGATTTCACCTGCCTGAGGTCACTCCCTACCATCATCATTGGGAATCTTTTCCTTTGGTTCCTTCATAAGTCCAACTCCCATCATATCTAGAAAAGCTGACTCCTCCTCGGTAGGATGTCTGTGGTAGGTTAAAGATGACCAATCCTTTGACATTCCTCTCTTCAAAATGTGGGCGTGTTTCCTTCTATCTGAATCTGGACTGCCCCAAGGTTATTTGAATCAATGGAGTAAAACTCCAGGCTCATTCCTTGGTCTCTGAATATCCTTGACTTCCATGCCTAACGTGCTAGTGAGAACTGATGGGGAATGTGACACTCTGGAGTATGAGAGGAGTTCAGCCCAGCCCAGCCATTCCAAACAAGCACCATGCCTGGGGATGGGTTACTCCTGTGTGTTCCCTCATGAGACAAGTGATTGGCAGCTGGAACAGAAGAATGACCCAATTTAATCCTTATTGGATTCTTGCCCAATGGTATAATGAAATGCAATAACATGGTTATTGATTTATATCAATAACTTTTGACTTTTTTTGGTTATACACATTGTAACTGGAGCAAGATGAAATCTCATAGTATTTTTGATTTCCATTTTCCTGATGGCTAAGGATGTTGAACTTCTTTTTAGATATCTATTACCCATTTGTACTCTTACATTTTCAACTCTCTGGTCAGCACGTGTGGGGCTATGAGGATTCTAGCCCTTGCTCTGCATGAGGAGCCACAGCAGGGCTCTATCAAGAGACAGATGCGACTTTCTCTGCTAGAGCAATGTCTCTCTGCCACCTAGGTGCAGAAGTCACTAAATGGGATGAGGTTCTGGGACTGGAGAGATGGCTTAGTGGTTAAGCGCTTGCCTGTGAAGCCTAAGGACCCCGGTTCGAGGCTCGATTCCCCAGGACCCACATTAGCCAGATGCACAAGGGGGCGCGCATGTCTGGAGTTAGTTTGCAGTGGCTGGAGGCCCTGGCGTGCCCATTCTCTCTCTGTCTCTCTATCTGCCTCTCTCTCTGTGTGTCACTCTCAAATAAATAAATAAAAACAAACAAAACTTTTAAAAAAATGGGATGAGGTTCTGAGAGGAGAGGTGATGAAGGAGAGAAATAGCCAGCTAGATCTGCAGGGGACAAACTGAGGAACCTAGTTACAAACCCCTGAAGGCGACACTGGCTGGGGGAGAGAGGGAGCACACCAATACAGGCTGCTGACACTGAGCAGAAGTGGACCTTAGAGATATGCAGCCCATGCCCCTGCCTTTAAGCCAGGACCAGCCCTCCTGGGTCCTCTCTTCTAGGGCACCGCTCACCACGCCTCTCTGTGGCAAACATTCCTCTGGTACCTAGTGCTGAAACCTGCCCTGGAATAGGAGACCCAACCCACCCTCTCTGTGCTGCCACCACACTCTGAACCCACTGTTCCTACAGCAGTCTCAACGTGGAAGACAGAGAACCTTGAATGAAGGCAGGTCTGCGCTGTTGTCTGTGGCAAGGTTTTGGCCAATGTCTGGCCCAGGCCCCAGGATGAGAACATACTGTTGAAAGGGTAAGGACACCGGTTCCCAAGAGCTCTCTTCTACTGTCACACCATCTGCAGTTTCCTGTGAAACCCAACAAGTTATGCTCATTCTCCTGAAACCTCCTAGAGAACACTGGCAATGCACAGTTGGCTCTAGTCATGACACCCCCCCCCCCCCGAGCTTCTGAGGGTCACTGACTTGGCAGGGTCTCTAAGAGTGCAGAGTATCAAGACAGCATGAGTGGGGGAAGAGACCCCTGAAATGACATTAGCCTTAGCCTCTAACCCAACCTGGGAGGCTGTGACGCACTGGTGTGAAGGGTAGAGGAGGAACTGGTATTGTAGGTTTGAATCCAGGGAGAGGCATCAGGCAGCCCCTCCTCCATGGGCACTGGCAACTTCTCCTTAAAGAAGATCTTCTTGTAGTCTGGGATCTCCTCAGCATGAGCCTGGAAGAAGAGTCAGCTGAGAGGAGGCCCCCACCCCTCACATTCTCAAGCTTACTCACAATCCACACCCTCACTCCTGTAACCCACCCCTCAACCTCTCTGAGGCCAGCTCCATGACCACCTTGCTGAGATGGAATCCAAGCGTGTTCTGGAGTGGGGGCAGGCAGAGACTGGCACTTGCTTGATTCCTGCCTCCCGCAGAGAAGGAGAGAGGAAGCCCCTGCCAGGTCAAGGCAGTGGCCCTTGTTGGTCAAGTGGGGTGAAGGCGAGGGCAACTTCAACAGCAAAATTCATACGGAGAAGTGGGGCTGTTTCTGGGATGAATCTGACCATTTGGGTTTTAGACATCTGGAACAAGTAGGCTGGAGGAATGTGGAAGGGTTTGGTACTTTGAACTGGAGAAGCCTTCCGGTGCTGTAAACAGAGCTTGATGGGATATTCTGAGAGTCTGAAAATGCTAAATACAGAGAGGACTGTGGATGTGAAGGGTTGGTTTAAGAAATTTCAATGGGCAAAGAGAGAACTTTGTTGGAACTGGGCTACTGGCAGAAAAGTTGGCTGCATTTGTCTTCCGATGCCCAAAGAGTGCCATCAAGGTTTAATTTAAAAGTAACGGACTGGTGTGCTTAAAGGAAGGCAGGAAACAGGAAGATCTGAAAGATGAGTGATTTATCACAGTTGAAATTCAAGCAAGGGCTAGAGAGATGACTCGGGGGTTAAGGCACTTGCCTACAAAGCTAAAGGACAGGAGTTTCATTCCCCAGCACCTAGGTAAAGCCAGATGCAAAAAGTGACACATGCATCTGGAGATCTTTGCAGCGGGTTGATTCCCTGGCATGCCCATTCTCTCTGTATGTCTCTCTTTTCATTATCTCTTTCTGCTTGCAAATAAATAAATAAATAAAAATACTTGAAATTCAAACAAGTTTAACTTTTCTGGCACTGAGACCGGTTTTAGGTTACCGAAGCTACAATCAACAAGCTCTCCGCCATAGAGGGTGCTCTGACTGTTTTGCGTTGAAACAATTGAACTGATGAGCATGAGGATGAGCCATTAAAGGAGGTGTCTTGAAGGAAGACCTGTGAAGGCATATGCTGCTCTTCAAGGTCAAGGTTCATTCCTTCATGGATTTACAAAGTCAGCTATGCCTCACACCTGCTGCTGGTTTTGGAAGCATGAAAAAAATGCAGGGAAGCAGGTCATGAAGTGCCCATGAATCCCAAAGCCACTACTGAGATGCCGCATGTAAAGCAGGGTGGAAATGCCTTCACTTCCCCTTCCTGCGCAGAACCATCAGATACTGCGCCCCTCCATATTCCACCCTGTGCCTCCGGTGCCCATCTGGTGCTAGTCTGCTCTGCCTGAGCTGCCAGCCAGCCGAGTTCCTAGATCACAAGACTCCACACAGCAACCAAATACCTACAAATCACCTTATGTCTTTCCTGCCTGTTCCCAGACCTCACCCTGTTCTGTGACTCCTAACCTGCTATCCAGCCCTATGCAATATTACCTTAGTTGACCAGGTGCCCTACAACTCACCTTACCCTTGTTAGTTTTACAGTGTTCTACAAGCTTGCCATGCTCCCCATACAGCAGTTTTCCACACAGAAAACTCCATTCACAGGCACACCCCAGCCTACTGCCGCCTCTTCTTTCATACTGCACTGTGCTCATCACTGCCAACTATACCCAACGGGCCTAGTTCCCTACCTCTTGCCAGTTCTTCCAACAGGCCCAGTGAGTACCCAAACTCACACTGGTCCACGGGAGCTGCACTGCCCGGCAACTGAAAACACAACCCACGCTGCTTTCTCACAAACAGCCAGAGCTCCCATTCCCCAGCGTGTCCTGAACGACAACTCGCTCAAATCTACCACCCAAATCTCAGCAGCCCTTAGTTTTCTGCTTTGATGGATCTTGAGTCTCTTTGGTGCCAACAGGCATCTCTCTTGAGCAGTGAGAAGAGCATGGACAATTGACCTGCCACATCCTCTGAGTATTTTCCTTGACCTTGGCACATGGAGAGAGATGATTTGTCTCATGCAAGGCAGTCAGATTTCCTTTCTTTTTCTTCAGTTGTTTTATTTATTTAGGAGAGAGCTATGTAAAGCAACAGATAGAGAGACAGGAAATATATATATATAGAGAGAGAGAGAGCAAGAAAGAGAGAGACAGAGAGAATGGGCACACCAGCACATCCTGATACTGAAAAACTGCAGACACGGGGCTGGAGAGATGGCTTAGCAGTTAAGGCATTTGCCTGCAAAGCCAACAGGACCCACGTTAGCCAGATGCACAAGGGGGCGCATTCATCTGAAGTTCATTTGCAGTGGCTGGAGGCTCTGGCGTGCCCATTCTCACTCTCCCTCTCTCTGCCTCTTTTTCTCTCTCAAATAAATAAATTAAAATATATTGCTGAAGACTCCACATACTTGGGTGGCAAGGCCACTAAGAAATTCTGCTGGGACTGAGCTGATAACCTCCTCCATGTAGACCAGCTGAGAGAAAGCTGGAAGAAGCCATTCTACATTTAGTTCAATGGGAGAGAGATATCACCAGTGAAGATACTCAACAGTGGACACTGCAAGCCTTATAATTGGCCAGCCAGGCCAAATGAGCCAACGGGTGCAATAGTGGGAAACCAACTGCCCTCCAATTGGACTGGAGGCCCGCTCCGTGGGGGGAGGGGGGGGAATACATCCCTGATACTGAAAACTTATGTCTGGAAAAATGTATATACTATGCTTATCAAACTGCCCAGTAAGCACTTCTCTTAATATTTATACCCTTATATTAATGCTACTCTCACTTTGGGTAGAGAATCTTCTCTTTTCAGATGGCAGTGACCTTGGGATGACTCAGAAGGTATCATAGTGCTGGAAAGAAGTGACTGGAGTACTGAGTAACATCTCGATCACACCTTCCAAGGCTCAGGGTCTAATGCGGAAGAGGTGGCAGAAAGAATGTAAGAGCCAAAGGAAGGGTAGGACTCCTTACAACGTCCTCCCTCCAGATATAAAATGGCCTGGATATCCATGACCTCATAGTGCCTGACACTACCTACACAAGACCATCATAAGAGGAGGAAAAGTTCATGACATCAAAATGAAAGAGAGACTGATTGAGATGGGGAGGGGATATGATGGAGAATGGAATTTCAAAGGGGAAAGTGGGGGGAGGGAGGGTAGCACCATGGGATATTTTTTATAATCATGGAAAATGTTAATAAAAATTAAGAAAAAAATTAAAATAAAGTTTAAAAAAACACTGCAGACACATGTCCAACTTTTCACATGTGACTCACACGTGTACTAGAGTATTAAACCTGGGCCATCAGGATTTGCATGCAAGTACCTATGACCACACAGCCATCAGTCCAGCCCCTATGCTTTCTTTTCATGTGATACTGACTGGCTGGGGGACTTCCCAGTATTTGCTACCATCTGGACTGTGGTTGGTCTACCCAACTCAGTCCCTGGGCTTCCCAGTGACATCAGCTATAGCCCCTACTTCCTACAGCTTTTTCTTTTCCTTTTTCTAAAATTTTTATTAACTTATTTATTTGAGAGAGTGAGGGAGGGAAAGAGGCAGAGAGAGAGAGAGAGAGAGAGAGAATGGACACTCCAGGGCCTCCAGCCACTGCAAACAAACTCCAGACACGTGCGCCCCTTTGTGCATCTGGCTTACGTGGGTCCTGGGGAATTGAACCTGAGTCCTGTGGCTTTGCAGGCAAATGTCTCAACTGCTAAGCCATCTCTCCAGCCCTCCTACAGCTTTTTCTACCACTGTGTTCTTTTCCACAATTCATGATAGTCGCCTCAGCCAGCTGTCGCCTGGACTCAGGGTAAGGTATCTGTTTCCGCAAACGTGGCGGAGAACTCCACCTCACTAGGATCCTCTGCCCCATGGAGGAAGATGAAGAGGATGGCTGTGGCACGATGTGACAAGATTCAGGGCATAAAGCAGTCATGTGAGACGAGCAGACAGCTGACTTGAGGAATGAGTGTAGCAAAGAAGTGCAGCTGTGTGGGGGCTATGGGATTTGGGGGTTATTTAAACCTGACAGGAAATGATAAAATAGCATGTTGTTGAAAAGGTATTCACTTTAATACATTAGAAACACGATAATACAGATGTTCTCAAACATTGTTCATGTCAATATACACTCAGGAAAAAGAAGCGATTCACACGACGTACGTGGGTAATCAAACGAGGTGACGCAATCCCAGGGTCTTAACTAAGGATATTCCACTCATGAATCCCATCCTGCCTCCAAGGACTAGGAATCTAAGCCTGAGCCTATTTCACTTACAAATGGCTGAAGAGACTCAGGAAACTCTCATGAAATTTATGAAGAGGTCTTGTTTAGCTATCTGGATTTTAGGTGAACTTGGATGAATTGGGTCAAAAAGACACTGAAATAAAGGGAGGAATGATTCTTTTTGGATATGATAATAATTTATTGATATGAAAAAGGTTATACTGTTCATAACGTGCATAAGGCTTCACTAACTTTACAAAATCGAACTGTATAACCTTACACACAAGCATGCTTCAAGTTTTAATCATATACATTCATTTTGTGCTTATCTTAGTTTTGTGATTCGAGCCTACCATTCCAGACTAGCTGGAACACGCAAAAATGTGATATCGGACATTCGCACAAGTAAGTGTAAAGGAAACTGTTGTTATCTTGAGCTAGTGACAGGGAATAATTCCATAGGTAAATATACTGGAGACTTTGGTGCCCTGAGAATAAATGCTCTATACAACCAAAAATTACACGCTTCAGGTCAGACTTTCTATGCAGGGGAAACAGATGTATACAAATCAAGAGTTCCAAACAGTAAAGGGGATTGAGGTAGAGTCTGGATCCTAGATGGAACCATGGGGAAGGCTGCCTGAGGAATGTGATATGAGAAAAATATGGAAAACAGAACAACAGTCTTGGACAGAAGCCACTGCACAGCTTCTGGGGTGTGGGGAGCTCCCTAGGCCTTCCCTCCCCTGAGCCTCAGAAACCCTCTATGACTCAATCCTGCTCTGTGATGCAGACCTGGGCTTAGGTCAGGCTCAGGCCAACTCAGAATTCAGTTGCCTCAGGCAGCTATGGGATTCAGACCATGGAGAAGTTTCTCTCTTTTCTGAAGACCTACACTGAGCCAGGGCTGAGCTATGGCTCAACGTTCCTGGATGCCGAACCCAGCTCCACCTTCCTCATTGGAGCAGGGTTACTTCTTCTGTACCTGTGGTACCTGATACTGAAGCCAGTCTTACCATCGCTGGGTGAAGCTAAAGACATCAGAAAGGCAAGGGAGCATGGGGACCCTCCTAAAGTGACTCTCTATTGTGTTCCACATTTCTAGTCCCTGGGGACTGAAGGAGTTTCCCTGTCGCAGAGATGCTGAAGATGGGCCACTGAGGGGAGGACAGAACACCAGGGTCCTAGAACCTGAGCCTAGCAGGGAGGAGCAAAGGGAGGACTAAGGTTTCAGCTGGAGCCCACAGTCGACCCCTAGGGGAGAGGTTGAAAGTTTCAGGGTCAAGTGTCAACAATGACTGAGTTGTGCTTTTATTGGCTTAGTTGCAGAGGGCAGCTTCTCCGCAATCAGCCTCTCCGGACACTTGAGAACATGTCCCACTTGGCACCTTGTGTGTCCCCTCACCCAGTATTCCTGGAACCATATCAGGCTGATAGGAGAGTTGTGTTGAATGCTGACGGTCTCTTTAGAGCCTGGAGCCTGAGCTCTTGCCACAGAACACAGGGCCATCAGAGGGGGCACCGCTGTGATTGGTGGCATCAGAGTCTGAGATATTCAGCATAAGACTACTGAAGCAACCCTGCTCCAATGAGAAAGATGGAGTTGGGTTCACATCTAGGAATATTGAGTCAAAATGTAGATCTCACTGGCAAGATCCTTATCAAGGCTCCAAAAGAACAGCAAACTAAAAATATTACAACATAAATCTCAAAGAAAGAGAACTTCAGAGACGGGCCACTAGTGATTGGTTACGCTTAGTTAGTCTCCATGGCCAACTTCCCTTGTCTCTTCTATTGCTGGCCCCCTGATACTACTGCTCCTAGGTCTTACCACAGGACCTTGCATTATTAACGCTCTAAGTAAATATATAAAGAATAGAATAAATTCTGTTAAACTCATGGCATTGTGGACACAATACAGCCCCTCAGATGAAAACACCCTAGACACTGTTCTTCACAAGTCAAGGACTTAGTGTCACATCAGAGGGGGAAATGGGAAAGAGAATGTGAAAGGAATGGGGTGACTCCTCTGTGTAATGCAGGTGTTTACTGTTAACTAAGGAATGGGATGACTCTTCTGTGTAATGCAGGTGTTTACTGTTACCTAAGGAATGGGATGACTCTTCTGTGTAATGCAGGTGTTTACTGTTACCTAAGGAATGGGATGAGCCCTCTGTGCAGTGCAGGTGTTTACTATTAACTAAGGAATGGCATGATCCCTGTGTGTAGTGCAAGAGTTTATTGTTACCTAAGGAACAGGATGATCCCTCTGTGCAGTGTACCATGACCTCTCTGTATTTCTTTGTTTTTAAATATCTTTGTGATTACATAGCATGGAATGTTTCTTGCCTCAATTCCCCCTATGTGACCTATGAAATCTTGTGACTTCTTGTAATCCCCCTCCTTCTTTAACAGTATGTAAGTGTGTGGTTTAACTCTGGATCCTGTTTCTACTATAAACATCATGTGGACATTTTCAATAAAAGCTGACACTCTGAACAGATCAGCGCTGCATCTTGAGATCTCAAAACTCTGGGATGCAGACCTGATGTACCAGCTTTCTTCTTTTTCTCTCTTTTTCCCAATAAAACTTTGCCTCACCCCCCAAAAAAAAGTAAAAAGGAAGAAATGAAGATGTGGAGATGACTCAGCAGTAAAGGTACTTGCCTGCAAACCTAACAATCCAGGTTTGATTCACATGTATCAAAGTGGCCCATGCATCTGGAGTTCATTTGTAGAGGTTACATGTCCTTCATGCTTCCTCTCTCTCTCTCTCTCTCTCTCTCTCCCTCCCTCCCTCCCTCCACCCCTCCCTTTCCTTCTCTTTGCAAATAAATAAAAATACTTTTTTTTTAAAAAAAAAAAAGGAAGTCAGGCATGATGTCACAGTCCTTTGATCCCAATACTCAGCAAGCAAGAGCCTGAAGAGTCACTGTGAGTTCAAGGCTATCCTGAGAATACATAATGAATTCTAGTCATCCTAGGTTTGAGCCATACCCTACCTCAGGAAAACAAACTAAAAAAATAATAAGCATTGATGTTAGGTGTGGTGGCACACACCTTTCATCCCCAGCACTTGGGAGGCAGAGGTAGGAGGATCACCGAGAGTTTGAGGCCACCCTGAGACTATATAGTGAATTCCAGATCAGCCTGAGCTACAGTGAGACCTTACCTCAAAAAACCAAAAATAATAATAATAATAACCATTGATAAATCAATAGACATTATAATAATCTATGCGAATGGAGGCTTAAACAGCCTAAAAAAAAAAAAAAAAAAGAACCTAAAGCCCATGTGCTCATTCTATTCTTTCTGTTCACAGCCACAGGGCAGAGCTAAAAAAAGAAGGAAGCCAACATTTAAAGGTAGGTTCCTGCCTGTTGCATTTAAACACTTCAGGTGTTCTCCTCCTGTCATTTCCATAAGGCGTGAGGTCCCTAAGGTGAGGACATCAATGTAGACACAGTCTATCTCAGAAAAGAGAGCTATCAGAGGACACGACCACATAGATACCGAGATTTCAGAAGCTTTTCAGGTCCATGCTGAGCTCATACATGGGCACCAAACAGTTCAGCCAAGGAAGTGGGTGCTGCCAACATGGTGTGTAGGTGTGATAGCCACAGAGCAGGACACTTTGATTGGGATGTAGAGCCGTGGACTCCTGACAGCGTTTTATTCCTGGCCTCTCAAAATATCTCTGAGGGACCCTCGGACTTCCCTGATTCATGTGGAGCCTGGCATCACACAGGATGATGTATGTGAAACATACACACATGGACATCCTTCATGTGCTAGCTGACCGCTGACCATCTGGACTTGTCAGCTATTGCTTGGTAACATGAGACTAGACAAGCCTAAGCGTTTTCCATTACGTGGCTTGGGTGTGATCAGGAAGGGTCTATCATCACTCCTTGTAACTTGCTATCCAAATATTCCAGACCAGAAAACTTCGCAGAGAGAAGCAGACGATGTGAGGAAGCTGCTGTCTATTGTGCGAAGGTGATTTCTCTTTTATCCTAAGTCACTCCCCCCTACACACACACCCCACGTTCTACACATTCTAATGATTCCAAGGCTAACTGACCTTTTCATGGGAGTGGTAGCTTGTGGAATGAATGTGAGAATGAAGGGAATAAGAAGCTGTAACTGAGGGAAGCCATGGTTGGGACAACAGGTATGGGCATATAAGCTTCACGCGTTCCTAGTGATTCGGCCATCACAGTCTGCTATTCTCCCAAAGCTGGTCCTGACTACATCTCTGAACTCTCCTCCTGCAGCCGCCTGGACCAGCCTTATGATCCCACAGGCTTTCGGCGACTGCTCTGCCCAGATCCCCGCTGTGGCTTCTGCACGAGTGCAACAGCACAGGTCAGTCGTCTGCTCTCTTGGGCCTCCCTGGAGGATGACGATTCCTGCCCGTGCAGCTGGGCTTCCACAGCGGCAGATATGGAGACCTCACTCCCTCGCTCCCGCACCCCCACGGCAAGCCCCCAGGAGCATCCAGTTCCAGCCCCTGCTTCTGAAAGCTCGACGCCTTCCCCCTCCACTGTCTCACCTAACGAACCTGCCCCCTCGGAGGACTTCGTTTCTGCCACCTCACTAGGTGACGCTGTGCCACCACAGTCTGTTTCCCCCTTGAACTCTAAATTCCCAGTTGGACATATCCCACTCCATCAGCCTTCCTCTTTCCTCCCTCCAAAACAATATTCCACAGACCCAGTTGTCCAACGACAAGCCGTACGTTCTATGGTGTGCAGACCAAGTGAGTTGTCCACTGATGTCCCAACAGCCAAAGACACTGACAGAGCACTATGTACAGTATCAAAACCCTCCCAGCAACAGACTTCAGCCCACAACCTGCCACCATTGAATTCAGTCCAATCCATTACCCAAAGGCTTCCGGATATCCATTCATTGGAATCCTTTTTGGGAGATGAAACCACAGCCTCCCCAGTAGAAAAACCAAACCATTCATCTACAAACCCTGGTGATGTGCCACTACTTCAGAGACAAGGCCACAGACAGGAATGTTTCCTTTCTTCAAATGGAAACATAATGATACCAGAATCTTTATGGAAGCCACCTAGCACTTCCGGGACAGCATCAAGGTCAGATGCTGATCCACAGGACTCGGCAGTCTCCCATCCTCTGGGGAGCAGTGGAGAGAAACCAGAGGAGATGCCGGAGCACCAGCAGAGCCTAGATCCCAAAGCCTTTGAAGAGCAGGAAGAGAATGATCACAAGGAACACTTCTTGGGTCATACTTCTCTGCACAGCGAGTCCCTAATCCCTGTGGCCTCAGGCTCAGGTGACAGTTCTGAAAAGTCTACGTGCTCCAACAGAATCTCAGATTCCCCAGTCCTTACTCGCCCTACACCTCTGTCCTCAGCTGAAAGTCAACCACAGTCCTTACCCCCAAGCCTGGCCCCACCTCAGTCTCAACAGGTCCCTCCTGCTGAGACCAAAGTCCAGCCAAAACCCCCAATGCCAGAACTGCCATCTTCTCCTGTCTCCCAGTATAGGGACTGTGAGGTGTGTGTGCATAGTCCCAAGGATGAGGCAATGCCTCTGATGCCACCTCAGACCCACCGCCTGGAATACAACATCTTGGAAAAAGAACAGGAGAAGGTATGGGGTTTACCCTCAGTGGTCAAAAATTCCCCAAAAGAATTTCGTCCTCCAGCTCCCAAGCTCACACAGGGGGAGAAGTCCTCCCGGGCCCATCTCCCCAGGGCCACGCCTCCTGTAGACTGGCCCCTCCCTAGTGAGCTGCGAAAGGAAATGGAGCACCACCTTCAAAAGAGACTCATCCAGCAGAGCTGGGGCCTGCCCAAAAGGGTCCTGGAGTCTTGGTCAGAGATGGGTTTTCACATGAGGCTTCTTGTGTCTTCTGAGTCGAGGAGCAGCTATACAGAAAGTACCAGGAAAATTGACAGGGTCCTAAAGGGGACTTTAGGTCCTCAAGACCCTAAGACCCCCAACTGTGAGAACCAGTTGTCCAATGAACTGAATTTTAAATCAGAGGGCAGGCAGAGCACCCAGGCTCAGGGACCCTCTAATAAAATGTCCCTTGCCTCCAAGGAATTCAGTTACAAACCCCTAATCACTCATGAGCAGAGCCCCGCCAGGGGGGACGGGGCACATTGCCCAGTGCTGCGCGGGCTCTTGCCCCCTGGAGGAAGCAGCACAGAGCAGGGCAAGGAGGCGTCCTGGGCCCCTGCACGGGCCTTAGGCAGCCCTGTAAAGCAGAGCTCACCTGCAGCTCACAGGAGGAAGTTCCCTCAGTCAGGCAAGACAAGTGAGCTTGGAGGAGGGGACACAGGGCTGGGACCATGCCAACCCCCAGGAGAGATGCCCGCTCCTCAGCACCGGCCACCAGGAGCCACTCGTGGGAGCATATCCTCCACATCTCTGTCAAAGAAGGGGCAGCCCCCTCCTGAGACTCGTGGAAGGAGACAGATAAAGCACTTTTTGCAGTGGCTCTGTCCAGGGAGGACGTGCAAAGGGTCACGAAGGTCCCCGGAAAAGAGCACCGTGGCCACATCTCTGCAGGGCACGGGACATGTTAAAGGGCCAGCTGCCTTTCCTGCCCATGGCTTAGGGAAGAGAGCCCCAAGCAGCACTGAGAAGGTGCTCAAGGAAGAACGAGGGCTCGTGCGTGTCACAGGAAACCCCACTCGTCCCCCAGGGTCTCCTCTCCCAGTGACGTCTGGGAGACCTCAACACAAGCAAGAACGCCAAATACAGGCTGAGCCTGTCCTAAGCCACCACTTGCACTACCAAGGTGCCTGCTCTAAAGGGACACCTACCAAGTCCTATAGCCAAGCCAGTCCCCTGGCTGGACAACACACTCAGACAGGGCACAGGAATGGACAGTCCCCAAAATGTGTGGCTTTACAGGAGAAGCCATATGTCACAGGAACCCCCCGATCCTTGCCAAACAGGGAGCTGGGACCCCAACAAAAGTTCACCTATAACAGTCAACATGGCCAGCTCATACCTAACACCCTTCTGTTCCCAAGGCCCTGGGTTGGGAGTTTTCTCTCAAACAAAATATAGTCTTTCCACCATGTTCAAAGAAAACATTTTGTTCCACACAAATAATTTGGCTCTTGCTGACAATATTGAGTGTTCTCAATAAATATTCTGAGAAAATAATCTGTGTGTGTGTGTGAAGTTCACATCTTTCTCCAGTGACATTCTCATTCTTGGGATCAGTCCTCTACTGCTGTAGCTATAATTCCTCCTAAGGACAGGGAATTTTGTGAGAAAAGAATGGTTTTTAGAACCAGTTCTCCATGAGTAGAGGTGATCTTTGAGATTGCTTGGCACTGTTGCTCCAGTGAATTCTATGGGACTGGGGAGACGTCAAGGAATAGGGCAGAGACTGCTGAAAGGGAGATCTCCCTATCTGACAAATCATCTCACAGCAGTTGTTCCCCACAATGATTACTTCTTCAGGCTGTCTGAACTGGTGATACTTTAGCAGAGGAAACAGTCTCTCCCCACTGACATTGGAAGGAAAGACTACCAGGAAGATACCTCATTCTCAGGTTAAAAAAAAATGCTAAATATTGAAAATATATATTTGGGGAAGAACACGAGTAAAAGAAAATGTGGGGACTAGAGAGACGGCTTAACAGTTAAGATGCTTGTGCGCACAGCCAAAGGACCCAGGTTCAATTCCCTAGGACCATGTAAGCCAGTGGCACAAGGTGGCACATGTGGCTGGAGTTGGTTTGCAGAAGCTAAAGGCTGTGGTGCATCAATCCCTCTCCCTCTCTCTCTCTTATAACTTAAAATAAAAAAATTAAAAACAAAGAGGGGGAAGAATAAACTTGTTTATTCTAGCAAAATGTTAGAAACTGAGCCCAACACATCAAGACTTTTCCATCTGCCCTTCACCCTCTTAGCACTCCCTTGAGTCACATCAGAGATCTGCATATGTCACTGATGTCACAGTGTTAGAACAAGAGGCGGGACTGTTCTCACGATGCCTCCTGTCAGCAGGACTATAGCTGGCGTGCACTTCTTCTCCAGGAAGAGTGATCTACTGTCACCCTGCCAGTCATGCTTGATTAAATAACAGCGTGGCTGCACAGTGTGAACTGGGAAACATGACAAGCTGGGTGGACTGTGAAACGATGGGGAAGTTGGAGTGTCATGTGAAAGAGCTTACTGCTTACTGAAGGGGAACAGGTCAGGTTGGCAAGGCTGGAGGTGGCAGGCTAAGATGGGCTAGGAAAGCACATGGCGTGGCTTCTGTGGAGGTGGTCCTTTATGTGATTTGTAGGACACCGAGCCAGGGTGAAGCAGAGAGTTGGGCCATTGGAAGACTAGAGTGGAATAAGGGAACACAGCTGTCTGTCAGGCCCCGTGACCACATCCTAGGGTAAGCTCAGAACTGGAGACATTCTTGACACTAGTGAAGGCTGGGAGACTAAACCAGCTGGCAGGTCATGTGGCCACAGGCTATGATTAAGCGGGATAAGCTGGTCTTACAGACCAGGCTACCACGTTCTACACAGAGGTGGGGAACAGGGAAGGCTGGAAAAGCAGTGTGGAGAACAATATAGGCAGGCAGGTGATGTCATGGTGTACCGGGATATGGTGGGGAGCAAGATATCCTGGAATGCCAAGCAGCTGGGAACTGGGATGAAACGTAGGGTCAGGCATGCGGGTTAGACAGTGTGTGGTGGGCACACTGTGGCCTGGCAGGACAGGCAGCGGTCGTCTAGAATGTATTGAGGAATGTGGTGGAAGAGGTTCAGATAGGCAACATGACAGGCTGACATACTGAGGTAAGGTGATAAACGAAGCGGGCCACAAGCCAGGCACCAGTAAAGTAGATAAAGTGGGGAAATGACGTGCCATGAAGACCATGGTGGGCTGGGCAGCAGGGTCGGCTAGCAGGAAGCAGGGACAGAGAGCGTAAGCTCAGAACCAAGCCGCTTGCACGGAATATTCTGTGTACGCATCCAGGCTGGCTGACAGGCCGGAGAGAAGCAGACTAGCTTCACTTACGGCAGGATGCACAGGGACGAACAGGCTGAGGGGGACAGTGTGGCATGACAGGCCCGGAAGCTGTGAACTAGGGTGGTTTGCGGAATATCATGTGTTGTATAACAAGATTTCTTGTTGACTAGGATGAGCAGAGCAGAGGATCTTGGGAGGCCATGAAGCAAAGAACTGGGGAGAAATGCAGGCTCACAGGCAGGGTATAGTTGAGTAAGATATGATGGAGTCACTGCAGTGTGACAGACAGGCAGCAGTGGAGTAGGGTCAGTGGAGAACCCGGTTTCTCTGGTGTCACACGTGTAAAATGAGAATGGCTACAAGGTCAGGTGGTGGTAGAAGTTATTTGCAGATTCAGGCAACTTTGGGTTGATATAGCATGACTGAGAATTGTGGAACTGGAGAGACAGACAGACGCAGATCTAAGGTGGGACTGTGAATGTGGCATGGTGGAAAAGCTAGGTGAAGTAAGGATGGGTGTCTGCGCAGATCACGGACTTAGGAAAGGGATGATGAATTACTGGGCAAGCAGTAGACTAGGGTTAGGTGGGAAACGGTGAGGACTGGCTGCACTAGGGCGTCTGAGATGCCCACACACGGGAGGCTAGGCAGGGTCAGATTAGGGTGAGGAGGGGAAGGGCTGCTAGGGGTAGGTATGGACACACGACTGAGGAGGTTATCATGAGCAGAAGCCCACCTCGGGCTGGACAACCAAGCTACAAGGGACTAAGGTAAATTGGGGTAAAGGATCCTCTGGGTGCACTAGCATGAGCTGAGGAAAGGGCATGCTGGCGGGCTAGGTGACAGGTAGAGTGGGTACCAAATGATGGTGATGTGGGGAATAGGGGAGCCTTAAGGGGGGCATGCTGGAGGACTGGGGGATAAACATAGCCGTGACAGAGCGGTATGAGTATAATGTGGCAGGTATGCAATAGCAAATGGCGTGTTGTAGACCAGGCAGCACCACCCTGGCCAGACAGCAGTGGGACATAGTGTAGTGGACAAAGGGACACATTAGGTAAGCTAGCCTGTTAGACAACAGAGAGATTTGGGCTCCTCCTACTTTAGCCTTCAGAATACCTGGGATTTATATGGCTACACCACCAGGCCCACCTCAACTGAGTTATTTTTTTTTATCTCCAGAATGTTTAGTTCTTTTCTTTTTTAGTTTCTTTGTTGATATCCTTTTCTTTAAAAACAATATTTATTTATTTGACAGTGAGAGAATGGGCACGCCAGGGCCTCCAGCCACTGCAGATGAACTCGACGCATGTGCCCCTTTGTGCATCTGGCTAACGTGGGTCCTGGGGCATCCTAGCCTCCCGAGTGCTAAGATTAAATGCATGCGCCACCACATTCAGCCAAGAACTTGTAAATTCTTGCTATCCTGTTAGTCCAGCACCTCTCATACAGCAGCCCCCAGGCAAACAGAGTACACTGTTCCTGCCAATGCTGTCAGAGAAACGAGTCCCTTGACCGGCCCCACAGTTGGGCAGAACGTTAGGCCCACACTCTGCTCACTGGAGGGAAGCCACGCTGTACTTGGTGTTGGGAGGTGCTATGGGGATGAGGGCAATGCAGACTTTCTTTTTTTCAAGGTAGGGTCTCACTTTAGCCCAGGCTGATCTGGAATTCACTATGTAATCTCAGGGTGGCCTCAAACTCACAGTGATCCTCCTACCTCTGCCTCTTGAGCGCTGGGATTAAAGGCGTGCACCACCACACCCAACTTTTGTTTTATCTCTTATTGGGTTGCTTGTAGAAGCATGGGTGACAGACTCAAGACAGCTGCAACTAACCCCGGGTGTGGCTGATGACTCAGGAAAGCTACATCCCTCCGACTCCCCGCACCACTTGAAGGGTAGCTCCGCAGGAGCGTCTTTCCCCATGGAGTGTTCACCGCTTTCCTGAAGTTAGAAACATGCTGACATTGTAACTTTCTGAGATTCCCAAGTTTGGTAAATTTCATTAGCTTCCTCAACTAAGCTTCCCTACCTCTCAGCCCTACAGGGTTGAACATTTTCTCTAAGGGTACTTTTTCTAGGATGTAAACATATTTAGACATTTTATACAAGAAGGCACTGCATGGTGATTTCTAGTCATCCCTCCTCAAATCAGCATTTCAAACCAAAGAGAATCAGCCTGGGGCTGAGCTTTCAATTGCTTAATCACTAGTGTCAGTATTTTTAAAGCATGAAGCACTAAGGTTCTCGCTGGGAGGTCTGCTTTGAGGGATTCTCCAGGTCTGCAGTTAACTACCCTTGGTTCTCTGCACTCTATTTCCACCACTCAGGGTCACTGGAAGGTCTTCACTGGTTGGAATGGCCTTGTAGAGTTAAGGAGCTTTATTAGGAGAGTTACAACTCCATGTACCAGACAGCATGGTAGGTGGGGTCTGAGAGAAATAGAGTAGGGGGGTTGGGGTCTGAAAAGACAGAAAGAAAACCAAGGTGGTCCATTTGGTGGGGGGAGGGGTTGTATTTGGGTACAGGCTATGGAGGCCATGGAGAGAGGGTGCAAGACTGTTCTGCTTTAGGCAAAGGGGAGGGGGTTGGTGTGTATGTGGGTGGGGGGGGCAGGAAGACAAGTAGAATAAGAGGAAGTTGCAATTCAAGACTATCTCAACGCCAGCTACAGGGTGGCTGGGCTTGTAGGTAGATCTCTAAAAGAGCTATAACCTAGCTATGTGGAAGTGGAGAGAAGCCCGTGTTCACCCAGAGTTCTTTATTATCCTGGCCTTGCTTTTACCTTAGCCCCAAGGACAACTGGTGCTGAGGACTCTGCGCTGTAAAGAAATTCCTCAGTCGCTTTACTGCTTATTCAGAACTGGGCTTTCACCTTAGTGAGCACCCATCTGTCTGCTTTCCAGGTGTCCAGATCCTGGCTCCCTCCTGCTTCTGCAGCTGTGTTTTTTGAAGGTTTGCTTCAGCAGCCAGCCTCAGGCTGCCGTGCTCAGTGTGCCAAAGTCAGACACCACAAGCTGCTCCCAGACACTGACTGTTCAAGGCAGGGCCCCAAAGCCAGCTCACATCAAACCCTGACCTCTACTGAAAGTAATCTCTGCCGGGCGAGTGCCTACTGGCTTAAAAATGACTGTTGTTGAGAGTTGTAAGGGAGGAGTGTGGGAGAAAGTGAGATCCAGAGAGCCTTGCATAAAGGCTGAAAAATTACAGAAGATTTAAAAAAAAAAAAAAAAACCTACTAGGCAAAGAGCAACACGAGTTAGACTGGGAGGCTGGTACAGAGGCATCCAGTATCTAATGATGACCTGGGGCCCACTGAGCTGAAGTGCACAACACTGGATAGAAAACTAAGAGCTAAGTGATGTAAAAAGCTGTATGCAAAACATGAACAGGATAAATGTTTATAGAAAGCCTGTATTATGAGCCCAAAAAGCACACTCTATGCAAATGACCCAAGAAGCCTGAGCCATGGGAAGCCCCCACTCTAGTGTTGCCTTTGAGCTGCTCATCCTTTCTTTGCTTCAACTGCTTCCTTCCTTGGAAGTGCATCTTTCTTTCTTTAATTTTTATTTATTTGCAGAGAGAAAGAGAGAGAATGGATGTGTCAGAACCTCTAGCCACTGCAAACAAACTTTAGATGCATGCACCACTTTGTGCATCTGGCTTTATGGGAGTACCAGGGAATAGAACCCAGGTTGTTAGGTATTCTGTGCAAGCACCTTAACCACTGAGCCCTCTCTCTAGCCTAGTGCATCTTTTTCTAATAAACTGGCCTTGCTTCTGCTACTATCCATGTGTCTCACTGTCCAATTCCTTGTTCCAGGACACAAGACCCTGGAATCCCTCCACAGTCAGTTGGTATTCCCTCCTTTTTCTCAGGGGTTAGACTCACACAGTTTCTAAATGTCTCTATATGCCTGTCCTCCCATACCCTTCCTTTATGCTTCCTTTAAAAAAAAAAAAAAAAAAAAAGCATATCTAATTTTGTTTTGGTATCTGCTCCTTTGAGAACTCAAACTGTCACCCAGGATTTGAGGAAGAAGATAATTAGAAGTCATGGTTTTTATGTCTTTCCCCACTGTCTATGTAAAGCCAGATACAGAAAGTAGTGTGCATGCCTCTGTAATTTGTTTTCAATGACAAAAGGCCTCATGTGCTCTCTTGCACACACACACACACACACACTCTGTCTCATTGCAAATTAATAAAATAAAAATACTTAAAAAAAAAAAATAGAGCTGGAGGGATGGCTTAGTGGTTAACGCACTAGTCTACAAAGCCAAAGAACCCAGGTTTGATTCCCCAGGACCCATGTAAACCAGATGCACAAGGTGGCACAATTGTCTGAAGTTCGTGTGCAGCAGCTGGAGGCCCTGATGTGCCCATTCTCACCCTCTCAGATAAATAAAAAAATTAAATTAAAAACAAATTACAACCAGGTGTGATGGCACATGCCTATAATCTCAGCACTTGGGAGGCTAAGAGAGGAGGATCAATGTGAGTTTGAGGCCAGCTTGAGACTACATAGTGAATTCCAGGTCACCCTGGGTTACAGCCAGACCCTACCTTGAGGAAAAAAAATTTTTTTTAAAAATAAATTTCAAGTTTCAGTAAACTATAGGAAAATAAATTACTTCCAACATGTATGTTTCTGAGAGTTTGTTTACTCTTTTGATTTACTGAAACTTAAAATATTCTGTCAAATTACCCAGGAAAATCCAGGTAACAGAAATATGTAACATATTCAATTCTTCAAGAGGTCTCAAATCAATTTTACATGGCAATAAAATGATACACAAACACACACACACACACACATTGTATCATTTAAATGACTCCTACTTTCTGTACTTAAGAACCCAAGTAGAAATAAACTTTGTGGTGCTGAGGTAACATTATAACCTTCTCCCCACATGACTGCATAGGTGTTTAAGGTTAAGTGTGAACTTATGTGAGGTTTCAAGTAAATCAATCTCATTTGAATTTAGGTCCAAAGCAGCATATTAGACATGCACCCAAAGGCAATGCCTTCAATGAGCCCAGGTGTATATATGTGTAAGGGATGGGTGTAAGTCAGGGAAGGGCCGAATGAACCACACTGATCACTGAGTATTAGCTGTCTGCAGTTGTTGGCAATACAGAAACATACACAGTCTTCATATTCAAAGTCTTCATGGGGATATCTTCAGTAAGTTCTAGAATGAAAAGGAAAAAACAATCAGTATTATTTATTATGGGTAAATATTTAAAAATTTTAACTTTGTATATTGTGAGGAGTTTAGCCTTATCCTAACACAGTTCTGGCTCTTGTACTAGTTCCTAGGAGACCCTCTAAATACTTAGAATTTCCTGGAAGGAGTGTCTCTGTTAGTACAGTGGGTGCTTTGATCACACATTAGCCTAAGCTGTGAGACAACTCAGGGGAGGGAGCCACATCACTAATGACCAATCATGCCCAGTAACACCACCTCAGGAAGAACTCTGGACACCACGATTGTAGTGAGCTCCCCTGGCTGCTGATACTGTGTTTTCACATTAGGAACCAGGGAGGTTAAATTGACTTTTATTCCATGGGGAAAGGATGACTTCACACCCCTCATGTGGTCCCCTCCAACATCTCTCTCTCTCTGCCTGGCTCTAACTGGTATAATAAACAACTCTGTGACCGTAATACTACCCAGTGAGCTTGTGAATCTTTCTAGCTACACCTGAGGGTGGTTTGGGGAAACCACGAAGTTGTAGTTGGTACTGTAAGTGATGATGGTTTGGGGTAGATTCCTCCCCAAGGTCACAGTTGAACCTGAACTCTTTGCGGCTGGTTTTCTAGAGGACTAAGCCCTCAGCTCACAGTACGGGTGATTCTAAGCACTGCCCAAAATATATACTTTGTTTTCCACTTCATAAACACATTATGTCCTAGGCCCATGAAAAAGGTTTAAACACAGTGTCAACCCAATACTCCAGATATGTAGTTTTGTTTATTGGCCTTCCTTTCCCTCCCTCCCTCCTTCCTGTCCTCCATTTATTTATTATTATTATTATTTTTGGTTTTTCGACGTAGAGTCTCACTCTAGCCCAGGCTGACCTGGAATTCACTATGGAGTCTCAGGGTAGCCTCGAACTCACAGCGATCCTCCTAACTCTGCCTCCCAAGTGCTAGGATTAAAGGTATGCACCACCACGCCTGGCTATTTTTTTTACATTCATTCATTCTTTCTTTCTTCTTCTTCTTCTTCTTTTTTTTTTTTTTTAAGGTAGGGTCTCAATCTAGTCCAGGCTGACTTGGAATTCACAATGTAATCTCAGGGTGGCCTTGAACTCATGGTGATCTACATAACTCTGCTTCCCAAGTACTGGGAATAAAGATGTGCACCACCACACCCAGCCAATAATTTTTATTCTTTTTTAAAAATATTTTTATCAGGCTGGAGAGATGGCTTAGTGGTTAAGGCACTTCCCTGCAAAGCCAAAGGACCTTGGTTTGATTCCCCAGGACCCAGGTAAGCCAGATGCACAAGGGGGCGCATATATCTGGAGTTTGTTTGCAGCGGCTGGAGGCCATGGAGTGCCCATTCTCTCTCTCTGACTCTCTCTGCCCCTCTCTCAAAAAATAAATAAAAATATTTAAGAAAGTATTTTTATTAAGTTATTGGAGAGACAGAAAGAGGGAGAGAAAAAATGGATGTATCAGGGACTCTGGCCACTGTAAATGAACTCCAGACACATGCACCACCTTGTGTATCTGGCTTACATGGGTACTGGGGAATTGAATGTGGATCCCTAGGCTTTGCAGGCAAGGGCATTAACTGCTAAGTCATTTCCCCAGCCTGATTTTTATTCTTGGGGACAGAAGTCATTTTAGGGTGGTCAAATATGCTCATTTACCAGGAGTATGTATTTTTAGTAATTTCAAAGCAAGAAGTAATTATTATCCTTCTTTTTGTTTTACATGGCACTGGGGTTTAACCTAGGGCCTTGCACATGCTAGCCAAGTACTCTGCCACTAAGTTACATCCCACCTTTAGTATTTAAAAAAATATACATTACGGTTCATTTCTGGGGATATAGAAGAAACAAGCAAAAGAAAACACACACAAAAATGTATCTCTTAACAGACACAGTCAAATGGTTAACGCAGCGAAGTGTTCTTTCTCAAAGGAGGCAGTGACAGCCCGCAGCCCCACCTTGTGTCTGAGCCTCGTTCAGGAACAGCTTTAGCTTCCTGCTGCGAAGGCCAAACACCTTGGCTGCCTCATGCACGAGACCGTGGAAGGCGAGGCCATTCTGTCCCAGAGGGTTTTCAAGCAGAAGAGTGCCCACAGTTCCCATTAAACACTCTACGGAAGAAAGAACAAACAGCATTACTTCCTGAGAGCAGACAGCAACTGCAGACTGCCCTGAGGGAAGTGGGAAGGCTTCCAAGTGGGCACAGGGAGAGTTTAAACGCAGGAGGAACACTAGAGAAACAGCCTGAAAGCGTTCACAGAGGCAAAGAGAAATGTGAAAAAATGACATTTTAACAATACCAAGAAAAATATATAATTGCAATCTAGTCTGCTGATTAGGCAGGGAGGTGTACAAATTTTCAGAAAAGTTTCCAAGAAATACATTAGGCAAAATTTGGCACTTAAATAATTCAGCTTTACTTATTTTGTTTCTTGACTATGTCAGATGAGTGACGGCTTTTCTGTATATACGTACTGAAGAAAAAATAAGTCTGTGGTACTCTCTGAAGCAGCGTGGTAATAGACACTATTTAGCAATTTTGAATTTTTTTGTATTTTATTTTTATTAATTTATAAAGAGACAACGGCATTTCAGGGGCTCCAGCTTCTGCAAACAAATTGCAGACGCACGCACCACCTTGTGCATCTGGTTCATGTGGGTCCTGGGGAATCGAATGTGGGTCCTTTGGCTTTGCAGTTCAGTGCCCTAACCCATCTCTCCAGCCCTATTCATTTAAAACATATATATATATATATATATATATATATATATATATATTTTTTTTTTTTTTTGGTTTTTCAAGGTAGGGTCTCACTCTAGCCCAGGCTGACCTGAAATTCACTATGGAGTCTCAGGGTGGCCTCGAACTCACGGCGATCCTCCTACCTCTGCCTCCCGAGTGCTGGGATTAAAGGCGTGCGCCACCACGCCCGGCTAAAACATATTTTTATTTATTTGCAAGCAGACACACACACAGAGACAGACAGACAGACAGAGAGAGAAAATGAATGGGCATGCCAGAGCCTTCAGCCACTGCAAACGAACCCCAGACAAATACACTATTTTGTGCATCAGACTTTACATGGGTACTGGGGGAACTGAACCCTGGTCATTAGGATTTGCAGGCAAGCACCTTAACTGCTGAGCCATCTCTCCAGCCCCACACTTTTTGAGTTGTTTCTCTAGTCAGGATCTTACTATGTAGTATACACTGGCACCAAACTTGAATCTTTCTGACTCAGTCTCCTGAGTGCTGGGATTATAGCTATGTACCATCATGCTTGGCTGGAGTTCATGTTTTCTAATACTCTATTAAAGTTGACATAGAAAATATAATCAGATTGGGATGGAGAGATGACTCAGTGGTCAAAGGTGCTTGTGTGCAAAGCCTGACGTCCTGGGTTCAATTCCCCAGTACCCACACAAAGTCAAATGCATGAAGTGGTGTATGTGTCCTGGGTTCATTTGCAGTGGAAGGAGATCCTGGTGTTCCCATTCTCTATCAAATAAAGAAAGACTTATTTTTATTTATTTATTAGAGATGGGGGGGGGCAGAGGTAGGAGAACTGCCATGAGTTCAAGGCCACTCTGAGACTACATAGTGAATTCCAGGTCAGCCTGGGCTAGAGCAAGACCCTACCTCAATAAAACAAAACAAAACATAAATTTAAAAAGAAAGAAAGAAAATACACAGTCAGAGATTTGAACCACGAAGGAGCACCATACAATCTGACTGTGAAGGGAGGTACGTACCTTGGGGCTCTGCATTTAGAAGTTGCAGGTTGATATATTGACACAGAAGGGTACTAGGACTGTTGACTGGAGAGGGGGGTGATCCTGTGGTCACACAGAGTGTTTTTCCACTAAGATTCAGTAAGTCAGTATTGTTTTGTATTTCTAGAAATAACAATAAGAATTCTGAAGTCATTCACCCTTTCTTGCTTTACTACTAAAAACTATCATGTACCTTTTTTACAGTGATGCTTCTCATTTAATTTATCAAAGGTCATTAGCCAGTTTTTAAAAATTTTTTTGTTTATTATTTTTATTTATTTATTTGAGTGACAGACAGAGAAAGAGGCAGATAGAGAGAGAGAGAATGGGTGTGCCAGGGTCTCCAGCCACTGCAAACGAATTCCAGACGCATGCACCCCCTTGTGCATCTGGCTAACGTGGGTCCTGGGGAATCGAGCCTCGAACCAGGGTCCTTAGGCTTCACAGGCAAGTGCTTAACCGCTAAGCCATCTCTCCAGCCCATCAGCAAGGTTTTAATGACACTCAAAATGCAGATTTTACTTTGGTGCTTGGAATTGAACACAGGGCCTAGTGCTTGCGAGGTAAGTGCTCTAGCACGGAGCTAAATGCCCCCAGGAATTTTAAAGTAAACTGTTTTCTTCCCTTGCAGCATTTCCCCTGCAAACTGTGGTTCATCGTAAAACTTCCTCCTATATCAGAATCTGCAACTTGACTGTGAAAAGCCCAGGCATACCTGGAACTCTCTCTGTAGTCCCAGACTGGCCTCAACTCAAAATGATCCTCCTATCTCTACCTCCCAAGTGCTGGGATTAAAGGCATGTGCCACCACACCTGGCTCCATCCTTTCTCATTTGAGTTGAAGTTTCACACGAATCTTGTTGTTATTTTTTCCCAAACTGCAGCAATTCTTGGGTCTCTGCTCCCTACTGGACTGGTATTGCAGATGTGCAAGGCTATGTTCAGCTATTTACGTAGGTCCTAAGATTCAAACTTGAGAGCTCTCTCAGGTCTCTTCCAGCCCTCATGCTTTTTTACAGGAAGTCCTCTTAACCATGGAGCCACTCCTCCAGCCTGATAGAGTTATCCAAAAGTGTATTCTAATGTCTGTATTTAGTAAAGCTCAGGCACTATGCTTAATATGGTTTAAATGCATCCACCAGTAAGAGAGTAAGGGAAGATGAGGACCACAGAGTCCAGTCAGTGCAGGGTTTCCAGACATTATCACAAGAGGGCCCAACAAAACATGGCCTGTGTGTTAGGTAAAGCGCCACACCTGCAGCATAACTGACGTCAAAGGAAGACCCTCACCAGTCCACCCTGTGTGACAAAGGACAGAGATCCTCTCCATCCCACATACCTGTTTCGCCATGGAAGACTGACAGCTCTGTATTTTTAACACCAAAGATGCTAGTGACAACACTCTTTAATTTTAAAAGGTTCAGCTTATTGTCTCCTTTTGGATTTTCCAAAAGCAATACTCCACCTAAAAGGAAAAAGAAATCTTTCTTAGTGAAGTGAAACTTAGAGAAAATGTTAAATTTTAAGAAAAAGTCAAGTTGTACAAATGCTGAAGTTGAAAATAAGCTGATAGGCTGAAGCCCTATTTTTTATTTTTATTATTTTACTGATTTATTTGACACAGAGAGGCAGACAAGAGAGAATGGGCACACCAGGACCTCTAGCCACTGCAAATGAACTCCAGATGCATGTGTCACCTTTGTGCATCTGGCTTTACGTGGGTCCTGGGGAATCAAACCTGGGTCCTTAGGCTTTCGAAGCAAGTACCTTAACTGCTGAGCCATCTCTCCAACCCTCTTTTTTTTTTTTTTTTTTTTTTAAATTTCTTCAGGCATACCCTACACACCAATCTCCTTAGTGTGGATACAGGTCAAGGAATCGATTATTCTAACCCTTTTTTTGTATTTACAACTGCTATTTTGTATTTTGTGCCCTTTGCAAACCCCCCAAGGCACAGAGAGCAGTTAAAAATACTACCTGACCACTAACCTTAACAAAATAATGCATCCAGTGCTCCCTTGATACTGTCGTATCCTAGACCTTACATTCAGTTACAGATATTTACTTTACAGACTTAAAACATTTACACAAAGTTAAAGGAAACACGATGGTATAAACTTTTTCCAGCACTGAAACATCACCACAACATCGTACAAAACAGCAATGACAATACGGATTCTGATGCAACTGTGACACTATCCCGACTTCCTCTATTTTACTTTTCCTCACTAGGGTGCATGTTTTAGTCTGTGTGACTATATTACTTGTAGATCCTGCATCTCCACCACCCTTGGGTTGCCTTTCAATATCCACCTTTTTTGGGGGGGGCTTCAAGGTAGAGTCTCACTCTAGCCCAGGCTGACCTGGAATTCACTATGTAGTCTCAGGGTGGCCTCGAACTCACGGCGATCCTCCTACCTCTGCCTCCCGAGTGCTGGGATTAAAGGCGTGTGCCACCATGCCTGGCTAATATCCGCCTTTTAATTACCTTCCAGCTCTATTCCCTCCTTAACCTCTGGCAAGTGAGTCTCCATCCCTGTATTTTTATCATTTCAAGATGTTATACAAAAAGTTACAGGGCTGGAGAGGTGGCTTGGTGATTAAGGTGCTTCCCTATAGAGGCCTAAGGACCCAGATTTGATTCCCCCAGTACCCATATAAAAGTCACATGCACAAAGTGGCACATGTGCCTGTAGTTCATTTGCAGTGGCTGGAGACCCTGGTGTGCCCATCCTTTCTCTCTTAAATAAATAAAAATTTTAAAAAGTCATAGACTAGGGCCGGGAGTAGCAGCGCACATCTGTAATCCCAGCATTTGAGGCACAGGTAGGAGGATTGCCATGAGTTCAAGGCCAGTCTAGGACTACAGAATGAGAAACAGGTCAGCCCGGGCTAGGAGACTACCTCAAAATAAACAAATAAAAATAATATAAAGAATGCCATATATACAATGAAATTCATTTACTCTTACCTTGTTCACGGCCATTTACACATATATTAAGATTTACATATGCACAAGTGGGAGCAGGCAGGGAGGATCCTCTGGTGAGTGTGATTTCCAGCTCGGAGCCCTTGAACTGAGCACAGGAGACCACATGACCAGCAGTGCCTGGCTGCAGTGCCGCACCAAGCAGCGCCCTGACCACTTCTTAGTAAAAACAGAAGTGGAGCTGCATTTTACACACACCCCCTTTTTATCCTGTTCTCCTAAAAATTAAACTCCTTTTTTTTTCTCATTATATAATCAATAGTCTTTTATTTTTTTTTTAAGTCAAGCAAGTAAACATTATGTGAAATAGAAAATGAAATCACAATTATCTCCCCTTGGAAAGAAAAACATCCACTTTTAAGCCCATTGTCTATCCTACTGACAGGAATGAGACAAGGAAAAGATGACTGGGATATATCATAAACGACCTACTTCTGAATTACGGGCCAGTGCATTCCATGTCTCGGTACAAAATTTTCAGTTACATCTAAAAATCCCTAGATGTAACAACAGGAAAAGCTATTGTCATTCGTTGTACAGCCTACTATCAAAAAGTTAAATGCTTTTCAAGTCAATTGTTTAATGAAAATCACAAGAACATACAATATCAACTGTTCTATTTTGAGACAAAAATGAGCCCACAAAGCCATTTTATTTTGTGGCAAATCTCACATATATACCTTCCTGGTTACATACCCCAAAAGAATAGCCCCAGGGCCACTTTTGCTGCCTTCCCCTCCCTTATTTCCCCTGTCTAGTCTTCCTCTCTGACCCTACTTATTACCACCCAGGGCATTGCAGCCCTGAGGACTACACCAATCTATACTATGGGCCAGAATACCACAATGCAACCACAGAAACTTGATGTAAAACCTACTGAGAAACCTTTCAGTAATTCTACACAACCCAAAACTCACCTGTGTGTGTTCCTGAATAAGGATCTTATCTGATGCAGGAACTGGATATGGTTTCAAGGGAGCCTTTATAGTGGCAAATATGAACTCGGTGTGGCTTTCAATAACATTATTCAGGTATCTTCCTTCAGACTTTGCATTATAATAGACTGTTATTTCATCAGTTGGAACCAGATTACACTGAAAGAGCAAATGGAAAAATTTTTAAGGGAAGCACATTTTGTCAATCAAAACTTTAGGTATTGCTGAACCATCAGGAAGGGCCACGCCTGCCTTGTGTCTTGTGCTCCTTTACCCACTTTGTAGAGTATGGCAGGATTCTGTTCCTGGCACAATCAGACACCCATGAATGCTGAAATACAGTAATGTCCACACACCTACTCACAAAGCTCTCACCACGTCACCTGCGGGAGTGGCCACCCTACAACCTGAAACATTGGCCCAAGTCAAGAGGCTTGAGGAAGGGCTTCCTGACTTCCACCTGCTGGGGCTTGGTAAGCCCTTTGTCTACACAGTAAGCAGTGTGTGCCTGCCTTTCCTGTCTAAGAGGGAGAAACTGCCCTAATATGTCCAGACTCGGAAATCTCACCCCTGAGCTAGCAGCATGCCCACATTGACTGCTATCTTCTTCGGAGGTACTCACTGCCATTTCTGGTTACCTTCTGTACAGCCAGAGAGCTATCTTTCTAGAAGACAATTTGTGGAAGCCTGAGGGTACTGAAAATGGATAGAATGGGCACAGGCTAGCCAAAAATTTTTGGTAAGAGAAACAGAGCCATGTCCATCTTATGGGTGGATAAGGAGGGAGGGAAGGGGGCCTCACTTCCCTGCAGAGTACAATCTGAATGGACTACGACTGAGCATGGTGATTTAAATTATCTGCCTCTTTTCTCTTCCCTAACAACTAAAACAAAACCAACACAAATCCAAAACCAGCAACATGGTGTTGGATTGACAAACAGACCTTCTTGCGAAGTTTCTGGATGCGATTGATGACTTCCCGTGCCATTCCTTCATCCACCATTGACTGGTCAGGGGTGATATCTAAGAGAACCAAAGCCTGTAGGAGGAACAGTGCACATTATGACAGCCAAGTATGATCATTTCTTTCAAACTTAGCAAAATGCTGTTTAAAACTAAATGCCGGGCTGGAGAGACAGCTCAGCAGCTGAAGGTGCTTGCTAGCAAAGCCTGAGGCCTCGGTTAAATGCCCCAGTACACAATGGAAAGCCAGACACACAAAATGGCACATGCATCTGAAGTTCATCTGTAGTGGCAAGAGGCCCTGGTGTACACTCTCTTTCTCTGTTTTTGTCTGTCTCTCCCTGCTTGCAAATAAATAATAAAAGAAAGGTATTTTTCTTGTTCTTATCTATTGGTAAGGAACTTTTTAGAGGGCTGGGCATGGCGGGTCAAGTCTATAATCCCAGAACTTGGGAGGTGCAAGGAGGAGCTAGGTCATCCTTGGCCATATACTGAGTTCAAGGCAAGCCTGGGTGACACAAAACAAAACATCTTCTAGAGAACAGAAAAATACCTGAGCATCAGAGTGTGCTTCAAACTGTGCAGTCCCGCCTGTAGCCTGGTCAAAGGTGTACATGAGGCGAATGTCCTCTTCGTGCAACTCATGGCCTTCCACGACAATGCTCCCTATGGGAAAAACAAATTCCATCAAATCCTCCTCTTTGATCTACAGCACTATCAATATATTGTCTCCTCTCTTGATGAAGATTTCATAATGCAAGAGCTGCCTAGGCAACAACAGATCACTTCCCTTTGACTTTTATGAACAGGTTGTAAGAAAAGGAAATGACAGTGAAAGTCTCACAGGAGCCTATACATGACTCCCTGGGCAAAGGACACGAGCAGTGCCCCTGACAACAGGCTCACGTGAACCCTCCTGTGAGCGGAAGACATGAGTGAGCAGAGGCGGCAGACACCCACCACTCATCTGGAACTGCTCCAGCTCCTCACTGCTCAGCTGCTTGACAGCCATCATGACTGCTTTAAAGGCTCCCTTTAGACGCTTCCCAAGGACCATGTGATCTGGTTCTGCCCTTAGCCGGATGCCGTACTTCTTTTTATCAGTAGACAGTGTAACTTTTCGAACATTTAATTCCTGTAGAGTACCAAAGAGAAAACAAAAATGTGACATATGGAAACATGCTTATAAAAACACATAGATGGCTGGGCGTGGTGGCATACACCTTTAATCCCAGCACTTGGTAGGCAGAGGTAGGAGGACCGCCGTGAGTTTGAGGCCACCCTGAGATGACATAGTGAATTCCAGGTCAGTCTGATTTAGTGAGACCCTACCTCGGGGTGGGGGTGGGGGGGACCCACACAGATGAATGTCCTTTAGCTGTGAGTAGGTAGGGCTGTAGCTGTGGCTATGGAAGAATGGTTGCCTAGCATGCACAAGGCCCACAGAGAAAACAAACAAAAAGCCAGCATGAATGCAGAAACAAAAGGTGGTTTATACACACAGTGGAGTATTCAGCAACATAAAGGAGTTGAGCACTAATCTGTGCTACAACATAAATGTACCATGAAAACATTGAGACAAGGAGATTACAAACTGTATGAGTCCACTTATATGAAATGCTCACAGGAAGCAATGTAGAGGCAGAAAATAGATTAGTGGTCGCCAGGAAAGGATTGGATTGTGTGTGTGTGTGTTATGCATTATAAGTGTGTATAGGGGCTTATGTGCCACGCAGTGCGTGTGGAGATCAAAGGACAGCCTCAAGATGTCTGCCACTCCCTCTCCCGTCTCTTTGAGAAAAGGTCTCTCCTGTTGTTTTGGTGCTGGGAAGCCAGCCTAGCTGGCCTCAGAGCTTCTGGACTGTGCTGGCCCTGCTTCTCATTGCTGTATCACAGATGTGTGCAATACTGTGCACCCAGCTTTGCACGGGTGTTGGGGAGGAATTGAACTTGGGTTGGCAGGCTTATAAATTAATGTTTTGTTTTTTTCCCTGAAGTAGGGTCTTGCCCTAGCCCAGGCTGACCTGGAATTCACTACGTTGTTTCAGGGTGGCCTTGAACCTCCTGCCTACCTCACCTCCCGAGTGCTGGGATTAGAGGAGGATGCCACCACACCCAGCAACTTAATGCTTTTAACTTGAGCCATCTCACTAGTCCCCCAAATGATTGTATTTTCAAAGGAAAAAACTGTAAATATTGAGGGATAGTGTTTTCTTTTGAGGATGATGGCAATGTTCTAAAATTGTGGTTAATAGTTGTAAGTCTATAAATGTTTAAGACCAATGACTTGAAGGACATAAAACAAAGCTTCCAATGAAGATAGTCGAGCAAGCTGGGCTTGGTGGCACATGTCTTTAATTCCAGCACCCAGAAGGCAGAGGTAGGATTGCTGTTGAGTTCAAGGCCACCCAGAGACTACATAGTGAATTCCAGGTCAGCCTAGACTAGTGGAGATCCTGGCTCGGAAAAACAAAACAAACAAACAAACAAAAAACCCAAAACAACAAGAACAACAACAAAAGAACTCCACCAAAGATAGTCCAGCAAAACTGAAAGAGGATACTAGGATTATTCTATCTCTCATGGGTAGACTGCATAAACACCACAATTAACAGTCCAAAGAATGTGTAAAACCCTAGGAACCTCACCAAGAGGGGAAGTGAGACTCTGGAGACAGATAGGGAGGTGAGCGGCCCACCTGTTACCATCCACATGCTATGCCAAGTGTTTCACCTGTTACTTCCATCATGTGAAGGAACAAAGCTTTTCTGTTAATTACCAAAAATTACTATGAGGAAATGAAGTACATGAGAATAATAAATAAACATTCATTTTGAATTTTTTTGTGCGTGTGCACATGCATGTGCGTGTGGTATATTCATGTGTATGTGTCCTTGCCTGGGGGTGAAGGGTGGAAGGAAGGTGGTGCCACTTGTCTGTGGTGACTGGAGCGGAGCACCATGTATCCCATTCTATTGCTCTTTAGCATGAGCCAGAGTATCTGTTTACTGTTTCTGGAGCTTGCTGGCTCTGCTCTCCAGAGTTACAGAGGCTAATGGCCATGCCCAGCTCTTTCATGTGGGATCTGGAAATCTGAACTCAAGCAGTCTCAGGTGCCCTCAGGCCCTCATTCTTGTGCAAAAAGTGCACTTAAATGCTGATCAATCTCTCCAGCCTTGAAATATTTTAAAGAATTACAATTTAAAAAAAAAAGAATTACAATTACAGCTGGGCATAGTGGCACATACCTTTAATCCTAGCACTAGGGAGGTAGAGGCAGGAAGATAGACATGATTTTGAGACCAGTCTGGGACTACATAATGAATAGCTTGGACTAGAATGAGACCCTGCTTCGACCCCACCCCCCCAAGAAAAATCAACTTCTCAAAGAAAAAAAAAATCTGTCTGGACCCAAACCACACAGCATTTATCTTACCTCAATGATATATTTCTCCAAAGACTTGATATCTTTCAGAGCTTCTGGATCTTGATGAATAACCACAATTTCTTTTAAAGGATACTAGAAGGAAAAGGGAGGAGAAAGTTCACTAAGCGCTAGTCCTCCAAATAAAGAAAGAAGGAATATTAATTAATGCTTTTTTTCTTCCCTCCCTCCTTTCCTTCATTCCTAAGAAAGGAAGGGTGAGAGAGAGAGAATGGACGTGCTAGGGCTCCAGCCACTGCAAACGAACTCCAGATGTATGCAGCCCCTTGTGCAATCTGGCTTACGTGGGTCTTAGAGAGTCAAACTGGGATCCTCTGGCTTTGCAGGCAAACACCTTAACTGCTAAGCCATCTCTCCAACCCATTTTTTGTCTTTACTTTTTAAATTTATTTTTATTTATTTATTTGAGATAAAGGGGGGAGGGGGGAGGGAGAATTAAGGCCTTCTAAACTAGCTAAGTGTTTAGCCAAAAAAAAAAGAAAAGTCCCAAGTCATTTCTACCCTTATTGCAGAACATAGAGTGATGTCATTGCTGGAAGCTCTTATATTAAAAACAAAAGCATCCCCATGCTGGAGAGATGGCTTAGTGGTTAAGGCACTTGCCTGCAAATCCTAAGGACCTAGGTTCAATTTCCCAGGACCCATGTAAGCCAGATGCACAAGGTGGTGCATGCACGTGGAATTCATTTGCAGTGGCTGGAGGCCCTGGCATGCCCATTCATTCTATGTCTCTGCCTCTTACCCACTCACTCTTTCAAATAAATAAATAAATAAATAAAATGTATATAAAAATAATAATCCAAACCTTAATTGGAATAGTTTTCCGGTCTCGTATCACTCTCCCAAGTTCAATCACAGATTGCATTCTGGATACTGCACTCTCTGTTTTCTTGTCAATCAGTTCCTCTCTGATTGGTAGGGTTTGGAACATGAAAGAGGTTAGCTTTAAAAGATGAAAACCCAAGCAACAGTTATGCATAAGAGAGGAAGAGGTCAGGCCTGAGATGAGGTAGTGGGTCTCCAGTAAGACACCTGGGGAAGATTTTTACTCCCTCCTGCCTTGAGGAACACTCACAAGGTGACCTGCTAAAGCTTTTCAGAGGGGTTCCACACCCAACAGCCCTCCTACCACTTACCAAAGTAGACCCTATTGTATAGCCAAAGAGTAGCTGTATGTGCTTAGGTGGAATGAGAGGACTAGAGCTGGGAAATGCTCACTCTCGTCATTCCTTCCCAGGAAGCCTGAGACCCCCATGTCTCCCCTTTCCCAGGGTCTAGGTGAGGCAGACATGGACTTGATTCCTACCGAACACGCGGCAGCATGAGGTAGTGGATGCTGAGTGTATCCTTGTCTCGGATAGAATCAGGGTCTCTCAGCATCTTTAGATTCTGGTACATCAATTCAGTGAGAAACGGTGTGTAGGGAGCCTATATAAGGACAGAGGACAGAACATCATTCATATTACCAGCTGCTCTCAAATTCAGAAATGGCAACTAAACACTGCAGAGAATGACACAGTAAGTAATATGTACAGACATTGAGTGTAAATGTGTCCTCTGAAGGAGAAACTAGTTCGTATTTATGAAGCATAGCAATAAGGTGCCAATCAGAGGGCCAAGAATATATCCCAACTTCTGGATACCCAAAACAACAGGAGCCCCTGACCAGCCAATATGCATGGAGGAATGAACTTCCTAAAGCCAGAAACTTTATCTGTAAAGCAGAAAAACCCCACGTGCCTCACAGGACACCAGTGGACAGCTAGTTAAGGAGGGCACTAGGCGTGGGACTGCGCACAGGGCAATTCTGTGAATGTACAGGCTCAACAGAGGCTGGTAACATTATACTGGAATAGAACAGGCTGCAGGGAATTAAAGCTGCAGCCTTCTCATTTGTGTATAAATTGATAGAAATTCACCTCAAATAGTTATTTGTACATTTTTCTTTCAGTGCTAAGTAGAGAATGTTATGATATACCTGTTCAGTTAGATGTGAGCTCAGGAACCTCCTGCTTACTCACAATTATAGAATCCACATAAACAAGAGGTATGTCGTACCTAAGTGCAGACCCTTTGATAAATACAAGAATCTTGGCATGGGCTGAACTGACAGTGACTAAGAATCTAGTATTTTTCATCCCTTACTTGACATACAAACTAATAAGACTTCTGTAAAGGAACAAGTGATATGAGTTGTTTTGGCATTTCTGTACAGAACAGATTTAAGGGGGATATCAGAGCAGAAGAGTACTGCATACAGTCCACAGTTTTAGAGAGGCCAAAGATCTTACCATCAGTCTGCACAGAGTAAACAGGACGCTAAACAAAGTCTCCAAGGCCATAACACAATCTTCCACTCCATTTTCACCCTAGTGAGTAAAAGACAAATTTTACATTGCTAAAAATAAGCGTTTCATCAATGTGCGTGTTTTTTAAGAGTCAACCTACACACAAGCACGTACACAGAGAATAGGAGACTGAGAACTGCCCACAACCACCTGGCCTGGGCTCCTGCAGGACAATAAGGGAGGCAGGACAGGACAGTCATCTTCTGTTCCCCTCTAGCCACTACAAATAAACCCCAGATGCATGCGCCCCCTTGTCCATCTGGCTTATGTGGGTCCTGCAGAGTCGAACCAGGATCCTTTGGCTTTGTAGGCAAACGCCTGAACCGCTAAGCCAACTCTCCAGCCCCCTAAGTAATTTTTTTAAAAAGCATATACTATGTGCTTTTAAGAGCATACTAGGGCTAGAGAGGTAGTTCAGAAGGTAAGTGTACTTCCTGCACAAGCATGAGGGCTTGAGGGAGGTGGAAACTGCCCGAGTTTGAATCTCTAGATCCCAAATAAATAGCTAGGCATGGCCATAACCCCAGCTCCATAAAGGGGAGCAGACAGCAGAGAATCGCCTAGGCTTAGAAAAAATAGCACACTATCGATAAGAGACACTGGCTCAAGTAAGAACCAGCTGAAGAGCAATGAGCAGACACCTAATATTCGGCTCTGGCCTCTGCAGGTGAGCACATGCCGCAAGGGCACACCTACGTGCTTATACCACATACGCATGAGTAATAGTAATAATAATAATAATAATAACTGTCTGCAGGAAAAGCCGTAAGGATAATTATATAATTAAAAAGAAAAACTAGTCACAACTAAGCTATGGAAAAAACTATAAACATTTTAGCTCATGCTCCAAAATCCAACATATGTTAGAATAGGGCTGATGAGTGGTGCTTGGTGAAGCCACTGGGTGGTGGGAGCCTTCAGCTGGCCTGTAACAAGGACACTGTCGCTCCCTGCCTTGTCCCACTACAAATTCTGCATGTCATTAAGTGTTGGGACCAAGGCCCATACAATGCTCATTCTAACCCCTGAAAAGCTAACTAAGGAAGAAAGGTTTTCCACAGCACACATTTGATATATAATGATCTCTCCAAGGGGTAGAGGCATGGAGGTATACCTTTTAGCCATAGCTGAGATTATGTGCAGAATTCTCAGAGGTCTGCTCAGCTTAATCCTGCATGAATCTGGACACTCTCCTTCCACTATGACCTGCCTATATACAGTGCATTGTAAAAGCATGCAGAGGGACTTTTAGAACTTAAAGGCCCTAGCTGGGCATGGTAGTGTACCCCTTTAATCCCAGCACTAGGGAGGTACAAGTAGGAGGATTGCTGTGTGTTCCAAGCCAGCCTGAGACTATATTGTGAATTCAAGACCCTACCTCAAAAAAGAAAAGAGCTTACAGGTCTTGCCTGTTAGATGGCAAGCACAAAGTTAATCTAAAAGGGGCAGATAGCTTTAAGAACAGAGCTTTTCGCATTTTTTCCCCTTTTGACTGTTAGTTCCTTAAACTCTCAATCTTCTTACTTTTCCCCCAGCACTTACCTTTAATCTTCGGCGGTTCATTCTAACATACCAGTTGGTCAGAATATCTACAAACTTGACCAGGCGCGGCACCACAGTATAAAGCCTGTAAGCTAAAAGCAAGAGAATCAAATCAGTCAGGCAGCCTGGGCCAGGCCCTGGGCAGGGCGGGCGGGGAGGGAGTGGGTGCAGTAAAGAACAGGCAGCACTTTCTAGCCATGGGGCTCTGCTCAGTAAGGAGATTGGACCAATCAGAACAAAGCAATCACAGCAGGTGCATTTACTGATGCACAACACGGCAGCCAAGGTGTCTAGGGGGGCACAGAAAACCACTAGAGACCCAAGCAAGTCAGTGAGGAGACAGAACTCGTACTGATTCCATGAATCGTGGTGTGCATGGAGTTGTGCAACATGAAAGCACCAACAGAGCCCAGCACCTTTCCATTGCACTCCTCCCACCTCAACTACAAAGCCACAGAAAGCTGGCACTGGGTGTGTAGGCAAAGCACAAGGCAGGAGTGCTCAACCAGGAGGAATTTTGCTCTGCACGGTGTGTTTGGCAAAGCCTGAGGGAACATTCTGGTTGTTCACATCTACTGACTGAGGGAACATTACTTGGCCAGGAATGCTTTTCAGCACCTTACAGTGCACATCACAGCCCCAGCAAAATGAACCATCCACCCAGACTGTTGATAGAGCCACTGTTGCACTCTTATGAGACGCCACCGTGGTTCACAAAGAAAAGAACTTGGGGTCAGTCATTAGCTTGGCCCCACATTTCTAGATAAGTAAGTCCAGTGACTGAGACCTCTTCTGTTGAGGTGGAGAGGCCAGAAAAAAATTATGTTTAGGGTGTACCACTCTTCCCTTTCCAGAAAGCTTGAGTTTCCAGTGTTCAGGTTTCAACTCTAAGAGAGTACATAAACAACCCATATAATGAGAAGATAAAACACGGGGACAGCCATCAGCTACTTCTGAGGGAATGAACAGCATCTGCAAACTCTCAGAGGATGCCACGGCACTCTGTAGGTAGGTTCTCCCATAGCCTCACTGGTGTGGGCGGGGCAGGTCAGGTCAGCAAAGGTGAGACTTGAGGCCAGGTCAGGAGTCACAAATGTCTTGTCTCCTGCGCAAGACCCTCACCACAAAGATGCTCATCTCTAGTTCCTATGCAGATTGGACTCGGATAGGGTGCAGAGTAAGCCATTATACCAGGCATTTTGTAGGTAAGGAAATTGAGGCTCACCAACTTAACACAATCAATCCTTTAGAGAGGAAATGAATGGTATTGTAGTCCCAGGGTGGCCAAACTCACAGCGATCCTCCTACCTTTGCCTCCTGAGTGCTGGGATTAAAGGCATGCGACACCACGCCCTGCTTTTTTTTTGGAGGCAAGGTCTCACCCTAGCACAGGCTGACCTGGAACTCACTCTGCAGCTCAGGCTGGCCTCAAACTCATATAAATCCTCTTATCTCAGCCTCTTGAGTGCTGGAATTAAAGGCATATATATGCCAGCACACCCAGCTTCTTACTGAAGCTGAGTATCTTGCTGAAGCCCAGAGCTCACTGATTTAACTATTTCAGCTAGCCAGCTTACCCTGGGATTACAGGCTGCTGCCATGTCTACTCAGCATTTACCTGGGAGCTGGGGAATCTGAACTCAAGTCCTCACACTTTATCCACTGAGCCACCTCCCCATCCCTAGAGCTGGGTTTTAAAGTCATGTCTATCCTGCTCCAATGCTGACAATCCTCTGTAGAAAAATAAGGCTGCCTAGGTGCTTTTCAGACAGAATTAAACAAACACCTTTCTACAACTAACAAGCCTTAACAAAACTGTATTTGGGGATTAAAGGAAACATTCACACACTGATCTGTCAGCTCTCAAAATTTCCTGTGTACTTATTAAGACAATTTAAAGTCCTTATCCCAGTGAGGACAGCACAAGAGAGACTAACCTGTCATTTCGGTCTCAAAGAACCCCACAAGGGACTGCATGAAGGACAGGATCCACCGGTCTGTGATGTTGGGGCTTTCTCTAACTGTGTGCTCATTGTAGAGGAATTCCCTTCCTTCCTCCTATAACAGACACTTAGTGAGAAATTCACATGCATGGTAGGTAAGTTAGTCTAAGAGAGAGAAATTCTACATCATTAAAATGGAAGAAAGCAATAAACAAAACCCCAGAGCATACTGGCAATCTAAATTTTCTTTTTTTCCTTCTCTCTTGCTTTTTTTCAAGACAGGGTCACTTATAACCCAGACTAGTCTTAAACTTGTCTCAAAGCTGAGGATGACCTTGAACTCCTTTTTTTTGTTTTTGGTTTTTCAAGGTAGTATCTCACTCTAGCTCAGGCTGACTTGGAATTCACTATGGAGCCTCAGGGTGGCCTTGAACTCACAGCGATCCTCCTACCTCTCCCTCCCGAGTGCTGGGGTTAAAGGCATGCACCACCACCCGGCGACCTTGAACTTCTTAACCTCCTGCTTCCACACCTAGTGCTGGGATTATAGGTGTCTTCCAGCACATGAGTTTATGCTGTGCTAGATATCAAACCTGGGTCTCATGCATGCTAGATAAGCACTCTACCAACTGGGCTATATCCCCAGCCCCTCACCAATAGTTTCAAGATCAATACTAATATAGGACATCAAGTCAGTAATGAATTATGGTTTTTTATTTGCATGTATGGTGTGTGTGCGCTTGTGTCACTTTCTGCATTCACCTTATGCAGGTGGCTTGGGAATGGAACATGGCCAGCAGGCTTTGCTAGCAAGTACCTTTAACAGCAGAGCCATCTTTCCAGGCCCTGCATGATGGTTTTTAAATGAAATAAAGAGAAGTTAGGAAAAAATTTTACATTCAAGAATGATTCTGCCACCCTGAGACTACATAGTGAATTCCAGGTCAACCTGAGCTAGTGAGCTAGTGAGACCCTACCTTGGAAAAAAAAAAAAGGAATGATTCTGAATTGAGAGCTATTAGAAAACCTTGTGTAGGGTTTAATTACTTTAAACCTAAGGAAGAAAAGACAGTAACACTTCCTATGAGTGAATGATCGTCTACAAGCTCAAACTGAGTACTGGGAATAATTTCTACTTAGGTTGTTATCCGACCTAGAAGACTCTCTACCTCCTTCTGCTTTGCAAAAGTCCTCCTTAATCCTATAGTTTCATTTCGCCTTTCTGTCCTTTCTCTGCAAGCTGCTCCATGTGAACCCAGTTTCTCAGGCAGCACCAGCTTGGTAGCACACTAGTAATGGACTGCACCCGTAGGTTTAAGCACTTCATAGTGAGTATAGTCTGTGCTGTGTTCTGTACAGATGGGACTCCCTATGGTGGGCGTGGCCCACACCAACAGAGGTGTGCAGAGCACACCAGACTGAGGACTGCTGTTCCTACTTGGCAGGACCGTGTGCAGGACAGGCAGCATACTACAAAGAATGCTGGGTAAAAAAAAAAAAAAAAAAAGAATGCTGGGAGCCTGGGGAATATGCCTGCTTTCTACATTCTCAGAGAAAAGTACACTTTGGGAGTCCCAGGTGTCTCTCAGTAGCAGAAAGAGCTGGATCAAGTCCAGAAGCAAGTAATCAGATGGCTGGCGTCCAGCCAGCTTCTGGGCTGCTCACTGGGAAAGCCTGCTACTCCCCACTCAGCGCTGTTCCTATTAGTTCTACGGACAGGCGCAGAGGTAAGAGGATGCACAGGGCCAGCTGGAGTTAGGAGAGGTTAGAGCCCAGACTAAGGGCTTCTCAGGATTAGCTTCCTAGGTGAGCAGGTACCACTTTCAAGGGTACGTTCACATACACCACAACTGATATCCTTATTCTAATCCATCCAGAACTGCTATCACTCACAGTCTCAGCCTGATGCCACCCCACACAGTGGCCTTCCCTGACCACCCTCTCAAGTGGCCAGCCCAACCCCAGGATCAGCCACAGCCCTTTATCCGGCACTCACTCTGCTAGCAGCTGACTCCTGCACTATCTCTCCCGAATTCTACACGCCACCGGCTGCATAAGGGGAGGGGCTTCACTTAGCACAGCACCTCTGGCACCAAGACATGTCCCACAGAGGACCCCAGACACCTCTCGCTCCTTGTGTACAGCCTTTCCATGGCTCTGGATCCCCTTCAACAAATGAGCAGGAAAAAATGGCCTCAAGGTCCCAGAGAGAGAGACCACAGAGCTCAGCACACAAGCAGTCCACTGTGGTCATACCTTGTGGAGCCTCAAGACATTCTGGACGAAGAAGCGGTACGCGTTGTACCATGGGAGCAACACATCCTTAAGGACATCCCGCACGCCCTCCTCTTTAAAGCGGAGATTTTCTGCTCTCACTACAGGGGAATTGATCAGATATAACCTAGAAGAGGCAAAAGTTACATGAACAGTAAACTAAATATTACTCGACACTGAGGACAAGATTAAACTCCACACTTGTCCACAAAAGAGGAAAATTGTGAGTTCTCCCAAGGGTCAATTTAAAAGACACAGAGCTTTTTCTTTGCAAACAGCACCTAGCAAGTTATAAAGGGGTTTGCTACATATAATCCCAAACCAATATATACCACTGCACCAGGATCGAGAGGAATGACGTTGGCTTGGTCCTCACCAACAGCCACTTCCTCTCGCCCACGAACACTGCCTACATCCTCATCACAGGTGGACACGGGCTCACAAGAAGCAGCCTGCAGGGAGAGCAGTCTGCAATCTGGGTGACAGAGGCCAGGAATGCTGCTCCACATTCCACAGGATGACCCTCATGGTGGAGAACCCAGCACAAATGGACAACAGTACCAAAGACAAGTGTGATAGACAGCCTCCGCATGCACCAGGCCACGAGCACTGATTGAAGGTACACAGCTGTGGGCCTAAGCATTGATCTTACCTAGGATGTGGAGACATTTAAATAAGAATGCTAGGTATCTTTCAACCTTAACAGTATATGCCCATCTGAAGGAATGGCCCAACTTCTCTAAAACTTCTTCAATATTAATTTTTGTTGCACTTGCATAAATATAACTGATATGATTTTGTAAATGCAAAACTAAATTAAATGACAATTTTTTTTTTTTTTTTTAGTATCAATAAGGTAAGAACCAGAGAAAGGTGAGGGAGAGACAACCTGCATAGCCATGGAAGTCTTGGAAGGCTCAGGAAATTCAGAATAGTTCCTATTCCTCAAAAAGACATCTAGGTTTGAAAATGCCTTTATAATTGAGAAAATTATGCCTAGGGCTTAAAATCAGCAACTACAAAAATGCAACTCTCCATATAGAGACCCAGTGTTTAGAAGCATAACCATAAATAAAATCTAAAAATCATGACCAGTGGGACAGGAGACACTCACATAAAGACAGACAAATACACAGAAGGTAAAGAACCACGTTGTACCTGAGGGCATCAGCGCCATACTTATTGATGATTGAGACTGGATCTGGGTAATTCTTTTTCCGTTTGCTCATTTTTTGGCCATCACTTATAAAACAGAGAAAGCAGGTATCAGTAATACAGCCGATCTTTATCTACTTTTTTTTTTCTTTTGCATAAATGCAAAGGGGAAGGAGTAATTAACTTAGAGATGAGCTTGTGTTCAGGCACAATACTAATACTGTTTTGCTGACATTTGTAAAATCTTTTTTTTTTTTTGGTTTTACGAAGTAGGGTTTCACTCTAGCCCCAGGCTGACCTGGAATTCACTCTGTAGTCTCAGGGTGGCCTTGAACTCATGGCAATCCTAACCTCTGCTTTCTGAGAGCTGGGATTAAAGGGGTGTGCTACCATGCTAAGTTCTAAGATACACTGGAGAAGGAAGATGCCCTGGCATTGATTCCAGAGAGATGAACACTTATGCTCACTCAAAACACTGTATATGAAAGGTAAATTTTTTCTTTTTCTTTCTTCTTCCTCTTGTTTTTTTTTTTTTTTTTTTTTTTGGGAGATAGGATCTCATTCTAGCCCAGGCTGACCTAGAATTCACTATGCAGTCTCAGGCTGGTCTTGAACTCATAGAACTCCTCCCATTCACTATCACTAAACACTAGAAACAACCAAGGTGGAAGGGTGGAGCTGGCTTACAGCTCAGTGATAACACTCTAACCTAGTATGTACAAGGCCCGGGCTTGTCCTTGATCCTATATATATTTTGCTTGCCAATACGTAGACAACTTTCAAGGTGAGAAAAAAGGGCATGGGAATTGGAACTAGTCACTGCAGAGGGGAGCACCTGCCTCGCCAGGATGAGTCCATTTACAATCACATTCTTGAAAGGTGGTTGTCCAAAGAGGGCTGTGGCCAGAACTAGCAGAGTGTAAAACCTAAAAAACCAAAGGACAGTTCAATTAAAACAAAAGGAGTACAAGGAAAAATGTATTTACTTGCTGGCCAGAACTTGTATTTTTGATATAGTACATCTCCCTATAATCACATAAAGATGGTTTAGTCACATGAGGAGGGGTGAAAGATACAGATGCATGGCACCCACCATGCAAATTAGAGCCTCTGATTATAAAACAAAATGTACTTTAAAGCAAGTAACTGATATGCTGACCCTTTGTACTATGAGGACCTCCAGAAGTGGAGAAGCCTAGCCCTCATCGTGAAGGCCGGTGTGGTAAGCCACAGGCAGCACTTGGGGGCTCCTCAGGACTAGTTTCAGATAAAATCATACAGGACAATCTGATGACAAAAATACAAAATAGTACTTGTGCAAAAAGTCAAAAGAAGCCGGGCATAGTAGCGCACGCCTTTAATCCCTGCACTTGGGAGGCACAGGTAGGAGGATTGCCATGAGTTTGAGGCCACCCTGAGAATACATAGTGAATTCCAGGTCAGGGCTAGAGTGAGACCCTACTTCGAAAAACAAACCATCAAAAGATAGATTATAGGAACTCAGCAAATGCCTGTATTTTGTCAGCGAGCATGCATCTTACTCATGCAAAGCTGACATTCTTTGTCACGATGATAGGGGGACACTTGTTCTACTGCCTGACCTGTTCCTGCTGGCTTAGGAGTGATGTTCTTGTGTCACCCTGACACACTCTGCACTTCAACATCAAGGAGCACGAGCTTATGAAGAGGAGGACCCTGGGTTCTATTCTCCAATACTTATGTAAAGCCACATGCACAAAGTGGCACATGCATCTGGAGTTTGTCTGCAGTTGCAAGAGGCCCTGGTGTGCCTATTCTTTTTCTCTCTCCCTCTTTTTTTTTTTTAAACCCAACCACACATAGTTTATTTATTCATTTATTTATTTATGAGAGAAAGAGAGAAAGAAGCAGAGAGAGGGAGAGAGAGAGCTTGGGCACGCCAGGGCCTCCAGCCACTGTAAAAGAACTCCAGACGCATGCGCCCCCATATGTATCTGGCTTACATGGGTCCTGGAGAGTCGAACCCGGATCCTTTGGCTTTGCAGGCAAATGCTTTAACCACTAAGCCATCTCTCCTGCCCCCTCTCTCCCTCTTGCTTGCAAATAAATTTTTTTTTTCAGGGCTGGAGGGAGGGTGGTGGTTGGGGTAGGGTCTTACTCTAGTCCAGGCTGACCTGGAATTCACTATGCAGTCTGAGGCTGACTTTGTACTCACGGCGATCCTCCTACCTCTGCCTCTGGAATGCTGGGATTAAAGGCATGCGCCACCATGCCCAGCAATAAAAATTTTTAGAAAGAATGTTAAGGCTTAAATTCAGGAACTGCAAAAGCAGAAAACGACATGGACCATTCTCTAAACACAGGCCTGCACCAGCATTACACGTGAAAGTAAAATTACCTCATGGGCCAGAAAACCCATCTGTGGAAAGAAAATAACTGACCTTTTATAACTAACATGAGGGCACTGCCTAAAACTAATACCAAAATCTTCCTTACACACATATATTATTTTAATCTAGATTTGGAATATTAATTTATAAGGCCAGACTCAACTTCTGATCATATTTCCAACTACCTATGAAATTTTTAGCCCTAACCTATTACTGAAACATTATTTAAACACCTGTGTAAATAATTCAAAGTAAAAAAGATTGTGTGTACATTAAGTGTTTTACTTCATTTAAATTTCCAACTTAACATACAGACACATCAAAAAATGTGAACACAAACCATAACACTACAGCCCTGGTACAACAGGGGTAGCTACTCGAAAGACACTTTGTTGTCCATGCTGGGTGGCAGGGGCAGAGGCAGAACAGTCTGTCTTGTCTGCTGCAACCCTAACAGCAGATGCATGCAGGCCGAGTAAAAAACTTGCTCAATAAAATCAACATAAAACACTTGAAGAAAGAAGGGGCCTACCATCCTCTGGTCTGATCGATGCCTTCGGCAATGAAGTCTGCAGGGAAAGAATCCTCAAACTCCCTCTTGTTTTCAAACGGATAATGAACCTGAGCGTAGGGCATGCTGCCACTCTCAAACCAGCAGTCAAACACTTCAGACACACGCCTCAATGGTCCTTTCCCACAGCGCGATGGGATGGTCAGGTGGTCAATGCTAGAAAACAGAAAAGTAGTCACTTCTACCAAGTCCAAGCACAAGGGAACTTGCAGTTAAAGACCAACAGAAAATACAAAGCTCTGACAAAATCTGTGTGTGTCTACGTATTGGCAAGCAAAATATGCCATGGCCTGTGTGTGCAAGACAAGCTTGGGGTGTTGGTCTTCATCTTCCCCTTGTTTGAAGCAGGGCCCCTTTTGTTGTTTGCTGCTAAGAATGCCAGACTGACTAGCTGGGCTACCAGCTTTGGGGTTCTCTGGACTCGTCTCCTGTTGTGGACATGGTGGGATTGCGCTACTTTTGTCCAGCTTTACGTGAGCTCTGGGGATCCGAATTCCGGCCATTAGGGTTATGCAGCAAGTGCAAGTGCAAGCAAGCACTGAGCCACATCCCCAGGCCTCTGATTAGATATTAATGTACTACTCCACCATATTCTGGTCATTGAAGGACTACATACACAGTGGTGGTTTAAAAAGATTGTAACAGAGCTAAATAATTCCTTTCATTTAGTGGCATCACAGCGGCATTAATGTTTTGGCATAATGTGTTGTTCATGTGTTTGGTGATATAACAAACCTACTGTACATGTAGAAAAGCACAGCACATAAAACAATGCACATTTCAGAGTAATTAATGACGACAGTTAAGTGACCATGGAATTAGCTTGTTTTTTGTTTTGTTTAGTGTTGAGAGAGTGTCATGTAGCTCATCTGGCTTCTAACTTATTACACAACCGAGGATGGGCTTGGCGTCCTCAGTTTCCTGCTTCCCTCTCCCGAGCGCTGGCACTGCAGCTGTGCGCCATCACACCCGGCTTTTATGATACTGGATTTGGAGTACGCTCCTGCAGCTACTGCAAAAAAGCTTCCAGCCTCAACAACTCTTCTTTTTTTTTTTTTTTTTTTGATGCTGGGAGCTGAACCCAGGGCGTGGCACTTGCTACACATACATGCCAACAATGAGCTAAACCCCTAACCCTCACTTATATCTTGTTAGCATCAATAGGCCACACAGGGATTGATGGTCAGTCAGGTGTGGACAATCTTTTGACAGTGTGAAATGACATTATCATCTACAATGTCCACAATCGAGAATGGCACAATCCGGTTACCAAAAAAAAAAAAAAAAAAAAACAACCCACAATTTTGTTTGTAATTTTGTATTGGCCACATGTTGGACAAGCTGGATCTTGGTTTGTGCAAGCACACACACTAGGCTGTTTCTATAATGGTACAACTGTTTAATGATGTACTTCTCAGAACATATCCAGTGGTTACACATAATTACATATGCATTTGCAAAAGGAAATGGCAGCTGTTCTCAAAGGCTTTCAGAGAGCAGCACTAGGAGCCCTCATTCTAAAGGTCATACTTGAAAGGCATCTACCGTCTCATACACAGGAGACACATCACCACAATTGGACGTGACTCATCAACAAAGTAACAGACCAGTAACAGTATTTTTGAAGTGCAGACCTGTAATTGTGTCTTATCAGGATGACAGAATTGAAGTGAATCAGATGTTCAGAACTTACCTCTCTCTGTGGAGATCTGAGACTTTTGTTCCTGACAGTTCTTCAAGTTCTGCCATTGACCCAATGCAAACTACCTGTCAAAAACAAAGTTAAAAGCAAGAACTCCTGAGAGCCAGCGAGACCACGCGAAGCTAATGTGCGTGCATGTTTACTGTGCTTGAACCCTATCTGCACAACAAGAAGTAGGTGAGTGCTGAGGGATGGTGCTAAGTGGACCGCCTTGAATGAGGATCATGTGACGGGGCCACTGCAGCAGGGTTGGCTGTGGATCCTCACCCGAGAAGCTCTGCTACCCAGAGGCATCCATGCTTCTTTCTTTCTTTCCCTTCCCTTCAGTCCTAAAAAGCCTTTTGATTCAGCTCCCTCACTGTCGCTTTTCAGAAGCCTATGGGAAATCTACTAACCCTGGGGTGCTGTCGCGCATGCCCTCTGCAGCACTCGAGGCACTGGACAGAGGTCCTGGCACAGACATACGTCCACCTCCATAACATGTCCATACACACAATTTTACAAGTTAAAGGTATGCACTGCTTGGGCACAACTCTTTTCCCTCAAGTTTCTCTTTCTCATTATTTTTCAGGTCAGATTAACCTTAAGTTAACCCTACAACTGAATATGGTGCTGGGCAGGGAAAACAGAGCACCACAAGAAATAACATTTAATGCGTGTGGATTTCCCTGAGAAACATACAAACGGTACACAGAAGGAAAAAAAATTAAAGCTATATTCAAGTAAATTAAAAGGTAAAACTCTAAAAACAAATTTTTATCTGATATTACCATTCTAGGGAGGAATAAGAGAAAAAAGGATGAAATAAGAAAGGAGAAAAGAGCTAGGCATGGTGGCTCATGCCATTAATCCTAGCATTTGGGAGGCAGAGGTATAGGAGGATCACCATGAGCCATGAGCTCAAGGCCACCCTAAGATTACATAGTGAGTCCCAGGTCAGGCTGGGCTACAGTGAGCCCTTACCTTGAAAAACCATAAAAGAAAGAGAGAGAAAAGAAAAAGGATGCCATATTGTTGTACACTATACCAAGTACTTTAGCAAAGTTAACACAGGGACATGCAGCCCTGCCTCACCTCCTCAAAGTCGTCACTGACCCACAGCGGGATGGGGGTGCCCCAGTATCTGTTTCTGGAAATTGCCCAGTCACGTGCCTCTTTCAGCCAATTTCCAAACCGTTTTTCTCGCACAAATTCTGGGACCCTGCCACAAACAGATTAGATCAATTACCAGTCATGTAAGAGCATTACTAGATACAATTCTAAGTCACATCCACAGGGCAAGCCTTCATGGAAGTGCTAAGTGCATGCTGGGAGGCCGTCTTCTGCACATGTAGCTGTCTATGCAGCCACCGAGGACCCAAGCCCTCTTGGCCAACTGCAGTAACCAAAAATGTCTGACAAGCCACCCTGTCTCCAGCCAGCATCCTTCCATTCAATTCTAGTGGTCATTACCCACAGAATGGTGGCTTTACCAGAACTTATTAACAAAGGCTCCCAGTGGGCTGGATGGTTATAGCTATGGTGTGGCCTGTCTGCCTTCTCTGTGGCCATCCCTGGCCTTGTACATTAAGCTCCAGCAGTGAGACAAGCATGCAGCACCTCACCTAACGGTTCCTGAAGAGCCCCCCTCTGACAGGCAGCCTTCCTTCCCTAGACCACCCCTCCTATTCCCAACACTTGTCTTGCTTCTGAGTAGACAATGGCTCCTTATCCCTTGAAGATTAGCTCTGCAGGCATCCTTTCCAAGCACAAGGTTGAGTCAGGACATGTCTAGGCTCCCAAATGCCCCCTCTTCTTTTAGGCATTGTAGCCACTGACTTTTGATTGGCTTATACGTCTACAGAATCTCATAGCTATCTTATCAAGACTACACCTAGTACCTAACACAATTAGGGACCTAATGAGGCTCTCTAACATTGAAAATCGAAAACCTCTTTTTTGAGAAATGAGGACTACTTTGCTAGGAAATACTAGAAAGCTATAGTTTATAATCATTTCCTTTACTGCCCTCAGGTTTTTCCTATTCTTCCAAAACCAAATATAGTTGGCTTTTTTTATTAAAGAAAAAAAAAAAGATGACTTGGATCCTGGAGGGAAACAAACCTTCTGTGCTTGGGCTTCTCCATAAGCCAAGGGCAGGGGGGAGGGGTGGGAGATACCATCTACTCTAGGAACTCAAGCATTACAAGTAGTTAACTATAAATGGTTTTGGCAGATAAATCCTAAAATAATATTTATCCTGAAAATGATTAAAATTAATAGATTCTCAATATAGCCACAGTATTTTCTAAAGTCATCCCATCCTGTAAATTATGTAAGTGGTACTTGCCTATTTGTGTTGGTATGGACAAAGAAAAATACTTCCTTACATGTTATATCATAAAAAAGGACATTACTTCTGTTTATAATTTTATCTTCCTTATACAAAGAACAGAAAGAGCTATTTATCACAATAATCAGATGGCTATCATTTGGAGGGAGTATAAACCGTACTTATTAATTACACACAAAGGACAGTATGGAGGCGCACACTTGTGCTCACCAGTAGCACAGGTCATTGTTCTTCAGTAGCTGGTCCACCATGTGCTCCACTCGCACAAACCAGCTGGGCACCGACTTGTAAATGAGGGGAGTGTCTGACCTGAGGGAGGAGAAACGCAGTTACAGCTACTCAGATGGAAACACTTGGGTGCCCAGGGCAAGACCGACTTTTTTTTTTTTTTTTTTTTTTTTTTGGTTTTCCGAGGTAGGGTCTCACTCTAGCTCAGGCTGACCTGGAATTCACTATGTAGTCTCAGGGTGGCCTCGAACTCATGGCGATCCTCCTACCTCTGCCTCCCGAGTACTGGGATTAAAGGCGTGCGAGACCACGCCCAGCTAAGACTAACTTTTAATAATTAGCATCACTGCCACTTACTCAGCCTTCTGCTGATTTTTTGTTGTTGTTGTTTTGTTTTGTTTTTTGTTTTTCAAGGTAGGGTCTCACTCTAGCCCAGGCTGACCTGGAATTCACTATGTAGTCTTAGGTTGGCCTGGAACTCATAGTGATCCTCCTACCTCTGCCTCCTGAGAGTGCTGGGATTAAAGGCGTGTGCCACCACACACAGCATTTTTTGTTTTTTTCAGGTAGGGTCTTGCTTTAGCCCAGGGTGACCTGGAATTCACTATGTAGTCTCAGGCTGGCCTCAAACTCACAGGGATTCTCCTACCTCAGCCTCTTGAATTCTAAGATTAAAGGTATGTGCCACCATGCCTGGCCTGAACATCTGAGTATTTACAGCATGATTTTATATTAACCCTGACATTATTAAAACCTATTCAATAAATTCCACCATAAAATTTCAGAGATATTTATCATCTTTGAAAAGTGGCTACAATATTAAACAAGATTTATAAGTTTATTCTTCTCACATAACTCCTGAGGAAAGAAATAACTTGATACATTCATAGAACTCTTCTAAAAAAGAAACAAGAGAACAATTTCCAAACACTAAATCTACAGGATACCTGCTTTATTAAAAATTAAGCTTGTAACTTGGGTATCCAGGTGTCCAGCCCTTCAGGGTGTGTTCAGAGCAGTTTTAACCCTAGTAGTTCACGTTATTAGTGGTTTCTTTTCTGCTTGGATCTACGAAAGGGAGCCAGTTTCTTCCACCACTGACAGAACGTCCCCTGGCTCTGTAAGCCTGAAATAAACCCCTTTCCTCCCATGAGCTATGTCTGTGTGCTGGTTTGTCCTAGCAACAAGAAGCTGACAACACCACCACCCAAGAGTCTGCCTCCTTAAGTATGAAGGTCTGAGCACATGCAAGTACTCCCACAAATCTGAAGCTCCAGTTACAAGAGCCTGTGTCTCCTCTCACCTCCAGCAGAAAGGGTAGCTGTGAGTGAAGGTGCTAGCAAGCAGAAGTCGGCCTTGTTCCTTCAAAGTCCTAATAATATTTTTGTCAGCATCCTGTTAAAAGATTTTTAATCTGGTCATTAGAACACCCTAATATACTTAATAGCAATATAATTACACTACTCAAATCTGACTTTTTTAAAAAAATGAATGAAATATGTGTTCTTTAAAAATATCTGTTCAGGCTGAGCACGGTGGTTCATGCCCTTAATCCCAGCACTTGGGAGGTTGAGGTAGGAGGATAGCTGTGAGTTTGAGGCCAGCATGAGACTACATAATGAATTCCAGGTAAGCCTGGGCTAGAGTGAGACCTTTCATTTAAAAAGAACAAAACAAAAACCTCAAACCAAAAATATCTGCTCAGGGGGCTGGGGATGTAGCTTGCTTATTAGCATGTACGAGCTCCTGGGTTTCATTCTCAGCATCAAATTAAAAAAACAAAAAACTGCCTGGTGTGGTAACACACGCCTTTAATCACAGCACTCAGAAGGCAGAGGTAGGAGGATCACTGTGAGTTCAAGGCCACCCTGAGACAACATAGTGAATTCCAGGTCAGCCTGAGCTAGAGTGAGACCCTACCTCAGGAAAAAAAAAAAATATATATATATATATGCTATTCATTTTTAGCCACAAAATACTTTTTAAGTACATTCCATAACACTTAAGGTGGTGATGTTTTCATCAAAAATGATTACCTCACAAGGCTGCTGCTTGACAAAAATCAGAGTGTAGTTTTTCTGATTCCTACTGATGGAACTATAGCAGGCTTCCTCAAAAGATATTCAGTACTGAGTGTAGTACATACCTATCTTTGCTAAAATTATGTGCTTAAACAAAAAACAACTTCTATAGTAATTAAAAAAAAAAAACCTGGTGAAATACGTTTGATGAAACCAGCATCCTTCTATGTCACATGGACTAACAGACCTTCACATATTGTCCCCTGAAGTGTGTCACTTCTTCTGTGAAGCAGCCTGAAGCATCCACAGGGCAAATAGGGTGGGAGTCCTTCTGAATAATGTTGAAGTCCATACAGACCCGATAGTCATCCTGAGAAAAGGCAAAGGGGGAAAGGAGCGAAGAATGAGTCTAGGTATTTGGGTATGGGCAAACAGGAAAGCGTGAGGTGACAGATCCAGAAGAGAACTTTTTAATAGTCTAATATATCCATCTAATCAACCTTCTACTCCTAGTGGGAGGTGACTTAATTACCACTTAAAGAATCAAAACCTCACACCTGTGATCCTCTACCTCAGTCTTCTCAACTGATCATGACAGAGATGACATACATGAATGTTTTAAAACTAAACTAAATTTGATTTGTAAAATAATACATGCACATCTGAAAAACAAAAGTACCTACAACTGTAAGGCACAGCCTATTTAGTATTGTATGACATTTGATGTACATATGGCTTTGCATCCTTTGTACTCCGAAGTAGGAAAACATGGAATTCAACTCAAGGTATTCCCTATTAAATAAGTCAGCTGCATCGCAGATTGATAGCTTCCCTAGGTCGCACCTGATACTTCAGAAGTGCATCTGAAGAGTGTTACTAGTGACAGCTCCATGCCAGGTGATGCTGTGAGCACGCTACCACAAGGTTCATTTATCCTTAACTATGATGCCGCCAGAAAGGCAGATAGGTGAGGCGTACTAGGGCTTCGACAGTCTGAAATGGCTCAGGATTTGGCCCACTTCTGGAAATTGGCTCAAGTAGGATGGGAACTGCTCGTTTTCTGTGCCATGTTGGGGTCATGAGTCAGAAACCAGCCTGACTTCATGGTCTAGACCTGAATGTGGAGCCTGATAAGACAGATGACTCAGAAGCACGTGACAAGTGGCTGCCGACATGCACTTTTACAGAAATACATTCACAAGATAATGCTACTCACAGCACCGAAGTAAGGAGCCTGGTGTACAACTCCCGTGCCTTCTTCATCCCTCACATAGTGGTCCACAAGCACAGTGAATGCACCGTTCTCTTTACACTGGAAAAGATGGTTGGAAGGGGTCAGGATGAAAGATTATGGAACCAATAAGCCTTTAACAGAAAACACCTTTTAACAGTGCTGTAGTGGCATAAGGGTTACTGTAGTAACCAAAACTTTCTGACTGGTTAGAGAAGTTTCTGTTTGTGGACAGTGATAACTACTTAAGAGACTGAAACTCACTGAGTGACAAGAATAACGAATCTTGAGAACTCCATATTAAATGAGACATCTCTATCGTCCCCACTGCTATTGCATTCAAGACTTCATAGTAACTGTTGTAACCTTCACAAGATCCATTAAGATTTTGCCATGGATGATGGAAAAGGGCACAAGTTCTCATGTCTCCTTGACACATCTAGCATTGGATGTTTTATTCTGAGTACTATGTGAAATTTATAAATCAAAAAAATCTCCCTGGGTATACATTAAGGAATAAAAAACATACATATGTAAATCCAATCAAAATTAATGTAATTTCTTCTATAACTTAGGATAAAATTATAAAGTCTCCATATAATATTTAATATTTTGAGACAGAATCACATGTAGCCTGGGCTGGCCTCAAACTTGCTATGTGGCTAAGACTGGCTTTGAATTCCTGAGCCACTTGCCTCTACCTCTTTTTGAGTGCTAGGAATATAGGCATGCGCAACCATAACTAGCTTTCATGATTCCAACTAATTAAAACAAAATTTAATTTCTTAATAACAGTAAAGCAGACATGGATTCAAGCACACTTGCAGGAACAATATAATAAGGTCACATATATTCCACTCATCTCTTCAACTCCCATTATGAAAGAAATTGCTGTTAAAAGCCATTATGTAGTAGTCCCTAAACTTACCTTTATAAAATAGTCGAACAAGGGCTTGTATTTCTTGCCTTTGAGAGAGGCACCAGGAAACCTTAAAAAGAAGACAAATTCACAATTAAGTTAAAAATGAAAATAATGAAGCTACAGCCAAAAACCAGTCACCACAAATACGGTGATCAATCAAACCTATCAAAGCAGAAATCGTACACTAAATCAGACTGCCAACAGGCCTGCCATAGCTCAGGGTACATTGTGGAAAAGGGGGTAGAATGATTTTAAGAGCCACAGATTGGATAGGAATACCTTGAGACACAGTTTCCATCCCTATTCTCTCCAGTCTACTCCACTGGGACTAAGGCCTTCCTGACCCCACAGTGAGTATCATAACCCCACTGAGGAGAGCCAGGGTAATAGGAGCTAGGGCAAGGGGATACAGAGTATTGCCTATTATCTATAAAAGTTAAAAAAAAAAAAAAATATATATATATATATATATCAAACCCGGGCATGGTGGCTCACGCCTTTAATCCCAGCACTTCAAAGGCAGAGATAGGAGGATTGCTGTGAGTTCAAGGCCAGCCTGAAACTACACAATAAATTCTAGGTCAGCCTGGGCTAGAGGTAGATCCTACCTCAAAAAACCAAACCAAAACAAAACAAAAACACCAAACAAACAACAACAAAAACAGTCAGCATTCCCTCTGGTTGCATGTGTCAGTCACAAATGCAGGGATGTATGACTACATACTTACTACCTAAAACTCACCTTGAATAATACAGCTTAAGGCTAAAGAGGCCCCACAGATACGTACAACTATTTGAACAATCACCTTTCAAGGATCTCATAGTCACTCTCCACCTTGTAGAGGGCAGATAATCTGGCTTCCATTAAAATCAGCAATTTTCCTCTGGCAATGTCTGTGAGGGCAAAAGGAAAGGAGGGCCATCATTGCTCAGGGTGGAAGACATGTTACCAGGCTGACTTCTTTTGCTGAGGCACTTCTGGGCCACCTGTACCTAGATGGTGCCCAGGACTCACAGGGAACACAGCAAAGAATGCTCTGTAGCATTAAGACAAAACACCAAGGGCAGTAAAGCAGCTGCCAGTTGTTACTAGATGTATCCACATCTATTTTAAGAAAATTAATCTTTAAAAAAAATTTTAAGGGCTGGAGAGATGGCTTAGCGGTTAAGGCATTTGCCTGCAAAGCCAAAGGACCTCAGTTCAATTCCCCAGGACCTAAGTAAGCCAGATATACAAGGTGGTGGATGTGTCTGGAGTTTGTTTGCAGTGGCTAGAGGCCCTGATGTGTCCATTCTCTCTCTCTCTCTGTCTCTTTCTCTCTCAAATAAATAAATTGATTAATTAATTAAAAAAATTTAAAATATTTTATTTTGCCTCTAGCTACTGCAAATGAACTCCAGATGCATGCACCACCTAGTGTGTCTGGCTTTACACAGGTACTGGGGAATTGAACCTGAGTCCTTAGGCTTCGCAGGATAGAGCCTTAACCACTAAGCCATCTCTCCAGCCTGGATATTAATCTTTATTTTATCCTTATAGAAATGAATATTTAAAAGCCAACATCAACAACCCTTGTAGCTCATAAAGTCAAGGTGCTTGGAATCTCACCCCCTTAGGTATTTTCATTTCAGTGTTTACTCATCAAGATATTTTTTTCTATCCAACTAGAATCTTCACTAGGTTTCACTTTATGGCAGTATCACAGGTCATTTCTTTTTCTTTTTCTTTTTTGGTTTTTTGAAGTAGGGTTTCACTGTAGCCCAGGCTGACTTGGAATTCACAAATTCACTGGAGTGTCCTTGAAGTCATGGTGATCCTACCTCTGCCTCCTGAGTGCTGGGATTAAAGGTATGTGCCACCACACCTGGCTTCAGAATGAAACTTTTAAAAAGTTATCTTTGGAGCCAGGCGTGGTGGCGCACAGCATTTAGTCCTGGCACTTGGGAGGCAGAGATAGGAAGGTCACTGTGAGTTCGAGGCCACCCTAAGACTACATAGTGAATTCCAGGTCAGCCTGGGCTAGAGAGAGACCCTATCTCGAAAAACAAAAACAAAACAAAACAAAACAAAAGTTATCTTTGGGCTGGAAAGATGGCTTAGCAGTTAAGGTGCATGCCTGCAAAGCCAAAGGACCTAAGTTTAATTCCCCAGCATCCACGTTAGCCAGATGCACGGGTGGCGCATGCATCTGGTGTTTGTTTGCAGCAGCTCAGGCCCTGGTGCACCAAATCTCTCTGTCTCTTTTTCTCTCAAATAAATAAATAAAAATTAAAAGTTATCGTTTTCTTGTTACCTTTCTTTTTGGTTTTGAGACAGGATCTTGCTATGTTGCCCAGGCTGGATTTAAACTCAGGATGCCTCAGTTTTCTGTGTTTGCTACTACACCTGCTCCAAGAGGCAATCTTTAGGATTAAAACTGTTGTGAATCAATTTTTTGTTGTTGTTGTTGTTTTGTTTTTCAAGGTAGGGTCTCACTCTAGCCCAGGCAGACCTGGAATTCACTATGGAGTCTCAGGGTGGCCTCAAACTCATGGCAATCCTCCTACCTCTGCCTCCCAAGTGCTGGGATTAAAGGCATGCGCCACCACGTCCGGCCAAATTTTTTTTACTCCAGAAAGAAATTTATGTTTCCATATTTTCCCAAAATTAAGAGTATCTTATCCATATTAATCACAAGTAACTAGGACAATACTCACCTTTAATCTTCACATATTGTATATCTGGATTAACACATAGGGCAAGGTTACTAGGTAGAGTCCAGGGAGTGGTTGTCCAAGCAACTAAGGATATATTTTCATCTTCCTCCAAAGGGAAAGTTACATATACTGAAGGATCTTGAACATCCTGAACCAAATTGAGAGAAAGTACTGCTCTACGAATCCATACAGACACAGTAAAAATAAACTAATCCCAAAGAGGACTAAAATGACTACATTTTCAGAGCTCTTAAAATATGCTCTGCAGGCTGGAGAAATGACTTAACGGTTAAGGTGTTTGCCTATGAAGCCAAAGGACCCAGGTTAATTCCCCAGGAGCCACGTAAGACAGATACACAAGGTGGCACATGCATCTGCAGTTTGTTTGCAGCAGCTAAAGGCCCTGGCACACCCATTCTATCTGTCTCTCATGAGTTCGAGGCTACCCTGAGACTACCTAGTGAATTCCAGGTCAGCCTGAGCTACAGTGAGACCCTACCTCGGAAAAAAAAAAAAAAAAGTGTGACTTTTTACTTTTTTTTTTTTTTTAAAAAAAAAAAGGCCTGCATTTGTTTTTTAGTTTTGTTTTTAACACAGTCTCACTGTAGCCCAGGCTTGCCTGGAACTATAGCCTAGCTTAGTCTTGAATTCAGAGATTCTCCTATCTCAGCCTCCTGATTATTTCCACATGAGATTTTTTTTGCAACATTTGAGAAAAAGATCCCAGTAATTACATTAGAAATTATAAATATGAAACTTTTGTTGTTGTTGGGTGTGCGTAGTGGTGCATGCCTTTAATCCTAGCACTCAGAAGGCAGGGGTAGGAGGATCACCATGAGTTTGAGGCCAGATTGGAGCTACATGGTGAATTCCAGGTCAGTCTGGGCTATAGTGAGAACCAGATCACAAAAGAGAAAACTTTTTTTTTTTAATGTGGATGATGTATGTATGTGTGAGTAGCATGTCGTATGTATGCACATGTGTGTGGACACCACAGCAGAATGTTGGGTGTCCTCCTATGTGTTTCCCTGAGACAGAGTCACTGGTTCCAGAGCTTGCTGATTTCATGAGCCCAAGAGGTTCCCTTCTCTGCTCCCCACAGGACTGGGGTTATCAAAATGTGTGGCCCAGCTGTTTACATGGGTGCTGGGAAGTCAAATTCAGAGCCCCATCAGGCCTTCATGCTTGCACAGCAACTGCTCTTACTCACTGAGACATCTCTTCAGCCCCAAATATTTTAAGGTATTTGGTAACCTTTTAAAATAATGTATCCAGAGAAGCTGAGGGGTGGTGGCACACCTTTAATCCCGGCACATGGGATGCTGAGGTAGAAAGATCACCATGAGTTTGAGGCACGACTGGGCTACAGAGTGAGTTCTAGGTCAGCCTGTGCTAGAGTGAAAATCTTGCCTCAAAACGGGGGAAAAACTCACCTGTGGGAAAAAGGGGAAAAATTCCAACTCATTTACCTATGTAACATCAGAGAAACCTGACATGTAGGACACTGCCAATGTGCTGGCCTATTCCCCTTACACAACAGTGTCACGAATCAGGGAGAGGCTGAGGAGCTAGTTCAGATTAAAGAAGGCTGGAAACATAGCAGGTGAAGGAAGCCCATCACTTAGGAGTTTCTTTTGCTTCAAAGGGCATTACTGGAACAATTAGAACCCCAATTAGCTACATATTATGAACCAGACATGGTGGCTAACGTCTGTAATCCTAGCACTAAGGAAGCTGAAGAAGGAAGAGTAAGATTTCAAAGCCATGTTGGGCCACACAGAGAAACCCTTTCTCAACAAAAACAAATTAAGAAGGAAAGTCTATTTTCACATGCCACAAGCTAGTAACAATGTCGACCTTTTGGAACTATTGGAAGGTTTCCTCCAGTATTTCAATTTATATCTCAATTTACTTACACTTTCCTTGACCTTTTCCCATTAAGAAGATATTTCCCTATTTACAAATGAACATAACTTTTGAGAATTTCTTAAGAATACTATCATAGCGGCTGAGCAGGTAAAAATATTGTTGCCCTAGAGAAACGCCAACATAAAAGCACAAGGCTCCATCATAAAATGTTCAACTGCTTATGAAAAATGGACTGTTTGTCAAAACAACTCTCTACCGTCTATAGAATTATTAAATTGTTTGTCATCTCTAGATATGGCAAAGTATGGAACCTTGTAACATTAGAATGCGCAAACACCTCTACCATACCAATGACAGTGACTGCTTGCATTAAGGAACATAATGCAATTCAGCATTGCCATTTAAAGTCTCTTGCAAACACCTGTAACAAATGACACTACAAAGTCCCACATAAGGCATAAAATCACCAAAAGCAGTGACCCTGAAGAACCAGTAACTGGAGGAAAGTATGCCAGAGCTGGATTTCTTAAAAGAAAGAGGTATAACAATTTAGTAAAAAAAAAAATAAAAAATAAAAGAGCAAAATACATGATAAAATGAGTGGGGGGGGGGGATCTCTCATTTTAATTTTAATAGGGACCCTGATGCAATGACTAGCAATGTCATCAACACTCAGTAGTGAGCAACAGACATTTCACACTGGGAACACTCACCCTGATCACAGCCACTCATCATCCATCGTATACAAAGCCAGTGCTGAAAGAGAAGTGGGCATTCCACGTACCTTGTAATTCTGGTTTGATTCAAAGTTAGAAAGTGGAGTGCTGCATGCAGTAGAGAAGGGCATGACTTTCACACCTCTGTACACAAGGCCTTTATCATACAGTTGTTTGAAGACCCACCTGGCAAATTAATATATGGAACTTTACAAATACATAGCCAAAAAACCCATCTGCTCAAATGCAAACATTCCATTTCTAAAAAAGGTTTTTGTCAGACAAAGACATCATTTGGGGGCTTGCTGGTAAATCACAGTATTAATGTCCAAATGTAGATAATGAAAGGGCTACTACCAAGGCTGAAGATGAAGCTTAGTACTCGAGACAGCATGTTTGAGGCCTTGGGTGTGACAACAAGCAACACACACTCCCAGTGTCTACCAAGGTAAGATGGTCGTAACAAGACAGACAGTTAGCTGGGTTGGGGAGATGGTTTAGTAGTTAAATGTGCTTGATTGCAAAGCCTGCCACTCAGATTCGATTTCCTAGTAACCATATAAATAAAGCCAGGTACAAAAGTGGTACATGTATTTGGAGTTTGTCTGCAGTGACATGAGGCCTTAGCACACTCATATTCTTCGTCCTCTTTGAAAAAAGAAAAAAAAAAGAAAAAAAAAAGATAGGCAATTGGGTATGATGGATCAAAATAGTTGAAGGCAAACACTAGACCATCCTGAACAAGCAGCAAGTTCCTAATGATGTAAATCTGTTTATTTCAGCATATATACTTACATTAAAATTCTTAGTGATATCAAAATAACATTTTTTTACCAACATAACCATAGCTAGCATTCTGGAACATTTCCTTTAGGTTTTTGATATATTGATTGAATTTCATTATGACATGAAGATTTATAATAGCAATTTAAAAAGCGTAAACCAGACTGGAGAGATGGCCTAGTATTAAAGCATTTGCCTGTGAAGCCAAAGAACCCAGGTTCCAGTCCCCACGACCCATGTAAGCCAGATGCACAAAGTGGCGCATGCATCTGGAGTTCATTTACAGTGGCTGAAGGCCCTGGCATGCCCATTTTCTCTTTCCCTCTTTCTCTCTCTCAAATAAATAAGATAAAAAATTTAAAAAGTATAAACCACTAGGATTAGGCTAATCACTTATAGTTAATTAAAAGATTTATTTTTATGTATTTATTTATTTTCATTGCCACTGATGTCCTTGAACTCCTTATGCTTCTGCCTCTACCTCCTGAGTGCTGAGATTACAAGGATTTACTATTTTGGTCTCTCTGCCTCCCTGAATGGCATAGGATATTCTGCTTGGAAAGGGAATTTGTGTGTACAGTACGTGAAGTGTGTTGTGTAATATCTGCATGTGTGTGTGAAGATGTGTGAGCCCAGTGAGCACCTGTGCGGAGGCCAGAGAATGCCAGATGTCTTCCTCTATTGCTCATGCATGTGAACTTGAGAATTCTACTACTTTTTAAATTCATCATCAGTCTAGATGCCTTATGTATATGCCACATGCTCCTTAAGAACAAGCATTATTGGGAACCCCCCCCCCCAGCCCCATGTGCTAGGGATCAATCCCAGGGCCTTATCAAACAAACAAAAACCTCTTGAGGACCTGGAGAGGTGGCTCTGTGGTTTAAGGAACTGTTTGTAAAGCCTGCCAGCCTAGGATCAATTTCCCAGAATGCATCCTACATTAAGTCAGATACAAAAAGTGGCACATGTACACGCAGATACACACAAGCACAAATAAATAAAAAATAAAAAATAGCCGGGCATGGTGGCTCACACCTTTAATCCCAGCACTTGGGAGGCAGAAGTAGGAAGATCACAGAGAGTTCGAGGCCACCCTGAGACTACATAGTGAATTCCAGGTCAGCCTGGGCTAGAGTGAGACCCTACCTCAGAAAAACCAAAATAAATAAATAAATAAATAAAAACTTCTTGACATGGGACGATTTCTATTCTTTTTTTTTTTTTTTTTTTTTTTTAGTTTTTCGAGGTAAGGTCTCACTCTAGTCCAGGCTGACCTGGAATTCACTATGTAGTCTCAGGGTGGCCTTGAACTCATGGCGATCCTCTTACCTCTGCCTCCCAAGTGCTGGGATTAAAGGCGTGCACCACCACGCCCGGCTTGATTTCTATTCTTTATCTACATAATGATGCAGAAATATTAATTCACTTGAGTACAGGTTGCTCGTCAACCTACAGGGGCTCTTATGCACTATAGAATTATGTAGACCCTCCTATAGTTCTCAAATATCTGAATTCAAAAATAATACCTGTTCCAAAGACAAATAATTGTGAACATAAAAATAAACTAATTTGGGAGTGGGGAGATGGCTCAGTGGTTAAAGGCACTTTACTGCAAAGCCTCATGGCCTAGGATTCTTCAGTGCCCACATAAAGCCAGACGTACAAAGTGGCACATGCACTGGAAGCTCATTTGCAGTGGTTAAGAGGCTCTGGCATGCCCATATTTTTTCTTTCTCTGGTTGCAAATAAATAAAGTATTAAAATATAAAACAAAGAAACAAAACACAACAAACTAATTTACAGTAACACACCTCTCCTCTGACCAACTTGGGAGAATAAATATTCACCATACTTGTTTTAGATGATTTTAAATAAACCTACCAGACCGATTCCATGAATTGTGGATACAGAGTTTTGTAGTCATTGTCAAAGTCAATCCATCGGCCAAGTCTGCTAACAGTAGACTTAAAAAAGAGTATTAGAGTTATGTTAGAAAATGGTATTTGTTATTGTATGCCAATGTATTTTTTTACTTTATTGTTTGTTTTTTTGAGGTAGGATCTTGTTTTAGCCCAGGTTGACCTGGAATTTACTATGCAGTCTCAGGCTGGCCTCAAACTCACAGCAATCCTCCTCTATCTGCCTTGGGGATTGAAGGCATGCACCACCATGCCCACTGTTTTTGTTTTGTTTTTTCAAAACTTTTATTGTCACTACAGCCAATGGTTCAAGTATATCTATAATTACAACAATACATGAGGTTAAAAAACAGGTTTTTAAACATTTATCTCTTATGCAAAGATACTGTTGTTTACAAATATAGATATATATTTATTTATGTAGCTATGGTTTTTCTTTTTGGTTGTAATTTATGTTTTTTGAGCTAGGATCGCACCATGTTTATCTGACTGGCCTGGAAGTTGCTATGTAAACCAATCAAACCAAACCAACCTCCCCACCAACAAAATCTATATCCTCATATTGGAACATCGTAGTAAATATATTTGTCTCAACAGTGTGATGCTAGTCACATACTGTGGGACTGTGAGGAGATTAAACATGAAAGACAAACTAAACCAAGAAATCAAAACAAGACAGTCTAGCTTTAGCTAACAAGGCTGAAGTGGAAGCAAAGGCCCTTTCTCGAGCCTCACAGTATGAAGCGGAGTCAGCTTCCTTATGTCACAACCTCACATGGACAGCTAGGTTTTTTACTTCATACAATGAACAAAGGACCTTAAGTCATTTCAACTCCCATTTCAAAACTAAGCTTCCTGTTCATCCTTCTGAGAATAACCCAGCATACCTTCCACTCAGTAGAGTATCTCATCACGATTGCTCGGCACTGGTTATTATACTCTGCAATCCCCATTTTGGCCACATCCTCTGGCCCTCGGATTCCCAGTGTCTTATCAATTTCATATTCCTAAAAATTTGACGTAAGATTGTTCACAATTCTGCTTTATGAAACAAATACAACTAAGAATGCAGAAAGCAAAATAGCTTTAAACAAAAATCACAAGATCTAAAGATAAAAATAATAATAATATGGAAATGAAGTAGAAGGAAAAATGTGACATGCTTATAAATAATCTCACTATTATACATTTGGAGACTCAAAACATACCACAGGTAAGCCATGACAATCCCATCCAAATCTTCTGTCAACATGAAACCCACTCTGGTGAGCATATCTTGTAACTATATCTTTAATTGTCCCTGCAAGGATATGTCCATAGTGAGGCAATCCAGTTGCAAAAGGAGGTCCGTCGTAGAAGGTAAATCTAACAGAGATAATAAAAATATATTAGATAATCTTAAAATAGCAAGCATAAGGGACGTTTTTCTAAAGTAGCTAATAGTAAAATGTTTAGGAGGCAGCAAAACTAGGAAATTCAGATAAAAGGCAACTAGTTATGATATAGGTGGGGAGACTGCCTTTCAATTATCCATTCATTTATTTTCCCCAATAAGGAAAGTTAGTACTGATGCTGAGTTATCACATGAATAAAACAGAGCAATAGATACCTATCATAAGCTTTCTGGGCAGAAGACACACAATGAAAACAGTGATTAAAGATTATCTGTTGTGACTAGAGACAGGCAACACTGTAGTAGCTTTGTATGGGGTCTTATACTTAGGTGTAAGCGCTAAGTGAGGGTGGAGATAATGACACAGGAGAGAAGAGAGTGGTATACTATGGTAGTGGGTGAATGTATGTTCCCCACAGACTCAGGCGTTTTTATTAAAGCTTGTAATCTGGGTCTCCAGCAACCTGGCTGGAGGAGGTGTCACTGGGGACAGATCCTGGGGTCAGCTCTAAGGCATGCTTGGGGGCGGATCTGATTTCCAGCCCAAAGGTATGCAGAGCAGTCTGAGCTCGGCCTGGGTCCCTGCTTGCTGCAGTTTGTGCTGCTGCTTTTGGTGTTTGCTGGCTGCTTGGTTGTTTTTCTCCACCTGGACATACAGAAGCGGCTTCTGCTGCCACCAATGGAACTTTCTTCCGGGATCTATAAGCTTCAAATAAACCCATTCCTCCCACAAACTGTCTGGTTTGGAAGTTCATCTCAGCAATGTGGAGCTGACTACAACATATATAAACTCTATTCAGATGACTTCTTAAAAGAAACTGAATCTAACCTAATAACTAAGAACTCGTCCACTCTATGTCTATCTACAACTATTTATTATGTACAGTTAGGAGCCACTGGCAATACACAGATAGATAAAGAGCGTTTGCTTTAAATCAAAGAAAGGGACTACTCTTTAAGGACTATCTTTACCAAAGAAAGTCACGTACTTTGGCTTATGTTTTGATTGCTTTAAGCATTCTTGGAAACAATTAAATTTGGACCAGAATTGCAAGATTTTCTCTTCTTCATCAGGAAAACTGATGGTTTCTGGAACTTGCTGAACCATTCTGTTGCTGGAAGAGACATCAAATTTGCGATTGTCACACAGAAAGCTAGAAACAGCAGGATAATATATTACTACAATGGGCATAGAGACCACTATCCATACTACTAGTGCTAAATGACAGCTTTATTGGATTAAACTCATAAACTATGAAGTATACCCTTAAAAGTCTATAAGCCAGGAGCTGGTTAGATGACTCAGCAGTGTCTGGAGTTCAATTTCCAGGCAAACCACCTAAGTTGAGTGCAAAAGTGGAGCCAGGTGTGGTGGCACATGCCTTTAATCCCAGCACTCGGGAGGCAAAGGTAGGTGGATCGCTGTGAGTTTGAGGCCAGCCTAAGACTACATAGTAGATTCCAGCTCAGCCTGAGCTAGAGCAAGACCCTGCCTCAAACAAACAAACAAACAAAAAGTGGAGCATGCAGCCCTGGCACATACCCATCCCCACGCACTTGCACACACAAATATTTATATGAGACAGAGAGGAGAGAATGGGTGCACCACTTTGGATATCTAGCTTTATGTGGATACTGGGGAATGAAACCTGCACTGGTGGGCTTTGCAAGCAAGTGCCTCATCGGCTGACCCATCTTCCCAGAACAATGCTTTCAAAATATACAAGCCAGCCAGGCATGGTGGCGCACGCCTTTAATCCCAGCACTTGGGAGGCAGAGGTAGGAGGATCGCCTTGAGTTCGAGGCCACCCTGAGACTACATAGTTAGTTCCAGGTCAGCCTGGGCCAGAGTGAGACCCTACCTCAAAAAAAAAAAAAAAAAAAAAAAAAAACACACACACACACACACACGCCAATAGATTTTAGTACACTTTTTCCCATTCCCCATCCCTTTCCCAGCATCCACCCCCTCTGCTTTTGTTTGTGTTGGCAGGGGGAAAGGGGACTGAGATCCAACTCAGGCCCTCATGCTTGAATGGCAATGGCAACCCATATTCCAACTGAGGCATCTCCTTAGCCCACAACCTCTGCCTTTCAAAGATAGAAAGAAGTGTTAAGTTTCTGCATTCACTGATTTACTGAGGGTCCTACTGGCTTGGTGGGTACCTAATCAGAAGCCATCTAGAATTCATGGCATTGTACATGAAGAGTTTTTGGTATCAACACATTTATTTCTGTCACTTTATTCCTACGATAGCCCTATGGGAGCTTACTAGAGATGCAGACTCACCAGCCCGTGCCAGGACCCAAATATTTAAAGAAGAGCCCTAAAGAATTCACATGCTGAGTGAAGTCTGAGGACCAGCACTCTTACAATGCTGTAATTATTATTTAGGGTTACCTACTGGAAACTTTTTCCTTTGTTAAGAAATGACAGCTAAGCTTTCTGAGGAGAGGAAGCATAGCTTTTACTGAACTCTCTAGGGTGTCTCTGTTATGCCCCAAACATTAAGAATCACATTTATTTATTTATTTATTATTTTATTTTTCGAGGTAGGGTTTTACTCTAGCCCAGGCTGACCTGGAACTCGCAGTGATCCTGCCACCTCTGCTTCCCCAGAGCTGGGATTAAAGGTGTGTGCCACCACGCCCGGCTCTTCACATTTATTATTATATTAAATACAAAGACTCTGGGCAATAATAGCACTGACATCCAGGAAGAAGAATGTCCCAATGACCGGGCTATGGCAGCTGCTAAGAAGAAACAGCTTCCATGCATAAATCACAGGATTTCTCTAGCCCACTGTATCCACTGGAGAGATGTACCAGCACAACAGCCTCCAGCAACCACAGGGCAAGCAGAGGGAGAGGCGAGGGCGGGGAAGGGCACGTCAGCCTTGTCAGGTTCGCACAAGAATCTGTTCCATCTTCTTTCCTCTGACTGCAATCCAGGTCTCCACTCTTCCCTACGTCACAGCTCCCCCAGACCATTTTAGCCTGTTTCCTAATAACGTTTGTTGTTATATTCTGTTTTGTTTGTGTTTTGAGACAAGGACAAAGGCTCACCCTAAACTCATTATATATCAGAGGATGGCCTTGAATTCCAGTCCTCTGGCCTCCACCTCAAAAGTGCTGGGGTTACAGGCATGCGTTGCCACAGTCCTGCTTATGTTCAGGTATTTTTAAACTGCTCTCCCTAACCTTCATTTCAGTTTATCTCAACATGTCTTGAAAAAGTACACTGAAACAAGGAGGAAAGAGAGAAATAAAGGGAAGACAAAAAGCACACCGAGGGGCTAGCGAGATGGCCTAGTGGTTAAGGAGCTTGCTGGTAAAGCCGAAGGACCCAGGTTTCATGCCCAGGATCCACATAAAGTCAGATATACAAGGTGGCTCATGGAACTATAGTTTGTTTGCAATGGCTAGAGGCCCTGCCATGCCCAGTCTCTCTCTATCTGCCTCTCTTTCTCTCTCAAGTGAGTAAACAACTTTTTTTTTTTTTTTTTTTTTTTTTAAGCACACTGAGCTGGGCGAGGTAGTATACTCCTTTAACCCCAGCACTTGCCTTTAATCCCAGCACTCCTGAGGCAGAAGCAGGAGGATCACTCTTAAGTTTCAGGCCAACCTGGAAGTACAGAGTGAGTTCCAGGTTAGCCTGGGCTCAAATGAAACCCATCTCAGAAAGATTTTTTAAAAAAAAGCACACTGAAACACACATGTTAAAAAAATCTCACTTGGGGGCTAGAGCGCTTTTTTTTGTTTTTGCACATGATGGTCAGAGGGGGCTTCTTGAGACTGCCCGAGTTCAAGTCTAGAGCTGCATGTGGCCACACATACCTGTAACCCTAGTCTCACGGGGAGGCAGATACCTGAGAATCCATGTAGCCTTACAAGCTCTGGAAATAGTCAAAAGAGAGACTGCAGCTCAAAAACCAGACCAGACTAACTTTCTACTCTGGCTACTGCAGACAAGTGACCCTGCCGTAGGTGAGCATATGTGGGCCCTGAAGGGCCCATACACATGTATACAACACACACACAAATAAATAAATCTCATTTGGGAGGCTGACGTGGAATGATCACAAATTTGAGGCTCAGCTCAAACAAACACTAGGATCTTATTTGTCACACACATTAACAACTAATTTCTCTTCTAGCTTGGCTTAAATGGTTTCACTATTTTTTTTTTTTTTTCGAGGTAGGGTCTCACTCTAGCCCAAGATGACCTGGAATTCATTATGTAATCTCAGGGTGGCCTTGAAGTCGCGGTGATCCACCTATCTCTGCCTCCCAAGTGCTGGGATCAAAGGCGTGCGCCACCACGCCCAGCTGGTTTCACTATTTTTAACTGTTATCAACAACTTCCATACATAAAGACAATATATATATATATATATATATCTACCACCCTCCCTTCTATTGAATCCTTACACATGGCTTTTCATTGTCACCCTTGATGCTACCAAAAATAATCTACCTCTATTCCTCACTTGCCTCTTCTGCATTCCTAGATCTTAACACCTTGCTACATTATGTCAAATTTAACCCAAAGCCTTTTCTCAATTTAACAATATACTATTGTACCTACCCCAAAGCCATACTCACATAAATGCATAAAATAGGAATATAAAAGTCACGTGTGAAAGTTGATGATACCAACATGAAATATTTCTAATCATACCCAGACAAAATTAGAGCCAGAAAGTGGCACATGACTTTAATCCCAGCATTTGGGAAAGCAAGAGGTTTACTGTGAGTTCAAGGCCAGCCTGAGACTATGTAGTGAATTTTGGGTCAGCCTGGGCTACAGCAAGACACTATCTTCAGACCTCAAAAACAAAACAAAACAAAAAGGTAGGGGTTGGAGAGATGGCTCAGTTGTTAATGGCTCTTGCTTGCAAAACCTGCCAGTTCAAATTTATGCCACAGCACCCATGTAAAGCCAGATGAAATGTGGTACATGCGTCTCGCATTCATTTCTGGCAGCAAGAGACCCTGGTGTGCACACCTTTAATCCTAGCCCTCAGGAGGCAAAGGCAGAAAGATCACTGTAAATCCGAGGCCAACCTGGGACTACAGAATGAGTTCCAGGTCAGCCTGAGCTACAGTGAGACCCTAACAGCAAAAACAAAACAAAGCAAAGCAAAACAAAACAAAACAAAGAAAAGGGGCTAGAGAGATGGCTCAGTGGTTAAAGGCACTTGCTTACAAAGGATGATGGCCTGGGGTTCGATTCCCCAGCATCCACATAAAGCCAGTGCACAAAATGGCACATGCATCTGGAGTTCTTTTGCAGTGGCAGACGGCCCTGGAGCACCCACTCTGTCTCTGAAAATATAAATAAATATTTTAAAAACACCCTAAGCCAACCAATCAACCAACCAGCCAAAAACCTCTCAGGATCCACAGGGTACTGGTTTCAGGACCCTTTGGGACACCCAAATTCAAGGATGCTGGAGTCTCCTATATATAAAATGTCATAATTTACATGAATACTCCTATATATTTTAAATAATGTTTAGATTAATTATAATACCCAATAAATTTTAAATGCATATACATAAACTTCATGTTGCTATAGTGCATTGTTTTAAAGAATAATGACCAGGAAGAAAAAAAAAACAGTCTGTATATGTCCAGAGTAGCAACCATCAGACTTTACGACATAGCCTTGGATCATTAGTTGGTTGACAGCTCAGATGCACAGGGCCAATTATATACTTTCTACCTAAATATACACAGAAAGAAACTATCAAGTTTCATATAGATTAGTTTGTATTATACCATCAAAAGGAGGAACCATAAGTTCATAAAGGTGGACACCATACATTCCCTAGGGCCACCACCCAACTATTCCTGGTAATGAATACGTCCTAAGCCACGGTGATAACTGCGAGTCATCATCTAAAAACCAAGATGATGGGTGCTTTCAAAATCCTGCAGTTCTTCAGATGAGGTCCTCTAACCTCCCCATCTTCAACGTCCAAGCTCAAGGCAGTTCCTGACAAGGCATCTCCTCCCATCTCCCAATCCACGGTGTTCCCAGCCAGGGCTTGCAAGTCACAAGCGCATGATTGGACTCGGTTATTCCCCGCCTTGGATCCCAGCGATCAATGCGGGCTTTCTGAAATCAGGGCTCAAGTCGGGGAAGCCTGGAACCGGGAATCACCCCCTGACCTTCCGATCTTCTGCAGGACGCTCTATCACCCCGCAGCCACACAACCCCTCCCCGGAGGGCTCAAAGACCACCGGGATCCCAACGGATCTGCGTCCTCAAGCGCAAAGGGACAGGCCAGGACCGGCGGCTGTTGCGGGCTCTGCGGCGCCACCTCGGCCCGGGCTCACGCTGGCTCCTCGTGAATCTCAATCCACGCAGCTAACGCATGGCAGGCCCTGAAGGCGCATTTTTTTCCCGCCCCCTATCACGTCCTTCGGTAACACGCGCCACCGTGTGTGACCCTCGCTTCCGCGGCAGCCCCGGGCGCTCGGGAGGCGGCGGCGCCCGGCTTACCTGGGGAACTAAGCCGGCGGGCCGGCGAGCCAGGGACCGAGCCGACGTCCACGCTGGGGCGCGGCGTCTCGGGATGATGCAAGGCCCTGACGAGTGCGCGGCGCTGGCGAAGAGGACATCCGCGCCCACCAATCACCAGCGGGTTCTCTAGCGCCTAGCAACAAGCCGCGTGGCGATTGGTCGCATGTGAGGACTCCGGAAGCGGTGAGTGCCGGGAAGGCCACTGCCGTGGAGCGGGACTGGAGCCCGGAGGCAGGGAGGCGACCAGCCTGCTGCTGTGAGCTAGGACGCAGCCCTTCCCCGAGCAGACTGACCCCCTTCTTGTCACGTCGTGCGTCGGTGTCAGTTTTCATGCAGCTGCACAATTAAAATCTGAGCATTTTCTCAACACGTAAATCATCTGAAACTTTTTTTCTTCCCCCCTCCCAAACAATTTAATTTGTTCCTTCCACAGAAAACGCTGGAGATATTTCGAGCTAAAAACACGTACTGATTTCCTGAAAATTGCGTGGTGTTTTCATTAATGTTTAGAGTTAAAACTATATTAATAAATTTTTATATCAGTTTTCTCGTGATGCCTTCCTTTTTTTTTCTTTTTAATATACTTTATTTATTTATCTACGTGAGAGAGAGAGAATGGGCGCGCCAGGGCCTCCAACCACTGCGAACGAACTCCAGACGCCTGCGCCCCCTTGAGCATCTGGCTTACGTGGGTCCTGGAGAGTAGAACCTGGATCCTTTGGCTTTGCAGGCAAACGCCTTAACCGCTAAGCATCTCTCCAGCCCTGATGCTTTCGTTCTTATCAAGATTATCCAAACTTAAGTTCAAGCTTTTTTTTCAAGATAGCCCCTTTAAAAAGAATTCATGTTGGGCTGGAGAGATGGCTTAGTGGCTAAGCGCTTGCCTGTGAAGCCTAAGGACCCCTGTTCGAGGCTCGATTCCCCAGGACCCATGTTAGCCAGATGCACAAGGGGGCACACGCATCTGGAGTTTTGCAGTGGCTGGAGGCCCTGGTGCACCCATTCTCTCTATATATATGTCTGCCTTTCTTTCTGTGTCTGTCGCTCTCAAATAATAAAATAATAATGAACAAAAAAAAATTTTTTTTAAAGAACTCATGTTTAATCCACTTGTGCAACCAGACCACAATCCTTTTGAGTTTCTTTTATCACCCCTGGAAATACTGGCATACAGCAACTTCAAAATTCTCCATCGGAGATCTTTGGCATCTAATTTCTTGAAGCAATTTACTTCAGGGCCTATTCTAGGATAAATGATCCTTCTGGTTCTCAACTGCTGATACCCTACACTTAACATGAGTGAGTTCAAAATACATTGAGAACTACAGAGTAACAATGAGATTTAGTATTTCCAGTTATGAAACCTAAGCTTATTGTCTAGACATAATAACTCTATCCAGTTCTGTCAGGATGGTTTAGTATCAGCCAGGTAGTTGAATGCAATTTTATTTTTATTTATTTATTTATTTTTTATTTATTTTTTGGTTTTACAAGGCAGGGTCTCACTCTAGCTCAGCCTGACCTTAATTTACTTGAGTGGCCTCAAATTCATGGTGATCCTCCTACCTCTGCTTCTCGAGTGCTGAGATTAAAGGCGTGCGCCACCATGCCCAGCTTAAAGTTTTATTTTATTTTATTTTATTTTCCTTTTTTTTTTTTTTTTTTGAGGTAGGGTCTCGCTCTAGCCCAGGCTGACCTGGAATTCACTGTGGAGTCTCAGGGTGGCCTCGAACTCAAGGCAATCCTCCTACCTCTGCCTCCCAAGTGCTGGGATTTAAGGCGGGTGCCACCACGGCCGGCTAAAGTTTTATTATTGAGACAGGACTCATGTATCCCAGCTGGCCTCAATGCCTTACAAGGCCAAGGATGACCTTGGATTTCTGTAGCCTCCACCTCCAGCGCAGGGGTTATAGGTTCCACCATGACAGTTTGTGTGGTGCTGGTTATCAAGCGCAAGGCTTCATGCATAGGCAAACACCACAAACAGATACATCTCCAGTACCTATATCTCAAACTTAACAATGAAACTTTGGGCAAGTGGCTTCCATAGAAAACCTGGGGCCAACGCAGTTTAACTGGGTGATTTTCATGTGATAAATGGCAACAAAAGGGCTCGGCAGCTGGTGTGGTCACGCCTGCCTTTAATTCCAACACTCAGAAAGCAGAGGTAGGTGGTTTACTGAGAATTCGAGGACACCGAGACTACACAGTGAATTCCAGGTCAGCCTGGGCTATAGTGAAATGCTACCTTAAAAAACAAAAACAAAGTTGACATAAAATAGGTAGAAAGCTTAGTAAATTAAGAACATTTTGGGGCTGGAGAGATGGCTTAGTGGCTAAGCGCTTGCCTGTGAAGACTAAGGACCCCAGTTCGAGGCTCGATTCCAGGATCCACTTTAGCCAGATGCACAAGGGGGCGCACGTGTCTGGAGCTCGTTTGCAGTGGCTGGAGGCCCTGGCGCGCCCATTCCCTGCCTCTTTCCCTCTCTGTCTGTTGCTCTCAAATAAATAAAAACAAAAAAAAATTTTTAAAAAGGACATTTTGATAGACTGTTCAGCACTTATAAAGTGTTTTCAGGTCCTTGCCAAGGGGTTTACTTTGTAACTTTATTGAACACATATACTGTTTGTCAGAGAGCATATACAATAGAGCACTCCTGGACAGATGTGTCCTGGGTGGCGGGGGGTGGGGGGGGAGGAATTGATGAGGTGCACTGACCAGGTCTGATTATTTAAAAAACTGGATTGAAGGCAGGTGACCAGGTGCGATGGTTCATGCCTGTAATCCCAGCACGTAGGAGGCAGAGATAGGATCACTGTGAGTTCAAGGGCAGCCTGTGAGTAGTGTGTTCCAGGTCACCCTAAGCTAGAGAGAGACCCTACCTCAAAAAACAAAACAACCAAAAAAAAAAAGACTGACCAGGCATGGTGGCGCACACCTTTAATCCCAGCATTTGGGAGGCTAAGGTAGGATGACTGCTGAGTTTGAGGCTACCCTGAGACTACACAGTGAATTCCAGGTCAGCCTGGGCTTGAGTGAGACCCTACCTTGATAAAACAAAACAAAACAACAACAACAACAACAACAAAAAGCAAAAGAAAAAAAAATGGATTGGGCAACACTATACCCTAGCTTTGGAAAGGGAATACTAGAAAAAAGCTAGTCAAACTTTTAAATTCCAAGAAAAAGTTAACTGTTGCCAAAATATACTGTTGGGATTAAAGAGTTGAATGATTTTTTGCTTTTAAAAGAAAGCAGGTAAAACTGGCTGGGCATGTAGTTCAGTAGCAGACTATTTTCTGGGTAAATGTAAAGTTCTGGGACTGAACTTTAACACCCTCCCCCCACAAAAAACAAACCCAACAAATCAGAGCATAAGCAAGATGGTGAATTATGGAGATGACTATGGACGGAATGAAATAATGGAACTGGGTACAGAGAAGGCCACTTGTTATCACTTGTCTGGTTTGAGATGGGAACACTTAAATGTGGCCACGAGCCATTTTGTTCCTTCCACTGATTAAAATATTGGAAGCATGTTTCCTGGTTTTGGGAATACTTGATCCTGGGTTCATTGCCACATTTACAAAATCATTTAAGAGAGAGAGAAGGAATGAATTTGAATGAATGAATGAATGAATATGGGCATATCAAGGCCTCCTGCCTCTGCGAGTGAACTCCAGATGCTTGCACCACTTTGTGTGGCTGGCTCTACGTGGGTACTGGGGAATCCAAACAGGACCATCAGACTTTACAAACAAGCACCTTTGATGAATAAGCCATCTATCTAGCCCCTTAGTTGCCACACTTTAAGGAAGCCCATGGATAGAGACTGAGTAGGTGGGCCACCTAAGAAGTCTAAGAAGTCTATCTTCCACCCCCACCTGACCACCTCCACGAGACCACATGGAGCAGAAATGAGCAGCATCCAGAGAATGCTCACCAAACTACATGTCTGTGAGCAAAATAAGTGGTTGTTACTGGGATGATTTGCTAGGAAATGACAAGTAGGTATAAACGAGATTTATATCAAGAGAAGGTGGAACAACTGAATTTATCTTGCCAAGTAGTAGTTTTCAGTCTATAAATACAGAAATTCAGAATGACTCTTCAAGCTTAGTTTGTTGTACCCTACTTACAAATAATAATAACAACAACAACAACAAAAACCCTGAGCCTCTATGTGGCACATACAGATCTAGGCAGAGGGGACATAATGGGTAACAAACCAGATGAAATCCTATTCAAGCACAATGTCAATCAATAAACACCGTAACTTGAGATATACACGTAATAGCTCAAGAATCGTCTCTTGGAACTAGCACTATTTTGTACAGAGGATTACCCACTTTTTGTATATGTGTATTCAAATGCACATGGAAGCCAGAGACTGATGTTGGGAAGTCTTTTTCAATCACCCTCCACCTTATTTCATTAGAAAGGGTCTTCCACTTGGACCCAGAGCTCACTAATCCTGCAAGTCTAGTGTTCCCCAGGAATCCTATGTCTGCCTCCCCAGTGCCAGCCTGTCTGACATTTACATGTGTGCTTGAGGCTTGCACTCAAGTCCTCATACTTGTACAGCAAGAGTTTTACCCACTAAAGTTCTCTCTCCAGCCCTGAACCCAATATAGGAGTCTCTTTGGTCTGGAATCCTCCCCAGGTTTATTTAGTGAAATATTAAATCTGCCTCCCCAGTTGGACTTGGGGTCTGACTCCTAACTACCTGTAGACTTCATATTTTTGAGATGAAATCAGGGCATGTGCAGGGTGGCACAGCTGTAGACTGGTTACCTATCTTTCAGATAGTTGGTCGTGGTTTGATTCAAGGTGTCCCCCATAAACTTAGGTGTTCTGAATGCTAGGTTGCTAGCTGATGGCAATTTGGGAATTAAAGCCTCCTAGAGGCAGTGTATTGTTGCAGGGCGGGCTTATGGATGTTATAGCCAGCTTCCTTTTGCCAGTGTTGGGCACGCTCTCCTATTGCTGCTGTCTATCTGATGGTGGCCAGGAGATGATGTCCACCCTCTGCTCATGCCATCGTTTCTCCCTGTCATCATGGAGCTTCCCCTCGAATCTATAAGCCAAAATAGCCCCCTTTTCCCCCCAACCCCCACGCTGCTCTGCTCTTGGTTGGGTGTTTCTCTGCCAACAATGAGAAGCTGATTGCAACAGTTTTTCTTTTTCTTTTCTTTTCTTTTTTTTTTTTTTTTAATAAACTCACAGTCTAGGATTTTGGGATTGATGGGCCTGTCCACATATTGTTGATCCCTAATTAAATGAGACTAAAGACTTCCTTTCCTGGTCCTCAGTGATCTTTTATGATGTTGGTTTTTAAATATCCCACATTTCAGGGAACTAACTCATCATCTGAACACAAATCAAGAACTCAGAATTGACTTTTAACTAATTTTTAAACAAAAAGGACAAAATAGAGGTAAGGTACAGTATTTGGTATAATAGAAATATTTAAACAGTGCATTTATTAAAAAATGTTGTGGACAATCCATCAGAATGTGCACATTGGTTAATGAGGATGAAGGGCGAACATATCACTGTATTGAGACGGGATCTCACTATGTGGCTCAGGCTGGTAGAAAACTTGGGCAACTCAAATGATCCTTCCACTTCCACTTCCCAAGTGCTGGGGCTACAGGTGCATGCCACTGCACCTGGCTCAGTTCAATTTTTGAATATAGCCACCTAGGAAGAAATACAGAGGAATTCCATAGAGGAAAAAAAAAGGCAACCAGCATGATATACCATTATCTGGATTTTGAATATGCTTCTACTCTGAAATTTCCCCTTTGTTAGTTAAGACTATTTTCTGGGTTAATTTCCCAAGGTGATGAGGTGAGCCATGTTTATATTCGATATCAAAACCAAGGCTGACATTGTTATTTTGGTTTCATCTTCCTTTTGGCTTCTTTATGTTTCTTCCGACAATCCTAGAAAAACAAAAAAATCAAAAGCATTTGTTAACAATAAATACAGGTGTTCTCAAAGCGTTCAATAAAGTAAAATTTAGGTCACTATATTGTTAGGGGCCAAAGAAACACATTCTGGAATGTTCCATTACAATGAACAGAAACTGTTCAAACTTTTAGGTGTATGTGTCTAAGAAACTTAGTATAATTCTGACTTTGAAAACCTCCTCATTCCTGATGCTCAAAAAGACTGACTGGACATGGGCAGGTCTCTCAAGTGAGCTGGTCTTTAGTCTTTTCATATGCACTTACCTGGGTTGAATGAAACAACCTTGAAGTTCCTTTTAGCAGTATAATTTCAAGACTTCAGCTGTATTTTCAATTGTCATCATTTCTACATTTTCCTATCTTATTTTGTTATTCTTTTAAAAAATATTTTACTTTTATTTATTTCTTTGACAGAGAAACAGATAGAGAGAGAGAATGAGAATGGACGTGCCAGGGCCTCCAGCCACTGCAAAGGAACTCCAGGCGCATGCGCCCCCTTGTGCATCTGGCTAGCATAGGTCCTGGGGAATCTAACCTGGGTCCTTTGGCTTTGCAGGCAAATGCCATAAACGCCAAGCCATCCCTCCAGCCCTGTTAGTCTTATAACGAGGTTGAAATGTAAATACAAAAGTAGCATCATATGTAGTTTTGGAGAAAACCAATATTGACAAACAACAACTCACCATGAGCAGGTTATTTGTTCGGGCCTCCCAAGAAGTCTTGCTAATATTATTTGCTACACCACTCCAGAATAAGCCAGAACCTACCAGAGAAAAAACAAGTATGAGGCAGCAAATTCCTATTTCGAAGGAATTCAATTCTAGTTCATAATCAGCCTCAGAGTTTTTATAAGGACCTTAAGAGTATTTTAAAAATCGGGTCCTTGTTGATGATCAGGAATGAGCAAGGAGCATGCAACTGAGGAGTTCTTCGGTCCCCAAGAACTTTATGAGTCAACGTGTATCACTATGAATAGAGGGGACTAAACATATGCCAGTTCAAAGGGTCACAGTTTCCAGGTGTGAATTATTATATAGAATATACAAGAATTATGCTACTACCTATTCTAAACCATCTAATGGAAAAAATGGGCTTACCATTAAGTCTTTCATCATTCTTAGAGAAAAAGAAAAATCTAGTAGTCTCTTTTTCAGGAAATGCTTCTTCTCTGGAGGAAAAGGCAGAAATAAGTTGGTTTATTTTCAGTTCTTAATAAAAAATACCTATGAGGGGGACATGGTGATACATTCCTGTATTCCAAGCACTTGTGAGATAAAGGTAGGAGGATCAGGAGTTCAAAGCCAACATAAGCAATATAGTGAATTCAAGGTCAGCCTGGACTACATGAGCCCTGTCTGAAGACTCCATATGCTTAGGCTGCAAGGTCACTGAGAAATCCTGCTGGAGCTGAGCTGAAAACCTCCATGTAGACCAGCTGACAGAAAGCTGGAAAAAAGAACTATACTGCATGCAGCTCCATGGGAGACAGTGACTTCACTAGATGAGATAAACCACAGGCCAAATAAGCAGTGGGTGCAATAGTGTCATGTCAGTTACAGGGGAAACCAATGGCTCTCTAATTGGACTGGAGGACCGCTTCACAGGAGGGAATTCATGCCTGATACTGAAAATAGGGGACGTCATGAGCGCTAGGGGTGTAATGTCTGCTGTTGTCTGCCTAAATGTACATATTATGCTCACCAAACTGCCTGGTAAGCACTTCTCATAATGTTCATACCCATATATTAATGCTACTCTCACTTTTGGTTATAGAAGCTTCTCTTTTTAGATGGCAGGGACCTTGGGATGAGTCAGAAGGCACCACAGTGCTGAGAAGAAGTGACAGAGGAGTGCTCAGAACTAAAACATCTCTATCACACCTTCCAAGGGTCAGGGTTCATTGCGGAAGAGGTAGCAGAAGGAATGTAAGAGCCAAAAGAAGGGTAGGATTTCCTTACAATACACTCTTCCAGACACAAAATGGACTGAATATCCATGACCTCACAGTGCCTGACACTACCTACACAAGACCATCATAATAGGAGGAAAAGATCATGACATCAAAGATGTGTGATTGAGAGGGGCAAGGGGATATGATGGAGAGTGGAGTTGTGAAGTGGAATGTGTGTGTGGGGGGGCAATTACCATGGTTTATTGTCTATAGTTATGGAAGTTGTCAATCATATATACATATACACACACCAAAAAGGAAAAAAAACATATATAGCAAGTATAAGCTATTCCTTAGGAATGTCACTATCACTTCCCTGGGCATGCCTTAGCCTCCACCAATGCAAGCCAAGTCTCAAGAAAAAGTAATCACACTCCCTACTGTAAAAAGGCTAGAAGGGGGCTGGGGTAATGGCTTAGTGGTTAAGCCATTTGCCAGTGAAGCCAAAGGACCCAGGTTCGATTCCACAGGACCCACGTAAGCCAGCTGCACAAGGGGGCGCATGCGTCTAGAGTTTGTTTTCAGTGGCTAGGGGCCCTGGTGCACCCATTCTCTCTTTCTGCCTCTTTCTCTCCCTCTCAAATAAACAAATAAAAGTATTTATTATTTTTTTTTAAAGGCTAGAAGGGCTAGGGAAATAGCTCAGTAGTAAAGTGCTTGCCATGCAAACATTAGGACCTGAGTTTAGAGACCAGGAATCCACTTAAAAGCCAGGCAGCATGGTGGTCTATCTGTAATCCCAACACAAGTGCAAACAGGAGCCTGGGAGCTTGTTGGCCAGCTAGTCTAGCTAAATTTGTGAGCTCTAGGTTCAGTGAGAGATACAATCTCAAAAAATTAAGTGCAGAGCAGTTGAGGAAGACACCTACTATTAACCTTTGCCCAACACACACACACACACGGTGCACTCACACATATACAATGTGCACACACACACACACAAAATAAAAAGGCTAGAGAGCCCTCTGCAGAAGTGGAGAAAAGTCATCCTGGATGCTTCTACAGTATGCCTGTCTCTGACTTCAACAACTATAAGATATATCAGTGTATCAACTGCTCACCCAGGACTGGGCTTTGCGTCATCTGCTTCTTCAGTGACATCATCCTCTTCTGAACTGCTATCCTGGAGACGGGCGCCTCCCTGACAGACAATCTTCACAGGTTTCACTGCTTCAACTCTATAGGTGTCTACAGTGTTGGGATGATGAAAGATGATGCAATTACAATTGAGTAACCAAATATTTCTGAACATACTCATATTGATTCATTGTATCAGGCAAACATACTTCAATTTCTAATATCTAATCATTAATTTAAAATAAGTATCATTGTTTTATTTTATTTTTTCCTTCTACTGCTGGGGAGCAAACCAAGGCCTTGTGCATATTAGGCCAGTGTTCTATCACTGAACTATGACACCAGACCCTAAACTAAGTACTATCATCTTCTTCAATTTAAAACACTGAAAGAAGCCCCTATCTTAATTGTGGCACTACTGAAGTGATTGAAAAAGGAATGTAACAATATCAAAAGGCATAAAAACTAATGATCAATTAGTTTTCATTTTAAATGAACAACATAATTTTCAAAAAACAAATAAATAAATAACCACAGCATCAGCGTTGTCAAGGACAAGCTAAAACATAACATGATGTAATGAAGCCTGACTTCCTTCCTGCTTACTTACACATGAGAAAGGAGTATAGCTTTATTATGTTTTCAACTCCCAAAACTGCTATCTAGGACTGGAAGGATGGCTTAGTGGTTAAGGCACTTGTCTGCAAAGCCAAAGGAACCAGGTTCAATTCCCATCACCCACTTAAGCTAGATGCACAAGGGGGCGCATGTGTCTAGAGTTTGTTTGCTAGAGGTCCTGGTTCACTGATTCTTTCTGTCTGCCTCCTTCTCTCTCTCCCTCTCTCTCTGTCTCACAAATAAATATAAAGAAAACAAAACCCTGCTGTCTAGAACTGTTATAGAAGCTGCTGGTATAGTACAATCTAGGCAATCGTGCACAAATCCCCAGAAATTTCTAACTACTTATAAAACAGATTTCTGACATTTAGGACTAGTTTGAAGGCTGATTCTCATACTGGATCTCAAAGTCAGAATATTTAACACTTGAATCAATTCTATTGAACACTTTAGGACTGACCTTCATGCTCTAATGGACACAACATACACAACATACAGAAAACATAAAGTAAGCAGAACACACGGTACATTATCTTAGTTATACTTTTGAAAAACAATTACATCTTTGTGGTCATTTTTAGAGTGCCACAGTGCTGAGGTTTGTTGTATGTCTGCTAAACGCATTAAATTAAGTTAAAATTGCCATTTTATTTACAAAATTTGGGCCTTTTTTTATTATTTTTAAAAACCTCTTTGAATATACCAGCAGCCTTTGTATTACTTATTTTTAATTAAAATGCTGATTGTAGAATCACTTGAACTAGTTGTGCAGTTATTCCTGTGACTATTCTATCCTGCCTTTTATAGGGAAATTCCAGAGAAGTACATACACATCTTGAAGAGTGGGGTGAAGAATAGCCTGATGAGGCTGGGTGTGGTGGCACACACCTTCAATATCAGCACTCAGGAGGCAGAGGTAGGAGGATCACTGTGAGTTTGAGGCCAGCCTGAGACCACGTAGTGAATTCTAGGTCACCCTAGGCTAGAGTGAGACTCTGCCTCAAAAAGAAAAAAAAAAAAAAAAAAAAGAGCAGCCTGATGAACACCACTATTTTAGACAAGTGTGGCACAGACCTATCATCCTAGCCCTAAAAGGCTGAGGTAGGAGGATCTTAAATTTGAGGCTACCCTAGGCTATATAGTGAGACTCTGAAAAACAAGGGCAGGTATTTATCTACAGACTTTTCTGGTTTTCAGAGGCTAATCTGAAATAACATGCAAATTATAGTAACTGGTGTTTTTATTTATTTTTTTATATTCTGCCAAATCTCCAAGAAAAAAACTTTGAAATAAGTAGCATAATGAGGCCATAGCATATCTGTATAAAACCAACAAGACTGTGCATCTCTTCCTTTGTCCTATCAAGGAAAATCAGCAGTACTTTCACATGAGTCATGGCATCACTAACAACAATTAAGAAAGAGAGCTAGAGCCGGGCATGGTGGCACACTTGGAAGGCACAAGAGTCAAAGAGAGAGAGAGACACACACACACACAGAGAATGGGCATGCCAGGGCCTTCAGCTGCTGCAAATGAATCCAGACTCATGCACCACTTTATGCATAAGGCTTTATGTGGTCACTGGGGACTCAAACTCAGGTTATTTAGGCTTTGCTGGCAAGCACCTTAAGTACTGAGCCATCTCTCCAGCCCTGAAATCCATTATTATAAATGGATACTAATCAATTAAGCTTACCCTGCCCGAAATAAAGTGGGGAAGAGGTACATACCTTCCTTTACATCTTTAGTATCTGAATCGAAAAAGGAGAAGGTGAACCCACTGGCCTGCTCAGCCTCACTTGTCAGAGCAGCAGCATTATGGATCTCCTCCCCAGCACAGTCCTCATTCCAGGCCGTGCCCTCTTCCTTTTCACTGGGATCTTTTGTAGTTTGAAATATTTCTTTCAAATCCGTAGCAATGTTGTAATACATTTCTTTAGATACCTCAGGCAGCTTCTCAGCTTCCTCCCTTATCTTCTTTCGTTTTGCTTTACTGTAAAGACATACCAATATGCACATCACAAAGATAAGTTCTGAAAAATTTCGCAAAAATCAACAGGGGCTGGAGAGATGGCTCAGTAGTTAAGGCACTTGTCTGCAAAGCCTAATGACCTGAGGCCACCCTGAAACTACACAGTAAATTCCAAGTCAGCCTGGGCTACACTGAAATCCCTACCTCAAAAAATTAAAATAAATAAACAAATAAATAAAATTTAAAAAATCCAAAAGTTCTTAATGTACTATCTAAAACAAAAATGCATGTAAGGCCCTAACTAATGATCTTAATGTAATGGAAACTGTTCATACTTCAGAAAACAAACCATCCAAGATAGACATACATACCTTCTACAGAAACTAAGCTTTACACATAACAGTGGCATGTAGATTATCAATGGACTACGATTTGGTAGTTTTAAATTGGTCCCACTTTTTTTTTTAAGAAGTAGAAGCGAATGTCCACATTCTTGGAGCATAAGCTAGATCAGTGATCTCTTCTAGTGAAGAGAATATGCCAGATGTAGTAAGTCGTTTGTGTTTTATGAAAATAAGCTCATAGCAAAACTTGAAGGGTCTTGAAAAAATTGTCAGTAGAAACCAAATGGCCTGACTGGATATTGTGGCACATGCTTTTAATCCCAGAATTTGGGAGGCTAAGCGAGGAGGATCACCATGAGTTTGTGGTCACCTTGCAGCTATATAGTGAAGTCCAGGACAGCCTGGACTAGAGTGAGACCCTGACCTGAAAACAAAATGAAGCATGTAGAAGCCACATGGTGTTTGAGGAGGTTGCAGATGAGCATCCAAAGAAAAGTCAGGGAAATGCAACTGGAAACTGGAGGACTAAGGATACAAACACTGTCACCCATATTAATGCAGAAATAGAACATACATCCCTAAACAATGGGGGGATCTAGCTAAAGAGATGCCTGGAAAAGCGTTTTATAGTAAATGCTAAAGGACACAGTAAAACTAAAGACATGAATTTTCTTTTTAAAAGAACCAGGACCTCATGGGTTTGTAGATTCCTTTTTTTTTTTTTTTTTTTTTTTTGAGGTCGGGTCTTGCTCTAAGGCCAGGCTGACCTGGAATTCACTATGCAGTCTCAGAGTAGCCTCGAACTCATGGGAATCCTCCTACCTCTGCCTCCCAAGTGCAGGGATTAAAGGCACATGCCACTGCCCAGCTTGAAGACTTTTAATTTCCAGAAGGAAAATGACACTTAAGAAATGATTTTTAAGCCAGGCATGGTGGCACAAGCCTTTAATCCCAGCACTCGGGAGGCAGAGGTAGGAGGATCATTGTGAGTTCCAGGCCACCCTAAGACTACATAGTGAATTCCAGGTCAGCCTAGGCTAGAGCAAGACCCTACCTTGAAAAATAAAAAATAAATAAATAAAAGAAATGTTTTTTAGTGCCAGGCATGGCAGCAAACACCTGAGGTAGGGTCTCACTCTAGCTCAGGCTGACCTAGAATTCACCATGTAGTATCAGGGTGGCCTAAACTCACAGCACCCTCCTACTTCTGTCTCTAAAGTGCTGGAATTAAAGGCGTGTACCACCATGCCCAGAAGCACATGCCTTTAATTCTAGCACTTGGGAGGCAGAGGTAGAAGGACAGCCATGAGTTCAAGGCCAGCCTGGGCTAGAGTGAGACCCCTACCTGGAAGACCAAAAAAAAAAAAAAAAAAAAAAAGAGAGAGAGAGAGAGAGAAGGTATCTAGAACCAGGTATGATGGTGCATGCCTTTAATCTCAGCACTCAAAAGGCAGAGGTAGGACGATTGCCATTGAGTTCCAGGCCAGGCTGGGATCACATAGCCTGACAAAGAGGAAAACTATATCTTGAAAAACAAAAAACAAACAAAAAGAAAAAGAAATGGTTTTAACATCAAATCAGTAATACCATCAGGAAAACATGACCTAGAAAAGGAACCTCTATCAAACAGAAGCAAACTCCTATCAAATCTAAATAAAATCCTTCAGACCTTGAAAGCACTGAATTTCAGTAGTTTTCAGAGGTTGAAGGTAAAATATAACTCAATTTACCTTTCTTTTGGTTTATCATCTTTTCTTCTTTCATAAGTGGCATGGTCCTGCCTTGTTGGATCATAACGTATGACATCCCTATGTAAAAGAATCGGTTGGAAGATATAAATCAAAGCATTAATAACAAATTACAATTCAATACTAAGATGGATCTAATTTGGGGGCAAAATAAAGCTAAACAATATAGATATATAATATATAGGATCATCTTAGAAATAACATTTTAAAGGATTTATTTTTTAAGTTTCCTTAGATCTTTTTTGAACTTAAAAAAAAATTATTTTAAAGGGGGCTAGACAGATGGCTTAACAGTTAAGGCACTTGCATGCAAAGCCAAAGGACCTATGTTTGACTTCCCAGAACCCATGTAAGCCAGATGCACAAAGGGGTGCATGCGTCTGGAGTTTGCAGTGGCTGGAGGCCCTGGCGCGCCCATTCTTTCTCTCTCTCTCAAACAAATAAATTTAAAAAAACCACACACACACACACACACACACACACACACACACACAATTTTTTTCTTTTTTTTTTTTTTTTTTTTGGTTTTTCGAGGTAGGGTCTCACTCTAGTCCAGGCTGACCTGGAATTCACTATGTAGTCTCAGAGTGGACTTGAACTCATGGCGATCCTCCTACCTCTGCCTCCCAAGGGGTGCGCCACCACGCCCGGCTAAAAATAAAAATATTTAAAAAAATATTTTGAAGGGGCTGAGGTGATGGTTCATTGATTGTTAAAGACACTATCCTGAAAAGCCCACTGGCCAGAGTTCAATTCCCCATTAGCCATGTAAAGCCTGAAGCATAAAGTGGCATATGTGTCCAGAGTTCATTTGCAGCAACAAGAGGCCCTAGTGTACCCATTCTCTCTCGTGTGTGAATAAATTAATAAAAATAATCTCAAAAAATGATTTGGGCTAGGTATGGTGGCGCATACCTTTAATTCCAGCACTTGGGAGGCAGAGGTAGGTGGACAGCCCTGAGTTCTAGGCCACCCTGAGAATACATAGTGAATTCTGGGTAAGCCTGGGCTAGAGCAAGACCCTACCTGAAAAAAAAAAATTATTTGGAGCTGAAGAGATGGATCAGTAGTTAAAGGCATCTGCTTAAAAAGCCTGATGGCCTGGGTTTGATTCCCCAGTATCCATATAATGCTAAATGCACAAAGTGGTGCATACGTCTGGAGTCTGCAGAGACAGGAGGCCCTAATGGGCCCATTCTCTTTCTCTCCCAAATCAATCAATCTTTTATTAAAAATTATCTTAAAAATGTTTGCAGTGGGTATGTAGTTGTAATTCTAGCACTCATGAGATGAAGGTAAGAGGATTATATCGAGTTTCAGGCCAGCCAAGGTAACATAGTGAGATCCCATCTCAAATAAAACAAACAAACAAACAAACAAACAAAAAAAAGCGGGGAGGAGGAGGGAGAAAAGAAAAATTTGCGAACTAGGGGAATAGGTCAGTAGTTAAAGGTGCTTGCTTGCAAAGCCTGATGGCCTGAGTTCAATTATGCAGCATGTACATAATGCTGGATTCAAAGTGCCACATGCATCTATGATTCCAGAGTAGGACAATGAGAGACAGAGCCAGGAGAATTTGAAGCTTGCAGACCAGCTAGTAATACATTCACTTGCAGTGGCAAGAGACCCTGTCACAAAGAAAGTGGTCCTCTGACCACTATACACATATTATAATACATGTGGCCACAACACCCACAAATAAATAAATAAATAATAAATAAATAGTTTATGGGTTGAAGAGATGGCCTAGCAGTTAAGGTGCTTGCCCGCAAATCCTAAGGACCAATGTTTGACTCTCCAGATCTCACATAAGCCAGATGCACAAGGTGACACAAGCACAAGGTCGCACATGTGCACAAAGTGGCACATGCATCTGGAGTTCGATTGTAGTGGCTGGAGGCCCTGGTGTGCCAATTCTCTCTCTCTTTCTCTCCCATAAGAAAATATTACAAAAAATAAATAGTTTAAATATACATAGGCACATACAAATGACATATTATCTGGAACAGGCACTGCATAAAATATTTCAATGAGGAAAATGGGCTGGATTGAGGTAGAGAATTGGGCACACGTTGGTGACTAGAAGCTGGATCCTGGTACACTCTAGCTTCTCTAAATACACATACTATGCTCACCAAACTGCCCAGTAAATACACATTTGAAATCTTCCAAAAGAGATGTTATTTACAGTTAAATAGTTTTATAATTAAACTTATTTCTAATTACTTAATACAAGCCATGCTGCTAGAATATCTCTGTAAACACGGGACTTAAAATTAGTTTCTTAAAGTGAAGCACTTGATCAAAGGTAAGGATATTTTACAAAGTCTGATGCATGTTGGCATCTGCTCATCCAGCTGGACTGGAGGTAGTCAGTGGTAGAACAAATGACTAACAAATATAAGGCCCTGGGTTATATTGTTAGCACTGAAAAGCAAAATGAAATAAAACAAAATCAAAAACTTTAAACTGAGTTCAAAAGGACATCTACAACAAAGGAAAACACATTAGAGGACAGAACATAAAACATACTTAAATTTCTTAGCAGGTGCTGATCCTTTGCTTGTAGCATTGTTCAAGTTGATGTTCAAAACACTTTGTACAACATTCAGGGTTTTCTTTCTTTCTGCAGCAAGCTCATCTTCCTCTGCATTTTTATCTTTATTTACCTCTTGAAGGACAAAGATAACTAGTAGTCTCTTGACAAACACAGCTTGAGAAATCTCAATTATCAAATACAATAAACACCTAACATGTTCAAAGTACATCAAATTAAAGGAAAACTTTGACCTCATTTTGCTAATCTCCCTATCTTCAAAACATCATGCCAAGACAAACTTAAAATTAAGACACCCTACTTTTATTTGTCATTGTGAAAATGACATCTAGATTTAATGGCTTCAATGGCAAATGTAAAAATTTTAAAGTAAAATTTGAAGAACAGAACATAGTAAGATACTAATTTAAAATTAAAGTGATTGTAGACTCTGATATTTTTTGTTTTGTTTTGTTTCAAGGCAAGGTCTCAAAACCAAGTTAAAACTCATTGTTTTGCTAAGCTAGCCTTGAACTCAGTAATCCCCCTACCTCAGCTTCCAGAGTACTGGGATTAAGAGTGCAGGCCATCATGTCCAGGTTTGAGATAGATTGATTCATTTTTTGGTTTTCAAGGTAGGGTCTTGCTCTAGCTCAGGCTGTGGTCTCAAGCTGGCTTTGAATTCTCTATGCCTCCTGAGTGCTGGGATTAAAGGTATAAGCCACCTCACCCAACAAATGATATGTACATTTTGAAATTTACTTATTTGCAAGTCCTGTGTATGGTAAAGAAAAGCTAGATGTATGTGCTACCTTTTGTGTCTGGCTTTACATGGGTACTGGGGGTTCAAACCTTGCCCAATAAGCTTCATAAGCAATGCCTTTAACCACTGAGAAATCTTCCCAGCCCCTGATTTTTTTTTTAAATTTAATTTTATTTCTTTATTTATTTTGAGGGGGGGAAGACAAAGAAAGAGAATGGGCATACCAGGGCCTCCAGCCACTGCAAACGAACTCCAGACACATGCACTACTTTGTGCATCTGGCTTATGTGGGTCCTGGAGAATTGAACTTGGGTCCTTAGGCTTCACAAGCAAACGTCTTAACCATCTTAGCCATCTCTCCAGTCTCCCTACCCCCTCCCCTGGTATTTATTTTTTCCTTTTAAAAAATATTTATTTTTTACTTATTTGAGAGAGAGAGGTAGAGAGAGGGAAAGAGTGAGAAAATGGGTATGCCAGGGCCTCTAGCCACTGCAAATGAACTCCAGACACATGTGCCACCTTGTGCATCTGGCTTACATGGGTCCTGGGGAATTGAACCTAGGTCCTTTGGCTTTGCAGGCAAGCACCTTAATCACTAAGGCAACTCTCCAGCCACCCCCTCCCCTTGGTGTTTCTTAAGATGACAAGCTTCAGTCTTTGATTCAGCAGTAAGAATTACAGGATGAAAGCCATCTGTTCTACACACACAGGCATCATGGACTCTGTAAATGGCTGCTTTCAACTACAGAAACAGACAAATATCAGAGAACAAAGTTGAACAGCTAGTTAGGTAACAATAATACAAAAGTAGTGTAATCCTTTAAGATTCTCAAATTACTTCAGGAAATAACCAAATAACAGAAACTAGAATAAAATGTGATTAAGGTTCTAGGGTTCAAAATTGACACTGTGTTTAACTGGATAAAGAAATGTTTTCTAATCAAAATCTAAGAGGATGCAAATAAATCATATGGAATCCTCCGGTTTTGGACAAGGGAACACTCAGGATCCATAGATCGTTGTTAGAAAATTTCCAGTGCCAGGGATGGGATACCTCCAGTGAGTTCTTGGCCAGGGAGGTCCCTGATGCCCCCAAAACATTATAGGCCATTGCCGAGGCCCTTGGTTTCCCACCAGGAATAGATGGTAAGACCCTATTGCTGAAGACTCCACATACTTGGGAGGCAAGGCCACTGAGAAATTCTGCTGGAACTGAGCTGATAACCTCCTCCATGTAGACCAGCTGAGAGAAAGCTGGAAGAAGCCATTCTACATTTAGTTCAATGGGAGAGATATCACCAGTGAAGATACTCAACAGTGGACACTGCAAGCCTTATAATTGGCCAGCCAGGCCAAATGAGCCAACGGGTGCAATAGTGGCACGTCTGTCATGGTGGAAACCAACTGCCCTCCAATTGGACTGGAGACCTGCTCCATGGGGGGGAATACATCCCTGATACTGAAAACTTAAAACAGGGGTAGTCATGAGCCCTAGGGGTGTAACATCTGCTGATGTCTGGAAAAAGGTATATACTATGCTTATCAAACTGCCCAGTAAGCACTTTTCTTAATATTTATACCCTTATATTAATGCTACTCTCACTTTGGGTAGAGAATCTTCTCTTTTCAGATGGCAGTGACCTTGGGATGACTCAGAAGGTATCATAGTGCTGGAAAGAAGTGACTGGAGTGAGTAACATCTCGATCACACCTTCCAAGGCTCAGGGTCTAATGTGGAAGAGGTGGTGGAAAGAATGTAAGAGCCAAGGGAAGGGTAGGACTCCTTACAACGTGCTCCCTCCAGACATAAAATGGCCTGGATATCCATGACCTCATAGTGCCTGACACTACCTACACAAGACCATCATAAGAGAAGGAAAAGATCATGACATCAAAATGAAAGAGAGACTGAGATGGGGAGGGGATATGATGGAGAATGGAATTTCAAAGGGGAAAGTGGGGGGAGGGAGGGTATTACCATGGGATATTTTTTATAATCATGGAAAATGTTAATAAAAATTAAGAAAAATAAATTAAATAAAAAAAGAAATGTTTTATAAGCAAGCTTGGATATAAGAAGAGAAAGAGTAGATCTCTCAAAGTAGAAGGTCATAAAAATGAATACACATATTTAAGTAATTTAAAGAATTTATACTATATTATGCTTATACATCATTAAACTGCTAACTAATATGCAACAAATTTTAAACTCCCCCCCCAAAACTTCAATTTTTTAAAAAAAATTATTTATGAGAGTGGAGAGAGTGAAAATATGTGTATGAGCATACCAGGTCCTCCTGACACTGCAAATGAACTCCAAATGCATGTGTCATTGTGCATCACAGTACTAGAAAACTGAACCTAGGCTATCAGTCATTACAAGTAAGTGCCTTTAACCACTGAGGCTTCTCTTCAGCCATGAGCAACTTCAATTTTAACCTAATAGTAATCATGAGGGAGCAGAATACAAGACTGCGAAGGGCTCAAGAAAATGTAGACTGGTTGTGCTACTTATCTGTAGGATACACAAGCAAAACTGTGTCTGAAAAGATAGGAAAGAAAGCCCAGTATGGTGGTACATGCCTTTAATCCCAGCACGTGGGAGGCCGTAGGTAGGAACATTGCCTGGGACTACAGAGAATTCCAAGTCAGCCTGTGCTACCTAGGGGTTGGGGAAGAGGAGAGAGATTGGAAAGAAGAGTGGGTGTAGCGCTGCACACTTCTAATCCCAGGTCTTATGAAATGAAGGCAGAGAGGTCAAAAGTTCAAGGTCATCCTAGGCCACATAGTGAGTTTGAGGCCAGGCTGGACTATCTCAAATGAACAAAACATGTTGGGAAGGAAATGAGTAAAACAGAGGTTCCATGTCTAATGGCCCAAAGGATAAAAGTACCATTAACTCAATGGGAATGATATAGAGTTGCTTGCTGGTTAGAGAGAGAAAAAAAGAAAAAAAAATTCAAGAGCTGGAGAGATGACTTAGCAGTAAGGCGCTTGCTTGCAAAACCTAAGGACCCAGGGTCAATTCCCCAGTACCCATGTAAGCCAGATGCACAAGGTGGCACACGTGTTTGGAGTTTGTTTGCAGTGGCTAGAGGCCCTGGCATTCCCATTCTCTTTATATTTGCCTCTTTTTTTCTCTCTCTCTCAAATAAATAAGTAAACAAATAAAAATTTTTTAAAAACCTATTTTAGCCAAGTGTGGTGGCACATGTCTTTAATCCCAGCACTCAGGAGGCAGAGGAGGTAGGAGGATCACAGAGGCTACATCATGAATTTCAGGTCGGCCTCTGGACTAGAAGGAGATACTACCTCGAAACACCAGAAAGTACGTACAAAGAAACTTAAGCACTATTAGCTAAACGACCACAACTTCAATTCAACACCTAAGGCTCAGTTTCCTTATGTGTCACATGAAGGAGGAACACTGAATGATTTCTCACATCAGAACTGTTAGGACAACAAAGCAATTACCTTCCTGCTCCTCTTCACTGTCACTCTCTAGAAATCGAGAGTCCATTCGGAATCTTTCATCACTTCCAAACTGCGACTGTAAATTCATGAGCTACGTGACAGAGTGGACACAACTGATTATCACATTCCTGAGGAACTGTTTCTAAAGAGTCTTCAAGTCTCCCCGAAACCGGAAGTGAATGTTACTACCATTTTCTATGTTCAGTTTTCACTAACCTTCTGTCCAGCTCTGCCCTCAAACTGAGGTTTAATTTTGAACCTGTCATCGTCATCCTCAGAACCAGATTCCTCGTCATCACTGCTGTCAAACAGCTTCCCAGATGTTTTTGCCATGGACTCCTGCTAACAGGCGAAAACAAAATGTTTATAAATGCTGAGGCAATCAGCATCTCCTTCATACATAATCTTCTTTGCACACTTAAAAACCAACAACTTAGCCAGGCATGGTGGCACATGCCTTTATTCCCAGCACCCAGGAAGCAGAGGCAGGAGGATGGCTGTGTTCGAGGCCACCCTGAGACTACAGAGTGAATTCCAGGTCAGCCTGGGCTAGGGTGAGACCCTACCTTAAAAAACCAAAACAAAACAAAAATAAGTAAATAAATAAAGCCCAGCAACTCAGATGTATCTATCAGGAACAAGTGCATGGTGGGTCAACAAGACTCCTGACTCAGAGATCTCTAAAGAGTCTCTTGGATCATTAATCTAGATGCTCCACAGTGCCATCTGGATTTGAGGAGCAATTATTACACATAAGAACATTCCCTGCAGTCTCTCATGAACACTGATGTGACTTTGCAGGTAATGTGGAAAACATGGGCTCATGTGAGAAAAAAATCTCTAAGACCCTATCACCTCAGTGTGTGGTGTTCTGAGACAACCTTAGGCCTCTGCAGCTGTCAGGAGGATTTCATGCAGAACTTGCAGTTATGTAGAGTTCTTGTTATGCAATAGATAGAAATGGACTTATATGCATCTGTAACCCCACCCTGATGCACAAGAACTCAAAGCTGAAAGTCAGGTTGGGGAGATGGCTCAGCAGATAACAGCACTTACTGAACAATCGGTTTGGATTTCCAGAACCCTCATAAAAATATCCAGATTCTATAATATGAACATCTTTTCTTAAAAAAAAATTCTTTATTTATTTGAAAGCAGTGAGAGAGAGGGGGGTGGGGAAGAGAGAGAGAGAGAGAGAGAGAAAGAGAAAGAATGGACATGCCAGGGCCTCCAGCTGCTGAAATGAAAACCAGATGTGTGCGCCACCTTATGCATCCGAGTTTATGTGGGTACTGGGAACTGAACCTGGGTCCTTAGGCTTTGCAGGTAAGCACCTAAACTGCTGAGCCATCTCTCCAGCCCGAGTATGAACATCTTTAATCCCAGTATGTCTACAGTGAGAAGGGAAGTGGGACACAGAACAGTGGCTCAGAAGTTCATGGGCCAGGTTGCTTGGCAAATACCACGTTGAACAAGAAATCTTGCCTCCAATTGAGAAGTGACACTTGACATGGTCCTCGGAGCCCCATATGCACAACATGGCATGTGTGCTCACACTTAAAACACATGACCACCTTCAAAGCCAAGTTGGTGACTTAGTGGCCCTCAGCAGAATAGAGCAGAGTTTAACAGGGGTATCTGGAAGATCTTACTTTTACTAGCTCCTCTCCTGGACAGCTTTGCTCTTCAGATATGTCCTCTGTGTCACTCTCACCATCAGAAGCGAAGATAATGTGCGTTGGCTTGTCCTCTGGATGACCATCCTAGTGAGGCATCAAAAATGTCATTTTATGACCACCCAATTTCACACCAAGCATGTCCACAACCGTTATCTCTTTCTTTTGCTGTATCTCCTTCTTGTCCTCTTCCTTATCCAGTGACTGCCATTATCCTTTGCTACTTTTCCCAAACAGAAACTCAGAATTCCTTTTTTTTTTTTTGAGGCAGTTTCACTCCAGTCCAGGCTGACCTAGAACTCACCCTATAGTCCAGGCTGGTCTCAAACTCACGGCAATCCTCCTACCTCAGTCTCCCAAGTGCTGGGTCTATAGATGTGAGCCACCAAGATTCCTTTGTATATCCAGTGACCACCAATTAATTTCACCTTTTTTGGTGTCATACAAACCATCATTGCCTTGGCTGTGGACCCCTGACATCCAAAATGCTCTCCCTGGTTCCAGATAAGACCCATCAAATGTTTTCACCATGGTCTGAAGACTCTCTAACAGAGGTTGATGGACTTTATCCATAATGGGCCACAGAACAAACACTTTATTTATTTATTTTTTTTTTGGTTTTTCGAGGTAGGGTCTCACTCTAGCTCAGGCTGACCTGGAATTCACTATGTAGTCTCAGGGTGGCCTCGAACTCACGGCGATCCTCCTACCTCTGCCTCCCGAGTGCTGGGATTAAAGGCGTGCGCCACCACGCCCGGCTGAACAAACACTTTAGACTGCATGTTACATATTAAAAATCATTTTGGCTAGATGCCCTGTGAATTGTAATATGTCAACTCCTGTTCCAAAATGTACAACTGATCTTCAATGCCTTGATCAAAAATTTTCAGCTTTTCACAGCTTAACAGATGAAGTCCCACCTGTGCAGCCTGTGCATGACTCACCCCTACTATCACTGAAGACTCACTTGCCATACTACACTCTACAAATATCAGTCTCACTGAAAACACATACTTTGAGGGAAGTGGCTCCCTTTTTCTAGGAACATCTTTCCTCATCCTTCCTGTTCTTCTACCTTTATGTAAGTCTAACTTACCCCTTCAAATTATTCAGCTCAGGCTAAAAATGCCTGATGGGTTTGGTATTCCATGGGACTGAATTATGACTGCCTGCCTGCCTGCCACACTGTAAGCTAATAGCTGCATGAGAGTCAGGACCATCATTCTCATTCTGTGACTCTAGCATTTAAAGGTGGATTCAACTGATGGAGGAACAAAGTCACATTACAGTAAATGCCAGCAAGACATAAATTATATTATGTCAATTCTAGTTTCCTAATGAGGTGCTGAATAAAATTTTAGATAAATTTAAAATGCTTTCAGAAATCAAGTTTAATTTCACTTCCTTTAGGACATACTAAATATTTGAGGTGAAAAAACTGTCTAACTTGGCTAGGTGTGGTGGCACACACCTTTAACCCCAGCACTTGGGAGGCAGAGGCAGGAGAATTGCTGTGAGTTTGGGGCTAGCCTGAGATTACATAGTGAATTCCAAGTCAGCCTGGGCTAAAGCAAGACCTTATCTTGAAAAACCAAAAAGTTTCTAACTTAAGGACACAAAACACAAAAGTGGCAAATGCTAAGACGATGCGCTCCATGGGGATATACGTACCTTTATGAGAAATGAAAATTCACACTCGGAGTAATTTTGATAAATCCGTAGGATAGAAACACACTCACCAAATTTGCCAGTGCTTCATGCACCAGCTTCTTCTGCATTTCTCTGGCTTTCTGCCTCGCCTCCAAGGCTGCCAGACGCTTCTGATTGTCTTCAGCATGCTTATCCTTAGCATTCACATCTGACGCATTTCCAATAGAAAGTGAGAAACCATCTGTGCTTTTCTGAACGTCTTTCCTAGGAGAGACCTTTGGTGGTATCTCAACAGGTGTAGGGCTGCTGGAGTCAGTCCCCTCTTCCTCTGAAGTGTCTCTAATTGTAGTACTGTGGCAAATGTCTTTGTCAAAGTCTATACTGGGAGTTTTTGCATTAATACTTAGGGATTTTTTACTCTTTAATGGCAATAGTCTCAAAGCAGCATCTTTGCTCCCCTTTGCAGAACAGCTAGAGGACTCTAACTTATGGTTCTGCTTTTTGTGCTGTTGAAGATGGTTTGGGCTGTTCACCTTCTTTGCAGGTTGGCATGAAGTCAGCTTGCTTGAGCCATCAGCACACGGGGATCCATTTTCTACAGAAATGCTACTGGGCCTGGCATGTGTCAAGGAACTCTGATGCTCATTATTATTATTAAAAGCAACACTCTCTTTCAAAGGTTCTTCCACTGATTCCTTTCCATAGAGACAACCTAGTCCCTTGAATGCCTGAAATTTTGGCTTTAAGTTGTTTTCCTTTGATTTTGGGTTCTCATGACCATTTTCTTCCTCTAAAAGGGAAGCCACAATCTCCTCTGGGCAAATGCACTTTCGGCCACGAGGTGTCTTGGGGGTTTTGGAGGTTCTGCCAAGCTCACAGCGCTTGGTGGTTTGTGGACCATCAATCTCAGTATCTTTTCCTGGCATCTCCTGATCACTGCAGGCCATCTGTTCCAAGTCAGCTAAAGTAAGAGTGACACGAGGACAGTTTTTCACCATGGCTTTGTACTCTTCATCTCCTTCAGACTCTTCACTGTCACTAGTGCTGGAGTCAGACAGAGATTTACGACTCAGAGATTTTACTCCACGACTGAGGGCTGATTCTGTGTTGGTTTTTGTTTTTTGTACTTTGGTACAATTATTAGAAAGCTCTTTCTTTTTCAAAGAAGTTTTCTTGTTTATAGACTTTTCTGTTTGTGACAATTCTGCACAGTTCTTGACATTACCAATGTGTTTTTTCATTGCAATAATTTCATCTGTATCGCCTGAGTCATACTCAGAGTCATTTCCTATATTGTTGCTAACATAAGGGGAGATATTATTGGCACCTAATTGTGTTAAAGTATGAAATTTGTGAATATCTGATTTGAAATTATCCCTTACAACTTCAAAGGGGTCATTTTCAGATTCATTTACTGAGGAATGCCCAATTCTCTGTAAGTTTTCCTCTTCTGAAATCATCATTCTTAATTCATCTTCAGAATCAAGGTCATCATCAGACATGCTATTTCTCTTCCACACAGATTCAAAGCCAGAAGTCTGGAAAAGTAGATTTTTCGGTTTCCGAGAAATGGAATGGGGTATGAGTGATTTAGGAGTAATGGAATCACAAGCTGTTTTTTGTGCAGCCTGTTGCTGGGTCAATGTGTTATTCTTCATTACACTACTAGTCCTTGAACTTGGATCAGAACCCTTAAACTCAGCAGAATCTACGCCCTTTTGCACTTTTATGATCTTCTTGGGAGGGCCATGAAAGTCAGAGAACTCCCCTCGACGTTTCTTACTCATAGGATCATTGCCTCCTTCCAATTCCCAAGTGAGACTAGCTATGGGAACAGTATTTGTAAAATCCTCCCCTATCTCCTTTAGGTTGTGGCAATATTTTGATGGATCATATTTCATAATGTTACTCAGAGTCAAGGAACAAAGTGAAAGCAAGAGGCATTAGGGAAACCCAACAATCTGATACAAACAAAAAGAAAAAAAAAACAAATAAACTGATTAATCTTGAGCAAGTTATTCAGTTCATCTTACTCTCATAGTTTCCAATTGAACAAAATGAGTATTCTGCTAAGGAGCCATCCAGGGCCTATGAAACTGAAGTACCTTCACAATTAGTTGGCAGAAATTACTTGGATTAAATATAAAAATTACAGCCGGGCATGGTGGCGCAAGCTTTTAATCCCAGCACTTGGGAGGTAGAGGCAGGAGGATCGTCGTGAGTTCGAGGCCAGCCTGAGACTACATAGTGAATTCCAGGTGAGCCTGAGCTAGAGCGAGACCCTACCTTGAAAAACAAACCAACAAAATAAAACAAAACTATATACATACATACATAAAATTACAGCAAACCCACTGTTCTACATATATACTTTCTCCACACAGAAGCCAGTGACATGAGCTTTTCAAGGTTTCAGATACCCAACTTCATGAAACAGGCAACAGAATTTGCTTATTTTGGGCTCCATTCTCCTTCTGTACCCACTATTCTCTTAGTTTCTTTTTAGGACCACTTTACCCTTTCACTTTCCTATCAATTCAAAAACCACTTTGATCCTTCTAAATCCTTCTTCAACAACAGCCCCTTGTTCTGTCCCTCTATTGCTCTTTCAGCAATGGTTTTGGATCTCTATGCAATAAGATACACACACACACACACACACAAAACTGTTTGGCACTCATCATTCACTTTACTTACTTGTGCAAAATCTTAGGACGTTCTCTCTCTCTCTCTCTTTTTTTTTTTTTTTTTTTGGTTTTTTAAGGTAGGGTCTCACTCTAGCCCAGGCTGACCTGGAATTCACTATGTAGTCTCAGGCTCTTATTCTTTAATTGCTTTACACACGTAGGTAAGTAGATCTTACCTTGCCTAAAGTGGTGACATATAAACTATTAAACAACTAAAAATTTATCTGCAAGCATGCATCACTATGAGAAATAATTACTGAGATGCTAACCAAAGGATATTTTACGTTTATGTTGATTCTTCAGGTGAAGAACAGGTAAGACTCTTCCAAACTTACTTACAACCCAATTCTGAAAGAAAAACAAGTCAAAATATAAACAAATGTAAACAAAATGTCACAAATGTAAATAAATAAAATATAAATATATTTTTTTAAAAGTTGAACTCACAATGGGCAATTATCACTATTGAGTTTAGTTTTCCAAAAATGATACAAAAGATGTCAAAGGGAAAAAGTATGAGAGGAAAGAAAAAGGAATTAAAAAAATATCATAAAGAGTATTACGTAAAAAGTACCAACTTAAAAAAAAAAGTACCAACTATTTTAAAAAATGCAAACTTGGGACCTTCCTACCACCTTTGTCCTTTAGGAGACAGTCTCCACCTGGGTTTTATTTTCTCACTATATAAAATGTTGGGGGGGGGGCGCTGATGAGATGGCTTAGCAGTTAAGATGCTTGCCTGCAAAGCCAAAGGACCCAGGTTTGATCCCCAGTACCTGTGTAAAGCCAGATACACAAGGTGGCACACGCATCTGGAGTTCCTTTGCAGTAGCTAGAGGCCCTGGCACACCCATTCTCTCCCTCTCTTATCTGCCACTCTCTCAAATAAATAGACAAAATATTTAAAAATAAATTAAAAAAATAAAATGTTGGGAAACCTGTGTTTACCTAACAGTTGTAGAAAATCACAAAACACAATCTATATGCTAACCACTTCAAAGGAGAAAGAAGCAACTGGCTTTGGATGTGACACTGAAGCCACATGGTCTCAGGCGCGCAGGTCTGCCTTGGGCTCCGCAGGAGACTCACCTTATGTCCTGGCACTTCCGTTCCAGGCACCGCTCTCATATGGAAAGGGGCTCCCCCCGCCTTTTCTGACAGGGTGGCATCCGCCTTGCCTCTCCTTGCTTTAGCTTCCTCTCTCTCTTGGGCCAATCTGAATTAAAGGACACGTGAACAAAAGGTTAAAATAATCAACCATGCCAAATGGCTATGACCTTTCAGGTCACCCAATGTGAGCACCAAAAGCAGCTTTTAGTATTAAAAACCAAAATAAAACAAAGCTGCTTTGTTAACAGCATAATGGCTCACACCATTTTTTTCTGAACACACAAAGCACTTTCATTATCAAATAACTGGAATACACAGAAATGCAAAGAAAACAGTTTTCATCCTATATATATACGTGTGTGTGTGTGTGTGTGTGTGCGTGTGTGTATAGTTTGTTTTGTTTTTCGAAGTAGGGTCTCACTCTAGCCCAGGCTGACCTGGAATTCACTCAGTAGTCTCAGAGTGGCCTCGAACTCACGGTGATCCTCCTACCTCTCCCTCCTATGTACTGAGATTAAAGGTGTGTGCCACCACCATCCCATGTTTTGTTGTTAAGTTTGTCTACTTTAGTTTCATTCTAAATATCAACATAAAAAACAAACATTTAAAACGCAATCTGGGTAGTCCTATAGGTACAGTTGGGTATTCTTTTTCCAACAGATCCACTGACTTTGACAACATCACTGTACTACACACCTTATGTAAGTCTGTAATTACTGTCCCTGTTGTAGACAAATGAATAATACAGAATTAAGCATAGAAGCTTCTCTGCTGATTCTGTTATTCTCCCCATCATACTCCAACTCTGTTTCAGCAGACATCTCCCCTTTGTGGCAGAGACCACAGACCCTAAACTCTACTGACATATTCTTTGTGTGTGTTCCTCGTGTCAAATCCAGGGCCTCCTGCATGATAGGTAAGCCCCCTACTACTGAGTTAAATACTCAGTCCTTCCATTCATATATACTTCAATCTTTCTTATTTGCAAAGTTCTGAAACTAATCTTCCCACTTCTCTTGAGGCAGGGTAACTAAGTTAATTAATTTGTCAGGGGGAAAAGATTAGTTTGAGTGAGTTCCAGGTTAGCTTGGGCTATAGTGAGACCCTACCTCAAAAACAAAAATACAATGCGTGGTGGCACATATCTTTAATCCCAGCACTCAGGAGGCAGAGGAAGGATCACTGTGAGTTTGAGGCCAGCTTGAGACTACAGAGTGAGTTCCAAATTGGCCTGGGCTAGAGTGAGACCTCAAGGCAAACAAATAACAAATAAAAAACACAAAAAGTATATGTGTGCGCATACACACACACACACACACACACACACATATATATTTATATAGAAATATGTGTATCTCTTCGTACATACACATATAAATGCAGTTCTTTTACTGTGGAGCCTGGGATGAAGGAGCTGAGACTTCAGGACTACTTGAAATGTATGAATTTGCTAGTAATATCTTGCTTGATAATTTCAAACAATTTAGGTGAGTTTATAAAATCATTCACAATATAAAGCAATGGGGTTTAAATCCATGTGAGACAAATCTTACCTGTGCAAAAAACTTTCTTTTGCTAGCTGAATTTGTAGTGTTCCACCTTTCCATTTTGTTTTATTTAACATAGATATACCTATAACGCAAAGGATTTTGTAAGTACATAATAATACAAAAATGTACTTCACCAAATGCTTTTCCAATTCATTTAATACCAAGAAAAAATAGGCTGTTTGTATTTCATTTTTTGGTTTTTTGAGGTAGGGTCTCACTCTAGTCCAGGCTGTCCTGGAAATCACTATGTAGTCTCAGGGTGGCCTCCAACTCATGGCGATCCTCCTACCTCTGCCTCCCATGTGCTGGGATTAAAGGCATGGGCCAACACACCTGACTATTTTGATTATTTTTCCCTTTCTTATCTATATTTGTTAGAGAGAGAGGCAGATAGAAAGAGAGAATGGGTGCACCAGGGCCTCTAGCCACTGCAAACAATCTCCAGATGGATGTGTCACCTTGTGCATCTGGCTTACATGGGTCCTGGGGAATCGAACCTGGGTCCTTTGACTTTGCAGGCAAGCGCCGTAACCACTAGGTCATCTCCAACCCAGTTTTGATTTATTTTATTTATTTATTTTTTATTTCCTTTTTTTTTTTTTTTTAACTTTTTGAGGTAGGGTCTTTAGCTCAGGCTGACCTGGAATTCACTCTGTAGTCTCAGGGTGGCCTTGAACTCATGGCAATCCTCCTACCTCTACCTCCCGAGTGCTGGGATTAAAGGCATATGCCACCATGCCTGGCTATTTTTACTTTTTTAATATAACAAAGAAAATACCGAGGAAGCGGAAGAAAACGTGACCTGACGAGAGATGCCCTAGGCTCCTGCCTTATCCTGACCACTTAGCAGGTTTCTCATGGCCCATATCTCATTATTCAAATATTAAAATGAGAAAAAAATGTATAAACTGTCAAACAAAATTCATTTGCAACTTTTATAGACTCATGTCAGAAACTTTGCATTATTTAGTATTATGTTATTTTCCACACTGCAGCAAAGAAACAATGTAATTTTTTCAGGGTAAATCAGAGGATATTTTGGAATCTTTAGAATATTACTTTTATTTTTCACCTCATATCAACTATCACTGCAGAACATATAAATGAATAATTAGTGACTGAACTGTCTGAATTGTTGTATCTTAGTAGTTGATTTCTACTATCACTTCTTTAATACCACCATGTGGTGGCTTGATTCAGGTGTCTCCCATAAACTTTGGTATTCTGACTGGTAGGTTCCCAGCTGATGGAGATTTGGGAATTAACACCTCCTGGAGGCAGTGTATTGCTGGGGGCAGGCTTATGGGTGTTATAGCCAGTTTCCTCTTGCCAGTGTTTGGCACACTCTCCTGCTGATGTTGTCTGTGTTATGTTGGTCAGGAGGTGATGTCCACCCTCTGCTCATGCTGTTGTTTTCCCCTGCCATCATGAAGCTTCCCCTTGCATCTGGTAAGCCAAAATAAACCTTTTTTTTTTCTCCCCCAAAAGCTGCTCTTGGTCCAGTGTTTTCTGCCAGCAGTGCAAACCTGCTAACAGAATTTCCCATGTGGCAGATACTTTACTAAGTATACTTGCATTATTCAACTTAATCTTTATAGTAACATTATGAGCCAAGCACTGTCTTTTGCTTTTACCACGTAAGTAAGTCAGGTCTAGAAGTTCAAATAAACTATTACAAGTCAACACAGCAGAACTGGTATGTTCTTAACCATAACTTATTTGTCACAAATACTTTCTTAGTGAGCAATATTCTTTCTGCAAATAAAATTGTAAAAGACTAATTACCATCTAATAAAATGTTCCTTTTACTTACTTTTCAGTGTCCTTTAATTTCCAAGCAATTGGAAGATATTACTGCTTCAATATTAAATTATCTCCCTTAACTTCTTCATTGAAAGTTACCATACACCTTCAGCATTATATCTCATAACAAACAATATCACAGTTTCAAAGATATGGTCTTACAAGGTCATATTCTAATATCCTCTAATAAATGACCTTTAATAAATGTCCTTTAATGACAAAGATTAGCTGCCCAAGGAAAGAACAGACTTAGCATCATATTCAGTGAGCAGTTTCTATGAAATTCTGGTCCTTTGTCCAAATCACTGAATAATACTAGTCTCTAAGGAAACCTGCTAGTATGCTAAATGTCTGCTAACACAAATGGAATGAATGTAAATCTGAGATGTAGGATAACAGAATTCTCTTCATCGGGGTTGTCTATCTATATGACTTACAAGTGGCTACTGAGGCTTAGATTTAGGACCAAATTTAGTCCAAGTTACACAGTAACAACAACTGATTTAAAAAAAGCATAGAAAATATATGACAATCTTACATTTTTTGAGGTCTGCTTCTGCTATACTGATGTTAACATATGCAAAGACTTTCTGTGCGTTTCCTAAAAACAACAAAAAAATGTTTAATTTTTTATTCAGAGAACAATATAAACAGGATTAGCTCTCTAAGTTTAAAAGATGAGTGCTCAGAAATGCATTCATTCAAAGAAAGACCTTGTTCATTTCTCACTGGACAGAAAGACTGTGTTTCTTTTTTAAAATTCTTTACACTTCCCTATCCATTTATTTTAACTTTTTTTGGTTTTTCGAGGTAGGATCTCATTCTAGTCCATGCTGACCTGGAATTCACCATGTAGTCTCAGGTTGGCCTCAAACTCACAATGATTCTCCTATCTTGGCCTCTTGAGTGCTGGAATTAAAGGCATGGACCCAGCTCCTATGTTTTTTTTTTTTTTTTTTTTTTTTAGTGTAGTTATTTGCAAAGGGGACAGAGAGATAGTGTGTGAGGGCAGGCATGTCAGGGCCTCTGTTGGCTTTATGTGGGTACTATGGTAACTGAACGGGGGCTGGCAGGTTTTGCAAGCAAGTGCCTTTAACAGCTGTGCTATCTCCCCAACCCCTTGTTCTGTTGTGTTTTTTGAAGCAGAGTTTCACTCAAACCCAGGTTTTACTGGAATTCCCTCTGTATCCCAGACTGGCCTCAAACTTAGGGTGTCCTCCTAACTCAGTTTCCTGATTACTGGGGTCATAGACATCAGCTGCCACACCCAGCAAGACTGCATTTTTCTCATGATTATTATAATACTCCAAAATAAAATGATCCTGAGGGCCTGGGGTGATGACTCATTAGTTAAAAGTGCTTCCTTGCAAAATCTGCTAGTTTGATTTCCCAGTGACCCACCTACATAAAGCTGCAAAGGCATCCAATTGTAGCATCAAGAGACCCGAGCAATCACGAATGTGTGTGTGTATACATACACACACATTTGTGCAAACAAATAAATGATTAAAAAAAAATGTCCCAGTACTCGGGAGGCAGAGGTAGGAGAATTGCCGTGAGTTTGAGGCCACCCTGAGACTACATAGTGAATTCCAGGTCAGCCTGGGCCCGAGTGAGACCCTATCTCGAAAAACCAAAGAAAAAACAATTAATTAATTAATTAAAAAACAAAAAATAAAATGAAGAAAAACACCTCAAGTAATCAGCTAAGGACACATCTCGATGGTACGTTACTGATAGTCTACTTAACAGGATGTTAATGTTAGAAAGTTAACTCTGAAAGGGCTGCAAAGATGGCTCAGCAGTAAAAGGTACTTGACTACAAAAGTTGGTCCAATTTCAATTCCCAAGCCATCCACATAAGTGGGATGCAAAAGTGTCTGGTGCTTTTGTTTGCAGCAGCAAGAGACCCTACGTGTGGGTGCACAGGCAGATAAATATATATTTTAATTTATTCTTAAGAGCCACGAGTAGCCAGGGCACACCTTTAATCCCAACACTCGGGAGGCAGGGGTGGAAGGATCGCCATGATTTTGAGGCCAGTCTGAGACTACATAGTGAATTCCAGGTCAGCCTGGGCTAGAGTGAGCTCCTACCTCAAAAAGAACCAATATATAGATATTTATTTGAGAGAGAGGGAGAGAAGAGGCATGCCAAGGCCTCCTGTATGCACCACTTTGTGCATCTGGCTTTACATGGGTACTGGGGAATCAAACCCCAGCTCTTAGGGCTTGCAAGCAAGCACTTTTAACCTCTAAACCATCTCTCCAGCTCTATTTTGTTTTTTAAAATATTTATTTATTTACAAGCAGAGAGAAAGAGGGACTGGGTGTGCCAGGGCCTCTAGCCATTGCAAACAAACTCCAGATGCACGTGCCACTCTGTGCCTCTGGCTATTTACCTGGGTACTGAGGAATCAAACCCCAGCTCTAGGCCTTGCAAGCAAGCATTTTTAACCCCTAAACCATCTCTCCAGCTCTATTTTTTAAACATATTTACTTATGTGCAAGCAGAGAGAAAGACGGATTGGGTGTGCCAGGGCCTCTAGCCATTGCAAATAAACTCCAGGTGCACGTGCCACTCTGCAACTGGCTTTGTATGGGTACTGGAGAATCAAACCTGGGGTGTCTGGTTTTGCAAGCAAGTGCCTTTAACTGCTGAGGCATCTCCCCAGCCCAATAAATACCTTAAAAAAAAAAAAGAATGTTAACTCTGAAAACTGAAAGTAAAGATGTTTCTAAATCAAATGTCTCAGATTTAATAAATTAATTTTGGTCAAGGTCCACATCCTATGTAATACCTCTAGGGTACCACATATCATTTTCAGTGTTTAGAACTAACAGTCATCACTGTGATTAGTTTAATTTGTGATACATGCCCCGAGTTATGTCTGCCTTTACCACCTTGTGAAGGATCCTAAATTACCTTCTTTGTGTTCCCTTTAGCAGCACAGATAATAAATTACCTTTTTCATCTTTCCGAGTGATGATTTCCACATCAGAAACATCTCCAAATCTGCTGAATTGATTTTGTAAGTCTGTTTTAGAAATGGCCTCACCAAGGCCTCCCACAAAAAGGCGCTTTGTTTCTCTGTTGGCTTTCATTGAAGGCTGGGCATACACCTGGTGTGTTCCAAGTTGGAAAAAAAACACATTTCTGTAAGGAATTGTTTCCTCCTCACAGTTCTTCACCAATTTAACACACAACTTCTCCTGAAACTTCTGTGCCAAATTGGTATTTTGGCTCTACATTTCACTTTCTAATGCATTGCTTCCAAATTGTACTCCTGGAGATTTTGTTCAAGCCCTACATCAACATTGGAACTGCACCCACATTCCACACACACACACACACACACACACACACACACACACAGGAAGATGTTTTCTCTGTAAACAATTAGTTGCCACATCTTTTCCTCTTCACATTAAGTGTTGTTTGACTTTGATTTACTCACATTCATTTCTTTTCTTTAACAAACACCAAATATAGTATTGTAAAGAATAAAAGTATGTTTCCATTCTAGATCACCACAGTCATGAGAGAACTAAGCAATTTCTGAAATTACAGTATTAGGGCACAATAAAAATCTCTGCAAATGCTGTTTAGGCAGAAGGCTAAGATAGACTCTCCTTACACTACGGTCCTACATTGTACAAAGCAGTTTTTGAGTATTATTATTATTATTATTATTATTATTGAGCAGAAGAGGAAAATACTAGTGGCGAGGATCATAAACCAGGTTTACTTGACGAACCTGGATACTCTTGACTTGATACTACCAAGGTTGCTGGAAAAGTTTTCCATATGTACTGAGGTCGCACATCTCCATCTCACATTTTGTTTAGTGTCCAGAACGTGCTTAGCTCTCGTCCAGCCTTTCCCCGAGAAATGACAGATTTCTCCCAAGTGAGATCCCTCCCAAAGCATTGCCAGGAGCCCAAAGCAAAGGCATTCGGTGTGGGGGAACGTTACAGCGTTACGTTTCTTGACAATCTCCGTCCCCAGCCTACCCACCCCGGCTTCTCAGAGAAGATTCCAAGAAGGGAAAAGCTAGATTGGCCAGCCCCATCAACTCCCATGACGAATCCACTCCTCACCACTTGGTTTCCTAAAAGCCAGCGTGGGTCGCCTTTAATTTCCAGTCCGAAGTGCCAGCAGGCGCATCTCCTCTTCCTTCCCACACGGCGTCCAACCCGGTCTCCTAAGGTTCCGTTGCCACACTCAGTTCCAGAAGGCACTTTATTCCGTCTCCCTTCTTTCAGAATACCGCGAGGTCTTCCGCCTCCTCTTCCTCGACGTCTGCAAAATAAAAGTCTGAATTTCTGCAGACAGGACTCACCTTCGGCGTGTCCACTGATTTCTAGATTGGGTGGGCGGAAGTGAGGTAGCGGAAGAAAACTAAAGAGACTCTCCTCAGGGTTTTCCCCGGAACCGCCTCTTCAGTGACGTCAGGGTAGGGTGACTCCAAGGTTGTGATAGCCCGGGGGGGGAGCGGAGGTTGGTGCCCAGCGCTTGGCCCTCGAGTTGGGAAGAAATAACTTTCAAAAGAATTGAGACTGTTTGCAGACAATAACGACAACGTCTGCAAAGACATGAAGGCCCCGGTATAGTCTTACGGTGGGAAAGGACGCGCTCCGCTCTGGCGCCTCCCCCCCCGTGATTTGAGCTGCCAAATGGTCGGCTCCGGGAGCGCGCGCCGGGTTTGAAGTGTCAGGCGGAGGAGCCCGCGGCTAGAGCAGTCGGCGTCTGCGGCCGGGGCTGGCGCTTCGGGTAGCCAGGGCGATGGATCCCCAGTGGGACGAAGTGTGCGCCTTGGAGGCGGAGATCGCAGCGCTGCAGCGGGAGTGCAGGATGCTGCCGGAGCCCTCGAAAAAGACGTCCGCAGACCGGTACTTGTCGCCGTCTGGCCCGCGGTGCAGGGTCCCCGAGGCGAGGCCGGAGAGGCTTCGCCCCAGACGGCTCAGGTTCCGAGTCCTCCTCGAAAGCTGGGTGCTAAAAATTGCACCACCCCCCCCCCACCCGAATATGTGAAATTGAATCGATATCGATTCAGTGAGGACGGTGGCTCAGAGTGTGAGAAGGGCCGTGCAGTGAGTTAACTTGCTTGTGGTCAGGAGAAAGTCGTTTTTATAACCGGTTCTCCTTGCCTGTTGCTATCTATGAAGGAGAAAGTCTTAGTTTATCTCTTTTATATGCCAAGTAATCTTGTCTTCGAGAAAGCACCACTGTTGGGTGGGTGGGTTGGTTGTTTTACTTATCTAGTCATTTATTTATTGTTTCTGAAACAGACTCAATATGCCCCAGCCTGGTTTGGGACTCACTGCAGACCACTCTGTCCTCGAATTTACGATCCTCCTTTCTTAGCCTCCTGAATGCTGGGATTACAGCCTGCACCACTATGCATTGCTCTAGCTGGGATTTAATAGTTCTGGTTTTATGGCAATTTTCTTTTTGATTACTTAACTGTTAAATTGGTACCTATTTTTTTCTTTAAAAATTTTAATTTATTTGCAAGTAAAGAGAGAGAAGAGGGACAAAGAATGGGCACGCTAGGTCCTCTAGCCACTGAAAACAAACTTCAGATGCATATGCCTCTTGTGCATCTGGCTTACGTGGGTCCTTTGGCTTCACAAGTAAACGCCTTAACCACTAAGCCATTTCTCCAGCCCGGTACCTATTTTTCGTTTATGCTAGTGACATGAAGGTATTGACACATAACTCAGCGACAGTACTTACATGCAAAAGGCTCTTTCTCACACATTATTTTCTTTGAAAAAGAGCTTATATAAAATAAGTTGATACAGAGAAAAATGGGTAGCAGGGTAGCAGTCTAGAAAAATTTGACAGTCTTCTGAGGTAGGATTTATTGCTGTGTTGAAAACCTTTTATTGACAACTTTCATAAATATAAACAATATGCCATGGTCAGAATCCCTTCCCACCACTCTCCTTTTTCTTCCTCTCAAATCCTCCCTCCATTGAATCCCTTCTTTCTAACTAGTTTCTCTTCCATTTTCATGTCACCATCCCCCCCCCATATTTACAGATATTTATGTAGTAGGTAGGGTCAGCCACTGTGAGGTCATGAATGTCAAGGCCACTTTGTGTCTATCTGGAAGGCAGTGTTGTAAGAAGTCCTTCACCTCCTTTGGCTCTTACATTCTTCCCACCACCTCTTCCACAATAGTCCCTGAGTCTTGGAGGTAGTGATAGAGATTGCTAACCCTCTTTTTTTAAAAAAAATTGAGAGCAACAGACACAGAAAGAGGCAGAGAGAGAGAGAGAGAGAATGGGCACGCCAGGGCCTGCCGCCACTGCAAACGAACTCCAGACGTGTGCACCCCTTTGTGCATCTGTCTTATGTGGGTCTTGGGGAATTGAGCCTCCAACTGGGGTCCTTAGGCTTCACAGGCAAGCACTTAACTGCTAAGCCATGTCTCCAGCCCAGAAATCGAAACTTGGGCACTGTTCTTAATTGAACAAGAGAAAGAAGGGGCACATGAAAGTAGACCTTCCTTCTTTAGCTAGTTAGGTATAATTTGACACAGATGCAAACAGAATTAGATCCCCCCCCCCCCGCCCTGCCAGCTACGGAAACCACAAGGGTGCAGGAAAATGCAGAGAAGGAGGTCTAAATGAAATCAAAGTAGAGAAAGCTGTGACTGATGAAAGGGAGTAGAAAATATCCACAATGCCTAGATGTGCCCCTTTGCAAGCGGGAACAGATAATAGAGAGCCTAGCTGCTTCAGGTGTGACCCACAGATTGGGAGCATAGGATCACCTGGGAGTTTGTGAGGCGTACAAACATTAGCTCCATCCTTACTGAGTCAAAATATGTTACAACACCTCCCCCCATACCTTTGAATGCCCTTTTTGAAGTTTGAGAAGCATTATATCATTATATGGGAGGAAAAAAATGCTTTCTTTACTGACCACAAGAGGTCATTATTAGCCCAGGATAGACTAGATTGTTTATGTAATCTGTCATTCAGTGATGGAGTTGGGAGTCAGAAGAGTCCAGATTGCAGGAGACATTAAATATCAATCCAATGTGTGCAGATTTAATATGGAGTTTTTCTCACTATGAGGGAGAAGGAAGGTTGAAACCTGTATACCAAGCTACTTTTTTTTTTTTTTTTTTTTTTTTGAGGTAGTGTCTCACTCTGGTCCAGACTGACCTGGAATTCACTATGTAGTCTCAGGGTGGCCTCAAACTCATGGTGATCCACCTACCTCTGCCTCCCAAGTGCTGGGATTAAAGGCATGCACCACCACGCCCGTCTCCAAACTACTTAATTTTATTTTTATTTATTTTTAGTTTTTGAGGTAGGGTCTCACTTTAGTGCAGGCTGACCTGAAATTCACTCTGTAGTCTTAGGGTGACCTCAAAATCATGGTGATCCTCCTACAACTGCCTCCCAAAGTGCTGAGATTAAAGGCATGCACCACCACACCCAGCTCCAAACTACTTTTAAAGTGATTTAAAATGGTAGGGTGAATTGATGGTGGAGAATTTGGAGCCAAATTATTTAATTATATCCATGTCTCCACACTTGAGCCAAATTGCCTTCCTTCACATCCTGGCTCTGATATTGGCTGAGTGATATTAGTTTGATAATCTCCTTGGTAATTTTTTTTTAACCTAATTCCCCTGGCAAGGACTTCTGCTGCTGGGTTGAATAGAGAAGGTACAAGTAGATATCTGTCCCTCACAGTGGCTGACGCTACCTAGACAAGACCTGCGTAATAGAAGGGGAAAACTTATGACATCAAAGTAGAATAGGGGCTAGTTGGAAACAAAAGAAAGGATTCAGTGGAGGGAGGATGAAGGATGGTGGGAGGGGATTATGATCATGATGTATCGTGTATGTATATGTAGATTGTCAATAAAAAGTAGATATCCTTGTCTTCCAAGTCTTGGAAGAAGTTTTCAGCTTTCATCATTGAGTATGTTGTCAGCTTGGAGCTTGTCATAAATGACTTTTACTGTGTGGAGATCCATTCTTTTTCATACTGAGTTTTTAGGTTTGCATACCAAGCAATAGATTTCATGGCATCTTCTTACATAGGTGCCATTATTCCTCACTTACTCATTTCCCTCCTCCACTTTATACCATTCCGGAATCCTGCAGCAACTTTTTCTGGTTGTGTATGTAATGTGGTGTATGCACATGTACATGCCCATGTAATGCCCCATGCACTGTCCTTGTAGCTGTGTGTGCTTGCCTGTGTTGACTGGAGGGCAATGTTGGGTGTCCGTACTCCGTCACTCTTCTTACCTGTTTCTTACTTGAGCCAAAATCTCTTACTGATACCAGAGATTGCCATCCCTTCCCACTCCCCCCTGCAAGCCCTGGCAATTCTCTGATCTCTGCTCCCCTATGGGTCTTGGGTTGCAGATGTTCATAGCCATGCTCAGCTATTTATGTGGATATTGGCGATTGAACTCGAGTGGTGTCTTAGGCCTTCTCAGGCTCTTACGCTTTGCACAGTAAGTCCTCATTTATTTATTTGCAGAGATGTGTGAGAGAGAGAATCTGGGGGTGACAGGGACTTCAGCCACTACAAACTCCCGATGTTTGCATTACTTTGTGCATCTGGCTTTATGTGGGAACTAGGGAATTGAACACAGGTCATTAGGCTTTGTTAGGCCAGTGCCTTAACCGTTGAGCCATCTCTCCAGCCCCGGAAGGGCTCTCAACTGCTGAGCGATCTCTTCAGCCCTTCTTAGCAGTGCATCACCTTAACCGCTCAACTACCTCGTCCTTCTCCAGCCCTTTTTAAACATTTCTCCCTCTATCTCTCTCTCTGTGGGGGGGGGGGGGAAGAGGGGGAACATGCACATGATTGTCAGAGGACGAACTGTAGGTCTGATTCTTCCTCTTTGTTTGGGCAAGGTCTGTTTTGTAGTAGTTTACTGCTGAGAAAAGCCAGGCTAGCTGGCCATGGGCTTTGGAAGAAAGGAAAAAGAAAAACAATTGAAAAAAAAAAAAAAAGATGAACTGTTAGAATGGCCTCTTTCTCATTTCTCAAAAACTGGAGACTGCTAGGCTTTTACAGTTGGATTTGTTGCCTCTTGTCTTACCTATGACTGTGCTGGTGTCCAGCAGAGCTGTCCTCCTCTAGCAGCTTCCGCTCTTTGCATACCTGGGCCCACTGGTGGCCACACCTAGCTTTGCAGTTTGTGTGTTGGGCAGATTCTCCCAGTCTCCTGAGATTCTCCACTGAGATGCTCCACAGGTATCCCCTGGAGTGGCCAGTGTTCTAGCTGGGCATGTTTTTCAATTGTGTTGAGATTGAGGGAAGCTCCATAACCCTGACATCTGTGCAAGTGGACGTGTCTTCAGACTTTTAAACATTAGTCACCATACTGAGTAATATCTATCTATCTGTCTGTCTGTCTGTCTGTCTGTCTGTCTGTCTTCTGGAGCTTCAATATTCACAGATGTACAGCAGTGAACTTCATGGCAGATTGGTAGCTCTAGAGGTTGATCTACCCACTGACTTTAGACTCAGAGCTATCAAACTCCAGTTATTCTCAGTTGATGAGGTGTTCTCCCCGTCACTGAAGGCGAGTTTATGAAGTTCACTGCCTGGGCCAAGCCTCCTGCTGACTTGGGCTTGTCAGTATCTGACCCTCCCACTCCTCCCAGGACTGTCTTTTAGCCTGGCCCTGTTGCAGGTTGAATTAAGACTCCCTGACTTCTGATTGTTTCCTTCTCAGGCTCCCAGGGTAGCTCCATTTTGCTGGAGAAGTCCGTCTCATCATGACTCGTTCGAGGCTGGTGAAAGCTATGGGCTTTTCTTGTGTCTTGTCTCTTTTCTCCAGGGCCATCGGCCTTGCCTTTTGGATGAGCTGCTGCTTCTGAAGTGTGTCAGGGAGCTACGGGGCTGGGGCTGTGTTCAGCCTGGTTGGCTTCCTGTTGGTTGGTTTCTCTCTGCTTTCCCGGTGTCACTCTATGGACTTCTGAAGCGCCATCTCTCCCCATCTCTCTCCCTTCTCCCCTCTGGCTCCCTGTTGAGTCGTCTGTGTTTTCTTCACAAGCTAAGACTGAGGCAGCTTCTAGTCTGCCATTTTACTTGGAGGACCTCAAGCCTAGCAATGCTTCCTTGGCTGCCAAGCAAGAAAGTCAGTGACAGCCTTATGGAACTTCAATGGGAAAAGATTAGCAGGAACAAAATGAGAATGGTTTGAAGAAAATTGGGGTAGTAAGTGAAACACTTACGAGTTGTTGGAGTAAGTAATTATGATATTTCCTTTTTAGAAAATCATTTCAAGAAATACATCAGTCAGATTCTGAAGGATTGGAATCTTCAAAAGATCTGAGAGGTCAGCTTGGACATTTAAAATCAGAGCTTTCATTTCTAAGTAAACTTACTGGTATCAATATAAGAAATTATTCCAAGAAGATAGAAGACGTAACAAACACTGAGATGACAGATGAGGGTAAGCATGTTTAATAGAGTATTAATATGATGGTCAAAAACATATGACTGGGGCTGGAGAGATGACTTAACGGTTAAGGTGCTTGCCTGTGAAGCCTAAGGATCCAGGTTTGATCCTCCAGGTCCCATGTAAGACAGATGCACAAGGTGGCACATGTGTATGGAGTTCATTTGCAGTGGCTGGAGGCCCTGGAGGGCCCATGCTTTCCTTCTCTCTCTCTCTCTGTAATAAATAAAAATCTTTAAAAAAAGATGTGTGACTGAACAGGTTTATTACAACTACATTTAACAGCAGTAAACTTGTAGAATTTTAATTCAGCATTATGATACTCAATTTCCTATGCATATTAGATGAGGTTCAAAACCATGCTTACAGGGCTGGAGAGATGGCTTAGCGGTTAAGGTGCTTGCCTGTGAAGCCTAAGGACCCAGGTTCAATACTCCAGGTCCCACATAAGCCAGATGCGCATGGGGACACATGCATCTGGAGTTCATTTGCAGTGGCTGGAGGCCCTGGCATGCCCATTCTCTGTGTGTCATTCTGAAGCACTGTCAAATTTTTGCTATCTTGAACTGAGTGCTGGCTATATGGGTGGACACATCCATAAAGAAATAATAGAGCTATATACTTAAGAACACAGCTTTTATGCATTTAAATGTATGTGTGCTATACTTCAAAATAACATTTGTCACTAATCTTAGTGTTTTGAGGGGCAGTAAAGGTAAACACATGGGATCTATTTTCTGTCTTTAACAATGTTTTGAAACAGCTTGTTCTTTTTTAAGACAAATTTTTTTGTTCATTTTTATTTATTTATTTGAGAGCGACAGAGAGAGAGAGGGAGAGAATGGGCGCACCAGGGCCTCCAGCTGCTGCAAACGAACTCCAGACACATGCGCCCCCTTGTGCATCTGGCTAATGTGGGCCCTGGGGAATCGAGCCTTGAACCAGGGTCCTTAGGCTTCACAGGCAAGCGCTTAACCGCTAAGCCATCTCTCCAGCCCTGAAACAGCTTGTTCTTAATGGATGAAGACGAGTCCCGTGATATCAAAGAAAGAGAAGAGACATAACTACGATAGTTACACAGACTTACTAACAGAAGAGTGGATCTTTGAAATTTGGGTTAGAATAAGGGGAGTATTTAAAGGCTAGGACAAAAGTGACTTCATCCTGGCTGGAATGTGCCTGGTTTATGTTATTATTGAAGAGTCAGGTACACCTCAGGAACCAGGTTCCAGTTATAAAGCTCCACATATTATTCTAATGGAAAAAAAAAATTTAACAGTTAACATGATTCAAACTTATCTAGGGTTGTTTCAGTGTTTTTCTATTTCTTACCTTAAGTGTTGATATAATTAAGAAGTAGAAAGTATAAATTGTCAGTAATTGCATGTTGTAAGGCTGATCAATTTGATACATAGTTGTCCAGAATTTTTGAAAGCAATTACTAATATATGTTTTCATATATCTATCCAGGTGTGTTAAAGATGGTTACACAGTATTAAATAATAAGTACTTAAAGAAAAATATTCTTTGCAAATAAAGTATTTGATTTTGTAACTTACAGCTACAAAGAAAGTTCTGCAGAGACACAGATTATCAGGAAATTGCAGCATGATTACATTTCAACTCGAATTTCAAATTCTGGAAATTCAGGTAACTTAAGGAATATGTTGTGATAACAGATATTTCTTCTTTGAGATAAATAAACAGTTCCCACCCCCAGCCTCAAGCAGTGGTTGTGCCAAGGAGGAGTGCATAAACCAGGACTCTCATAGCACATTTGTACTATTAAAAAAGTAATGAATACCTCATCAGCTGTATATGGCAGTGTTGTTGCTCAGGCCATAGTTGCTTTATTGTAGGTAGGTGGATGATGATCCAAGACTTCTGGTGGAAATCCCTCAGGTTATGAGAGCAGTCAGTGCTGAATCTCAGTAGTTTCTTTGCTGAGGAATAAAGTGTGTGGAGGATAAGCTGCTCATATATACTTGGGTCAGGTGCTAGGATTTCTTTCTTTCTTGGTTTTTTAAATTTATTTATTTATTTATTTGAGAGTGACAGACAGAGAATGAGGCTGATAGGGAGAGAGAGAGAGAGAGAGAATGAGTGCGCCAGGGCCTCCAGCCACTGCAAACGAACTCCAGACGCGTGTGCCCCCTTGTGCATCTGGCTAACATGGGTCTTGGGGAACTGAGCCTTGAACCGGGGTCCTTAGGCATCACAGGCAAGTGCTTAACTGCTAAGCCATCTCTCCAGCCCATCTTTTTTTTTTTAATTTTATATATTTATTTATTTATTTGAGAGTGACAGACAGAGCAAGAAAGAGGCAGAGAGAGACACAGAGAGAATGGGCGTGCCAGGGCCTCTAGCCACTGCAAACGAACTCCAGATGCATGCGCCCCCTTGTGCATCTGGCTAACTTGGGTCCTGGGGAGTTGAGCCTCGAACCAGGGTCCTTAGGCTTCACAGGCAAGTGCTTAACTGCTAAGCCATCTCTCCAGCCCATCTTTTTTTTTTTTTTTTTTAAGGTAGGGTTTCACTCTATCCCAGGCTGACCTGGAATTCACTATGTAGTCTCAGGGTATCCTCAAACTCTTGGCAGTCCTCCTACCTCTGCCTCTCAAATGCTGGGATTAAAGGTGTGCGCCACCACACTGAGCTGGTGCTAGGATTTCTGATCGTTATTGTCAATATAGTTAGTCATAGAACTAGCCCCAAATTCTCTTTTTGTGTGAGATGGGAGTCAGCAAGGGCATCGGGACCTTGCGTTCTTGAGTGTTAGCAAGCTACCCTAAAAAAAAAAAAAAAGTCCATAGGTGAGGTACAGGTGTTTAGGCTTTGAGGTCTTGCTTCTCTTTGCCACTGATAGTCACTATCACTGGCCTGGGAAGTCTGAGGATGAGGTATGAGATATCTAGACCCTTCTCTGATGACAGAGCGCTTAGCTTTCACTCACCTCAGTACCACCTTTCAGTATTGCCAAGGTGATCAAAAACTGCAAGAAAAGGCAATCCCAAGTGCCTGTTGAACAGAATGTAATACAATTTGGCATTTTCATGTATCAAGGACATAGGTGTTGAGTGGTCTTAGGCAAGTTACACCATTTCCAGGTGCGCCACCACGGTTAGCTATGTAAGTACTAGAAATAATATATATATATATTTAATAGGATTGACAGGTCAAAGGGAGTGTACATGTAAAGTCTTACTGAGAGTGTCAGCTTAGCTTCTGACATTATTTTATCTTTTTATGTATTGTGCATATCTTTACTGTTGAGACGGATAAAAATAAAGACTCAGGGCCGGGTGCGGTGACAAGGCAGAGAGAGGTAGGAGGATCGCCTTGAGACTACATAGTGAATTCCAGGTCAGCCTGGGCTAGGGTGAGACCCTACCTCGAAAAACCAAAATAAAGAAAAAGAAAGAAAGAGACAGACGCAGCAAGCTTCTTTTGATTTCGAAAAATCAAACTTTCCACTAGAGGGAGATGTTTAACTGTTAGAAAACCTAAAGAGTAAATTTTGTACATAATAAAATTTTATTAATGTATTTGAAAAAGTGGCCTTAAATCAGATATGGAAAATATTAGAAACAAAATCATTTTACATATTATTTAGGTCAACCTTCTTGATTTAAAGGGTAGCTAGGAAACAACCCAGGTTGGCAGGTTTTGTAAGCAGGGACTTTTAACCACTGAGTCATCCCCTTATCCCTCTTAATTGTTTAATTTACATTTACCTTGCTACGTGTAAATTGCTATCTTGTAAATTGTTTTGTAATTCTTAATTTTGTTTGTCTTTTGCCTTTTTCTTTGTTTTTTGTCATCTTTGTGTTAAATGTTTTTCTGTTTATGGCTTTGCTTATATTATAGAGTGATATTTACCTAGATAGAGCTTTTGTGTAATTATATTTACTATTTTTTTCCTATGGTTTACTTAGAAAGTTTTCTCTTTCTCTTTTTTTTTTGAGATAAGGTCTCACTCTAAGCCCAGGCTGACCTGGAATTCACTATGTATTCTCAGGGTGCCTGGAACTCTTGGTGATCCTCCTACCTCTGCCTCCCAAGTGCTGGGATTAAAGGCATGTGCCACCACGCCCAGGCGAGATTTGTTTTTATTTATTTATTTATTAGAGTCAGAGGGGTGGGGGAGAGAGAGTAAGAATGGATGCGCCAGGGCCTCTAGCCACTGCAAACGAACTCCAGGCACATGTACCACCATGTGCATCTGGCTTATGTGAGATCTGGAGAATCGAACCGGGGTCCTTAGGCTTTGCAGGCATGTGCCTTAACTGCTAAAGCCATCTGTCCAGCCCAGAAAGTTTTCTTATACCTCATTCCTTGCAGTATCTATGACTTCAATATTCAACTTATGTGATTCATTTGGTGTTCATTGTGGTTATAAGTATATGATAAGGATCTATTTTATGCTATTAACAAATAGCCAATACTTTTTAATTTCTTGTTTATTTTATATTATTTACATATTTTAAAAGTATCTCTTTAAAAGTTAGTCCAGGGCTGGGGAGAAGGGTCAGTGTTTAAAGATGCTTGCTTGCAAAGCCTACTGGCCTGGGTTTGATTCCCCAGTAGCCACGTAAGGCCAAAAGCACAAAGTGGCCCATGTATCTGGAGTTTGTTTGCAATGGCTAAAGGCCCTGGCATGCCCATATACTCTCTCTGTCTCTAATTAATATAAATATTATATACTATATATTTTAAAGTTAGTTTATAAACTTTTTTTATTTTTTTATTTTAGACTAAGGAAAAATTATCTTCTGTAATTACTGACCTCAACATAATACTGGAACCCACTGACTGTTCAGAATTAAGTGAATTTGCATCTAGGTAAGCTGTTTTACTAATTTGTTTTAAGGTCTATTTTTATTTATTCTTATAATACCATGTTTAATTTTTAAAAGATTATTTGTTTATCTGCTGCAAATGAGTGCTAGATGTATGTGCCACCTTAAGTGTCTGGCTTTACATAGGTGGTGGGCAATTGAACCCTGGCTGGCATGCTTTGGAAGTAAGCACTTTTAACCACTAAACCATCTCCCCACCCCAGAAGAATACCTTTAACAAAATACTGCATATCATATAGTAAAATATCTTACAGATTAATAATAACATTTTCAAATTACCAACATCATATGGTCTATTTTTAATGTAAAAGTTTTTAAAAGTTCTTAGTCTTTTCCCACGGTGCATTGTTTTTGTTTGTTCGTTTTTTTTTTTTTTTTTGAGGTAAGGTCTCATTGTAGCCCAGGCTGACCTAGAATTCACTATGTAGTCTCAGGGGTGGTCTTGAATTCATGACAATCCTCCTACCTCTGCCTCCCGAGTACTGGGATTAAAGGTGTATACCACCATGCCTGGCACAAGGGTTTTTTTGTTTGTTTTTGTGCCACTTATGGTTCAGGTATAATAGAGCTTTCTAGTTCATTCTTTACCCTGAAGCATGGAGGGTTTTTTTTTTGTTTTGTTTTAATTGCACCTTTCACCGCAGTTATAATGTTAGGAGCATGCAAGTGTAAGTGTATGGAGTGTCTCCAAGTCTCCACCTCACACAGGTCTGTGATCTTATCTCCTGTCCTGTATGGACATTAACACCAAATTCCCTGGCTTTTACAGGATTTGTTTAGTTTCCTCCATCCTTCTGTGTGTCTTTAATTTTCCCTCAGTAACTTTTCTTTTTTTGAGGTAGGGTCTCACTCTAGCCCAGGGTGAACTGGAATGCACTATGTAGTCTCAGGGTAGCCTTGAATTCATGGCAATCCTCCTACCTCTGCCTCCCGAGTGCTGGGATTAAAGGCGTGCGCCACCACGCCCGGCCAGTTTGTTTTAATCTTGTATAAAGTGTGTCTTCCCTTTCCTGGGGGCAGGGGTTATGCCCTGTTCTTCACTGTTTTATCCTTAACACCCAGCCTGGTGCAAAGTACAGTTTTTTTGTTTGTTTGTTTGTTTGTTTTTTGGTTTTTTCGAGGTAGGGTCTCACTGTGGCCCAGGCTGACCTGGAATTCACTATGGAGTCTCAGTGTGGCCTTGAACTCACGGTGATCCTCCTACCTCTGCCTCCTGAGTGCTGGGATTAAAGGTGTGCACCACCACGCCCGGCCAGTTTATTTTTTAAATAAATTTTTTAAATTTTTATTTGAGAGAGAGTGAGAGAGAGAGAGAATGGTCCACCAGGGCTTCCAGGAGGCTTTAATTCCCAAATTGCCATCAGCTGGGGACATGGCATTCAGAATACCTCAGTTTATGGGGGACACCTGAATCAAATCATCACACACACATACACACAAAAGCTCTGAAACATCGTACACATACAGAAGAGCACACAGATCCTAAGTATATGATTCGTTAAATTGCCAGGTACTGGTTTTACAGATACATTCTGCTACATTCTGGCAATTTAACGAATCATATACTTACAATGTATACTTATAATTCACTCTTTTCTTCCATCATGCTTAATCACTATTCTGGGCTGGAGAGATGGTTTTGCACTTAAAGGAACTGTTTTGCAAAGCCTGATGTCCTGGGTTTGATTCCCCAGTACCCACATAAAGCCAGATGTACAGAGTGGTGTGTGTCAGGAGTTCATTTGCAGTGGCAGGAGGCCCTTGCCATTGTCTCGTCTCTTTTTCATTCTCTTTCTTCCTCTCTCTCCTTCTCTCAAATAAGTATTAAAATTTCTAGACATGTTGGTGTATGCCTAGAATCCTGGAACTTGGAAGGCTTAGACAGGAGAATCATAAATTTTGGACTTTCCATGGATACATTGTGAAACCCTGACTCAAAGTTAAGATGGAATTGTTGCATTAACACACATACACACAAAATTTATGTTTTTTCATAGTCATACATTTTAACTCTTATTTAAATTGTACATGTATGTGTGTATGTATGTATGTATGTATAAATATTTGTAGGTGTACATGTGTCTATGTGGGTATGTGTATGTGTTGTGTGGAGGTCAGAGGACAACCTCAGGTATCATCCTTAGAAATGCCATTTTTGGGGCTGGAGAGATGGCTTAGTGGTTAAGGCACCTGCGTAAGCCAGATGCACAAGGTGGCACATGTGTTTGGAGTTCATTTGCAGTGGCTGGAAGCCCTGGTGCGCCCATTCTCTCTCCATGTCTCTCTCTCAAATAAATAAATAATAATAAACATTTAAAAAAGCAATGCCATCTATCTCCATTGGCCTAGAGCTCACCAATTAAGCTAGACTACCTGACCAGTGTGTCCTCGGTATCTTCCTGTGTCCACCTCTCTAGTCCTATGATAACAGGTGCTTGCCGGTTCGTGGTATTTTACATAGTTATTGGGGATTGAACTCAGGTCCTCATGCTTGCAATGCAGGCACCTCACTGAGTTATCTCCCTAGTCCCCCATACTCTGCAACCCTTAACCCCTGGCAAAATATGCTTCATTCTCTTAATTTCTGAGTAATATTTCACTTTATTACTTGTACCAAGGTTTATCTACTCATTCACCAAAGGATATTTGTGTTATTGTCAGGTTTTGGTGAATGTAGCATTTTACAATTATATACATAGGATATTGTTAAAGTATATAATGTGAATTTGTCTTGACTCAAGAGATATTGTATTCACATTACTCACATGAGCAAACTTTTATTGCAGTGTATTATAATTTTTCTATTTCATCATTAAATACTATAAGTTGCTTAGTATGTGTGATTAATACATTGAACTTAATCATAGCCTATGTGTGTATAGAGTAACACATTGTATATGTAGTGTTTGATATTATTTGTGGTTTTAGGCATCTACTAAGGGTCTTGGAATATATCTCCAGTTAGTAGGGGTCATATATTGTATGTTTGCACATGCTTACATATATGTACTCTAAATATTCAGTGCAGGGATTTTGTTTTTGTTTTTTGGGGGGTTTTGGTTTCACTCTAGTCTAGGCTAACCTGGAATTCACTATGTAGTCTCATGGTGGGCCTGAACTCGTGGCAATCCTCCTACCTCTAGTGCAGGTTTTCATGTGAATAAAAGTTGCCTTTTCTCTAGAGTAAATAACCAGAACTGGATAAGGATATGTTTAGTCTGTTCAAGTTTATAATAAGTGCCAAACTGGGTTCCAAAGTGATGATACTGCCTTGCAAAACCAACAATGTATGAGAGTGAATGGTAATATTTTAGTGAATTAATTTCTAGTAATCATCTAATTTTAGAGAAGAAATTCATTTTAGAATAGCATTTTGGGGCTTTTAATTCCAAATTTCTCTTTATGTTTTGCTTTATAATTAAGGAGGAGACATTTGCAGTCATTCTGGTTTTCTGTACTTTAGTTGAAATTGAAATGTCTCAGTGCCAGCATTTTGTGAAAGAAATTCATAACATCTGTTTTGCATTTGCTCAAGTTTGGACTTTTCTTAGGAAAAAAATGGACAAATGCAATCAATCTTACAGTTGTAAGAGCCAACACACAATTTCTATATATGATTGAAAACTACACATGCTATAATAATAGTACTCTGTGAAAATGCAAATGAATTGTGAATTACTCTGTTTTTGAAATTCTTTTTAAAACAATATAGTCTTCTCATCATGTTGCTGGGCATGTGTATTAACTTGGATAATTATGGCTTTTTTTTGTTTTTATTTTTTGAGGCAGGGTCTCACTCTAGCCCAGGCTGACCTGGAACTCATTCTTCAGCCTCAGGCTGGCATTGAACTCCCTGTGAGCAGCCACACCCAGCTTTGTTATAGCTTTTAAGATTTTTTTTTTTTTGGCTCCATCCTTCATCACATCATGAAGAGCTTAGCTTTTGCTTACTTGTTTGATGGAAAATAAAGAAAAAAAAATCTTTTCTCTGTTTTATAAGCTGTATTAAAGAAACAGATGCTCTTTATAGGCCTATATCCTTTGGGAATAACTTGTTAACTCATAAATGAAAAAAATATTATTATAGATATCACACCAAGCTAAACATTTAGTATCCAGAGCTGGAGAGATGGCTTAATGGTTAAGGCGCTTGCCTGCGAAGCCTAAGAACTCATGTTTGATTCTCCAGGACCCACGTAAGCCAGATGCACAGTGATGCAAGCATGCAAGGTTGCACATGCACACAAGGTGGCCCATGCATCTGGAGTTCAATTGCAGTGGCTGGAGGCCCTGGCACGTGCCAGTTCTTAAAAAAAAAGAAAGAAAGCCAGCCAGCTTTAGTATCCAGTGTTGATGTAGCTGTGTTTAATTCACCTATTCAGTTGCTTTGTTTTATGTGGCTTCCCTTTGTGTTTGTTCTGTTCTGCTTTATTTCCTTCATTTGGATTATATAAATTGCTTTCCATTTTTCTCTTTTCTGGTGCTAATGATTGGACTTAGCACCTCATGTGTGCTAAGCACACGTGATAAACTCTGTACCCATTAAACCATAACTTTCTTGGTCAGCTCTGGTGACGTATGGCCAAAAGCTTGGTATAAAGCATTTATGAACAGCATCCTCTGGAACTGTAAGCCAAAATAAGCCCTTCCAATTACAAGTTGTTTCTGTCAGGTATTTGGTCATGCAACAGAGCAACTAACATAGGACTGAGGATGTAGCTTAATGGTGAAGCCCTTGCGTGGCATGCCCAAGACCCTAGATTCATCCCCAGCACCATAAAATAAACACAAAGTAACTAACGCAAAATCTGAAAATAATAGCAACCCAGCTTGAAATGAGAACAACTTATCTTCACCAGTGAGCAAAAACTTGTTCCTTATGTCTTCTCTGGTCCTCTTCCTTCTCCCACCCTGTGAATTGGGGCTGCAGATATGCATGGCTATGCCCAGCTTTTTACATGGATTCTGGAGAGTCGAACACGGTCTCCAGACTGAGAGGCCCTCATGGGTGATTGGCACAAGCTCTTAACTGTTGAGCCATCTCCCAGCCCTCAAGTACTTGTTTAGTGTTACTAAAGTATATATGAAAAGAAAAATAAGAAAAAAAAGATAGATTGGGTGTATTATTAGTGACACTTACTAATCATGGAATCTTATTCTTACAGAGCTGAAGAAAGAAGAGACTTGTTCATGTTTTTCCGAAGCCTGCATTTTTTTGTGGAGTGGAGCGATTATCGTAGGCACACATTTAAGCATTTTAAGGTAAGTTCAAAGTGTTTTAATGTAAACATGTGTGGAAAGTGAGCCTAGTGGTCATTTGGTGATCGAGTTATAGCATACATTCCTTAAGTGTTCAAAGAATAGAAAGATACCTTCATGGATCGCTTCTTGCTCTTTTGGCTAAGATCAAGTGTAGTATCCACTCTTAAAAGAAAATATTCTCATTGACTTTAGAAATTGTGTTTAAAAATGTCAGTCTTTCAGAGGCCCTTGAATTAAAAGAATAAATGCTACTAAAGAATGTCATCAGCCGGGTGTGGTGGCGCATGCCTTTAATTCCAGCACTTGGGGAGGCAGAGGTAGGAGGATCACCGTGAGTTCGAGGCCACCCTGAGACTACATAGTGAATTCCAGGTCAGCCTGGACCACAGTGAGACCCTACCTCAAAAAAAAAAGAGGCTGGAGAGATGACTTTGCAGTTAAGCGCTTGCCTGTGAAGCCTAAGGACCCTGGTTCGAGGCTTGATTCCCCAGGACCCACGTTAGCCAGATGCACAAGGGGGTACATGTGTCTGGATTTCTTTTGCAGTGGCTGGAGGTCCTGGCACACCCGTTCTCTCTCTCCTCTCTCTCTCTCTCTCTGTCGCTATCAATTAAATAAATAAGAATAAACGAAATAAAGTTAAAAAAAACAACAAAAAATCTAAGAATGTCATCGTGGTAGTATTGTCATGAAGCAATAGAACTCTGGATTTTGAGTTGCCGATTATTTTGCAATTTGAGCTTTAGTATTAAAGCTCATATTGTGAAGAGATGCTTCTCAAGTCTGGCGGGAATCTTTAAATCACTTTTTTAGTTCATTGCATGGAGTATAACCAGAAGTATGTTTGGCTGCATTGTAATCCCTTAGGTCCTACTTAGTTGGATAGTGTCAAGTTATTGAGCACTGAGTCACGCAAAGCCAGTTCTGGAGGAGTCAACATAAATGCTATATCAAGTTCAAGTCTTTCAAAAGCCTAACCATGTTATGACTGTTGTTTTCAAGGTGGTACTAATTCCCCTTTATTTTGGGTTCTATTTTTTTATTATTAAATTCATTCTATTTAGTTGTTAATAAAACCTGTAAGGCTTGAGATTTTTCTCCAGAATGAAACAGGCAGTTCGCATACTGTAGTCCCTTGAGGAGTTCTGATTTTGTTATGTTTACTTGTACATATTTCTGGACTGTCAAGTCTGTTACATTAGTAATATTATATATAATTATGACAGTAACATGCTGTAGGTTATTATAGTTTTATAGTAACTTTTGAAATTAGAAAGTGTAAGTCCTCTGTTGGTTCTTGGACTCTTTTGATATTCTATATGAAGTTAAGAGTTTTCTATTTCTGCCAAAAGCATCATTGTGATTTTCATAGAGATTGCATTGAATCTGGATATTTTGTTTTCTTAAATCATGAACATAGACTATCTTTCCATGTATGTATATCTTCTTTCATTTCTTTTTGCAATTTTTTAAAAAATATTTATTTGACAGAGAAAGAGGAACAGAGAGAGAGAGAGAGAATGGGCATACCAGGGCTTCCAGCAACTGCAAACGAACTCCAGACACGTGCACCCTTGTGCATCTGACTAATGTGGGTCTTGGGGAATCAAACCTAGGGCCTTTGGTGTATGCAGGCAAACACCTTAACTGCTAAGCTATCCCTCCAGCCCTGCAATGTTTATAAATTATAAATCATTCTTAATTTTAAAGACTGTAAAATTATCATTTCAGGAATGAAAATCTATATAAAATAGTAGAATCACGGTGGATTTTTGCTTTTTTTAAATTTGTATTTATTTGAGAGAGAGAAAGAGGCGGAGAGGAAGAGAGAGAGAGAGAGGGAGAGAGAGAGAGAGAGAGAGAGAGAGAGAGAGAGAGAGGGGCAGACAGACAGAATGGGCATGCCAGGGCCTCCAGCCATTGCAAATGAGCTCCAGACGTATGTGCCACCTAGTGCATCTGGCTTATGTGGGTCCTGGGGAATTGAAACTGGGTCTTTTGGCTTTGCAGGTGAGTGCCTTAACTGCTAAGCCATCTCTCCAGCCCTGCTTTTATTATTTCTACTGGCACATTCTGGATATTGGTGGAATAATTTGTGTGGTTTTTTTTTTACTTGAAATTTAAGAATATGTAGATAAAAATATAAAATAATCCATGTTTATATCTTACCTAGAAATTCCAAGTTACTGCTTTAATAAAACACTATAATTTATGAATTCTGCCAACATTATTTCTCAGCAATAACTGTTTTATCTAAATTATTGATGTTTAAAAGTTTTAAATGGTAAAGTTATTCTTTTTCATTAAATTGTATTACAAAAAGAATATAGAGGACTGGGAATGTAGCTCAGAGAGAGCTCTTGTATAGCATCTATGAGGTCCTGTGTTCAATCCTCAGTTACCCCCCCACCCACCCACACACAGACACAGAGTTCTTGTGGAAACTAGTAGACATATCTGAGTTAGTCTTGCCACTGAACCCTCCTCTACCAGGCATTTATTTCCAAATAAAGTTACAGTTTATTTCCATTGATTTATTCAAGGTTAGATATGGTCTGTTTTTCCAAGTAAAACAGAGCCCATCCATGTGGATGGGTTTTACAATACTTCTTATATATTTAGCTCAAGTGTGCTAACTTTTGTGCTAGCTACCATGAAAGTATAAAGATACAGCTGTGTTCAGTGCTTTCAGTCACAGAGAAAATGAGGCATGTACACAAAACCATGAGAAGGTGGTACAATAGTTATATCATTAACTTATCAACATAAATGAATGAGTTAATAAGCATCATTAGAGTAATAGTTATGACCTTATTATGCTTTAATAAAAACAAAGTTTCCTGTGGGGTCAGTCTTGGCAAGTGAGGGAATGTCAGTCTAGGTAGAACCCAAACAAGCAAATGCTTTAAAGTGAGAATTGCTCGTGGAATAGTTTAAAGAGCCCAGTATATACTTTATAATAGAACTGACGGTGGTACTTTGATATCTACAGACCAGGCTCATGTTTCTAAGACACTGACAATTTTGTATTCAACTCCAAAGCAAGTGTAGGCAGACTTTTATGTGGGGAATGGCAAGAGGATGTTAATTTAGGAGCTTTAATCTGGCAGTGTGGAGTCGTCACTATTAGATTGAATATTAGGTTTTCTGCACTAACTATATCTGTCCATCTTGGCTGTTGAGGAAACATGCTTACAGGCTTTGTTGTGAATATTCAGTTTGTTTGTGTGAATGTGTATGCACAGGCAGCTGGTGTGCAGGTGTCGTTTCTTATATTTGAACAAATTGATTAATGAAACATTCCTATAGTGTAAAAATTTTAGTTGTTTCATATTTGAAAATTTTTGTAATAGAGAAACTTACTGTTTTCAGATAAATGGCTAGAATTTTAATGTTTTTCTTATAAACTTACGTGAATTTTCATATCATCCTTGCACAGGGGTCATGCTAATCTTTATATTCAGTTTTAGTATATGAACTGCTGAAGTGAGTAATTGTTTGGCTTTTTAAATGTTTAATAGTTTAAAAGTTTTGTGGGGTTTTTTTTTTTTTGTAATTTACTAGCATCATATGGTCACAAAAGAGAAAACATTGACCATTTTTGTATTTGTTCTTTATCGGTGTAAAATTCTACTTTATTTGGAAATTTTTGCATAGCTATGAGACTATACCCTATTTCTTGGGCTGAAAAAATAGCAGCCTTGATAGGAAGAAAATGAAGTTCCTACTACATAGTAAATCCTGATGAATCATAAAATGAAAATTGGAGCTCACAGGAAATATTTGGCTTTCATGTTTTTGGAACATCTGCCTTAAATCCTTTTGAGATACAGTAAATGCCAAGAGAGACAAACACACGTTTCTTGGATTCCCTTAGTTCATTAGTAATGGAAATAATGTATCTCAAATCCGGTATTTGCATAAAAACATGTCATGTAAATGGTAGTCTAGTGTAAACCAGAAGCTTTTAATGTTTAAATATTTTCACATTATTTTGTGTTGAGCTTAAGAGATTTAATCTGATGTTTTGCTTGTTACATATAAGAATTTTAGGCATTCTTGATTTAAACATAAAATTCCTTCCTAAGGAGATAAAATGTTACTATCAAGCCATTATTTATGTTCCTTTAGACATTATTATGTGTACTTAGCTTATAAATTGAATTGATAGTGGTTTAAAAGTAGGACCCAACAGGTAATCTTTTTAAGCAAATAAAGCTGTTTGGATGCTTTCCCAGGATGATCGGATTGCCCTCCAGGCGAATCTCTTCAACCCGATCCCGAATGTAGCGAGTGTCATTAGCCTTGCAGAATGTATCGTCTGTAATTGAAGTTATGCTGTTAAACTGAAACATAAAAGGGAAAAAATTATTCAGAAGTCTGAGGTCAACCTTTTGTATGCTACATAATAGGACCCCACAGGATATTTTACCTGTCTTAAGTAAAATATCATTCATGCTGTGAATCTTCATGGTAATAATTGAGCACCTGTTTGAAGTGTACAGTATTGTTTTGGAAATACAGATTGCTTGCTGTTACACCGAGTGACATCCATTCAACCCAGTGTACTGAATAAAATGGGAATATACTGGCTGGAGAAAGTATCTCATTCTGCAGTTTTAACCCAAAATAATTTTTTAAAAATTGAAATTCTTGTGATGGTGAGAGTTCAGTCCTCTTCATTTTCTTTGTTTTTGCATTTCCCACTTGGTGCTGTCTTATAAAAGCAGCTAGAAAAATCTCCAAAGGCAAGTATTTGCCATTGTATGGAGGAAGAAGCAGAAATCAGAGATCTAGTTCAGCAGTATATGGAGAAAGAAATATAAATGATCAGTCTTTATGTCCATGTGTTCAAACTACCTAGGAGAGACTCAGCACCTTGTGTCAGCTGCTGATGGACGACCTGGGTGGTTCAGCCTCTGTCTTTCTGTGACCTCTACCCACCATGAAAGGCTTGGAAAGGATTCCTGGCTCTAGAAAACCAACAGAGATTTTGGCTTAGAGAATCTTTGACTTTGTGGAATTTCCTGGGCAATAAGAATGTCTTTAGATGCTTATAGCTCTTTTAAAATACATGAAGAGGGATTGGGGATTTAGCTCAGTGGAAAACCTCTTGCCTAGTGAGCGCAAGGCCCTGGGTTTGGTCCTTGGCACACGCACACACACACACACAAGAGGAAGTTGTGGTAATGAGGTAACTCACCCTAAGTAAAGGTAACTGGAGTGTGGGAAGTGGTGACCAGATAGAACAGATGCATGCCTTTGACTGCATGTGCACTCCGAGCAGCATATCAGAGTGAATCATGAATTTGGGAGGTCTCCACTAACTCCTGGTAGTGTATCAATTGAATTTTAGAACACCCGGTTGATGTCAGAGACTTGGCTGGTATTAAGCGTAGTTAGAAAAAGATACCACAGGTGTGATCCCTTCAGCTGACTTTTGCACCTCTCATGCTCCGTGTGAAAGAACAGCAGATACAATACAGCACCTGTTCCTGGTCAGAACCGTAGCCCTTGGCCGTAATTTGTCCTCTTAGACTTCTTGGCCTTCCTACAGGGCCTCATGAAGTCTGTCTTCCTGCTTCCCCAGCTGATGTACCTGTACTGCTTAGGAACCTGCTGGTCTTGGCTGCTGTCTAGACTAAGAACAGATGCCACATGCTTGTGTGCCACTTTACTGTGTACCCTCTCTGTCTCTAAGATTCCTCATGTCACCGCCCCTCACTCACGTGCCAGCTGCCCCTGTGTCACTCCATCACCACTACGGCCTGTCCTAAGCGGATGTTTTACTTCTTCACATTTGGTTAAACGCACTTCTGCTTGCTCATGGTTGTCATGACTGACTGCTGTGTGGCCATCCGCCACCCCTTGTGTTACAATGTGCTCACGATCTTTGGTGTCGTCCCATCCAGGCTTGTGCCTCAGTTGGGATGATGTGACAGTAACAGTTTTCTACTTCAACTTTTGTGAGTCACATGGGAGCCATTATTTTTTTCTAAGATTTATTTTTACTTATTAGAGAGAGAGGGGGGAAAGAGAGAGAGAATGGGTGCACCAGGGCCTCTAGCCACTGCAAATTAACTCCAGATACATGCACCACCGTGTGCATCTGGCTTATGTGGGACCTGGAGAATCGAACCTGGGTCCTTAGGCTTCACAGGGAAGCACCTTAACCGCTAAGCCATCTCTCCAGCCTGGAAGCCACTATTTTATTTCCCATGTGTTTTTGCTCTTGAAATTGCCCCATTAGGACAACATAGCCCCTGTCCCGTGGTTGTAGTCTTCATGTGTGTCTTGGCCCCGACAGGTTGGTTAGTCCTCATTGTTTTCTCCATTGTCCTCACTGTGGTCACCCTCTTGAAGATTTCCCTTTGCTAAGGCTGGCACAAAACCTCCATATATGTATCCCATTCCCTATGCTAATTGTGTCCCTGTGGCTTTTTCTATGATGTCTACCATCTTAGTCTTCAACCCTTCCTTTAAAAAAAAAATAAAATTATTTTCATTTATGAGACCATCATAATAGGAGGAAAAGATAATGACATCAAAATAAAAAACTGTTTGAGAGGGGGAAGAGTTATGATGGAGAGTGGAGTTGCAAAGGGAAAGGGGGGAGGGAATTACCATGGTTTATTGTCTATAATGATGGAAGTAGTCAATTAAAGAAAGAAAACAAAAAAAAAAAAGACTAATTGAGAGAGGCAGGGGAATATGATGGAGGGTGGATTTGTAAGGAGGAAAGTGGGGGTGGGGAGGGAACTATCATGGTTTATTATCTATAATTATGGAAGCTGTCAGTAAAGTTTTTTAAACAGAAATTATTTTCATTTATGAGGGGGGTAGAGATTATATATATATATATATATATATATATATATATATATATATATATAATTTTTGCATTTGACTTTACATTAATACTGGGGAGCCAAACCTGGCCTGGCATGTTTTGCAGGCAAGCAACTTTAACCACTAAGCAATCTACCCAGTCCCAATCCTTTCTTTACCCCAATCAACTTCAGCCTCAGGAATATGCTTTTATAGAAAGGGAAGAAAAAGATTAGTGTGATGGCACATTCCTGTAATCCCAGATACTTAGGAGGCTGAAGCAGGAGGATTTGTAAGTTTGAGGCCACCATGGGGCAATTTAGTGAGACTTTGTACCAAAATAAAGTTTACAAAAGGCTGAGGATGTAGCTCAGTGGCAGAGCTCTTGGCCAGTACATGTGAGTCCCTAGAGTCAGACTCCAGTACTGCCAAAAAAAAAAAAAAAAAAACAAACAAGTAACAGATTCTATTCAAAAACAGACATTTTACCTTCTGTGCTTGTCCACTCAGTATGCCCTGGATAGCACTTTGGATTCTGGACAGAAGGTTTATATGGCTAAATATAAATACTTTTGATAAACATTGGGTGCTCATGCTTGTTTGTAGTGCTCTAACTATAGCATGTGAGTGAGTTAGTTTCCCGCTGGGTACTAAGAATGGCTCTTTAGGTAACTAAAGGCAGAGATTTTGAAAGGAATTATTGTACCTGAAGATGAATTACACGTAGACTTTCTGGCAAATTAGGAGGCACAGATTCCAGGTCGTTATGGTCCAAATACAGGAAGGAGAGTTTATTCAGTTTCTGTAAGGAACATTTGATTGTAGTGTTATTGAGGTCTACGCATTCCTTCCCAGAATTCAAACAGTACGTACATTAAAAAGAATGTTGATATAAGCACATTTCAATAGTGTCACTCATTGGTTTGGTTAACTGGCCTTAGAAGTTATATATTCTGGTCTTTAAGACATTATGATGCCCAATAGAGCTTTGCTGCATACTCCACATGTCGACCAATTCACCTCACCTTTGAATTCTCTCCTTGACACTGTCTTCTGGGCCCTTTGACTTTGTCTTGAGAACAGCTAATGAGGTCATGTGCTATGCAGGATTGACTTGGATCCTGATTCTGCCCTAACCTCTCTTGAGCCTTCAAAGCTTCCCATCTAAGTTCTTATAATCTCCAGAAAAGTGGTTACACCTAAGAGATGTGTGCTTAGCAAGATGTTACTCAAAGCAATTTATGATTCACTTAGCTTGACCTATATGGGCTTTTTGTTGGAGTAGTCTTCATGACCAATAGTTTAGTACTGTGTGTGATTGTATACTAAGATTGTAGAATGTAGTTTCTCCTGGCATTACTCTTACTTGAACTTTGATATGCATCCTTTGCCAGATTTTGCTAATTTTTACTGTATTCTTAAATTTTTATCTAAATTTGTTTTTGAGGCAGGATCTCACTATATGGCCCAGGCTAGTCTGAAACTCACAGTTGTCCTGCCTCAACCTCCTGAATACTAGGAATACAGACATGTACCACCATGCCCCACTTGCTAATTCCTTTCTGTGCTGTTATTTTAATCTTTCCTTCATCATCTTGTCTTCTCAGCAAATGGTTACCTACCAACAAGTTTTTCCAATGAGCCTCGTTTATGTAAATTACAGTGACATGATTTCACTAGTGGTTATTGCAATCCTGGGACACTAAGCAAAACTAAAGTACGCTAAATTACAATTTTCATGCCCACTTGCCACAAATCCTTTCTGTAATACCTTTTTCAAACAGAAAATATTTATTTATTTATTTTCATTTGAGATTGGTGCCTCTATCCTGTCTTGCCCAGGCTGGCCTTGAACTCTTGGTGGCAAGCAATCCTCTTGCTTTACCTTTGTAAGTAGCTGGACTACCAGAGTTGGGCCACCATGCCCTCCCTATTCTACATATTGTTTTGCATATGCATGTGTGTCGTACATGTGGTTTGGTTTGTATGTGGTACATGCACAAATGTGTGCAGATGCACATGTATGCAGAGGCCAGAGGAGAATGTCACACGTCTTTCTTTATTGCCCATCCATGCACTTCCATGAGACAGAGTCCATCACTGAAAGTGGAGCCGTCATTTTTAGTCGGCATGGGGGCAACTCTGGGAGTCCAGCTACTTACAAAGGTAAAGCAAGAGGATTGCTTGCCACCAAGAGTTCAAGGCCAGCCCCAAACATTCTTTAACATGCTTGCTTTTCAGAGACTGGCCTGCTTAAATTCGTATCTTAAAATTATAAGGTTTGTTTTCAAGGACATAGGACTGTTTTTGTTTTTTGGTGGTATTTTTTTAATGTATTTTGAAAAAGGGTTTTACAATGTGGCCCAGGCTGTCCTTAAACTTAAGATCCTCCTGTCTTAGCCTCGCAAGTTCTGAAATTATAGGTGTGTGCTTCTGTGTCTAGCTGATATGTTAAGAGCGCCTTAGCTTTTGAGTCCTTATAAGAAATGCCAATATAATTCTAATATAACTTGAAAATAGGGGCTCAGTCTATAAAGCCTTTGTTTTTGCAAAGGTGAAGACCAGAGTTTAGATTCCCAGTACCCACTAAAATGCTGGTTGGGTCGGCCTGGTAGCTTGCTCGTCATCTCAGCAAGCAGGAGGTGGAGACAGGGAATCCCCGGAGCAAGTTGGCTAGCTGGATTAGCTGAATCAATGAGCTCTAGACTCAAGTGATTGACCCTGCTTCAGTAAATAATGTGGCGAGCTATTGAGGAAGACTGTTGATGTTAACTTGTGGCCGCCATATGCACAAACGTGTACACACACACACATGCACACTACACAAAAAAATCCTTTCAAAATGTTCCTGAAGTTTAAAACTCTGTTTTTTCTTCTTTTTTTGAGGCTGGGTCTCATATAATCCAGACTAACCTCAAAAATCACTATGTAGCCAAGTATGACTTAACTCCTAACCATCCTCCGTTCACATCCCAAATGCTAGGGTTGTAGGCTTGTGACATCACACCTAGCTCTTCTCTTACTTTATTGTGAGGCAGAGTCTTGAAATGATACCCAGGCAAGCCACAGTCATGCAACCTACCTACCTCTGTCTCCCAAGTAGCTGGGATTACAAGCATGTGTCACCACACCTGGCCTACCTACATTTATAAGGTAACATTTTTATATATTAAAGTTAAAACTCAATGTTTACTTTTGATTATTTGTTTTGCTAACATTTGTAAATTGCTGATATTGTAAGAAAAAATAAGCACAGAAAATGTCCCTTTTTGAGTTTTTGCAGACTAGATGACATGAGGGACCAACCAGGTCTGTATAATATTTGCTAAGCAAATAAGTGAACAAATGACATTCAGAATACTTCCATAAAACAAAATAATGGTTAGGTATATTAAGTGAAATACGGGCTATTATGTAAATAATATTTTTATTTATTACATTACATACTTATAAAATGTAATCAAAACAGAAGCCAGGCTCAGCCTAATACACTTGAATTCCTAGCTACTTGGAAGGTTGACGCAGGACATTATTGGATACAGGAGTTTAAACCTAGCTTGGGCAATATAGTGAGACTCTGTCTCAAAACAAACAAAAACCAGGAATCAAAACAATTATATGCTTAAGTTTCTCATTCTTAAAAATATTATCACTGATATTGTTTCAGTCAAACCATGAAATACTTACTTTGAATGTATTTGCTTTGATTCCTTTACTCTTGATTTTATTGTGTTTTGCATTGAATAAGGTGAGCTTTGGAGGAAGAACTGGAAGTCTCAGTAATTGATTTTCAGCAAGTGAAAGTTCTTCTAACAGAGGAAGTTGTGAGAAAGTATTATCTTCTATGTCTTCTATTAAATTTCCCGTAAAATCAAGTCTTCTTAAGTTAGCTTGAGGGGGAAAAATACAAAAACCATGAAGTTAAAATTTTATTGTATGACCAATACAAAGAAATAACATGCATGGCCAACCTGCTGCCTGCACGCTTCTCAGTAAAGCTGTGAATGGGACCCAGTGCCTTTGTAGATGGCAGCATCATGTCACAATATCTACAGGTTGGACATCCCCAAAGGCATTTGTTTAACAGTTCACTCAGTTGTCTTGTAGCTTTAGTAGAGTATCTGCAGTTATACAGCTGAGTAAATTTGGTTGTTGTGCCCTACTGCTTAACAATAAGAGATGTTCCCTGATTGATGAAAGTGGTGCCGATTGAGAAAGTCAGAGTGCGTGTCTGTGTGCGCTGCTTTTGTCTGAGGTGACTGGGAAATAGTGTTTCTTTTCATTCACAGTAGTCCTTCTCAGCCGCAGGAACACTGAGTACTGAACCACTGCTTTGGGGGAATTCCAGGGGTAGGTGCCCACGAGCCTCTACAAAGACAACTTAGTTAATAGACATTGTTCATTTGTTAACATTGATATAACTCATGCCTGAGTGAGTTACCTAATAAATATATTTTCTCTGTAGGGCACATGGCACCTTTCCTGTGCCTAGAACTAGAAAGCATGTCATTTTTCAACAGTAACATTTTTTTTTTTTTTTTTTTTATCCAATAGTAACATTTTCACCATAAAGCACATAACTGAAGAACATGGTGGTAAATAGTGAATACGGCTCTAATTTACATTATAACAGCTGAAATTAGGAGAGTCTTGCCCTGTTGTACCTTAGGAAATGAGTTTTGAGTAACTTGGGCATTTTGCTGTTCAGTGCATTTCTGCTAGTGATCATAAAAGTACCATAAGTATTGATTTTATTTTTTTGCAGTGGTGATACTTCGTACATATTAAGCAACTGCTCTACTACTGAGAGACTTCCTTAGCTCTATATACATTTATTTCTAGATTGTAAATACATTTTAGCAAGTTGATGAATTTGCCAGTATGTGAACCATACACAATGAAAATCAGTTGTCTTTCAGTCCACAACTCAGAGCTGCTAGTGGCAACGTATGAATCCAGTTATAGGTTAAATCTCAGGAGTGTGTAAGTAAAGGGACTAGGGATGTAGCTCAGGGGGAAGTAATTGCAGGATTTGATCCCTTCATTGATGACGGCTAGGGCAAGGGGGAGAAAGGAGAAAAGGGAAAGAAAGAGGAGGGAATGAAGAAAGAAAGAAAGGAAAGAATGGAATAGCAGGAAAATATATTTAGCTGTACATATTTTATTTGCAGCTTTTTGCAGCAGCCAGAGGCCCTGACATGCCCATTCTCCCCTCTCTTTCTCTCTCTTCTCTCTTTGCTTGCAAACAAATAAATAAAATAAAATGAATGCTCCAGATATTTTTAAATATGTAGCCAGGCTTAAGAGCTACAAGTTACAGAAAAGGAGACAGGAGTTGTGGGGCATGGCTGTAATCCCAGCATGTGGGAAATGGAGGTGGAAGGGGATCAGGAGCACAGGGCCAGCGTCGGCTGCATAGTGACTTCAACAGGCAGTCTGGCCCATGTAAGACTCTGTCAAAAAAAAAAAAAAAAAAAAAAAAAAAAAACCTCCAAACCAATAAAAAAACAAATGAAAAATAAAGTACTTTCAGCTGGGCATGGTGGTGCATGCCTTTAATCCTAGCACTTAGGAGGCAGAGATAGGGATCGCTGTGAGTTCAAGGCCAGCCTGAGACTACATAGTGAATTCCAGGTCAGCTTGGGCTACACTGAGACACTACCTTGGGGAAAAAAAAAAAGTGCTTTCTATGCTCTTATGGTGAAGGTAGAAATTAAAACACATAGAGTTGCATCCTAGTTAGATTGGTACTGCTCACCACCTGAGCAATGTGGGTCTTGAAGCAGTGGGCTGTCAGAATCACTAATAAGGAAAGATGACAGGAGAAGTCTGATTGGAAAGGAAATTAATTAAAAAATGGATTTTGTGAAGTGTGTGCATTCTTAAGTGCTCTAACAGTGATAACCTGACGTGTAGTAGGTGAAACAGATAGAAATTTGTGTTTATATATCTTAGTTAAACTTACGCATGTCTGCGAAATCTTTGGCTGTCAACTTTTTAATCTTGTTGAACCGTGCATAAAGATAGGCTGATTCCTTTGGCAGGGGCGGCACAGCGTCAATGTCAACTTCCTCACAGTAGACAGAGCCACTTAGACACACACACAGCAGGCACGTTGGCATTTCTAGTGAGGAAACAAAATTGTAAGCATAAATAGTAGTTTGAAAATCTTTGTCATCTAGTGGTACATTTATTATGAATGCTACCAGTTTTTTTTTTTTTTAAAGATGTTTTAGCTGGGCGTGGTGGCACACGCCTTTAATCCCAGGACTCAGGAGGCAGAGGTAGGAGGATCGCAGAGAGTTCGAGGCCACCCTGAGACTACATAGTGAATTCCAGGTCAGCCTGGGCTACAGCGAGACCCTACCTCAAAAAACAAAAACAAACAAACAAAAAGATGTTTTTACAGAATCATCAGTGAGAGCAGAAAAGATAGTCATGGTAGCTGGCAACCTATATTGTGCTTGATAATTCATCAGATATTTGTTTTAAAGTCTGTGGTCCACACACACTTTTTATTCTTTGTTTTTATTTTTACCTGTTTTTTAGTGGCAAGGTCTTACTGTAGTCCAGGCTGACCTTAAACTCACACTCATAGTGATCCTTCTACCTCAGCCTCCCAAGGGCTAGCATTATAGACATGAGCTGCCATGCCCTGCTAATTATCTTTTTGTTGTTGTTGTTTTCACAGTCATCAATTGTTGGTATAATGGACAACCACATTTACTCATTTAAATACCAAAATTTAAAAAAAATCACAAGGCAGGAGTTAAGCATAAACACAAGCTTGATTTATCATGTTGGAACCCTATTTCAGGTTGGCGACAGTAGCTAATCACTAGTTAAATGAAGAAACATTGGCTTGAAAATTAGAGTCATTACTGGCACTGCTCAGATCCCAACCCCAAACCTCTCTTGGGATGAGTTCCCTTGAGGTGTTATTTGTACCCCAAAGTCATTCATTGAATATATTTGTCATACTTTTTCCCTTTAACCTACAGAAGTTCTTCTTTTTTTTTTTTTTTGTATTTCGAGGTAGGGTCTCACTCTAGCCCAGGCTAACTTGGAATTCACTATGTAGTCTCAGGGTGGCCTCGAACTCACAGTGATCCTCCTACCTCTGCCTCCCAAGTGCTGGGATTGAAGGCGTGCGCCACCACACTCAGCAGAAGTTCTTTGATATCTCTTTCCCTCCCTCTCCCAACTTTGTGTGAGTGTCTCTGTCTCTCTCTCTCTCACACACACACTTTGAAAAGTACAGGGCTTTCTCCCTCAGGTTCAAAGCAATGAAACCACGAGACACAATAACACTTTTGCTCTCAGTAGTCGTCGAAGCAAAGAAAAAGTAACTTGGTCTGGAGAAATGGCTTAGCGGTTAAGGCGCTTGTCTGCAAAGCCAAAGGACCCAGGTTCGATTCCCCAAGACCCACATAAGCCAGATATACAAGGTGACACTTGCATCTGGAGTTCGTTTGCAGTGGCTGAAGGTCCTGGCATGCCCATTCTCTCTCTCTCCCCCTGCCTCTTTCTCTCTCTCAAATACATACATTATATATATATATATATGATATGTATGTATATATATTACATATATATATGTGCACACACACACACACATATATGTATGTATATATATATTTTAAGATAATGCTAACTAGAACATGCTTTTAAATTTCAAACATTCTGGGTCTGGGGAGATGGCTCAGTGGCTAAAGGTGTTTGCTTGCAAAGCGTGCCGCAGGTTGACTCACCAGTATTCACATAAATTCAGATGCACAAAGTGGCATATACATCTGCAATTCATCTGCAGCAGCAAGAGGCCCTGGTACTCTCATCTTCTCTCTCTCTCCCAAATAAATAAAAAATATTTCTAAAAATGTGTAGTCAAATAGCATATGTTGTTTTCTCCTGTTTTAGTTTGCATCTTCCTAGTGTTTACTGCCATCCACAAATTTTCTTTCATAAGTATCTCTTTATGTTTTACATTTATATTCCATTAGGTTTGTATTATTATTGAATTATAAACATTATATATTATAGGTATAAGTCAAGTGTGAGATTTATAACCTGTTTTGCCACAATTGTAACTTGCCTGTTTTATTATTAGTGAAGTACAAACAAATTTTTAATGAATAATTGATACCTTTTAAGCTCATGTTTTTTGTTGTAATTAATAAATGTTTGCTAACTATTCTTGCTAATTAATTTTCTATTGCTGTGACAAAATAATCTGAGATAATAACTTAAATGGAGAAAGGATTTATTTTGGCTTACAGTTTCAGAGGTTTCAGTCCATAATTAGTTGATTCCATTGGCATTGAACTTGTGGTAAGGCAGAATATTACAGTAGGAAGAACAAATAGAGCAGAGTGTTTTACCTCATGGTGACCAGGGAATGAGGGGTGGGGGGAGAAGTGGCTTGGATTCTAGAACAGTGTACCCCTAAAGGGTATGCCTCACATGGTCTGACTTCTTCCAGCTCAGCCTCATTTCCAAAAATTCCATCACCTGCAAATTGGCACTATAACATGAACTTTTAGGGGAATATTTAAGATCCAAAGAAACAATCATTAAGATATATTCTTTGTTTCCCACTAGAAGTTTAGTCTGAAAGAACATTTTGTCACATAGTCTTTTTTAAGTTAAATTTTAAATACACAGTATGAGGAATAGTGAAGATTCTTTACTTTTTTCTATTCTGTTCATATTTCAGCATATTTTTTTTGTTTTTTTCAAGGTAGGGTCTTACTCTATCCCAGGCTGACCTGGAATTCACTATGTAGTCTCAGGATGGCCCCGAACTTATGGCAATCCTCCTACCTCTGCCTCCCGAGTGCTGGGATTAAAGGTGTGCGCCACTTTGCTCGGCTTCAACATAATTTTTGGAAAAGATCATTTTTCATTTAATTGTGTGGGCACATTGTCAAAAACGAGTTGTCAGTAATACCTAAATCTATTTCTGGACTCTATTTATTCTGTTGAGCCCTACAATGAAAAGAAAAAAAAAATCTGCTGTTCTTGTAAGCTTAAGACAAGCAAATCACCAGGGCTTGCAGGTCAGCCACTCTGACAAATAAATAAATAAATAAATAAAAACAAAATGCAAATAAGTAAATAATGCAACTCTAGGTTCAAAGAGAGGCTCCATCTCTAGGAAACACTGAAAGAATAGTAGAGGAGAGCACCTGTTACTGTACTATAGCCTACACATGCATGTGCACAAGGCACACATGTGCATACACTTTGCATGTGTGTGCGCACACACACCTGTGTGTGCATGAACAGTATTGCCATGTTCTGTCAGCAGCAGCATCTTGCACCTGCAGTGTCTTTGGATATATCATTTTCATTTTCTCTTGTGCCTAATTTAATTTTATGTTTTATTCATGGTCTTAGGAGCAATAGCTGTATTAACACACATGAACACATATGCGTACACAGCATATAGCCTGGTTATATAGTAGACAATAACACAGAAATTTGTGTGAGGATAGTCTGTGGTGGTCTTACAATGACACAATCACCTGATAACACCTGGCATAAAACATAGAGAATGTATTCCTGTCTTCAAACAACACCTGGCCATTTATGATTTGCTTTTTATTCTTTAGCCTAAAGGTATGTAGTCAAAATACTGTGTTTAAGGTTTATGTGGGTTAGATTTTTCCTTCTTTATTATGATATAAATTCAAAATATAATTATCTTTTTCTGTTTATGATGTCTTTTGGTTTATTCTTATTTTATTTACGTATGTATTTATTTTCCTTTATGTAACATAGCATTATTCTAACATCAAATCTGGGCTGGAGAAATGGCTTAGAAGTTAAGGTGCTTGCCTGCAAAGCCAAAGGACCCAGGTTCAATTCCCCAGTACTCACATAAGCCAGATGCACAAGATGGCACATGCATCTGGAGTTTGTTTGCAGTGGCTGGAGGCCCTGGCGTGCCCAGTTCTTTCTCTCTATCTGCCTCCTTCTCTCAAATAAATAAAATATAAAAATATTTTTAGACAATCAAATCTAGCTGGGCATGGTGGTGCATGCCTTTAATCCCAGCACTCAGGAGGAAAGGTAAGAGGATTGCCGTGAGTTCAAGCCCACCCTAGAGATTACATAATGAATTCCAGGTCAGCCTGGGCTACAGCCAGACTCACCTCAAAAAAACAAAACAAACAAACAAACAAAAAAAGTCAAATCTGTCTAAAAACCATATATCTATCTCCTGTCCTGCCTCAGCCCATTCCCAGTTCCACATGCTTTCTGTCCATGATCCCACTTAATCCCTTTAACTGACTTAAGGGTTGGTTTTGGTTTTGCTGTGCTAGGGATTTAACCCAGAGTCTTGTAAATACTGGACAAGTTCTCTGCCACTGAGCTACATCCCTAGTCATGTCAGTTTGTATTAAGCACTTCTGTGCTGCTTTTCATACAAATGAGCAGCCACATGCAAACCTCCTGAAATCACTTTTTCTCATGTGAAAGGCAATATGTTGCAGACACTCTTTCGTGTTTTCTTTGTTTCACATACTGGATTCTGACAATCACTTCTTGTTCTTAGAAATAGTCCTCATTTCTGTGACTGCATTGTGCTTGCTGTGTGGATGTGCCATTATTTCTTCATTGTTTAGACTAGAAGGTATTTCCCAATATTTGGCAATTGCAAACAGTGCATGACTGATTTTACATTTGTATTTTATTTCTCTGGACATATTTCTTCAGGATAAAAATACCTAGAATTGTCAAAAAGTAAATTCACGGGTCTGGGGAAATGGCTTAGCAGTTACGGCATTTGCCTGAGAAGCCTAAGGACCCGGGTTCGATTCCCCAGGACCCACAATGTACAAGGGGGCGCATGTGTCTGGAGTTCGTATGCAGTGGCTAGAGGCCCTGATGTGCCCATTCTCTTACTCTCTGTCTCTTTCTCTCTCATAGTTAAATAAAATATTTTTTTAAAGTAAATTTAAAACTGGAGAAATGGCTTATCAGATAAGGCACTCAGCTGGCAAAGCCAAAGGACCCAGGTTCAGTTCTCCAGTACCCACATAAGGCCAGATGCACAAGGTGGCACATGTGTCTGGAGTTTGTTTGCAGTGGCTAGAGGCCCCAGCATTCCCATTCTTTCTCTCAAATAAATAAATAATAATAATAAAGTAAATTCAGGGCTAGGAAAAGTTGGGTGTAGTGGCGCACACCTTTAATCCCAGCACTTGAGAGGCGGAGGTAAGAGGATCACCATGAGTTAGAGGCCTCCCTGAGACTGCAGAGTGAAATCCAGGTCAGTCTGGGCTAGAGCAAGACCCTACCTCGAAATACAACAACAAAAAAATCAGTAGTAGAGTGCTGACCTATCATACATGAGGCTTTGGTGTGCTTCCCCTGCACCTTAACAAAAGGGGATGAAAAGTAAATGCATCTTTGATTTTGTTAGATATTGAGAAATTCCTGTCCCGTCATATTAATTCATGTTTCTGCTTTCAGTATATGAGAATATATGTTACTGTGCAGCCTTAACTATGGAATCTTTTGCTATATTGCCTTCCTTTTTAATCAACCAACTAGGTTAAACATGGCATCTCAGTATAATTTTCATGTCTCTACTTATGTGGGAGCATGAACATCTTTTCATAGGCTTTGGATCTTCTGCTTATTTTTCAGATGTATTTTTGTTTTCCTTAATTTTTATGAATCCTTTATAATCTATAATAGTTGCAAATATATTTCTCAGCTTTGGTTGTCTTATGCCATGCATGTTTCATTTTTTTTTTCTTTTTCTTCTTCGAGGTGGGGTCTCACTCTAGCCCATGCTGACCTGAAATTCACTATGTAATCTCAGGGTGGCCTTGAACTCATGGAGATCCTCCTACCTCTGCCTCCCAAGTGCTGGGATTAAAAGCATGTGCCACCACACCCGGCTTCCTTTCTTTTAATATGTCATGGAGTCAAATTTAGCGATCCTTTCTATTAAAATCTGTGAATTTTGAGACATCCCTACACACAGACTTTCTCCTAGTACTTATATGGCTTCGTTGCATACATTTAGTCGCCTATTCTATTTGAGGTATAGTATGGATCTAATTATATCCCCCCCCCCCCCACTTTTTATTTTGAGAGAAAGAGAAAGGAAGAGGCAGATACAAAGAATGAGCATGCCAGGGCCTCCAGCCACTGCAAACGAATTCCAGACACATGTGCCACCTTGTGCATCTGGCTAACATATGTACTGGGGAATGGAATCTGTATCCTTAGGCTTCACAGGAAAGTGCATTAACCACTGAGTCATATCTTCAGCCTCTATATCCTTTCAAATGGCTACCTGGTTCTCCTACCCTGATTTTTAAAAATACCGTTTATGCTTCAGTGAGTACTTCTAACTTTTGGTATCTTAATTATGTATTTCTGTATATGTTTTTTATCCATTTCTGGTCTTCCCATTCTATCCCACTGGTCTTTTTTCTATTCATACACTAGTATATACCAGTTGTTAAGCATACTATGTTTATATGTATGTAGGTTTAGTTCCTGCCTATATCTGGCATTGTTCAGTATTTCCCCAGACATTTGTGCATGTTTTTCCGTATGAATTTTAGAACCAAGTTTCATAGCATTATAAAAAAATATTGGCAATTTTAGTAAGATTGTCTAAAATTTATAAATTCAGAGACAACCAACATCTTCATGATATTGAGTCATCCTTTCCAAGAACAATGATGTTCTTTCATTTCCAAATCTGCTTTTACTAAAATACTTGCCAAATATTAAAGATATATTTCTGTTTTGGTTCCTTTCACTTTTATTGTAGCATTATAGAAATTAGTGTCTGGTTTTCTTTTTCATGCTTTTAAGTAAAATCATTTCTATGATACACCAAGAATAAATCAAGTACATAGGAACTACTAAGTATGACTTGTAGTTTATTTTAAAGTAAGTTTTCTGTTATTTCAATTGAGATGGACATAGTTCTATTGAGAGTCATTTTCCTCCTGTTTCTTGGAGAGAGAGAGAGAGAGAGAGAGAGAGAGTGTGTGTGTGTGTGTGTGTGTGTGTGTGTGTGTGTGTGTGTAGTGCTGGGGATTGAACCTAGGGCCTCATGTATGCTAAGCAAGCACTGTACCGGTGAGTTATATCTCTAGCTTCTGTGAATTTCTGTGTGTGCACATGCCCACATGCATGTGAGTATGGACACATGCATGTGAAGGTCAAAGGATAACCTCAGGTGTCAGTCCTCACCTTTCACTTAGTTGGAGGCAGGATCTCTGTGGTTTGCTGCTATGTACACCAGGCTAGCTAGCCCATAAACTTCTGGGGATTCTCCTGTCTCTGCCTCCCATCTCACCCTCTCAGCGTTGGGATTACAGCTGTTCCCAGTGTTATATGGGGTCCTGGGATCTAATCCCAGGTACTTCTATTTGCATGGCAAGCACTTTATCCACTGAGTCATCTCACCAGTCCCTCTTTTGAATTTCTTGAAAGTTATACTGGAATTCATTGTATTTGGCAAATAATCATCTAAATCTTTCATGAATTGATTTTATGTGGACAAAGACACACATTTTTGCACAGGGTAAGCTTGGACAGAGTTGGATGTTGTATGTTCCTGTTACAGTTTTCACTTATAATGTGGGATGGCAAATGGTGTGTACTCCCAGTACACCTGTTTGATTTTGCCATTGGAAATAAAATTCCGGTTTGTATTTGCTGTGTTTTGAAGCAAGTTTTGATTGCTACAAGGAATCAATTCCAGTGTAATGATTTAAAAAAAAATGCTTTTGCAAAAAAATTAGATGGACTGTTAATACTTACCATCATTTTCCTTCTTTGGGGGTAATGTTACACTCTCATCCTTTTGTAACTGAAGACTTTTTTCATCAGGTGTTATAGTTTCTTTTTCCTATTGGAAAATTGTATGTTTATTATCACTGTAACACACTTCTCAGTCACAATTTGTGGCATTTCTTTGGTGTTCCTTTAGAATTTAGTAAATAATTTCATTTTAGCATTCATTAAATTATAGTGTAAAGGCTTTTAGTATAGACTATGAGGTCCTTCAGCAAAAGAGCCAAGTCTTTTTTTTTATTTTTATATTTCCAGTAGTTGATAAATATTAAGTATATTTGAATTACAAATGATAGCCTGGAGATAAATCTCTGGATGGGAATGAAAGTCCTTCTGAAACAAAATTATTTGCTGTGGTTCTTTGTCTGAACTAAGCTCCTCTTTTTGCCCTTTTGAGGGTCCCTAGAGCTCTGGCGTGGAAAGTGCTGAGGAAGCTCTGTTAATCTCTTCCAGGGTGACCTTTTATTTGCCTCCTTGCCTTGGCCTCTTCCCCTGCTCAGGCCCAGTGCTTGGGGCTGTTAACTCCAGGTGATTGGGGTTCTTGTCATTCACCCTCTTCTATTTTCAGAGCTTTTCTTTTTCTCCTTCCATCAGACCATAGTTGGTTGCATGGGGTCCTGCCCTTTCTCCCCTTCTTAGCTTGCTCCCCCTTAGCTCAGTCATGACTCCTCACCCAACCCTTAACCTTCATTTTTCCATCTCTGTGCCAATTGAACATCTTCCCAACCCTCTATCCCATTGAATTCTCCATTCCACAAATATTAGTCTGCACATTTATATTAAAGTAGAGAAACTGCTTACAATGCTGTAAAGATGAGAAAATGTCAACCCCATACATTTTTAACAATCCAGGAATGTTGAAAGTATGACAATTTCTTTTGCGTTGTTATGCTATCTTTGTCTTCACCATGGGCAAAATGATACCAGCATCTTAATTGGAAGAACAAAACTATTGTGTTAACATTGGCTCATTGTGTACCAAAAAAGAAAAAGAGCAATTTTAACTGATTTATCTTAAAATCTTCACTATTGAATTTACAGTGAAGAACTTTTGAAGCCATGAAAATGTATTTGGTTACATTTCTCATTTTCCAGTGCATACGTGGGTGTGCATTGGTGTGACACATATCGGCAACACAGTTTCATGCTATGTTGACTCTTTCCTTACCCAATGTTTGTGTTTATGTGTGAAGAAAGCCACAGTAATCACTTTGCCCTTATAGGTGGGATGTGAATGATGTATAAAAGTCATTCTTACAGGATATCTATTTAATGACAATTACAGATCCTTGGTGCAAATTGATAGAGTATCTAACAAGTATTAAAAGTGGCTGAAAGAAATTTCTAGAAATTTCTAGTGGCTTTTCACTTTTTGGTACTTTGTGTGATTGGTGTGCAAAACTAGTACTCTGTTTATTTCCTTAAACCTTCTTTTTCTAAATCTCAGCTGATAATATATTTTTACTGCTCTTTATTTTTGAGCCACAATAGCATGCAAACATAGGGCATTGTACAACAATACTTTATTACTTGTCAGAGACCATCTTAAAATCTAAGGTTTCTTAATTTTTTTTGGTTACTAAAGCTACTGTTTAGTTATCATAGGTACTGTTTAGTAATTTAGGAGTCATGCATACTTGAAAAGTATAATCTTAGGGTCAATTATTAGGAATTTCTTTAAAACTTAAAATGCTTTTCTTTGCCTCATGCCTTATCAGATATACTCAGAAAAAACAAATGCATATATTTAAATGGGTATTATATTAGATCATAAATTTAGAGTATAAATAAAGTACCTCAGGAGTTTTTCCATCCAGGTATTCATCTTCATAGTCTTGGCTAAACTTGGTTTCTTCGTAGTTATCTGTTGCATACTCATAGTTACTGTGTGTGTCCAGCTGAGGTGGAGGTGCTGGCTCTGTCAGAGGCACGAACAGTAATAGGAGAAGGGTAGAATGTACAGTCTTCATTTCAGCAGCATTCAAGGTGAATGGAAGGTAATAAACTAGGGGACCTCCTGGCTGGGATAAAACTCTCTTTTCCCTGGAAATAAGAATACAAACCATCGAAGCAATATTTAAAAGTTTGGAGGACGTTTTTGGCAGGGTGAATGCAGTAGGAGCCAGAGACCAAGTATTTAACCCTTAGTGATCTTTAATTAGATACTAACAATTTTATATGTGTAGTGGGCATTCTGAAAAATAATTTCAGAAAGTAGTTTTATCTCTTAGTTATCCAAAATGCAAGGAAGTGTTGATAATTTAAGTCTCTTAATAACTAAGTGCCTTGAGTGGGAGTACTTGTGCGCAGTTGAAATATTCTTAGGATACCTGTAGTATAAATGGTTAAAATAAAAACCCATGATCCTGTCTCCTGTGAGTTGAAAATATCATGTTTCAACTTTCCTGCTTAAAAGGAATTTATTTGTTTTGATGTGAAAGAAACCAGTTCTAGGAGAAGTTTTAAAACTTAAACCTTAAGTTTATCACCACAGAAAAGTAGTCATTAACACTTTCAGGTGGTACAGAATATAGGAAAACGCCACGTGTCTTTAATTTCCTTACTTTGTAAACATAATAGGTTATCACCATTTTTTTTGTTAATAATCTTGCTTTTTTAGTTTGCAAAAACTGAAACTATGCCTTGCAGACTAAGGAAATTTAGATCTTTAATTGAGGAACTTTGGAGAATGTACTGGAAGGATGCTTTTAGGTTTATCTACTGGGTACACATTTCAGAACTTTTCTTTACTTCAAACACAATCACTCAGAGGTGATGATGTTGCATTTTAGATGCCAAATTGTCAAAATTCCAGTAGTTGAAAATTAAGAATAAAATGGGTAACTTTTTCCATTCCCAGTTGTATCAGTATTAATGCTATGCAATGATATATGGAAATACTTGTTAAATATTGTCCAAGGTAAATGAAACTTAAACACAATACAGATGGCTTTACATTTACTAAGATTTAGATAATTGTCACATTTAACAAACAATATTTAAAATAATATCTGAAAAACAAGCCTACCGTCACAGCTGTTTTGAAGGTTTTTGTGGTTTTCCTCAGTAGGTGTTCATGCCTGTGCATTAGCCCCAAGTGGGAGGGGGAATGAGCAGAGACTGTGGATTGATTTCAAACTGCTGAATAAAGTCTCAGGCCCCAACAGCTTTAAGAGAGGATTTCATGTGGTGGAGGTCCTTGCCAACATTCCTTCTCTAGGGTGAAATGCAGGGTGTTGTGTGAGAGAACTGGGCTGGAGAGGTTTGAAACTGCATCACGGAGCTGACTCAACTAGCTAGCCTGCAACTCGCGTCCTTTTATTTCATCTAGTAAATGCTGATCTTTTAATGAATATTAGTTCATTAAAATGGCAGTTTTAAAAATTCATGCTTTTATTTTGGTGCTTTTCTGGAAAATAAAACATCTGTTTTTGTTTTTTTTAATGAAATGGAACCTCAAACTAGAGTGTATCTATCTTAATTTCATAAGAACTAAAAATTTTATCCTACTAGTGTAATTAATATGTACCAGAATTTTGCAATGTAAAAGTCAGTTTTAGAACAAGTTATTTTATAATTTTGTCCTTTAGAGTTTTTAACCCCTTTATTTCTCTTACATATAATAAAATTAAGGTGTGAGAAATAGTTTTTAAGAATAAGTTTGTCTTTTAATTTTGTAGTTAATAGTAAAAATATATTTTTTTAAGTTTTAGAATGTTTGTTTTTATTTATTTATTTGCAAGGAAAGGGAGAAAGGAAGGATGGGAGGGAGAGAATAGGTGCTCCAGGGCATCTTGCCACTAGAAATGAACTTCAGATGCATGGCCATTTTGTGCATCTGGCTTTATATGGGTACTGGGGAATCAAACCCAGGACATCAGGTTTTGCAAGCAAGCATCTAAACTGCTGAGCCATCTCTCCATCCCAGTAACAATTTTTTTTTTCTGAAAAGGGAATTACTTATCGAATGTAATTATTTAGTCATAAAAAGTTAAGGTAGTATTTTAGATACCATGCAAATATCTTTAAAGATGTACTTAAAAATACTTTTGCTGGGGCTGGAGAGATGGCTTAGCGGTTAAGGCACTTGCCTGCAAAGCCTAAGGAAACAGGTTCGATTCCCCAGGACACATGTAAGCCAGATGCGCAGGGTGGTACATGTATCTGGAGTTCGTTTGCAGTAGCTGGAGGCCATGATGTGCCCATTCTCTTTATCTGCTTCTCTGTCTCTCTCTCCAAGAAAGGAGGGAAGGAGGGGGTAGGAGGACGGTAGGAAATATTTAAAAAATACTTTTGCTGGGCATAAATCTGTAATCCAACGAACAACCTGTGCGTCTCAGGTAGGAGCATGATGAGTTTAAGACCAGCCTAAACTATATAAGAAGACCCTGTCTTTAAAAAAAAAAAAAAAAATCACTTTTAGGCCAGGCGTGGTGGTGCACTCCTTTAATCCCAGCACTTGGGAGGCAGAGGTAGGAGGTTTGCCATGAGTTCGAGGCCACCCTGAGACTACATAGTGAATTCTAGATCAGCCTGAGCTAGAGTGAATCCCTACCTCAAAAAAAAACAAAAACAAAATCACTTTTAGCTAGGCTAAAAGGTAGCTTACTATTCAATTCCAGCACTTGGGAGGCGGAAGGTAGGAGGGTTGCTGTGAGTTCGAGGCCAGCCTGAGACTACAGAGTAAATTCCAGGTCAGCCTGGGCTAGAGTGAGAACCTACCTTAAAAAAAAAAAATCACTTTTATCTTTTATCATTATTATTCTTTGGTCATTTCACAATCAAAATATTTCTTTTTTTAAATTTTATTTATTTATTTGAGAGCGACAGACAGAGAAAGAGAGAGAATGGGCATACCAGGGCCTCCAGCCACTGCAAATAAAGTCCAGATGCATGCACTACCTTGTGTATCTGGCTTATATGGGTACTGGGGAATTAAGCCTCAAACCGGGTCCTTAGGCTTCAACAGGCAAGTGCTTAACCGCTAAGCCATCTCTCTAGCCCAAAATATTTCATTTTCCTAAAGCAAGACTCTAATAAATGTAGACAAACATTTAAAATGGTACATGAGGGCTGGAGTTTAGCAGTTAATGTGTTTGCCTGCAAAGCCAAAGGTTCACAGTTCTGTTCTCCAGGACCCATGTAAGCCAGATGCACAAAGAGGCGCATGCATCTGGAGTTCGTTTGCAGTGTCTGGAGGCTCTGGTGTGCCCATTCTCATTCTCTCTCTCTCTCTAATAAATAAAAAAATATATGTTTAAAATGGAACATGAAAGAGTACCAATTTAGTTTTCAAGTCAAGATTAGTTTTAAGGTCTTTTCAATCTAAATGTAGGTAACTAAGATTTAAGTACATAAGTGCTGTTTTCAGTTTTTTTTATTTTTATTTTTACTTTTGTGTTTTGGTTTTTTGAGGTAGGGTCTCGCTCTGGCCCAGGCTGACCTGGAATTCACTATGTAGTCTCAGGTTGGCCTTGAACTCACAGCAGTCCTCCTACCCTGCCTCCCGAGTGCTGGGATTAAAGGTGTGTGCCACCATGCCAGGCTGTTTACATTTTTTAAATTATACCACAGGCCAGCCTTGAAGCTGAAAATCTTCAGACTCCCAAAAGCTGGAATTGAGGCACATGCCACTATATTTGGCTTTGACTATTCAAGTTCTTGTTAGAATATTTTAAGTTTAATTGCAATTGTCACTGATTTTGGTTGATATGAATTTGATTATGTGGCTTTAAGGAAAAGTAAAGCCAATGAAAAAAATATTTCTTTCATTTTAGGATGGTGTAGTTGTGTGGTAGAGCACATGCTTAGCAGTGTACAATGGCCTAGATCCAATTACCAGCACAATATATATATATACATTATAAATTAACAAAGAAAATCTTTTAAAATTAAGTCTTTGAAATATGTTACAATAAACAGCAGATCATGATTTATTTTACATTATATGACAAGTTAATGAGATATTGAAAAGTATGCTAGACACATGTGTCCAGATTTAGAATGCTTTAGCAATTGATGGCCTCATTAATGGTATAATTTGATACTTTGTAATGCAGAAAATTGTTTTCAAAATTATGACATCTTTCTGTAAAAACTTGTGATCAGTGAAGTAAAATTTGATTAGCACTCAATAAAGTTTATTGAGTACCAGATCTGTGCCAGAACAATAGACAAGTTAATTTAGAAAACCAGAATTCAATTCTTACTTTCTAGGAACTTTCATAGTCTTACAGTCAATAGAAAACTCAACTAACAAGCAAGTACAATGCAGGTGATGCTTGCTACACAGAAGTGTGTCCAGGGTTATGTGCCACAGCCTGGGAAAGGCCAGAATGTCTTATTGGTTGTAGATAACAAGGTAGACCACCACTAATTTCTGTAGTGAGGAGAGGAGGGTAGGCAGAGGTGAGATGTTTCAGGGGAGAGGATCATGATAGGAGGGATGAGGTAAATCAATAAGAGTTTTACTTTTTCCCGTTGTGACAGTGCTAGAGACTGAACCCAGGGCCTTGACCATGCTCTACCATTAAGCTGCTGACTTGTCTGGAAAAAAAAAATGCAATTAGCTGCATGTGGTTGTTGTCTTAGAAGGAAAAATAGAAGATCTGAAGAGGATGGACCATATCAAGAACTATGACAAGACATGAGACCAGAATCTAATTAAGGAGTCTTTTATACCCAGCTGTAGTGTTTGGACTTTCAGTGTTAGTAACAGACCATTGAGAGATTAAGCCAGTGAGTGATATGATTCTATTTACATTTTAGGAATATCCATAGTGAATTCCAGGTCAGCCTGAGCTAGAATGAGACCTTACCTCGAAAAACCAAAAAATAAAAATAAATAATGTTGCATTTCTGAAGAATACCACTGTTGGTTATATTTTTATTTGATACTATGCGAGATGTTATTACTAATTAGTGCTTACAGTAGCATCCATTTGTTGTTTCTGTTTCTGTGGGTCAGGAATCCATTGCCAATTTGCTTGATCGTCTGCTTCACGACTGCATTTAAAAGCTACATTTATCAGGGTAGCCAGGAATGGGGCCTCACTGCAGGGGTTGAGTAGGGAAGCATCCACTTTCTAAGCCCATGTAGTTGATGATTCGTTGGTTTGTATCCTTGCAGAATGTAGGACTAAATGCTTGGATCCCCCCTTTTTTGCAGTGTTACAAACTTTATTTTACGTGTGTGTGTGCGTGTGCGTGTATGGAAGTCAGAGGTCAGCTTCTGGGCCAGCCCTTGCCTACCACATCTGAAACAGGATCTATCTCACTTGTTTTCCCTTCACTGCTGCACTTGCTGCTTGTCCAGCTAGCTGTTCCACCAGCTTCTGGGATTTCTCCTACCTCTACCTCCTACCTCACTGCAGTTGTGCTAGGATTACAAAAACCACCGTCTGGCTTTTACGTATGACCTGGGGTTCTGAACTTGGGTACTTGAGCTTTAGTGGCAAGCACTTTATCCACTGGACCATTTCCCCAGCCCTAGTTACATTTTTAAATTTTTATTTAGCATACAAAGTAATGAGTTTCATACACATCTAAGTGTATAAGAACATATGTGTACTTGTATTTGACACTCCCATTATCTTCCCCATCACCCTCTCTCTTCTCCATAAATAATCCCCCTTAATTTATGCTTTTATCTCACATGTTTTCTATTACATTCTCTTTTTAAAATTATTTTTTGAAAATTTTATGCATCTATATATATGCACTTTGATTATATTTACCTTTTTTTACCCTCTACTCCCACTGACTGTCCCAGCTAGTCTCCTTTCTTCATGTCATTGTAGTCATTGTCTTCCTCTTCTCTCTACCCATCTCCCACACTGAGTTTAGTCAGAGTGTTTGAGCATAGCTAGAGCATTATTTACTATATCATGAGCAATTTACCAAGTGGTTACAACACTAAAGAAAATGACTCCTCCACCCCAGGCAACTATTTATTTGCCAATTATAAAAGGCAAGATTCTTGGCTTGTCCGGAATTTTATTGGAAAATAACAAAGCAGTTATTGCCTAAAAGGCAGCCAAAGTATTGAGGAAGGACCGTTTCAGGCAAGTGCCTTTAACCACTGTGCTATCTCTCCAGCCCCCAGGACATACCCTTTCAAAGTGAAGACTATCCTCACTTCTGATATCTACTGTAAGTTTAGGCAATTCCAAAAATCACGTCCACATTTGGTAATCTCTTTAAATTATATGCCTGTGTGCACGTATGTGTGAGTGCAAGTGTGCATGTGGATGATGGTTCATGTGCACCTGTGGGCAAGTGTGGTGGCCAAAGGACTTGGGTGTCTTCAGGAACCCCATTCACTGTTTTTGAGACAGGATCACTCAATGATCAGGAGCTCTTCATTTAGGCTAGACTGGGACTGACTGGCCATAGGGCCCAACAGATCCTACTGTCTTTACCTTTCCAGCATGCACCACCACATCTGACATTTGTACATGGGTTCTGGGGGTAGAACTCGGGTCCTCAAGCTTGCATGGCAGGTAGTTTACAGACTGCACTTTCTCCCAAAACCCTTCTAAAAGGACTCATAAGGACTCACTGGAGGCAGTTGCACTAATGGCTACTTATAAAACCCAGTCAAAAGAAGAGGTAGATGCACAGGGTAGAGTCTAGATGGTCTCCATGGTTGAGCTCAGTTTTCAGGTTGATTGTGGATAACCTAAAGCCTTATTCTAAATCCCATGGTTGATCTTTTTGGCATGGCCAGCCTAACCCTAAAACTATTGGTTATCACTAGTCTGACCCTAAACACAGACAGAACTTGCAGGGATGGAATAAATTACCTCTTAGGAGGTAAAGCAAAGCCCAGATCTCACTTTATGCAAAACCAAAGACCCCAGTATAAAATGTTTGAAACTGAGGTAGTTTCTACTTCAGAAAGAAATGTTACAGTTTGGTAGAAAGTTCCTTAGCTTTCCCTAAAAAAGCTCAAAGCTGCCTGATGCCCTGGAGCAAACATTGTATCCAGTATGAAAGAACTTTCTCTATGGAATTGTGGTGGTTTGATTCAGGTGTCCCCCATAAACTTAGGTGTTCTGATGCTGGGTTCCCAGCTGATGGAGATTTGGGAATTAACACCTCCTGCAGGGAGTGTATTGTTGGGGGCTTATGAGTGTTATAGCCAGTGTCCCCTTGCCAGTTTTTGGCACACTGTCCTGTTGCTATGGTCCACCTCATGTTGGCCAGGGGGTGATGTCCACCCTCTGCTCATGACATTGTTTTCCCTGCCATAGTGGAGCATCCCCTTGAGCCTGTAAGCCAAAATAAACCTCTATTTTTCCCACAAGCTGCTCTTGGTCAGGTGATTTCTACCAGTAATGTGGACCTGACTGCAACAGTAAAGTGGTACCAAGGAGTGGGGTTGCTGCTAGACATCTGACTGTGTGGCTTTGGCCTTTTGGAGCTGATTTTCAAGAGGAATATGGAAGGATTTGAAACCTTAGCCTAAGAGATGCCTTGCAGTGCTGTAAGTACAGCTTGATGGACTGTTCTTTTCAGAGTTGACAGACCTGAATGCAGTAAGAACTATGGACTGTGAGGTTTGGCTTATGAGGGTGAGAAAGAGCTTTGCTTGGACTGGGCTAGCAGTTTGTGTGAGAAGCTTGCTGTTATGCCGTTTCCTGAGAAGTTGTGCAGGGTTGCTTTGCGTAGAAATGAACTGGGGTGAGCAGAGGGCTATGGCACAGAAAGAAAAATCTTTGGGTGAACTGCTGCCCGTTCAGCTGCAATTGAGAGGGCCATGAGGATAAACCATGGATTGCAGTGGAGACCCAGTGGAGATGCTGCTGAGGACAGCTGCCAGCTCTGGATGAAGTTTTCCAGGACTGTGAGTAGCCTAGCTGGAGGGGTGGAATTGGAACTCCAGAGACGTGTTGTTGGTTAGAATTAGAGACTTGTCACTGGCTAGAGTTGTTGGACTTGGAGCTACAGAGCTTGGTGTTCACCCTGTTCAAATCATGTTTTGCTTGAGAATTTCTTTACTATGCTCATCTTTACTATTCCATCTTTTGGAGCATGAGTGTTTATTCTGTACCATTATGGGTTTTTTGAGGTTACTTTTTGGTGTTATGGCTCAGTTAAAAGATTGTGGACTATGGGGATGTATGAACATCACTGGAATTGATTAAAAACTATGGGGACATTTAAAATTGGACTGGATGCATTGCATTTTACATCATGGATGGTTATCAGTTTATGGGGGCCAGGGGTGGAATGTGGTGGTTTCATTCAGCTATCCCCCATAAACTTATGTGTTCTGGTTGCTAGGTTCACAGCTGATGGAGATTTGGGAATTAACGCCTCCTGGAGGGAGTGTATTGTTGGGGGCGGGCTTATGAGTGTTATAGCCAGTGTCCCTTTGCTTCTGGCATACTGTCCTGTTGCTATGGTCCACCTTATGTTGGCCAGGGGGTGATGTCCACCCTCTGCTCATGCCATTGTTTTCCCTGCCATCATGGAGCATCCCCTTGAGCTTGTAAGCCAAAATAAACCTCTTTATTTCCCCACATGCTGCTCTTGGTCAGGGTGATTTCTACCAGTAACGCAAAGCTGACTGCAACAGGAATCCTTTAAGTGACTCTGTTTCATTATCGTTTGTGCCTTATGGTATTATTATATCTTGGAATGTGCTCCACTCATCTGTGGATCTTTCTCCTAATTGTTTCTTAGCAATAGACAACCAAAAATGTGTTAAATGGAAATGATTGTTAGCGTTGACAATGTAGTTTAGTTAATAGAGGGTCTGCTTAGCATACATGAAGCCCTAGGTTCTGTCCCCAGTACCATGTAAACTGGGCATAGTGGCACACACTTGTAATCCCAGTACTCAGTAGGCGGAGGTAGAAACTTGATTTCAGGCTGCAGAAATGCCTTGGTGATTAAGGCGCTTTCCAGTAAAGCCAAAGGACCCCCATCAGCCGAATGCATAAGGGGTCACATGCGTCTGGAATTCGTTTGCAGTGGCTGAAGGCCCTGGCATACCTAATCTCAGTATCTCCCTCTCAAGTAAATAGATTTTTAAAATTGAAATATGCACACACACACACACACACACACACACATATATATATATATCATATATTTATGTATGAGAGTTACAGAGTTCAAGATCATCCTTTGCTCCACAGCAAATTTGTGGCTAGCCAGGGGTATATGAGAACCTGTCTCAAAATAAAAAGGAAATGAGTTTTGGAGGCCAGTGTGTTTTGGGAAGAGGTTTTTTTTTTTTTTTTGGTCTTCTACTGATAGAAGCCCTAATAACTACAAAGACTATGAACCAGAGTGCCCATCTTCAGCTTCATTGTGACTCCGTGTGAAATAGTATGGTCTAGGCGTCAGAACACTTACTAGGTTCTAGCTTTGACTGTGTCATTAATGTTACCTTGAACCTGGAGAGGTTCTTCTGTTTCTTTCTCTGTTGAACTCTCGCCAAGTTATGATAGTTTCTTAAGATTTTGTACCTGCCTATACTGGACTGTGGGGCTGTTGTGTTCACTGAATATATTTACAAGTACCTCTGGTCTCTACCCACTAGATGCCAGTAGTAGCACCCACAGTTGTAAAAACCATGAAAAAAAAAATCTATAGCCAGATATCAGTTGTCAAGGACAAAATTGCCCCTGTTTAAAATTGTCCAGTTACTAGATACTTAAACCTTTTAAAATCCAATATTCTAGGATTTTGTAGAAAGCCTATGATTTGAAACTTAATCTTAAATCTTATGCTTAACACTCGTTCTTTGTTCACATGAACGAAATGTTAACTTAGGTATTTTACAGTCCAGAGGGTGAAAACTAAAAGGAGGGCAACTATGACTTAACATAAGGAAAAGTTTGTGCTGAAAAGGTATCTTATTTATGAATTGAGTTTTTCTTTTAGTGCATGTATCTCTGTTTAATGGATTCACAAACTACTTACATAAAGAGATTAAAGATATGTAGCTGATGTGTTATTTGTAACTGAACCTGGTTATACCTAATATAGTTATCTTGTAACTAGGCATATGTGTATTTATTGGGGAACTGGAGCATATAAAGAACTTTGAGTTTTTAAATGTTATGATTTGATTTTGTTTCCAGCTGCTCTTTCCAAGATTTAGGGGAAAAAAAATGGATTTGGAGTCAGGAAGCCAGGGCTTCGGTTCAGCCATCCTCGGGGACTCATGAATTCTTTACAACAGAAAAAGAACATAGGAGACAAGGTTTATTTTTTCTACATTTCTCCCCCTGTGGAGCTGGATAAGTATGTCATGTGATATGCATACATCTGCATTTTAGTTTAGTGGTCCCAAAACTGAGAAATAAAGTGAAAATGTATGTGTAATGTTTTAGGTACTATTTAAACACAGGGAAACTATTCTCAACCGATGTTATTGTGGGCATCTTTATGAAGGATCTTTGAATTCATTTCTAAGAGCTAAACATATGTCAAGCTTAAGCTTGAAAGGTATGATTTGGAATTATTTCATCCGTTGTAACAAACCACTTAGCTTCTTTGCTTATATAACTAAATAACGTCCTGGGTAATAAGCATATTTTCATGGCTTTCTCTCCTGTTATAAATATAAAGTCAATTGGTATAGTCCTTACCTCTGATACAAGCAACTGTGCTACCTTTGTGTACTTGAAGAAAGTACTGAATTTTTGTTTTGTTTTGAGGTAGAGTCTCACTCTAACCCAGGCTGACCTGGAATTCTCTATGTAGTCTCGGGCTGCCCTCAATCTCCTGCCTGGCCTCCCTAGTGCTGGGATTAAAGGCATGTGCCACCATGCCCAACGAATTCTTTAGTTTTTCTCAGGAATAGCATTGGTGGTTTTTTGGTTTTTTTTAATCATTGGTTAGTAATACTTCAGTGGACTTGAGTTCACCATGCTTTTTGGAGTAATAAGAAACGGTTGCTAATCTGTCTCCTCTTCGAACCTTGAGTTGGAGGAATTTTTCTAATGCAATTTACATATGCACCTTTGGAGGGAGTAGTCTGAACAAGTCTGGAGGAGTTTGGCGGGGCGGGAGAGCAGCCTTGTAAGAGAGGTAGTGGGAAGCTGCCAATCTCACTGTGATGAACCATGTGGAAGGGTGCCCAGGAAAGCTGACCATGCAATAGTGACACTGGCTTGGTCACAGAGCATAAGGATGTAAGCACCTTAATGAAATGTTCAGTGAAGACAATTGTCTAGTGCTAATCTTTTTATGAAGAATGTTGGAAGGAACTCAGAGATGCTGACTCCATTCTATGTGTCCTTTGGTACAACAAAGCCACCACAAACACCTGGGGTGTGTAGCACGCAGACCTGTGTGCGGGAGGCTGGGTTAGGTATGCTGAGTAACAGTTGCAGATTACAAGACACCTGCCACTCACGTAAGATGTCTATACTTATTAACCACCATAGGAGGACCATCTTCCTTTAAAAATAAGGAAAAGGGAGGCTTAGAGAAGCTAAAAAACAAAAATTATTGAAAGTACATTTTATCAGTTTTGGAGGAGAGAAACCCTAGAATTCTTAAAATTGGGGGATTATTACTTTTTAAACTGTGCAAGAATTTGAACAAGTAATTATTACTTCATTATGTTAATGTACGCTATTTACGTCTGCTAGTCATTTTCTGTCATATATCATGGTATCACTTCTTCCTGAAGCCTCAGCTCCTTCACCAGGTCCTGGCCAGAAATGGTAGTTATGGCATTCACAATGCCATGCTAAACATTGTTGATGCCTCTTCAACATTTTGTTTCTGCTTTATTTATGTCAAGTTGTTTGAATTAAATATCGTCTGTTGGGCTGGAGAGATGGCTTGCCAGTTAAGCGCTTGCCTGTGAAGCCTAAGGACCTTGGTTCGAGGCTCTATTCCCCAGGACCCACATTAGCCAGATGCACAAGGAATCGCATGCATCTGGAGTTCGTTTGCAGTGGCTGGAGGCCCTGGCGCGCCCATTCTCTCTCTTTCTCTATCTGCCTCTTTCTCTCTCTGTCTGTCGCTCTCAAATAAATAAAAATGAACCAAATAATTTTAAATATCGACTGTTGTGAGTGAATTCACATTCAGAACAGTTTACCCTTTTAAAGCGTGTAAATTCAACAGTTTTTAGTATTTTCAGGTTTCTCTTTAACCATCACTACAATAATTTGGAAATTTTAATCGCCCCCTAAAAGAAAACCTGCCCTCATTAACTGTCACTGCCTCATTTATTTAGTTGTTATTGTGTTTTTTTTTCGAAACATGGTCTCATGTAACCCAAGCTGGTCTTGAACTTGCTAAATTGCCAAGGATGACCTTCAACTCCTGATTCTCCTGCTTCTACCTCTCAATTACTGAGATCACAGGTGTATGCCTCCACACTTGACTATTGGTTTCCTTTTGTTGACTCTTATGGACAATACTGATAAGGACTTTCATGAGCAAATTTTGGTGCACACGTATTTAGTTCTCTTGGACATATACTTGGGAGTAGAAATACTGATTTATGCTTAACTCTTGGTGTGCCATTTTACACTCCTATCCATGATGTTTAGGGTCACCAACTTCTTTTCTAATCTCACTAATACTTGTTATTTGTTTTTTGAGTCTAGCTATTGTGGTAAGCAAGAAGTGACATCTCACTGTGGTTTTGATTTGCATTTCCCTAATGACACTTTATCAAAGTTTAAATTGCTATAGATTAAAAATGGCCTGATCTTTCTTATGTCTTAAACACCTACCATATTTTCCATATTAGGTCATAATAAATATTTGAATTTCTAATCTTTTTTTAAAGTTTCAGGAGAAGGGAGGTGGCTTAAGTTTTTCTGTATGTGTCGAAGGTATGCCTTGCTCATATCACCAGCATTTTGCTCTTACTTTACTCTTGGCCTTCACTATTGGTGTAACAGTTGTACATTGCCCATCATCCCACGGTCTCTCATTGCTAAGCCCTTGGCACTAGACAACGCCATGGGGTTGGTTAAGTGAATGGAGCTTTGTGTTTACTGTGCATTAAGGCTGTGCCTACGAATGAACAGTGTTCTGCTCCTTCTGATGTTCATTACCTACCCAGAGATGGAAAGAACCATCTTCCAAATTATAATTGTATCCATCTGGGTTTTACCAATTGTACATTTTGGGGCTCTCTGCATCGGTAGCCCCAGATTTGCATTATCCCTTGTCTCAGGAATTCTGTGAAGCATTAGCCTTGCAAATTCAGAATCCACCACTGCAGTTGGATACTTCATTATAAGGTGTACTTAAAATACTTCAAGATGGGAGACTAAAGAATATAAGTGACTCTTGAAGTTTTAGAAAAGGTGTTAAAACCTGCCTACTCTACAAATTTAAAGCAACTATATTCAACTTTAGCACTATGTAAATAAACACTGGCCATTAAGAATGACTGTAGTGCCAGGCATGGTGGCACATGCCTTTAATTCCAGCACTCGGGAGGCAGAGGTAGGAGGATTGCCATGAGTTTAAGACCAGTCTGAGACTACATAGTGAATTCCAGGTCAGCCTGGGCTACAGTGAGACCCTACTTTGAAAAAACAAACAAAAAGAAAAAAAAAAAAAAGAAATGACTGTAATGTATTCTGGTAGAAAAGAGAAAGGTTTACCAACGTTAACTGTGAACAGAGCAGTTATTAGGAAATCTTTATGTAGCTAAACTTTCTCTAATTTACTACAGAAACATTTATCCCAGTTAAAAATAGAACATAGTGAAATAAAAATTGCTTCAGATAGTTGTTGAAATTTCCTAAAATAATAAATTCTACTGAAGTAACTTAGTATATTTTAACTATCCAGATATGGAGTTTATAATTTATTAGGGTTTGTTTTTTGCATTGGTGCTTAGAAAAACAAGAACTTTTTTTTCATGAATCTATGCATCTAGAATTCTTTGTACAGAGGCCTCTTGAAAATCAAAATTGTCCTCTGAGTCCTGAACCAGGGAAGAGTTGTCATAGTGGATCATAAGTAAAAGAACGAATGCAGCTCTATAGGGACAGTCACAGAAGAATTGTTTCTTAAATCAAAAGCCCTTGTTATGTTAATGTGCCTTCCTGTTATCCAATCATTGATGGGTTGAAAAGCCACAGCTCTGGGTCTGCATTGCTAGTACTACTTCCCTCATCATCCCTAGATCAATTTCCCTGATTAAACGTGTTCTACTTGGTTCAGTTTTCAACGTAATATTTCTAAATTTAAAGTTTACAAAACTGTTGGAGCTTAGATTTTATTCCCATTTGTCATTCCAGTTTACATTTTATATATGTGTGTGTATATATATATGTATATACATATATATGTATACATATATACTTATATATGTATGTATATCATATATCATTTTTAGGATAGTCTAGATGAAGCCATTTTCATCAACAACTTAAAAGTAACTTTGATCTTATACAGATATGTAATTCTAGATATATTACTTTGAGCAGTATGATTTTATACTTATACTGAGTAAGAAGGTTTTATGAAGCTATAAATGTAACCCTATATAGTTTCTTGCCATTCTTGAACTCCATAATATTGAGGATAGAAGTGCCCTTCTGCTACTTCTTGTTCTTGGCCCTCAAGTGTGTTGTCTTCATCATCCCCATCCTCCTCATCATCATCGTCATCGAATCTCCTAAACACTTGGGTCTTTAGTTGTATTGTTTGACCATCAGTGCTCTTTTGTTCCCCATAATAAATACTGTGTATGCGAGGAAAGCAGAAGAAGACATATGAACTTATTGGTTCTTTCAGCTTGTTTTGGTCGACACGGAGGTACGTTAAGTGGTGATGATGTAGTGGGTCAATAGAAGGACATATCAGTGTCACATTGATGTCTGAAAAATATAAATTAAATATTATTTCTGCAGGATAGCCATACTTCTATGTTGAGTTTTATGTTATAAGGGACAAAATTTTACAAGTGGTGTTAGGTTTAATTATTTTTATACTAATGAAACTATAAAATGAAGGAAGTGAAACTATAAGTGAGTTGTATATAGCCAAAATAAATATGGGTTCATTGACTTTGCTGATTTTTGTTTGTTTGTTTGTTTTTGTTTTTTTCGAGGTAGGGTCTCACTCTGGCCCAGGCTGACCTGGAATTCACTATGTAGTCTCAAGGTGGCCTCGAACTCATGGCAATTCTCCTACCTCTGCCTCCTGAGTGCTGGGATTAAAGGCATGCACCACCACGCCTGGCGGCTTTGCTGATTTTTTAAGTAATAAATTCTTAGTAGCCACCATCTCAAAGAAGAGGAGGAAGAAGTAAAGCCACCCATGGCCTCACTACTCAGGATGTTCATATTTCTTCAGATACTCTGCAATATTGTTTCATAATATTCAAGGTGACACACTGAATAGAACACTATAAACTTAATGGTATGCCTCTTCCCTGGGCCCATACCTGCCGTTGCCCTAGCCAACTTCAAAACAACCCTTCTTAGCAATATGTAAACATTAATTATTAACTATTCATTATTTAAAGAGTCAACATTCTGCTCTCTTAAAATAATGGAATTGAACTTACTTTCTATTTCATTATCTTGAAGGTATAGGTGTTCCAAGTTTCTTGGAATGTAGAATGCTTGCTTTAGTTTGTTGTGTCCAACATTGAGCTCTACAAGGTTGGAAAGATTAAAAATGCCATATGGGATGTCTTTCAGATTGTTGTGTGACATTCTTAGAGCATGAAGCTTTGGAAGCTTGTCAAAGTAATTGTCTGGTATAGAAGAAATGGAATTATTTTCTAAAGATAGATACATAAGTGAAGGAGGCAACCCAGGAGGCATTGATTCTAACCTGTTATTGCATAGGTTGAGCTGCATTAGTTTTTTCATTTTGGAAAGGTTCTCTTCTTTTAATGTAGAATCATGGAGATGATTATAGCAGAGGTCAAGCATAGTCAAATTTACCAGCCCATCCATGGCATTTGTCTGAACTGTGGAGATTTTATTATAGCCAAGAAGGAGTCTTTCCAGTGATCCAGGAAGAGGAACTGGAAATTCTTCTAAATTGTTATGCTGTAGATGAAGTTGTAGTAAATTTGGAAGCTTAGCAAACACACCATAATCAATCTTTTGAGATTTAATTTTGTTGTGGCTGAGGTTAATTTCTTTGAGTTGAGTTGCATTGATGAATGGATCTATGGTCACAGCCTCAATTTCATTGAACTGAAGGTTGAGTTGCTGAATGTGCATTGGAATATTTGGGATAGTCTTCAGTTTGCGATTGTCACAGTACATTGATGTCGGAAAGTTAGCTGGGCAGAAGCATTCACTGGCACAGCCTAAACTATGCTGATAAAAGGGAACTCCATATTCAATATTTTGATGAAATGGGAATTCTGGTTCGTAATCCTCATTTGGCTCTTGGTCATAATCTTCATCCCATTGATAAGTTTCATATTGGCTCTGTACTTTGACTCCAAAAAACAGGAGGAGGACGTATACTAGACTTAAAAAGCCCATGTTCTTTGGGGGTGTTTTTTTTTTTTTGTCCTATTGTATGGAGAAAAGAAAAATGTATTATGGAAAAAGTAACTTAAACTCAGAATAATTTTTATGTGAATTAACATTTACATAAAAGGCATTATAGCTATTTCTGTATATTGGAGAATGTCCAGGAGGAATGGACAATGCTCAAACCAAAATTTAATGTTTAATTAACAAAGCAGTGGATTATTTATAATCACATACTGCACTGAACCAAAGCCAGAAGTTCTGGACTTCTTACTTAGTAGTCGTTATGTTTGTTCATTTGATTATTTATTTATTTATTTATTTGAGATCAGGTCTCATTAAATATCCTTGCCTGGCCTGGGATTCACTATGATAACCAGGCTGGAAAACTCAAGGAGCTCTTCATGCTTCTGCCTCCCAAGTGCTAGGGTTACAGGCATGAACCACCATGCCTGGCTCAGTGATTCTCTCTCTCTTTCTCCATCTCTCTCTCTCTCTCTCTCTTTTGGCATAAATATGTTGTGTGCATGTGTATGTGTTGTGGGGGTATTGTGGAACACTTTCTTAAACTTTGAGCAGCTGTGATTACTGGGGGACCTGCACATGATTGGGTTCATTAACTTTCCAGCAAGGGAGAGGAGTTCATGTGGTCACCCCCTCCCAAGAACTTATAAATAGTTAATAATTACTAGCTAAGGGGGGCTTACAAGGCCCCACCCCTCTCCAAGGATTTATAGACAGGTAAAGGTTGCTAGGGGAGGGGCTTCCAAGGCCCCACCCCTCTCTGCACATATGTAATTGGTTAACCATTGGTGAGAGAAGAAAGACATGTTCTTTCGTGGGGTAGCCTCCTTTGTTCCTATAACACCTCACCCTTCTGTACTTAACTCCAGTTCAACTTTGGTTCCCCAAGCCACACTTGTGTGAAATAATTTGTCTGTCACTTGTATCCTATCTGAGGTGAGTAGACATTTGTTTACACCTCCTCAGAAAAATTTCACACAAGGGTGGGTGCACATCTGTGTTTATGCACGTGGAGGCCAAAGGCTGATACTGGGCATCTTCTTAGATCACTCTCAGTCTTATTTATCAGTCTCCCTCACTTGAACCTAGAGCGAGCTGATTTCAGCTTGTCCCAGGGATCTAGTCTTGGCTTCTTGAGTGCTTGGATTATAGGTGGGCCACCATGCTCACCTGACTTTTACACTGGTGCTGGGATCCCAACTTAGGTCGTCACACTTGTGCAGCAAGCACTTTACCTAATGAACCATCTTTCCAGTGGCCCCCCACCGTTCACCTGCACACCATAACTATTTTTTAAGAGAATCCCAGTTATCTTGCCTTTTGGAGTATAAATTTATGGATGATGGCATGACATCACTCTGGTACACTCTGGTAAATACTGGATCTTCTTATCAACTAGTCCATCCTTTGGGGATGGTCACCACTTACAAGAAGAATGACCTATAGTTCAGTCAAGAGACTTTTGCCTATTAGTGGTATTAAGCCAAAATCATCTTCTGTATAACTTCCGTTGCTGAAATCCATTCATGCCCTGAAAAAACATGCAATACTCTTTTCATGTGAGAATGTACTTAGAAATCACTGACATGCTTACTTAGTGTTTTTAAAATAATTTATTTGTTTCTTTGAGAGAGAGAGAGGCAGATAGAGAGAATGGACACCCCAGGGCCTTCAGCCACTGCAAACACATGCCACCTTCTGCATCTGGCTTATGTGGGTACTAGAGAATTGAACATGTGTCCTTAAACTTCACAGGTAAGAGTCTTAATTACCAAGCCATCTCTCTCACCCTGCTTAGTGTTTTTTAAGCCTATCTACACATTCACATTTTCATCTTAAAAGGTTCCTGAATCTATCTTGTTTGTAACTCTTGAGTAACTCCTTCAAATCTCAAATTATACACAATATATATATTCTACAAACTTTTAGTTTCTCCTATCCAGGTATTAAACAGGTTCCTACCTGGCTTAGCTTACAAGAGCAGACAAAATTGAGCACATTCAGGTTGGTCTGGTCTTAGACCAAAGTTTTAATTTCTTTTTTTTCTTTGTTTATGAGAGAGGTTGAATGAATATTGGCACGCCAGGGCCTCCAGCCACGGCAATCAAACTCCAGACACTTGCGCCATCTTGTGTACACATGCGACCTTGCATACCTGAGTCACCTTGTGCATCTGGCTTACATGGGATCTGGAGAGTCAAACAGGGGGTCCTTAGGCTTCACAGACAAGCAACTTAACCACCAAGCCACCTATCCAGCCCCAAAGTTTTAATTTCTAACAGAGTAGTATTTTTATTTCCTGGCTCCCTTTTTTTCCATTAATTTGTTGTTGAGGCAAGGTCTCATGTGTTCCTGGCTGGTTTTAAACTTGCCATGTAGGCAAGGATGACCTTAAACTCCTGATCCTCCCGCTTCCACATCCGGTGCTGGGATTGCACGTATGTGCCACCATGCCCAGCTTCCGCTAATATTTTTGAGTTGAGGTCTGGATATATAGACATCATAAGCATACTGTCCTTATCTCCTAGGAGTTTAAGTTCTAGTGGCAGGAGCAGATAGACACGCAGTGCAGTGGAGCAGAAGATACTGTTTGGAGTTGGCATTTCGGGGAGGTGATGAGGCTTCGCTCATGGTTCACACTTGTTTCTGCTGAAACAAACTTGTACATGAAAAACATTTTGCCAGAAACCCAAAAGAAAAATAAAAGCACAGACTGCACATACTGTGCATGTGTTCAAGATTTGAAGCAGTTATTCAAGCAGAGTCCAGCTCTTGATCCCTTTTCCTTTCATGATTGTGTCTTCACTTCTTCCTGTGCACCCACACCCAAGCCCAGGTTATTACCAGCGTTGCCATCACTTCGTTCTCTGACCACTGTCTTCATGTAGTAATTCCAAGAGCAGTGGCTCAAGCATCCAAGGAGCCTAACGTGTATCAATGCTACTGTTTTTTTTTTTTTCCACCCATGCTGCCAATATAGTATCCTTTCCTTCTGACTACAACTGCACAGTTCGTTGCTTTCATTCCTTCTTTGCACATTCCCTGAATGTTCTAGTCTGGGAAATTCTAATTCCCCACCTACTTGCATTCTGACTCACAGAACTGAATATATGGAAGAAAAAACAGGACCAGGCTGGCTGGTTTCTCAGTTCTTGGCCACAGCTCAAGTGTGGCACGGCTTCACGTCCTTAGTCCATCCCCTTTCCCTCCCTCAAAGTCTGCTGGTCTTGCCTTTCTTTTCTCAAGCCTTTACAACCTCGTTCCCAGCCTGGAGAGTTGGCTTCGTGGTTAAGGCACTTGCCTGCAAAGCCAAAGGACTCCGGTTCAATTCCCCAGGAACCACGTAAGCCAGATGCACAAGGGGATGCATGGGTATGGAGTTCATTTGCAGTGGCTGGAGTCCCTGGCACGCCCTCCCTCTCTCTCTCCCTCACTCTCTCTCTCAAATAAAAATCACACATTGAAAAAAATAAAAAAACTTCATTCCCCATTCTTTTGAATGATATCTTGTTTCTTTTTTTAAAAAAATTAATATTTGGGATGGGTGTGGTGGTACACACCTTTAATCCCAGCACTTGGGAGGCAGAGGTAGGAGGACTGCTGTGAGTTTGAGGCCACCCTGATAGTACATCATGAATTCCAGGTCAGCCTGAGCTAGAGTGACAGCCTACCTCAAAAAACCAAAATAATAATAATAATAATAATAATAATAATAATATTTGGGCTGGAAAGATGGCTTAGCAGTTAAGGCACTTGCTTGCAAAGCCAAAGGACCAAGGTTCAACCCCCCAGGACCCATGTAAGCCAGATGCACAAGGTGGCACATGCATCTGGGGTCCACTTGCAGTTGTTGGAGGCCCTGACGTGTCCATTCTCTATCTGCCTCTTTCTATCTCTCCCTCTCTCTCTCTCAAATAAAAAAAATTATTTTAAAAATTAATATTTTTTTATTTTTGACACTTTCTTATATGTACATAATGTATTTTGATCTTATTTCTCCCAACTACCCTCTTTTATTTCCCTCCTTGCCCACTAAAACCTTCCTTCTCCATTAACCCCCTTCTTACTTTCATACCATGTTTTTTTGTTTGTTTGTTTTTGTTTTTGTTTTTGTTTTTGTTTTTTTTTTGAGGTAGGGTCTCACTCTAGCCCACACTGACCTGGAATTCACTATGTAGTCTCAGGATGGCCTCAAACTCACAGTGCTCCTCCTACCTCTCACTCCTGAGTGCTGGTATTAAAGGTGTGTGCCACCACGCCCAGCATACCTTTTTTTTTTTGTTTGTTTGTTTGTTTGTCTTTTTGTTTTGGTTTTTCAAGATAGGGTCTCACTGTAGCCCAGGCTGACCTGGAATTCACTCTGTATTCTCAGGGTGGCCTCAAACTCATGGCGATCCTCCTACCTCTGCCTCCTGAGTGCTAGAATTGAAGGTGTGCGCCACCATGCCTGGCTACCTTGTTTTGTTGTTGTTGTTGTTTTTTTAATGCACTGAGTTACATGAAGGTTGCTTGCATGGTCATGGCTGGGAAATTATTTACTGGAGAATGGGCAGTTTACCAGCGGCTGCACCACTGGCTAATATCCTCCTCTCCCAGAAACTATTCTACTCTAGGAGGTATGGGGTTCTTAGGAGCCCATCGGTATCCACAGCTGCTATGAGTTTGTGAATGGAATAGCCATGCCATGTTCCGAACAAAGCATTCTGAAGCCCTCCTCCCCATCCTCCTACTCTTACATTCTTTCCACCCTTCTTCAGTGAGTTCCCTGAACCTTGAAGAAGTAGTTTAAATGTCCTGATTAGAGCTGAGCATACAAGAGTCACATATTCTGGGCAGTTTTGGAAGTGTGTACCTCTATGTTAACCTCTGCCCATTGCAGAAAGAAACTTCTGTGATTGAGGCTTTACACAGCACTAAACTGTGGGAACAATACAGGTATTTAGAAGGCAGTTTGACATAGAGTCACTCAATGATGGCATTTTACTTGTAATTTCATAGAAGTTTATTACACTCATTATAGTATGGCATGCTAACTTATTAGAGGAGTTGTCCCACTTTATTTCACCTCCAATGGGAATAGACACTGGAGTTGGGTTCTATGAGGCTGTTTCCCCAGAAGATGCAGGTGGAGGCTGAGAGGTAGGGATGGCCTGTGGCACTGGGCCAGACCACACAGAGCTCTAGAGCTGACTGTCACACGGTTGCTCATGAGCACCCAATCTGAATTTTGTTCTGTATTAAGACAATCAGCAAGCATCAACTAGCAACCTTACATTTGAGAATTAGAATCTTGTTCAATGAGAAATTCTTGGGCAAAAGGCTATCTGATAATATATTTGATCCTATACTTAATGACATCTTTGTCTTAGGATCAAAATCTCATAATTGGGTAGAACCTGGGAAGGAAGAGATTCTTTCTGTTTTCTCCTTTTGGTCTTTGTAGGCACCCAAGAAGAGTCCCTGAAGAGTTTTTCTTCTAACCCTAAACCTGTCTTGGAACCCTCTACGTGTGTAACCCTGTAATTCCACCATGCCCTGTTTCCTTTTAACTAAGTGCAGGTTTCTGGTTTGAAATCCATACTGTTCCCATCCATGGGCCCATTATCTACTTCATCTCCTGTGGTAATTTCCCACTACAATGATCTTCTTAATTTTATCCCACTCTTCTGCATTTGCTAAGCATGCCTTTATTACTTCTATTTTCACATTCTTCAGTCTGTGCCTTGCTCTCTGTAGCATAACTCGAAGCAAAACTTTAACTCACTCAGTCTTCTCATTTCTCAACTTTAATTTTTAACAAAACCTAGTATTATGCACTGTTTATAAGTGCTCAAATATTTGTTGGATGAATGATTGTCTTACTAGGTTACAGATTATATCTTGTTAGCAGTGCTCCTCCCAATGTTGCTTTCTATGGGCATTTCATTATGGTGCTTTCTTTAAATGAACATAGATATAGAGACTTGGCTATTATATCTTATATTAAATATTTATTCTTAACAATACACAGTAGTCTTTACATATATTACATTGTCTATTAGAAAAATAGCATGTGAAGCAGAAAACTTAAAGCAAAGCAAAATATATCAGTTTTTAAAAATTATTTATTACATATTGCATAATACAAAAAGGACTTCTATGATAACATTTCTCTTATTTGAAGATAAGGACTCATGTTTTCACCAAGACAGATTCTAACTTAAGTTATTAATAAAATTGAGGTATAATTTGCCTAGTTCTGGAAAGCTTAAAGTGAAAGCATCTTAGCATCATATTATTTAAGATGTGATTGTTTTATTAACATGCACTGAAACTAGTATTTAAAAATGAACTATTAGTATGTGCTTTGTTCTATTAGTATGCCATAAAACTAGTATATAAAAATAAAGTATTACTATCTGTTTTAAGTTTCTTCCACAACATTTTAAAATTTAACTCTGTAAAATTGTTTTGCTGTTAAAAAGTAATGCCTCAATTTTTTACCCATACTGTACTTAAAATTTAACTTAAAACCCAAGTAATTAAATTTTTCAATAAACTGGATAAAATATTCAAATCTTCCCTTTTAGAATGAGGCAAATGAAAACAAAAGCATTCTAGATGTGGAATCTGCTCACTAGAGAAAAAATTTGACAAGATTTTGAGTGAACTGTGTAAGTACACATCATTCCTATAACTAGACTCACTAGCACTGCTCAGACTGAGGGCTCAGAAGCATTGACAGGCTTTTTGTAATTTGAAATGAGTCATTTAAAATGTCATTTAAAATTTAAAACAGACCCAAGAAAGGAAGGGAGATTGATTCCTTTAACCTGAAAATCTTTCCCTTCATTCAAAATTAAAGAAAAAAGAAAAAGTGAACAGAGATTGCTGAGTAATCTCAAATCAGAAATTTAAACTCAACTCTATTATCCTTTTACCTGAACCTTTTGACTAATCAAGATTTTAATGTAACTTTTACTGAATTTTACTTTCCCAAATTGTGCTTTTATGCTAGTTGCAGTCTATTGTGGTACCAAGCAAATCCAATATACTTTTAAAAATACCGGAATGTACTTTAAAAATTGAAAATGATTTTATCATCATACCTGTTGAAATTGCTTTAGCTTTCAGGGGTTGGTGAATTTGCAAATCCTTTCAGTGAATCAGAAATTCCTAAACTCTGGAACTGAATTTCTTTAAAATCCACAGTTCTCTGTGTCCAGATGGGCTGATGGGGCTGTCCCTTGAATTACTGTAGCAATTTAAGCAAATGCAATCGGCTTGGAAAACACTTGGGTAGAATTAAAATTATGTTTTTATTTTCATTATACAAAACTCTGTGGATTCAAATTAAGATGTTTGTGCACTTGGTCAGATTTATGTGGCTAACTTCTTTCTTTTCTCCTTCATTTTGGTTTGAGGTGTGGCAAGAATTTCCTCTAATATGAAAGGCAAACAAGACTAAATGAAACAGCATGTACTGATTACTGTTTTTATTTTCATTTTAATGCCAGAGAATTCTTCAAATTAAGGTCCACTGTGACCTGGAGCCCAGTATCTCAGCAATTTAAGGTGGAATTCAGAATTTTCTTCACCCCCCTGGGCTGTCCAGTGCCTTATGTTCCCTTCAGTGCTTCCCTTTGTTAAAGCTAGCAACCAGAATTAGAAACATATGCCAGGCACCTCACATCTAGCGTATTTTAAAATGCAGTGACTTGCATTGCTTCCACAGAATAAAGACACTGCTTTTCCATAGAAAGGTGTACATCTTTCCTGTCAACTTAATCTTAAATACGCCCACAAGAATACCTACTTGTTATTTTTAAAAGAAAAGTTAATCCCTTGGTTATAGAAGCCAGTGCCTTACACTCTAAAGTTATATCACTACTTGCCTATTTTCTGTGTGCACAAAATAATCTTATAGGTTTAAATACAATAGAATGAGAGCTTCTGTTAACCAGTAACTATTGCCTTTATTTTTGCTCTTAGGAAATGTCCACATTTTACTGAGCTGTCTCTCCTTAAGAGTAACAGCTAGCTAGCTTGCTTGGATATGAATTTTTGTGCTCATGTTTTCCTATTTAAACAGAGTTAACTTGTGTTGAGTTTTTGGAGGTGAGAGTCTTCCAAACTTGAGCAAATAAGGTAAAGTAAATCTTCGAGGTTGTTTTTGGTTCCTCAAAATAATGTTTTCCATTAATACTTTACAAAGAGCTCACAAGATTTATTTTGTTATAGTTAAGATTTGAGAAAACGTTTCAGTGCTTCAAGTGATGCTTTGGCAGTTTTGTAAAAATCCAGTCTATTACTTGAGACATTGGTATGTAAAACGTGGCAGACCACATTTGGGCCAAGAGTCCATTTTGTTACTGATTCTTTCCATATGTTTCCTATTACCGTCTTTGTTCTTGAAACTCAGGCTTCCACACCAAGGAAAAAGAGAGCAAATTTGTTGTTTGTTTTTTTTTTTCCTCCAAAATTGTTTTACTTCATTTCACAGTTCTTTTAGAAGATTAATTTAAAATCAACCCCTTAATTATTTTATATAATGCTTTACTGTTTTAGTTGAACTTACAATGTGATTATGTTGTTCAATTTATAGAAAATTATTCATCAGTAGATAGCCATAACACATTTAAACAAGGTTGGAAGTGTCTAGAAAGTTTTAGTTGGTGTAATTGGGAATGGGGAAGGTGGTGGTTGGACTCAGACCCTCAGGGAAAATAGGAGGATGAGCAATGGTTTATGATCACTGGTTTGGTTAGGTGCCTTAATTGTAGCAAGTTGGAGAAAGAATCAGTTGAGTTGGTGAAAATTCTAAATGATATGCTAGGATTATGATTTGATTGAACTAGATACAACATCTCAAAACTGAATAGCATACTAGTGCTGGTTAGGAATAGCCCTGCTGAGACACCTCAATTCATGTTATAGGCATAGGAAGTTTTCATTCATTAGTTAAGTTGCTCAGCTCCTTTTTTGTAATTGAGTACCCATATTGCATAAGGTAGTCTAAAACCAGATAGGGACTCCTGTTGTCATAGAGGAAGAAAATAGAAGGTAAACATTCATCAAAGGTGCAAAGTGCACTGAAGAGAGTAAGCCATGGTAGAAGGATTAAAAAATGCATGAAGCATGGGCTGGAGAGATGGCTTAGCATTTAAGGTACTTGCTTACAAAGCCAAAGGACCCCGGTTCTATTCCCCAGGACCCACACAAGCCAGATACACATGGGGACACATATGTCTGGAGTTTGTTTGTAGTGGCTGGAGCCCTTGGCATGCCAGTTCTCTCCATCTCAAATATATATATACACACACACACACACATATATGGGGGGAGGGTTCTCGAGGTAGGGTCTCACTCTACCTCAGGCTGACCTGGAATTCAGGGTGGCCTCAAACTCTTGGTGATCCTCCTGCCTCTGCCTCCCAAGTACTGGGATTAAAGGCTTGCAGCACCATACCTGGCAATAAAATATTTTTTTTAAGTGCATGAAGCAGAAGAATATCTGCTAATAGTTCCACTGCTGTGTGTGCAAATTGAAGTGGAACCATTGAGTTACAGTCAGGCAGTTGGTATTGCCAGGTGTTGCGCTGCTGCAGTGGGGAGTTCAAGGTCCTCCAGGCATGTGGTGAGAATGATCCATGTGGTGTTGGCTTAGAGTTCAACACAACAGTATGAACTCATTTAGGTAGGCATACATAAAAATGGCTGCATACAAGGGTTTTTATAGATGTGCATATGTACATGGGTTAGTATACACATGCATATCTCTTGGCTTTGAAGCTGAAAGGGCGTAGCAAGGAGATTTTGGTTTCTAACACCATTCTCCATTCAAAGGAACCAGGTCTGCTCCTTGGGGATGTAGTTAATTCCAGAAGGACTAGGGCAGAGAAAGTGCAAGATAACCTGGAACATTGAAGAGCACCAGAAAGACAGGAAGTACTTGGGCTGGGGAGGTGGCTCAGTGGATAAAACATTTTCAACCCAAGCATGAATACCTGAGTTTGGATCCCCAGAACCTATGCAAAGCCGGACATTATAGTGTGTCTATAATCCTAGCAGGCCTGTCACAAGAAGGGAGACGGAGACAGGAAAATGCCAGAAGCTCGTGGACCAGCTAGCCTGGCAAACACGGCAGTAAACAATGAGGGGCAGGTGTAAGATGAGGACAAATGCCCGAGGTTGTCCTCTGACTTCCACACTTGTACCATGGCACACGTGCACCTGTCTGCACATACATGCGCCAAGAAGGGGGATGTCATCTACAAAGAGGGAACAAGGGACACTCTGTGTCTGCCAGTTAGTTTTGTTATGACCGTATAACTGCTCAAAAAAAAAAAAAAATCTGGGGGATACAAATACTATTTTAGGTAACATATATTTGGGTCTGAATATTGTGTGGAAGCAAGCCAAGTTGGTCTCAGAAGAGAGAGATTAGCATGGTTTGAGCTAGGCCACCAGGTCAAGAGGGTAGGAGTTGTCCTCACAGAGACAGCCCCAGCTTCATGGAAGACATGTGCTTGTAAGTCTACACCTCTCAGAGCTCTAGTGGAATCATGCTGCTTTGTTTGTATTTTAAATATTGCTCAGGGGGCTGGAGAAATTGCTTAGTGGTTAAGGTGTTTGCCTGAGAAACCAAACGACCCAGGTTCGATTCCCCAGGACCCACATAAGCCAGATGCACAAGGAACACGTGCATCTGGAGTTCATTTGCAGTGGCTAGAGGCCCTGGCATTCCCATTCTCTCTCTCTCTCCTATCTCTCTTTCTGTCTCTGACTGCAAATAAATAAAATAAAATAAGAATATTGCTCAGACTGATTTCAAACTTGTGCATGCAAGCAGTCTTCCTACTCAGCCTCTCTGGCAGCTGAGACTTGCATCTTTGTGCCCTGCATGGAATCATGTTTGCAAAAGCAAATATAGCACTAAGTGAACTGCTCCTATCAGAAAGGCCATTTGGGCAGCCCCTTAGAGCTGGTGCCAACAGTAAGTGTCACCGTCACATTTGCTTAACAAACATGGTCCATCACTTTGTATATCTGAATTTAAAGCCCATTTTCATGCTCTTTTTTTTTTTTTTTTTTACCATCATCATTCACTTTTCTGCAAGTATGCTTCCCTATCCCAGCCTCTGCTGCTCTCTTATATGCGTCTAAATCAGTTCCTGCCAGAGTATAACAGGATGTCTGTGAGCACCAGAATTATTAGGGTTGTTTGTTAAAAATTCAGGCTCCAACCAGATGTAGTGGAACATGTGTTTAGTTCCAGCATTCTGGAGGCTGAGATGAGAGGATTGCTGTGAGTTCAAGGCCACTCTAGACCTAGAATGAGTTCCAGGTCAGCCTGGACTAGAGTGAGACCTTGCCCTGAAAAGAACCACCAAGAACAAAAACTTCAGGTTCCTTCGTCTCTATGTCTTAGACCTAGGAAACCAGATTCTCTGAGCATGGTCTCAAGAGCTTCCTCTTCAAAATGTTTCCCAGTATCTTGGAATCCTGAGAATCACTCATACAAATGCCCCATTTTACCTGAAAATGGGTAGTATTATCTTTTATATTTAAGGCCTGTGACCCATCTTGAATTATTATTATTTTCTTAAGAAAATGTTTTTTTAATTTTTTTATTCATTTTTATTTATTTAGTTGAGAATGACAGAGAGAGAGAGAGAGAGAGAGAGAGAATGGGCACACCAGGGCCTCCAAACGAACTCCAGACACGTGTGCCCCCTTGTGCATCCTTGTGCATCTGGCTAACGTGGGTCCTGAGGAATCGAGCCTTGAATTGGGGTCCTTAGGCTTCACAGGGAAGCGCTTAACCGCTAAGCCATCTCTCTAGCCCTTGAATTATTTTTTATGTTTCATGGAAGATACTTTTTTTTCTTCCAGTGCTGAGGACCAAACCCAGGGTCTTGTGCTTGCTAGGCAAGTGTTCTTCCACTTGGCCAAATCTCCAGCACTGGAGGAAGATGTGAATGAGGGTTCACTCTTCTCCCTTATAAATATCCAATTGTTCCATATCATGTATGAAAAAGATCATTTTATACCCACTGTATTGCAATGGTGTCTGCCTTTTGTGGTCATGTATGCATAGCTAATTTCTGAGTTCAATGTCTCTTCTTAAATAGGGACAAATAGCTTCATGCATTTGGGGTAGAAAAAGATTTGTTAAGCAGGACATAAAAAATACTAGTCATGAAGAGAAAACTTAAAATTGGACATCATTAAAGTTAAAATACTATTCAGACCAGCAGTCTCAATAAGGAGAGTGCTCAGTGGTGTAAGGGTAGGGTGTGTGGGGGGGATGGTGGTACCAACACATGATGTAGCCATACAAAGTTTCCACTTAATAAAAAATAAAAAAATAAGCTGGACATGGTGGTGCACACTTTCAATCCCAGTGCTCAGAAGGCAGAGGTAGGAGGATCGGCTCGAGTTTGAGGCCACCCTGAGACTACATAATGAATTCCAGGTCAGCCTGGGCTAGAGCAAGACCCTACCTTGAATGCCCCCCCCAATATATATATATATCCAGTACATGATACATATGAAAATATCATAATGGGACTACCATCTTGTGCAGTGATTATATGCTAAGGACAATTTCTTAAAAACTATTCACAGAGGGATGGAGAGATGGCTTATCAGTTAAGGCATTTGCCTGTGCAGTCAAAGGACCCAGGTTTGATTCTCCAGGACCCACATAAGCCAGATGCACAAGGGGCACATGCATCTAGAGTTCATTTGCAGTGGCTGGAGACCCTGGAGTGCCCATTCTCTCTCTTTGTCTGTCTTTCTTCTCTCTATTTCTTTCTCTCTCTGCTTAGAAATAGATAGATAAAACTTGAAAACTGTTCACAGACTAAAAAGACAAGCCATAGGGTTGGGGATGTAGCTCAGTAGGTACAGTGTTTGCCTATCCAGCACAAAGCTCTGGATTCAATCCCTAGCACTGCATAAACTTGGGTGGTGGCACATGCCTGCAATCTGGCAATACTGGGGAAATACAAGCAGGAGAACACAAGTTCTAGGCTAGCCTGGGCTACTAGACCTTGTCATCAGATGGATGGATGGATGGGTAGATGATAGATAAGGTAAGCCCCAATGTAGAGATTCACAATGTATATGTACAGTACAGATTCATATCAGGTATGTACTGTAGGTTAGTTTTGTTGTTTTTTGTTTTTCCAAGACAGGGTCTCACTCTAATCTAGGCTGGCCTCAAACTCACTGAGATCCTCCTACCTCTGCTTCCAGAGTGCTGGGATTAAAGGTGTCCATCACCAACCCTGGCTTACTATACGTCATGTTTTTTTATGGAGAGTAAGAGAGGGAGAGAGAGAGAATTGGTGTGCCAGGTCCTGCAGCCACTGCCATTGAACTCCAGACACATGTGTGCCCTTTGTGTGCGTGTGTGACCTTGCATGCTTGTGTTACTATGCATCTGGCTTATGTGGGACCTGGAGAGTCGAACATGAGTCCTCAGGCTTCACAGGAAAGGGCCGTAACTGCTAAGCCATCTCTCCAACACACTGTAAATCATTTTTTTAAAAAAAATTTTTATTGATAACTTCCATAATGATAGACAACAAACCATGATAATTTCCTCCCCTCCCCCACTTTTCTTTTCACAAACCACTCTCCATCATATCCCTTTCCTCTCTCCATTAGTCTCTTATTTTGATGTAACCATCTTTTCCTTCTCTTGTGTAGGTAGTGCTAGGCACTGTGAGGGCATGGTTTTGTGGCCAATTTCTGACTGAATGACTGCATTGTAAGCAGTCTTAGCCTTCCTTTGGCTCTTATGTTCTTTCTGCCACCTCTTCCACTATGGGCCCTGAGCCTTGAAAGGTGTGATAGATTTAGTGTGGAATACCCCTCTGTCACTTCTTAGCACTATGGCGCCCTTTGGGTCCTCCCAGTGGTCACTACCATCTGAAAAGAGAAGCTTCTCTAAACAAAAGTGAGAGCAGCATTAATATATGGGTATGAATGTTAAGTAAAGTGCTTACAGGGCAGTTTTGTGAGCATGACATATGCATTTAGGCAGACAAGAGCAGTCATTACACTCCTAGGGCTCATGACCTCCTCTGTGCCATATGCTTTTTATTAGGTTTTCAGTACCAAGCATGTATTCCCTCCCATGGAGCAGGCCTCCCCACTGTAGGTCAATTTTCAAGAAAGATTAATGATGCTATTTAATGTGGGCAGAAGACTTGAACAGGAATTTTACAAAAGAAGCTGCCCAGATGGCCAGTATACATATGAAAAGATATTTAATGTTCTCAGTAATTAAAGAAATGCAAATTTAAACCACAGAACAATTATACTGCTTACCCACCACAAAGGCTACAATTAAAAGAACTAGCAGAAGCCGGGTGTGGTGGCGCACGCCTTTAATCCCAGCACTTGGGAGGCAGAGGTAAGAGGATCGCCATGAGTTCGAGGCCACCCTGAGACTACATAGAGAATTCCAGGTCAGCCTGGGCTAGAGCGAGACCCTACCTCGAAAAAAAACCAAAAAAAAAAAAAAAAAAAAAAAAAAAAAAAGAACTAGCAGTACATTTGTGGACAAGGTTGTGGGTCAAGAGACTCTCTTAAACATTGTTAGTGAGAATGTAAATTGTTACAATTACAGAAAACTGTCAGTATCTACTACAGATAAACATATACCTATTCTACGAGCCAGTTGTTCTGCTACTAGGTACATACATTATGGAAACAAATGCATTTGCCAAAAAATGACTAGTATAAACAAGTTAATACCAACTTATTTGTAACAGCCTGTGTCTGGATGTGTGGTTCAGTGGTAGAGTTCTTGCCTCACACAAAGCTCTGTGTTCTATCCTCATCACCACATAATAGTCAAAAACTGGAAACAATTCAAGTGACTTTCAACATTAGAATAAATAAATAAAACTAGATATGTGCAGTGAAATTCTTTTTAGCAATAAAAATAAGTTAAAGCCGGGCGTGGTGGCACACGCCTTTAATTCCAGCACTGGGAAGACAGATTTAGGAGGATTGCCGTGAGTTCGAGGCCACCCTGAGATTACATAGTGAATTCTAGGTCAGCCTTGGCTAAAGTGAGACCGTACCTCAAAAACAAAACAAAAATAATAAATAAATAAATAAATAAATAAAGCAGGGCCTAATAGCACAGGCTTCATCTGAGCTACTCAGAGGGCTGAGGCATGAAGATCACAAGTTCATGATCAGCTTGGCCTATTATGTATGTTTCAGGCCAACCTGGGAAACTTATTAATGCCCTGTCTCAAAGTAAAAATTTTAAATGTGCTCAGAGTATATTTCAGTGATAGAGCACCTAACCTAGCATATATGAGGCTCTGGGTGTACCCAAGTCAGAAATAACTAAATAAATAGGAATTAAACTATTGATAGGCCAGGTGTGGGTAGTACCTACCTCTAATCCCAGCACTTGGGGGATTCACTGTGAATTGGAGGCCAACCCGGGACTACAGAATGAGTTTCAGGTCAGTCTAGACTACGGTGAGACCCTACCCCCCCCCCCAAAAAACAAAACAAAACAAAACAAGAAAACTGTTGTTAGATGTGGTAATATGGATGTATTTAAAAGTATTACGCTGTTGAGCTCGTTGAGTTTCACCTAAAACTGATTCTGTACATGTTCAAGTTTGGCTTTACAGTTTGACCTTACCTAGTAAACTATTAACTTGATATGTAAACAGACTATGACCTACTCTCCTAAAAAGTAGCTGAATCTCAGCCAGTCAAGGGCAGCTAATGTTCAAACCATGTTCAAATAAGAGACACAAGCTGGTAATCAATCTGGCCATCTGCCCCACTGCACTTTTCTGAGTGTGCACATGGAATGCCCTGTGCTGAGGACGTGCATTCTGAGCCATTTTGGATCCAGACTGTTCCCTCATTCTAGAGTCACGAAACCAATGAAAATCTGAAAAACTAGATTTTTGTAAACTTAAAAAAAATATTTTATTTATTTATTTGTTTGAGAGAAAGAGAGAGGAAGAGGCAGAGGGAAAGAGATAATGGGTGTGCCAGCCCTCCAGCCACTGTAAACTGTAAATGAACTCCAGACGCATGCGCCCCTTGTGCATCTGGCTTATGTGGGTCCATGGGGGTCCTTAGGCTTCACAGGCAAATGCCTTAACCGCTAAGCCATTTTCCCAGCCCCAATCTTTGTAAACTTCTGATAAAGAAAGAGAGGTAATAACCAAAGGTTTACATATATGAGTTCATTTATTTGAAGTTCAAGGGCAAGGAAAGTTATTTAATGGCAGTAGATGCTGTGAAATCAGGGTCTTTAGGGCTGAGACAGTGGTTGTGGACTGGGAAAGGACATGAAAGAAATTCCAGGTGATAGATGTATTTATATCTCAATATTGATCTGCTCTGAACAAAGGAACTCGGACAACTGGATATCCACATTATACCGTATATAAAACTTACCTCCAAATGGAACACAGATCTACTTGTAAGTGCTAAAACCTTAAACTTTTCAAAAAAAAAAATCATAGGCATAAATATTTGTGAGTTTTGAGTAGTCAGAATTTTCCTAGATATACCAAAAGTATAAGTAGCATAAGAAAACAAATTGAACATCCCTATTAAAGCCTTTGTATTTCAAATAACACTACCCAGAAAGTGAGGGAAAAAAGCATAGAATGAGAAGAATATTGCAAATCATATACTTGATAAGAGAATTGTATCTAGAATTCCTACAGCTCAGTGATGTACAAAATGAAATTCGAGTTTAAAACTGAGTCTAGACTCCTGCTGAGGAAACCCTAAGGAAGAAAGCAGCCGGCAGACATCAGCCTCGCTTCTCGCTTCCCTGGCGGTGTAATTTTTGAGCTACCAACCCATACGTTTCTGCGGACAAATCTCGTGTGTCCTTCCCACCTTGGCTTAGCTCCAGGCACGCTTTTATACTGAAAACAAGAACTACACAACACAGAGACATTGCCTCTCCCCCATAACTGACTGCTGCCCCCATAATGCATGACCCACAATCCCCATGGGTTGACCTGCATCCCCAATGAGGAAGGCCTCTTCAGAAAAGGGGCAGGGAGGAGGGAAAGGATGGTACCAACATGTGACGTTTATACACAAAATATGTCCATATCTAATAACAAAAATAAATTTTAAAATTAAAATAAAAACCAACTTGGAAATTAAAAAAAAAAAAAAAAGGAAATTCACAGCAGATGACATTCCCCTTCTCAATTCCTACCACCTCTGAATCTGCTGACCCCAATGGTGTCACTAACAAATGGCTTGCAGGCCAAAAATGAATTGTACAAGCATGTGGAGTTTGATTTCTTTATCAAGGGCCAGTTTCTGCGAATGCCCTTGGTCAAGCACATGGAACTGGAGAACATTTCATGGGAAGAGCTTGTGGAGCTAGACTATGTGGAGAAATACACCTTTTGCAGTCAGGTTCGCATTGCTGGTAGAAATCACCCAACTGAGAGCCGCTTGTGGGAAAAAGAGGTTTATTTTGGCTTACAGGCTTGAGGGGAAGCTCCATGATGGCATGAGCAGAGGATGGACATCACCCCCTGGCCACCATAAGTTGGACAATAGCAACAGGAGAGTGTGCCAAACACTGGCAAGGGGACACTGGCTATAACACCCATAAGCCCGCCCCAATAATACACTCCCTCCAGGAGGCATTAATTCTCAAGTCTCCATCAGCTGGGAACCTAGCATTCAGAACACCTAAGTTTATGGGGGACATCTGAATCAAACTACCACTAGGTTTATTTTGGCTTACAGGCTTGAGGGGAAGCTCCACGATGATAGGGGAAAACAATAGCATGAGCAGAGGGTGGTCATCACCCTCTGGCCCACATAAGCTAGACAATAGCAACAGAAGAGTGTGCCAAACACTGGCAAGGGGAAGCTGGCTATGATACCCATAAGCCTGCCCCCAGGAGGTTTTAATTTCCAATTGCCATCAGCTGGGAACCTAGCATCCAGAGCACCTAAGTTCATGGGGGACACTTGAATCAAACCACTACATTCCACCCCTTGTCCCCCATAAACTGATATTGATACATGATGTAAAATACAAGGCATTCAGTCCAACTTTAAAAATCCCCATAGTTTTTATCAATCCCAGTGATGCTCAAACATTCCCGTAGTCCACGATCTTTTAAGTGAGTCATAATACCAAAAATCCCCCCAAAAACCCATAATGGCACAGAATAAACATTCACACTGCAAAAGATGGCATTGCGCATAGCAAAGAAATATTCAAGCAATACATGATTTAAACAGGGCAAACACCAAACTCTGTAGCTCCAAGTCCAACAACTTTAGCCAGTGACAAATCTCCAAGTCCGATAATTCTAACCAGCAACAAGTCTCTGGAGTTCCAATTCCAACCCTCCAGCTAGGCTACTCACAGTCCTGGAAAACTTCATGTGGGCTGGCAGCTCTCCTTGGCAGCCATCTCGTGGTCCCAGCATCTCCACTGCAACCCACGGTTCATCCTCATGGCTCCATCAGGTCTCCATGCAGGCATCCAGCAAACCTGCTTCACGCTGCCCATGGCCATTTCCAAAACACAAGACCGTGTTATAAACTCAATGACCCTCTCTTTCCTGCATTTCTTATACTCCACAATACCAGGTAGGTGCCAATTTGTTAATCCAGGGGGGAATAAAGCAGACTTTGAAGACCAGGACACTCCTTGAGCACTCAGGCCCCTTCAAAAGAGTCTACATTCTTCCTGTTGCACTGGTGCAGGTTAAAGAAGCAGTCACAAGGCCGGACGTGGTGCCGCACGCCTTTAATCCCAGCACTCGGGAGGCAGAGGTAGGAGGACCGCCATGAGTTTGAGGCCACCCTGAGACTACATAGCGAATTCCAGGTCAGCCTGAGCTAGAGTGAGACCCTACCTCGAAAAAAAAAAAAAAGCAGCCACAAATGATCACATCATCATTCCATTCATGTGAAATGTCCATTTTAAGGCAACCATCGAGAAAGTATATTTTCCGGGGCATAAGGAGGGGAGAATCTTTTGATAAGTGCATGGTTCATTTTGACATAATGAAAATGTTCCAACAGTGATTATAATGATGACACAACTCTGACTATACTAAAGAGTACACTAAATGTGCTCTTTATTATTCTTTGTATTCTTGAGTTACGCTGTATGAATTTTAGGTTTTTAAAAAGTATTTAAAATAGCAGTAACTGGGGGCTAGGGTGATGACTCAGTGGCTAAAGTGCTTGCCACTCAAACCTGAGTACTTGAGTTCATTTCTCCTCAGACCCCATGTAGCTTGTAGCCTGAAGACACGTGAAGCAATCTTGGGCTTCTATGATCTGAGCATGCTTATAGCAAGATGGGAGGTGGAGACAAGAGAATTTTCCCTGAAATTCATGGTGAATGCAGCAAGAACACAGAGCTAAGTCCAGAGAGAGAAACCCTGCCTTAAATGAGGTGGACAGCAAGGACTGACTCCCAGAAGTTGTTCTCTGACCTCCACACTTGCTCTGAGACACACACGCTCTGTGAGACACATGCGCGCGCGCACACACACACACACACACACTGACTGTATAAATAAAAAATAGTAACAATCAGTATAAAAGTGAGTAGGCATAAATTTTGAAACTCTGAGCAGTACATGAAAATCTATTATATTGTTTGGTCTGCTACTGCTTCTGTTACAAGTTAAAATAATAAAAGCAAAGGGGAAAAAAAATCCCTGGCACCCCCCCCCCCGCCGCAAGGTGGACTTCCCTTCCCTATAAAGGCAGCATGTGGCATGTGCTTTTGCTTATTGACCTTAACTGTCCCTGTGTTCTGAGTCTTCATTGCCTCTGAAATGTCTCCTGTGTGTGAGTTCATTTCAAAGCCGGTCTTCAGTTACCAGCTCGCTAGTTCACCAACAGAGAGCTGTTATTGTCCGAAGTGTTTTCATTGGATAGCCTTGGCCAGAGGTGATGCTCAGCTCTCCAGAGCCTGTGAAAGAAACTATAATAAAAGCAGTCAATAACATGGAGTAAAAGTGCATTGAGAGAAAATGCTTGCTGGTCTACCTCTGTGCAATGTATCTTATCTTGACAGTAGGGATAGTCTGGGAAAGAGCTACAGGGCGAGGGGCGCTGGTGGAGTGGAAGATATACACAGACTAAGAACATACTGTGTGTGTTGGATGAAAATAAAAGTACCTCCTCTACCCTCAGTGGTACGACTCAAAAGCCATGTACAGAGCCATCATAGCATGCTGTCATTTAGGGCTGAAGACAAAGATGACCAAAGCATAGTACTTGCAACTAAGGGGTCTAACATTCTCAAAACATAGGAAAGGACCAATGGTTCCATAGAAAAGATGTGTGGTGCATATCCTAAAGATTCAGTCAGATTTATAAATTCAAAGTTCTAAATATAGAATTGTACTTAATAAATTTTTTGAAGCAGGTCCTCGCTCTATCTCAAGCTGACCTGGAACTCACTCTGTAGTGCAGGCTGGCCTTGAACTCACAGTAATCCTCCTACCTTAACTCCCCAAGCACTCAGATTAAAGGTATGAACCACCATACCTGGCAATTTTTTTTTTCAAAATTGGAACCAATGTTGAAATAGCTACATGGTAAGTACAAAGTTCTAATATTGGGAAGTCCTCAAGGCTTGGGAAAGAGTCCACATCTATTGAAGATGTTTGGCATAGATGTAGGGGAATTAGGAAGATGAGCAGAGATGGATATCACACAGTTAATTGAGGTTAAGTAAGGTTCTGACACACAAAGGGTAGTATTAACAGACAGAAGCCAGAAAATGCAAAGTGTGTGAGAAATAGAAGGTAATCTTGGTCGGGAGCATGAAATTGAGACGTGAAAAGTCATTGCTTGAATGTAGTTGATAGCTTTAACAGGTGATTTTAAGACATGTTATAATTCACTCACCAGTGGGATCTATTACAAGCTTTTTCAAAAACATGTATGCATACATGTGTATAGTGTGATGTGTGGTGTATATGCATGGTGCAAATTCATGTGCCCCATGTGTGTGCATGTGAAGGCCAAAGGAGAATATTGAGTGTCTTCTTACCTTTCACTGCATACGGCTTTGTGACAGTCTCTCCCTTAACCTGAAGCTGCTGTCTGGAAGTGAGCCCCAGCAATTCTGTGGTCTCTCATCCCTCCCCCACTGCCTTCCCCTGCAGACTGGGGTTACAGGCATGCATGGCCATGTCCAGCTTTTTACATGGGCTCTTTAGGTCCTAGGGAGTCAAACTTGGTGGTCTCCATGCTAAGAGGCTCTCAGTGTTCAAGCAGCAAGCACTCTTAACCACAAAGCCATCTCTCTGGTCTTATTACAAAAAAAAAATTATTTTATTTTATTTTTTCACTCTAGCCCAGGCTGACCTGGAATTCACTATGTAGTCTCAGAGTGGCCTCAAACAAATTTAATTTTGAGCATGTCTGTGTGTAGCATGCACTTACATGTGTTAGTGTGGTGGCTGGTGAAGAACATTGGGTGTTCCCCTCCATCATTTACTCACCTGTTTTTACTCTGCAGTGGAGTCTCTCAGTGATCCCAGAGATGGCTGTTGTCGTGAGAGCCTCAGTGGTTCTATGGTCTCTGCTCCCCACAGGACTAGAGTTACAGACATGTGTGGCTATGTTTACACGAGTCCTGGAGATTCAGACTTGGGTGATCTCAGGCCCTCATGTGCAGGAGGTGCACTTAACTGGGGAGCCATCTCCCCAGCCCCCATTATAAGCTTTTGATGAAGGGAATGACCTGGTCAATACAGAAGGCACACAGATCATTTTGGTTGGTTGTATTAGAACTGGATAAGCAATGTGTGCCCAGGAACCTATTTTCACATTCTAACTATAAAATTGTGATTAATTGATTGAGGTTTTTTTTTTAAAAAAGGGGGGGGGGCTGGAAGGAAGGAAGGAAAGAATGCACTTGGAACAACAAGGCAGGGCTTAGTTCATTGTAGAGCTGCAAGAGGGTCAGGAGTAAGTGTTTCCTGGAGTTAAAGCCTGAACTGGAGGAAAGAAAAGAGTCACGAGGGACAGTGAGAATCTGAAGGAGATTGTTTATATTGATTTTGATTGTGGTACATGGCAGCAAATATTTGGGTTTTCAAAGGCTGTTATTTGAGAGAAGTCAGCGTTATGGGACAGAGAGAAAAGAGCCAAAAAATGTAAATTGAGGGCACATTAGCCACAAGAGGGCAACCAGAAAGGCATGGTGTGTGTTAGTTAACTGAACAAAAAAATTTCCAGAAGAATGAAATCTCACAAAGAAAAAAAACAGTGTGTTCTAACATAGTTACAAACATTGATCTAAACTAATGTATTCAACTACTGTATATTCCCTATGTTGTTTAAATCATTGTTCCTCTGTTGCTACATCTAAAAACCAGGAATAAATAAAGATGCCTGTCTCAGAATTATCCTGCAACCTAAGCTGATAGACACAAGTAAAACATTTGGTTTGAAAATATTCCTGAAACATCAGCTATCATTTTATCATATCATGAATTTAGGGGGCTAAAAGAGGAATCATGAGGTCACTGAAGTAGGTTAAAGGTCTACAGGAATAAGAAGGTAATGAAAGATGAGTTAAGAGTTCTTTCATAAAGAGATGGAATTATGCACACAGAAGAAGCAGTATTATAGGCAAGAAAGGCAAGAAAAAAATAAGTTCATTTTTAAGTTTTTGTTTTACTGACTTCAGTTGGTGATTTTCATAGAGCATTATGTTTCATGAATTCTGTTGGTTGGTTTTTCTTATACTATTTGAAAGAAACTATAGATAGATGATCATCATGATTATTTGTTGCCTTGAGGTCCTTAGTACCTCTAGTAAGGTGTAGTGTCTCATTTGTTTCCAATCATTAATAAATTTCAAAGGGATGTTTTGTATTTGCATGAAATGTGCTTGTGGCTGAAAACTCTAATGCAGTTTTGGTGGCCTATGATTTTTATTCATGATTTGTTTTTGTGAACTTAAAACCAAAAATGGCTAACAGCTGTTGGATGGAAAAAGCAAACAATTGCAATAAATTAACTTTAGGGATTTTAGGAATCATTCCAATATTTAAAGTTTCTTGTTTTGTCTTTTACTTTCAGTAAGAGATTAAATTAGCTTCTTTGAGTTCCACTATTTATATCATAGACTAATCTGTTCAGATAGCTCTAACCTTACTGTTAACCTTATTGTTTTAATGAATAATTTCAAGAACTGGATTGTTTTTTACATGTTATCAGATATCTGATTTATATATATCTTATTATCAGTGCCATAATATCACAACTTATTTTATTAAATTTACACTTTATTAAATCAACTGGAATTTTAAACTATATTTTAACCTGAGAATAATTACATATATATACACATATATTTTGTTTGTTTGCTTGTTTGTTTGAGGTAGGGTCTCACTCTAGCCCAGGTTGACCTGGAATTTACTATGTAGTCACAGGCCGTCCTCAAGCTCACGGTAATCTTCCTACTGTGCCACTCAAGTGCTGGGTTTAAAGGCATGTGCCACCACACCCGGCTATATTTTATTTTTAAGGAATTCATAATCTTTAGTTTTTTTCTCATCAGAACATAATTATCTAGCATAATAATTTTTATTTTACTAACATTTGTGATTTGCAAAGCATTTTACATATGCTTTTAGATTTTAATCATCATGACTTCGTTGATCCATTTGGTTAGTTCTACCATCTTCAGATGAGGGAGTAGGCCTGGATCTCTAACTCAAAGCCTTGTGTCCTTTTTTTCTGTATCATCACTGCTGATGTTAGCCTTCAGTGCTTGAATCACACTATGTATTTCCACCTACAGTTTTTACAAAAGCAGCACTTTTGTTCCAGGTTTACTACTTTATAAAGTAGTTGTTCTCAGGCAGATGATATTTTTCTTTGTCTTTCCATGGCTCCCATAGGAACTTTCGGCAGCATCTAGAGAAATTGTTGATTGTTATAATGGTGACTGGTGGAAGATGCTGGTATTATTGCATCTAATAGGTAGACTAGGGAGCTGTTGAAATTCTGTGTACAGGATAGTTCCCCACTTCCAAAGGCTGGGGAGGTAGTTCATCTGGTAAGGTGCTTGTCTCGAAAGTATGAGGACCTTAGTTTGATCCCCAGAATCTAAGTTTAAAAACAAAAACAAAACAAAACAAAACAAAAACAGGGCTGGAGAAATGGCTTAGCGGTTACAGTGCTTGCCTGCAAAGCCAAAGGACCCAGGTTCAATTCTCCAGGACCCATGTAAGCCAGATGTACAAGGTGGCACATGCATCTGGAGTATGTTTGCAGGGCTAGAGGCCCTGGTATGCCTGTTCTCTCGCGCGCACTCTCTCACTCAAATAAACAACACACACACATATAATTTTAAAAGCAGTGTAGAGCTGGGCATGGTGGCACACGCCTTTAACCCCAGCACTTGGGAGGCAGTGGTAGGAGGATCACCATGAGTTTGAGGCCAGCCTGAGACTACATAGTAAATTCCAGGTCAGCCTAGGCTAGAATGAGACCCTACCTCGGGGGGGGAAAAAAAAAAGCAGAATGTGATGGTACATATGTTTAAAGGGAAATCTCTGGGGCTTGCTGGCCAGCCAGTCTAGTATATTTGGAAAGCCCTACATTCAGCAAGAGACTCTCTTCCTTCCTTCCTTCCTTCCTTCCTTCCTTTCTTCCTTCCTTCCTTCCTTCCTTCCTTCCTTCCCTCTCTCTCTCTCTCTCTCTCTTTCTTTCTTTCTTCTTTTTGTTGGAGGTAAGGTCTCATCCCTCTAGCTCAGGTTGACCTGGAATTCACTCTGTACTCTCAGGCTGGCCTTGAACTCACAGTGCCTTGAACTCACAGTGCCTTGAACTCACAGTGCCTCTCCTACTTCTGCTTCCAGAGCACTGGGATTAAAGTGCATGCACCACCAAGCCTGGCTTTTTTTTTTTTTTTTTTTTTTTTTTTGAGGTAAGGTCTCACTGTAGCCCAGGCTGATCTGGAATTCATTATATAGTGTCAGGGTGAACTCAAACTCACTATGATCCTCCTACCTGTGCCTCCTGAGTGCTTGGATTAAAGGCGTGCACCACTATGACTGGCTGAGAGACTAAGTGGATGGATGGCACCTGAGGAATGACACCTGACCGGCACATACATGTGTACACACACACATACACACACACACACACACACATAATAAATAAATGGATCTGTTCCACAATATGATGCTGCTCAAGTTGAGTGACTCTGCTATTAGGAATGAGATGTTATTTACCAGTTCTTTACCTTGATAATTAAGTCCCCCATACTTCATTGTATATCTATAGTATTGTTTGCCCTGTGGCCCCCAAAATTTTGAAGTCTAGTTTTTAAGTTAAAGATTATCATCTTTTATAGCACAAGAATTGTATGGTGTATTTCATTACTGTTAAGAAACATTAGTGAAGGTCTTAAAATGTTATATATAAATTAGTTTTCTTTAAAAAAATTGTATAGGGACTGGGGAGGTTGCTCAGTGGTTAAAGTCACTTGCTGGCAAAATCTACCACTGCTAGTCCAGATTTATTTTCCCAGCTCCCACATAAAGCCAGATGCAAAAAAAAAAAAAAAAAAAAAAAAAAAGGTACATGCATCTGTGTTCAGTTGCATTGTCAAAAGACGTCAGTATACCCATGCACCACAAACATACATACATGTGTGTGAACATGCACATAAATAGAATTTTTTGATGTGTATGTTCCTGGGTGGGAGATGAGAAATTGAACCAAAATACACATATTTTTAAGGCCAATATTTTAATGAAGCTTTTATTTTTTAATTTAACTTATATCGAACCCTAATTTTAAAACACATGTGTTCTTTTGTACAGACTTTCAGTTTTTGTCTTTTCTATTTGATGCTGTGCCTAGTCAGGCTAGGTATATTTTTTAGTTATCCAGTCTGTGACAATTTGAGGAGACAGTTTGGTATAGAAGTGATAGGTGTCTAGACTCTTCCGAAGACAATATCCTGAAAATATTCCTAGTTGAAGTGACAGTGTTATATAACCTAGCAACCACCATGCTATTTAAAGCTTATAATAACTGATGGTAAAAATGTGCATTACAGATTTTATATAAACACTCATTACACATTTTTACAGAATTTTTATAATAATTAAAAAAAATCATGTGCTATAGCTGCAAAACCAGCTCATACGAATAGCATCTGTTGAGCTGATAATGAATATTTATGAAAGTTTTATTATGAGAAATTAGTTTTAGAGAACTTCAATATGGTCATATCAGACCATATTTTAACAAAATTAGAAATATTACAGTACTACCCAAAATATTAAAGGATAAGAATAATATAACGTGCTCCTCATTTAGCTGTCCTTGTCAGTTCTGTGTTTTCTTTTTTTTAACAGCAAATGAAAGGGCACATATGTTGCCAAGTCAAGCATTCCATTTACAGTACTGTTCTGTTTAAAATGCACTGGGTTGCAAAGGCTTAAATACTGAATTGAATATCTTCTGGTTTAGGTACTGAGAAGGAATGTTAAAGCAAAAGATTTATGCAAAATCATTTGCATGCAGTGGGAAACCGTACTAGATACCTATTTCTGTTAATCCTTATGCATCACCAGTTTGGCAAAATTCTGTTGAAATTTTTTGTCATTTACCATCTAGGATAGATTTTTGCTTATGTATATAATGCTACCATGATTAGTAGAGTTCAAGTATTCCAAATGTAAGAATTTTTGAATTTTGTATTCAATGGACATTACTATTACTTTCTGAAGTTCCCAAGCTGGACACTCATTCTGCTCAGAACACAACGAAATGTTGCAGGTTGTATTTCCCAGTACTTCACTGGGTTGTTGAATAAACTTATTGCACTGTATAAAGATTTCTTTTTCTTCGGCATTGTTGGACAGAAGTCATTCACTCCCACTTTCGTAATTGAGTTTGAATGAAGGAAGATTATCTGTAGTAGAAAAAAAGAAAATTGGGTTTAAAATACTCAACAAATGTGAAATGAGGGTGTACCTTTCAATAATCAGCTTTTTGCTTTTTTTCAGTGGGGAGAAGGCATTATTGTCAGATTGAATGCACATCCTTGTGTATCCTAGGAAAGTATTCCATATTGAGCTACTCTCCTGACCCTCTTAACTTTTATTTTTAAAATGGAGAGTTTGCTGAATTGTCCAGGCTGGCCTTAAAGTTGTGATCTTCCTGCTTTAACCTCCTAAGTAACTGGTATTATAGATGTATGTTACCACTCTACAAATGCTGTAGTCCACATTTGTTTATGGCTTTATTATATAATCTGTTTATGTTACATTGGTTTGAATGTGTTTTCCTTTAAAATATGCTCATTTGTATATGTTAAATACCTGTTACAATAACTCAAGCTTATGTGTTATGCAGAAAAGTGATCTTGGGAAGGGTATGTCACGTTGAACTAGAGCCAAGGCCTGAGCATACTGCCTGGTCACCTTAGCCACTTTACTTCTCCCTTGCTTCCCCCTTACCATATCTGTAGTTATTTCTATGCCATATTAAAGTACTAAAAATGAGCAAAAGAATGAAATCGAGGAATTTGACTCTCAGTTTATGACTCTGGAGAAATATGTTAGCATTATCTGTCAAGGGAGAGATGTCTGGGGCTATATTTTAGTTTGTTTTATAGAAAGATCTGCACATTTCTAGCACAGCATCACTAGTTGAATCATTCTGTTGCATCAGGGGACAAATCACAGTTTGATAGGCTGTGTACATACATGTCTTTATAAATTAAGTGATCACTCATAAAGAATGGTGAATAGAGGAACTCTGCTTCATTCTTGTTAAGGACCTTCCTAGTCTTTGTTTCATCTACTACTGCAACAGCATTACTGCAGCCAGAACTCTGTGCTGGCAAAGCTGGAATATTGACATTTACTCTTATTACCTTGAGCATCTGCTTTCACTTGCTAAGGTTAATCTGAGCCTGGTCGTGAAACCGTAGGCACTGCTAAAATGTTTATGTTTGGTCTTCAACTCCCTTCTGTGCTATTTCAGTGTGGAGATATTATGACAGATACTACATAAGGTTCTTCTCCATTTACACACTGCTCCGTATCAGAGCAAGGGACTGTTTATAGCTGTGAGCTCGCTGAGTAAAACCATGCCGGGTGTGTGTCTGCTCACCTTATAGATGTTTATTGGATCGTACACTTGTGATTTTTTTTTTCTGTTACAGTTTTGTCCATGAAAAATGCTAACAAGAGTGCAGGCAGCTCTAAGGGCAGATGCTGAGCCCCACGTTGGGGGGCAGAGGAGCGGACGTGCAGTCAGGGAGGCTGGCTTGAGATAGGGCAGACGAGGCTTCGCTCACGGCTGACACATGTCCACATGCAGGCATGCACAGATGTCACAGCCGAGGCCCACACCTGCATGCAGCTCCTCCTTTGGTGACCTGCCTCCAGAATTGCAGTGGACAGAACTTATTTCACAACAGATTGAAAAGAAGTCAGACATTGTGGCAAACTATAATCCCAGCACTCAAAGGAGGCTGAGGCAGGAGGGTAGTGAATTAAAGGTCAGCCCTGCTGTATAGTGAGATCCTGGGCTACATAGTGAGACCGTGATTCACAAAACAAAGCAAAAGCAACAAAAGTTAGAAATGTAACATGATTGTACTCAGTACTCAGTTTTGTTGTCAGTCATCTTTTGCTGCTTATGAGATCAGGACTTTGCACAGTAAAGAAAGGCCTTGAGAAAAATAGATTAAGGTAAAATAGTATCACATCTTAATCTGAAGGCCATAGAGGAGAATCAGGGAAATTGTCAAAATCCTAGAATTGTATGCCAAATAATAATTTCACTTTGAAAAATAAAATATTTTCACTTTGAGTAACTTCTGGTAGCAACAGATGACAAAATGTGAGCTTGCAGGGAGTGTTGAGGATGGGGTACAGGGAATCAAACTCTAAATTTAACTTAAGCCATGTAAGTGCCCTACCACTAAGCTACATCGGCACTCCAATAGGAGCCTTTTATGTTCCAACTAATGATTTTTGATTAATTATATATTCCTGCTTGAATGTTTAAAACTGTATACCCTCTTCTAATCTAGCACTACACTAATGGAGAAAGCATCCAGAGTCCTAATTCTCTTGTTTTGCCTTGTGGAATGTTTCCAAAACTAAGGGTTCCATGATCCTGCTTGGTGTCCTGACCAGTCCTGCTATAGAAAATTCTGAACTTGAAGTCGGCTTTGTCAACAAGTTGTGCCAAGACCTCGGCAGTTTCAGTAAGTGAAAGTGGAGATGGACAGGTCCTGAGCTTCTTAGGTGGCATTTTGTTTCTGTAGAAACTATTCTCCTAACTCCTATTCATGCAGGCTAGAGAGTCATTTTTTGAATTGCTATTTGCCCGCTCCTTGCTTGAGATACACTAACGTGTTCTGTAAAGACAAAAGAGAAGTGTCCATATCTACCAAAATACAAGTAAAATGTTTTACCTGAAGGTATTTCAACTCCTGTAATCCTGTAGGGACTTTTTTTAGTTTATTGCTTTCCAAGTGTATTTCTCTCACATGTGGTATATTAGCAAAACTTCCATTTTCGATTTCTGTGATTCTGTTGTTTCCAAGACCCAACCTGAAATGATATAGAATGCATTAATTCTGTGGTGTATGGTTAGGTTTGATACAGTCTGTGAACACCCCCACCCTACTGAGAATATAAACGTGTTAGCATAGGCATTAACAACAGTGGCTCTTCTACTTTTCTCTTTACACTCTACAATGACAGCAATGATAAGCTTGACCAGGGTCCCTATACACACTCTTTCCAAAGCTTCTATTAGTGTTTGAATCATATGGACTACCACATCTAAGTTAAGATCTTATGAGCTTTTACCTTTGCAGTTCCTTGTATCGTTTAAAATCCTCAAGTTCCACATTTGTAATTTTGTTATCATCTAAATGAAGCTCCAATAAGGTTGGCGGAAGGCCTGATGAGAAACAGTAAATTAGATGAAGCGAGGCCAAGCCACAAAGACTTCAAGTTTCAGATTATGGATTTAGGCAATGGTTGCAGGTACCTACTATTTAAGATCCTTTTATTATGGAAATTTTCAACCATATGTAAAATAGGAACTATTATTGAGAACCACCTGCTTCAATAACTCATTCCACTTTTCCATTTCATTTATCATTTATTTATTGACTTAATTGTTCAGTCATACTATTTTTCCTAAAGTATTTAAGCTGAAATCTGGTACACAGTATAATTCCATGAATAGGAAAGAAGACCTTTTCCTACTCCTCCTGTTAACTCTTCCCAGTAAGGTCTCCTGAGAGGTCTGTCATTTTATCATTTCATCCTGCTACAAGATGTAGTACTGATGGACTTGTGACATGCAAGAAGCCCTTTGTCACATTTTAGCGAGTAAAGTATTTTTTAATGTGTGTTCATATGAGAATGGATTCACATGTGTGTGGAGGTCAGAGGACAACCAGTAAGCCCGAGGTATCCACCTGTGTCTCCCTCCTCGTACTGAGACTACAAGTGTCTACCACTGCGCTCATCATACACAGCAGACACGTTACCAAGAGCTATCTCCCCAGATCAAAATAAATTATTTAAAGAAGAAAACTTGGGCTAGGAAAATGGCTCAGTGGTAAAAGACCTTGCTTATAAGCCTGCTAACCAAAGTTTGTTTTGCCCCACTATCCACATAAAGCCAGAAGCAAAGTAGTGCACATGTCTGTGATTCCAATGTGCTTTCAGCAATGAAAGATGGAGCCAGAATCCAGAGGCTCACTGGCTAGCTAGTCTGGTGTATGCAGTGGCAAAACTACAGGAGAGACCCTGTTTTAAACAAAGTAGAAGGAGAGGACGGACACTTTGTGGTTGTCCTCTGACGAACATGTGCCATGGTGTGTGTACATGCACACACACAGAGAGAGAGAGAGAGAGAGAGAGAGAGAGAGAGAGAGATTTTCAAGAAAACTTGCTGCTGGATGTCAGAGAAGCGTTGAAAGAGGAGTTATATAAGTTGAGAGATTTGATTTCCATTTGTTTCTAAAGATACAATTTCTTAGGCTCTGAAAGAATCTTGAAAATTAAAACTTAAATACACCTTGAAATTGAAGAAAATAGCAATAGGATGTTTGGTAGTTTAGGAAAGACTTCTGGGGTGATCATAAAGAATGCCATGCCTGCTGTCAGTCACATCTGTGAACTTAAAGAATAGCCATGCTGAGGCTGGGAACGTAGCTGAGTGGTAGAGGCCTGGTCTAGCACGTTCAAGTCCCTGGGTTCACACCCTAGCACTACCATGCAACCTTGCCAGGCTCAGCTACTTGCTCCTGTCCAGATTTATTTCCTCCCTCTACTGTCATTCCTTTCCTTGTTCTCTATTTCCTTGCATCAGCTTCCATCATACGAAAGGGATTTTATACTTTTGACCTATTGGGTAGAATCTGTGGTGGGTTTTTTTTTTTTTTTTTGGTAATTTCTCTAAAAACTATGAGACTTTAGATCTCTTATTGATAAACAGTCACTTCCTTCAAAGCTGAATGAGTGTACGTTTTTATTCGTGTAGTTCTGGATTAAATTGTTTCTTTTTGAGGGGATTATCCTTCCACTTTTACTTTAGATGATAGGTCAAAAAAAGTGAGAGTGGGCTGGAGAAATGGCTTAGCAGTTAGGCACTTGCCTGCCAAGCCGAAGGACCCAGGTCCCATGTAAGCCAGATACACATAGTGGTGCATGCATCTAGAGTTCGTTTGCAGTGGCTAGAGGCCCTGGCACTCATTCTCTCTCTTTCTCTCTCTCCTTTCTCTCTCTCTCTCTAATAAATAAATAAATAATAAAATATTTAAAAAGTGAGACAAGTGAAAGATCACTGTTGGTTGTTGAGAGTGACAACTTTGTTGTGTTTTGACTGTGTCTTCAAGCTCTGTGCTTGTGTTTATTAATGTTTAGGTCAGGTGAGCAGTAGACAGGAGTGTTGTGATAAAGTTGCGATTACTGGTGAATACCGAAAGATGGCTATTTGAAAGTGAAAGATGGTGTTAATGATCTGTTCTACTTTTGAGCTAGGAGTCATCAACACAAAGAGTCTTTGTCAGAGATAAGAAAAGCAAGCTTGTGAGCCTGAGTTCCAGGAAAGGCAATGCTAACCAGCTAGTCCTTAAGTAACAGACTTGGAAGTAACACTTTCAAAAACTGGTCATATTCCACAGAGAGCTTCAGGTCCCAAGTACCTGGAATAAAGAGTTCAGGGCTCCTTCTCATAATGACAAGGTCACAGATGGCAAAGATGGTGCCTCTTACAGTGCATCAGACACTGCCTTTTAGTGTTTTGGCACATTAATCTCCACCAGTACCCCGATAGGAAGCTGTATGAAGAGAGCCCCATATGGCACATCCATTCTTACCAAAGCCATCGTTGCCTCCCCCCCCCAATCTGGCCTCGTGGGCTCCACCCACCTCAGCTGGAGCAGTACAGCTGGGAATAAAGGTTTGGCCCTGTCCAGTTTGCCTTCCTTTTTTTTTTTTTTTTCTACAGAATTTCTCTAATGTATGTCAGAAGAGAAAAAGAAAATGAAAGTTTTCTTCACTTGGTCTTAACTAAAAAGCTGGGAAGTAATACACTGCTTCTTAACACTTATTGTCACTGAGAGTAGATTATGGTTGAATACTATAGAAAAGATCACTATTCTCTGTATGTGAAAAATTGTAAATCTCATGCTCAGATCAGTTATCCTAGCACAAGGATTTCTAATTGTAATGAAGTTCTGACCATGTATATTATAAGGCTTTCAATATTATGTTTAATGTTAATGTACATTTATATCACAGAACAATTAATGCATGCAAATTGAAAGATGACACTTTTAAAAGTACCATATTTTAAATAAAGTAACAAATAAAGTAATAAATAAACACAAACCTTTAGGGATTGAAGTTAGTTTTGCTTCAGCAATTCTGATATGGAATACCGTCACCCCTTCAAACGCCCCCGGTTCTATTCCATTATTATCAAGAGGGTTTGCGCTCATTTCTGTAGGGGAAATGACATGATTTAGCACACATGGTTTGTATATGAAGGAAACTCAGTGTAGAGAGGCACAGCACAAGAATATTCTAAGAAGTGTGATCTTTATCATTCGTATTACTCAGTATATATGTTTCTCTCCCTTCTTCTTTTTGTCACCCTCAGAAAGGTTCTCTTTGAATTTTGTAAATTGGAATATATAGCAGGTTCCATTTTTTTCCTTTCCTCCAACCCATGAACCTGATAAAGATTTAGTTGTAATAGTAATATTACATAAGGAAAAATAAATATTTTATCTTTGAGGAAATCGGCTATTTTGTGTCAGGTACTTGGTTAAATTAAGTGAATAAATGGTGTTTTGCTTAAGAATTCTGAATTCGCCGGGTGTGGTGGTACATGCTTTTAATCTCAGCACTCGGGAGGCAGAAGTACGAGGATCACTGTGAGTTTGAGGCCAGCCTGAGACTTCATAGTAAATTCCAGGTCAGCCTGAGCTAGAGTGAGACCCTACCTCAAAAAAAAAAAAAAAAAAAAAAAGAATTCTGAATGACTATGTCTGACAGGTGGCATGGTTATATAGTGAGTTTTAAAAATCAGTGAGGATTACATTATGTAGAAAAAAATTCCTTATCTCAATAATCCTAAAATAGATAACCAAAAGTTAGGTTTGTATACTAAATAATATCAGAATTACTTTTGTACATTATGTTTGAGTACTTTAAACATTACAAATACTCTCTTTAAATAAAATAACGTAGGTTTTATTACAGTCCAGTTCAGAAAACTTTTTTTTTTTTTTTTTTTTTTTTTTTTTGGTTTTTCAAGGTAGGGTCTCAGTCTAGCCCAGGCTGACCTGGAATTCACTATGTAGTCTCAGGGTGGCCTCGAACTCATGGTGATCCTCCTACCTCTGCCTCCCAAGTGCTGGGATTAAAGGCGTGCACCACCACACCCAGCAAGAAAATTCTTGAAAAAGAGAAAGAGTGTCACAAAACCTTCCTTTAGGTGCTGTAAATTTTGTTTCCCATTTTAATTGGTTTATAAATAGCTTATCAGGTTCAAATACTCATTTTGGAAATTAGTCAGAAGTTAGTGATCTATACTTGTCTGTTAATTGCAGTTTCAAAATGTCTCATTCATTTGGTAAACTTACCCAAAACGTGTAAAGCATTCATTCCTTTGAATGTGTCCTTGTGTATTTTCTTAACTTTGTTATCATGAATTCTGAGTTCTGCTAATGATTTGGGAAGGTTAAGTGGTATTTCGCTTAGTTGATTGTGGGATAAATATAGCCTTCGCAACTTCTTTGTGGTTTGAAAGGTTTTGGGGTGAATCTTTGTTAGCTTGTTGTTGTTTAGAATCAGAGCCTAGATAAAGCATAGAAAGGTACATGATATTAGGAAGTGGATTTGATTTCCTAGGATTCTACAAGAATCAGTCATGGAAATTAATGCTCTTTCCTTTATTTGTATGTTGGATAAACATTAATAATTCCCTATTCTACTCTAAGCTTAAAAATATTTACCACTGATTTGGAACAGACCAAAGCTTTGGTGATTAATTTCAATACAAGCTCATCTCTTTTATCTTTAAGTAGGTGGTAGTAGGTTCACATGGTTGAAATGTCAGCCTGTACCCAACCCTTCATGGACATGGCCAACATTATCTTTATTTTATCATAAAAGATATTTACTCTACAAAAGTGTGTTTAGTATATACCAACTATATTTTTGTATGATTTTGTATACTTGGAAAGCTTCATTTCTTGCTTTTTTTTTTTTTTTTTTTTTTTGAGGTAGAGTCTTGCTGTAGTCCAGGCTGACCTGGAATTCACTATGGAGTCTCAGGGTGGCCTCGAACTTTCTGCGATCCTCATACCTCTACCTCCTGAGTACAGGTCTTAAAGGCATGTGCCATCATGCCCAGACTAAGAAATTATTTTTTTAATATGTGTATGTGCATGTTCATATATGTGTGGATGTATATACTTGCACATGTATATGCACATATGTGTGAAGGCCATAGAGCAATCTGGGGTGTCATTCCACAGAAAGGCCATCTACCATTTTTCGGAGGGCAAGGTCTCTCTTGGGTCTGGAGCTCAGCCCCAAGGTTCCTCCTGTCTCTGCCTCCCCAGTGCTGGGATTTACAAGTGCACACCACCATACTCAACACTTTTTACCTGGGTTCTGGAGACCCAATCCGGGTCCTCATGCTCATGAGGGCAAACACTGTACCAACTGTACTACCTCCCTAGTCGCACCTAGAAGTTTTTATGTTCACCAAGGATGGTGGCGGGTTCCTGAGCCTCTTTAGGACCTTTCTGTCTCTCTGTATGATTTTTGTCAAGAAGCAGCAGCAGATTCATTCCTTGTATAAACTTGTCTTTCCAAAATTCTGTTCTACAACAGTATTCCCATTGTTCCAGACTGATTCAGCATGCCTTACTGGTGGTCCATTATCATCTCCCCTTTACACGAATACATACTCTTTAGCTGTCGTTAAACTTCCTTCATCAGCATGTTTGTTCATTTCACTGTCTGGCCTCAGTGCGTCTCTTTTGTCACCTTCCTTCCAAACATACTGTGACTGTTAAAGGTTTTATCTGAGAAAGGCTAAGTCTAGGAGAAGTGGGTAAACCATCTCATTGCTATCTGGCACATAGGTTCCTTTCAGGCCATACTCTACTTAACTAAAAGTGAAGTGGTAGAATTTAACAACTCAGCAAATCACAGAGATTGTTTCTGAACCTTTACTTGACCCCATGAGGTAAATTTAGCAGAAATTTTTTCTCTCCATTGAGTAATACAAAAGGGTCACAGTGAAGAAAGTGACTTGCCCCTGGCCACCCTTCAAGTGAGGGTCAAGTTGCCTCACCCAGTGTGTGTGCGCCTCAATAAAATCCAGCTTCAGGGCTCAGGGCTTTTGTCACTTGTTTGTTTTTTTGGCTGAGACATACAGTTGTCAGAGCTGCATGAAAGGAATGATGAGTAAGAAAACTAGGGCAAAAGCTTTTATTCAGCTCTGTCAAATACTGAGTGACACAATGCCTGGCATGATGGGCTGCCAGGTCAACTGTACTATCACTATTGGTTTTTACACAAGCAACTGGCCATGAGGCAGCCCAGATTCATCATTACCAAGCAATGTGGTTATGTGCAAGGACAACAAAGTATGCAGAACTAGCAACAGTAAGTGTGCCTGTAACAACAGCAAGGAGGGAGTTTGGGGGGGACGCTGAGAGTGTTCAGGGATCTCACTTCCATTCTAAATATATCCTTTTTATGAGCGTACCAACACAAGCAGCTTGAAACATGACAGAGATTTCTAGAAAGTCTAAGTTGCTCTGTTAAGATTGGCTTTTTGCCAGGCATGGTGGTGCACGCCTTTAATCCCAGCATTTGGGAGGCAGAGGTAGGAGGATCACTGTGAGTTCGAGGCCACCCTGAGACTACATAGTGAATTCCAGGTCAGCCTGGACTAGAGTGAAACCCTACCTCAAAAAACCAAAAAAACAAGATTGGTTTTATGAGCTAGAGAGGTAGCTTAGCAGTTAGGGCACTTGTCTGTGAAGTCTAAGAACTCCTGTTCCAATCTCCAAGGTCCCACATGAGCCAGACACACAGTGATGCAAGCACGCCATGTCGCACATGCACACAAGGGGTTTACTTGTCTGGAGATCATTTGCAGCTGCTGAAGGCCCTGGCATGCCCATTCTCTTTCTCTCTCTCTCTCTCTCTCTCTCTCTCTCTCAAATAATAAAAATATTTTTAAAAGATTGGTTTTATATAAGGTGATATTTTAATAGAACACTTAAATTATGTAGTTTAACCATCTACTTGTAAGAGTGCCTTCTAGCCTGGAGAAGTGGCACAAGCCTCTTCTGGTTCCCACTGCCTGGGAGGGTCACTTAAGCCCAGGAGCTTGAGGCAAGACTGGGTAATATAGTGAAACCCTGTCTCATAAGAAAAAAGTAAAGGTTTACATTAATTAGCATGTGTGGTCAGTCTACTCACACATGCCTGGCAGTAAAACTGGCTAATGCAAAGCCGGGCGTGGTGGCGCACGCCTTTAATCCCAGCACTCGGGAGGCAGAGGTAGGAGGATCGCCGAGAGTTCGAGGCCACCCTGAGACTACAGAGTGAATTCCAGGTCAGCCTGAGCTAGAGTGAGACCCTACCTCGAAAAAACAAAAACAAAAACAAAAACAAAAACAAAAAAAAAAAAAAAAAACGAAAAAACTGGCTAATGCTTGGGAGACTGCCCACCATTGGTGAGCACCTTACATGCATTTGCCCATTTAATCCTATAAACCGTTATAGTAAATTCATGCTGTCATACCCTTCTTGTAGCTAAAGGTGAGGTCACCTCCACAGTGTTACACAGCTGGTAGAGCTAAAAGTTGAGCCCAGGTCCTCCTGACACCACAACACCTATCCTTTAACACAGTGCAATATAAATGTTGACTAAAATATCAAAGATGTCTAAGAATGCTCCCAATCAATACCTTCTTTATTTTGTGTGTGTTTGTGTGTGAGAGACAGATACCAGGTTGTGTGTCTGCCATAATGTGCGTGTGGGGGTCAGAGGACCACCTTGGAAGTTGGTCCTTGCCTTCCATCTTGTTTGAGACAGTTTCTGTCTTGTTCACTGCTGTATATGCCAGACTAGCTGACCTGTGAGATTCTCAGATTCTCCTGTCTGCCTCCCATGTTGCTGCGGGAGTGCTGGGCTAGCTAACAGATGTGTACTGCGGCACCTGCCTCTATATGGGGAAATGGCCCAGAAGAGTTCTACCACACCAGATAGTACAGAGCCAGCCCTGTTTGCCTAACATGTCAGAGCCTCAGCAAGGCAAGAGCAGTGCTCACAGGAGTGTGTGACACCTTCATGGATGTGGCACGGCAAAATCAGGCTCTCCCTCCAGACTCAACTTCAGATTAATTCAGAAAGTCTGCTGGAAGGCTCAAAATTAAGTTAAACAAGCTTAGGAAATTAGTATATTGATAAACATGAAGGGAAAATTATTTTTTCATTTCTAAAGATCAAGGAAAGATGTCATACATGTACTTATTTATTATGTACATATATCCTATATGCTACTGTTAGGGATCTATCATATCATAAACCAACAGGTTTGGGGAAAGATTTCTTGCACACTATAGTAATGACTACTGTAAATATTTTGTTTTCTTATATAAATTTATATTTTATATAAATTTTCTTATATAAATTATTTTCTTCATTTTAGTGCGTTGTGACTATTGTTTTCTGACTAGATTTTAAACTCTCAGTCCAGTGGCTTTTCATCTGGGTGTTAGTTAATAAACATCAGTTGGATTAAATTATTCATAGAATTAAATCTATAATTTAAATTGTTGAATAGAAGGATTTTGTCATATTTCACCCACAGAAAAGTAAGACGTTTTATACTAAAGCAATGTAATTAATCATTTCAGCAGTGGTAAAGAATTTTCACTTAAATATTTAAAGATAAGCACATATTCTTACATAAAGTGAAGTGAGTCCTCTAAAATCATTTTCTTTGATTTCTTTAATTTTGTTGTTTTGAAGGTCAACCATTCGAGTATCAAATGGAATGTTGCTTGGGACGGAAGTCAAACCTGAGAAATAAACAAACATGTTACAAATACTAGACAATCATGCGGTAGATGAGATCCCCAGGTGGTAGAGATAGATGTGTTTAAAATCCTTAGCTACCATTGAGTAACATAGAAATTAGTAGTTGTAACAGATACTTCCCCCCCCCAAAAAAAAAGACTAGTAAAGCACACCTCAAGTTATATTTGTGAGAATGTTACCAGAGAGAACTACGAGGGGATTCCTAACCAAAGTGTGGGCTATACCATCTTGCAGGTTGGTGCCCCAGGTGGAATCAAAGGAAAAAGGGAGAAAGCTGGCTTCCATAAACATTCTCCCTTCCCTCCCTTTCCTCTTGTCTTCCATAGCATACTCTACCCATTATTGGCATAAGGATGTAAAGATTTTAACCCACTTGAAAGATGTTGCTTTGAGAAGAGAGCCTTAGGGAAGTCTTTTACCACATTCAGCCACCTGGGCACTCGGAAGCTACTGTGGCTATAGTACGGATGGGCCCAGCTGTGGTGGAAGCTGAGGGAGATCTCGGCATTGTCCATACCTCACTAGTCATGCAGGCATGAAACCTGCAAGAATTAGATGGTCATAGAGGTTTCTGTCTAGAATTCAAAGGGAGGTCTGGAAGCCCAAGCGGTGTTTGACAACATCAAGATCCCTGCAGGCAGCCCCCCAGAGAGGGTTGTGAAGTCATGAAGGTGAAGCTGAAGATGCATTGAAGACCCCCAAAAGTTAGTGATGCTGGGAATGTGGAATGCCAAGCAGGGCCAGCCCAAGAGAGAGGCCGTGTGCATGGAGCTGCTGAGGCCATAGAGCCTGGCTAGCCCAAGAGCTTCAGAGCTTATACCATGCCACCACATGTTCCGGACACCAGGCATGATACACAGGTCAAATGTTTGCCCTGCTGGGTTTTGATCTTGGTTTAGTCCAGTCCCTCCTTGCTATTCCCTATTTCTTCCTTTTGGAATAGGAGTCTGTACTTTATGCCATTGTACCTTCCAAGAATGTGATTTCTTTTTGATTTTACCAGCTAAGACTTTGTCTTTCATCCGAGAGAAAAGTTTGAACTTGGGTTTTTGAACAGTGCTGGAACTGTTAAGACTTTGGGACTCATGGAGATGGACTGGATGCATAATTGTATTATAAAATGGTCTCCAGCCTTTTGGAGAACTAGGATGGAATATTATGGCATAAACTAGAGGTGTGTTTGGATTTCAAGTTGACATAAGGGAGATTTGTGTGATTAATCTTGATTGCCAACTTGATTGGATTATGAGATGCGCCTCTGAGGCAATTAACTGAGGGATCGCCCACCTTATATTCAGGTGAAACCCCACCCCATAAAAGGGAATAAAAAAGAAAAAATAGAAAGCCAGCTAGTGCAGGTACTCTCTCCCTCACTGCCTCTTCTTGGCCGTCATGATGATAGCTGCTAATGTTCTCCCACACTTCCCCCACCATAACAGAATGAAACTTCTGAAACCAGGACCCAAAGTACATCTTCCCTACCATATATTATTTTGCTCAGTTATTTTGTCACAAAAACAAAAAACTGACATAATAAAATAATTCAGCAGAGAATTAAAATTTATTTCTTTATTTGAGAGAAAGAGGCAGATTATATATAGAAAGAGAATGGGTGTGCCAGGGCCTCCAGCCACTGCAAATGAACTCCAGATGCATGTGCCACCTTGTGCATCTGGCTTTACATGGGTACTGGAGAATTGAACTCCAGTCCTTAGGGTTTGCAGGGAAGTGCCTTAACCGCTGAGCCATCTCTCCAGCCCACAGAATTAAAAGTTTTAAAGAGACTTTAGTTCAGTCACTTTAGGTGATTCAAAACCCAAACTACTTGAAACAAATGGAATATTACCTTTAAAATGTCTATAATAGAGGTTAGAGAGATGAATCATCAGTTAAATTTGTTTGCTTGCAAAGCCTCATGATCCAGGTTTGATTCCCTAGTACCTACTTAAGCCAGATGCATAAAGTGGCACATGATTCTGGAGTTCATTTACAGTGGCAAGAGGTCCTAGTGTGCCCATTCTCTCTCTCCCTCCCTTCCTCTCTCTCTCCTTGCAAATAAATAAATAAAAATATTTTTAATAAAATAAAATGCCTAGATTGTATATCTATAGTGCATATGACCTATTATACTGTTCCAGGTAGAGACTTTATTTTATTACCCTAGAATTTTATAAGACAGTGTAAGGTTCAGCCTTTTGACACCTTTAGATGAACTGCAGTGAAGGAAATTAAAATAAATGCTTCAATTTGAGAAAAGAAAGAAATGATCTGTCTCTGACATCCGTTATGTTCCTATTATTCTGAATTGTGTGTGTGTGTTTGCACATGTATATGCATGTTTGTGTGTGTGTGGCACATGTATATGCATGTTTGTGTGTGTGTGTGTGGCACATGTATGTGTGTGTATGGGCCAGAGGCCAATGTCAGGTGTCTTCCTCAATCACTCTGAGCCTTATTTTTCAAGACAGAGTCATTCCCTGAACTGTAAATTCACTGATTTGGCTGTACAAGCCAGTGAGCCCCAGGGATTCCCTGTCTCTGCCTCCCAGCACTGGGATAACAGGTGTGGGTGCTGGAGGTCTGCACTCAGGTCCTCAGACTTGGTGGTAAGCACCTGACTGTCTGGGCCATCTCTCCAGGCCCTACTCTTAAGTTAAAAAAGAAGAACAGGGCTGGAGAGATGGCTTAGCGATTAAGTGCTTGCCTGTGAAGCCTAAGGATCCCGGTTAGAGGCTCGATTCTCCAGGACCCACGTTAGCCAGATGCACAAGGGGGTGCACGCATCTGGAGTTCGTTTGCAGTGGCTGGAAGCCCTGGCGTGCCCATTCTCTCTCTCTTTCTCTCTCTCTTTCTCTCTCTCTCTCTCTCTCTCTGCCTCTTTCTCTGTCACTCTCAAATAAATAAAAATGAACAAAAAAAATTAAAAAAAAAGAAGAACATTGGACTGGAGGGATGGTTTAGCCGTTAAGGTGTTTGCCTGCAAAGCTAAAGGACCTAAGTTTGATTCCCCAGGACCCACGTTAGCCAGATGTACAAGGTGGCATGTGTGTCTGGAGTTCGTTTGCAGTGGCTGGAGGCCCTGGCGTGCCCATTTTCTCTCTCTCTCCCCCCCCCCCCGTCTTTCTTTGTCAAATAAAAAATAAATAAAAGAAAAACATAAATCCTTTGAATCTACTATACTCTACCTAAACATTTTTTTTTGTTTGCTTGTTTTGCAATGCTGGAGATAAAACTCAGGGCCATGAATGGGCCCTCTTCCACCAAGCTACGCCCCAAACCCCTTGTTTTCCGTGTAAGATAAGTATTGCCCAAGCTAGTTTTGAACTCATAGTCCTCCTGTTTGGGTTCTTAAGTAGTTTGAGTAGAAGTGAGGGAGTGGACGTTGACATGCCCACCTTTCACTGAAACATTATTTTGCAGTGAATTAAACAGTTTTTTTAAAGTTCAATAATGACGTTTTCTATCCTTTGAATGCTGTCAGAATGGCATTATTTGTCAAGACAGAGTTGACTTACGTGCTTACCTAAATCTGAACAGTGGACAACTCGAGAATAACATTGGCACCCAAATGGACATGTTGGAAACAAATCGAATGGGAAAAAGGGGTTCACTGGCTCTTTTGTTGGAAAAAGAGAGTTGTCGTCATCGTCGTCGTCATCGTCGTCATCTGCATCTTCCATGTCCTTCAGCATCATATTCTTCAGGGTCAAGTATGAAGGGCTAAGGAAGGGTTTGGCAGAGCACACAGCCAAGAGCAGTAGTAGCACGTATTCCTTCATGCTGTCTTGTGTAGAAATCTGATAAAGGATTCAGTAGACATTAAATATTAGGTTAAGGTATAAACAGAACTTCTGCTATATACATTTCTCAGTTCTGGCAAGAGTAGGATGAAATGAAATTTTTGTCCTTTGCTAGGTAGTGTGAGATTAAATTTATAAAAACTTCTTAGAGTCGGGTGTGGTGGCATATGCCTTTAATCCCAGCACTCGGGAAGCAGAGGTAGGAGGATTGCTGTGAGTTCAAGGTCACCCTGAGACTACATAGTGAATTCCAGGTCAGCCTGGGCTAGAGCGAGACCCTACCTTGAAAAAAAAAAAACAATAAAAATAAAAAATAAAAGCAGTTCAGCTGCAGTACACTTTGGAATCTTCACTGATTTTTAAAAATATTTTGTTTTTATTTATTTATTTGACAGAGAAAGAGGGAGGGAGAACCAGAGAATGGGCACAGCAAGGCCTGCAGCCACTGCAAATGAACTACAGGCGCATGCGCCCCCTTGTGCATCTGGCTAACGTGGGTCCTGGGGAATCGAACCTAAGGCCTTTGGCTTTGCAGGCAAATGCCTTCGCTGCTAAGCCATCCCTCCAGCCCTAATTTTTTTTTTTTTTTTTTTTGGCTGAGAGCATGGTAATGTTGTCCATAAGAACTGCACTCAGGAGTCTGAAATAAATTTTTCTTTTTAAAATCTAGGCAGGAAATAATTCTAAAGTGAACATAAATATTCAGCAAAGAATTACTTTTTGAGATAGGGTCTCATGTAGCCCAGACTAACCTTCAGATTTAGTATGTAGCAGCCAAGAATGACCTTGAACTCATGATCTTGCTAGCTACCCCTCCTGAAATTCTGGATTGCAGGTGTGTGCCACTGTTTATGTGGTGCTGGGGATCACACCCAGGGATTTGTGCATGTAAGGTGCAAGCACTCTACCCACTGGAATACATCCCCAGACCATATATTTTTATTTATTTGTTTATTTATTTGACAGAGAAAGAGGGAGAGTGAGAGAATGGGCACACCAGGGCCTCCAGCCACTGCAAATGAACTCCAGATGCATGCACCGCCTTGTGCATCTGACTTACATGGGTTCTGGGGAATTGAACCTGTGTCCTTTGGCTTTGCAGGCAAGCATCTTAACTGCTAAGCCATCCCTCCAGACCCCCAAATATATTTTTTTATAAGAGAAAAAAATCAATACAGTTCTAGTGGAGAATAATAAAATAAAACAGGGTATATTAGTTCCTTGATTTTTTTTTTTTCTGTGAAATGAAAACCAGATATAAATATCTATACCTGGTATACCTACCAGTGCAAAACCAACACAAACATAGCTGATTGCTAACAACTAACAGATTGCAAATGAGTTTTGTGGTTCTTGAAAATTTTTATGCTAAACAATGGATGTTATTTTTATCACTAGCAAACTAATGATTAAAAAAAAAAAGATTGTCATCTCTTGCTGTTCCCACAAACCCTTCCATGGCCTAATATCTATGTCACTTTTAAAGGGTCGTCCTCGGTGTCCCTTGGGCCCCATCTGAGAATTTTTCCTAACGTTTTTCATTCAACCTCGCCCATCATTGGTCACTTTTTCCACAATGTCATTGGGATCGTTTTATTTCTAGTCGGTTCCATTGTCTAATACCTCATCACCTCTTCCAAATCATATGATGTCCTGACTATTTTTACTTCATTTTTCCACTGAGTTCTGTCTGGTTGGTTGGCTGGTTTGGGTTGGGGCTAGGTTGTTTTTAGGGGTATATGTTTAAAGCTTATGTAAAACTAGAGGCTGGAGAGATGGCTCAGCAGTTAAAGGTACTTTCTTGCAAAGCCTGACAGCCCAGGTTCAGTTCCTTGGTACCCATGTAATACCAGGTATACAGAGTGGTACATGCATAGGGAATTCATTCAGTAGCAAGAGGCCCTGGCATGCCCAATTCTCTCCTTACCACCCTCTGACTTGAAAATAAATAAGTAAATAAATATACACATATAAAATATATGCATATATTTTTTAAAGCTTACACAAAATTGGAATGTATAAATGAGAACCTTCAGAGAATGGGTTCAGGGAAATATTGTTTATTTGGTTTTGTCTTTTGAGACAAGTGCTCACTACATAGACTAGGTTGGCCTCAAACTCAGTTTGTAGTCCAAGGTGACCTTGAGCTCATGATCCTCCTGCCTCAGTCTTCCTACTGTTGGGAATGCAGCTACATGCCACCATACCCAGCTACAAATTATAGCTTCTTAACTATCACCTGTGAAATTTGTACATTTTCAAAGGCTTTCAAAAATTAACAACACTATGAAATTTTCCAAAATAGCTATATTCCAGCAATATCCATTAGCAAAACCAAATCTCCCCCAGATAAGAAGGTCCTGTAGAATGTTCCTCAGGCTCAGGCACCTATCACTTGGTTGGCCTGCATTACCACAGTGTTGACAGTGACTGAGTGAGAGAGAATTCTGCTCAGTCAGGGCAGGCCCAGCCTCAGAATTGCTTGATCCTGAGTTAGCTGTGTGCTGTGTTCCAGGACCCAGAAATCAGCCCTACCATCTTTCCATGGGCTTACTTTTTCTTGGATTTAAGAATAAGAAGTGGGCTGCAGATATAGCTCAGAACTCTGGGTTCGAACCCTAGCACCACAGAACTTGGGTGAGGGTAGTGCATGTCTGTAATCCCAATACTTCGGAGGTGGGAGGAGGAAGAGAGAGAATGAATTCATTCATTCACTTATTAAAATACATGTTTATATTTATTGTATTTTTTAACCACCAGAAGTTGTTTAGAACAATCCTGTCATTACTTATTTACCTGATCATTACTTTATGTAATTTTGTAAAGTTTATGTACTTGCATGTGTGTGTATATATGTGTGTATGGGCGTGCATGTGCCACATGTGTGTGGAGATGCGAGCAGTAGCCTGTGCTCCACTTCCTTTGAGACAGGGTCCCTTGCCTCTGCAAACAAGACTGGTCCGGGAACTTTGGGTTCTTCTGGCTCTGCCTCCCACCGTCGGCATGCTGGGGTCACAGTTGCACGCACTGTTTTGCGTCCTGCTTGACATGGGGATTTGAATCCAGGCTGAGCAAGCACCTCTAACCACTAGGCCGTCTCCCAGCCCCTTATATAAATTTTATGGGCAAGCATCTTAGCCACTGAGCCATCTCCAACCCCTAATTAATTTTTATATGATCAAAAAAAATCTGCTGAAGTTTGGTACCTCTGTGATAACCTGTACTTGATTTTAGGAAAGAGATTTTAGGACATGTCTGAGAAGCTTTGAATATCTTAACAATTCTGTCCTGAATCCTATTTTTTGTTTTTGGGTTTTTTTTTGTTTGTTTGTTTGTTTTGTTTTGTTTTTTTTGTTTTTGTTTTTTTTTTTTGTTTTTTTGTTTTTTTTTTGGTTGTTGTTGTTCTTGTTGTTTTTTCGAGGTAGGGTTTCACTCTAGTCCACACTGACCTGGAATTCACTATGTATTCTCAGGGTGGCCTGGAACTCATGGTGATCCTCCTACCTCTGCCTCCCAAGTGCTGGGATTAAAGGCGTGCACCACCATGCTTGGCCCCTGAGTCATATTTTTAAAAAATTTTTACTGACAACTGTCATACATATAGACAGTATATCATGATCAAAACCCCTTCCCATCACCCTACTTTTCCTCCCACCTTGTTGTCTGAATTTCATTTTAAAACCAGCCTTAGCTTCTGATCTGTACAGGCTTTGTTGGAAGTATCAACTAACAGCTTACTCTCAGTGCTAAATAAGAGGAAATGGGGTTCACAGATGCTGATGGTATCTCCAAGGGTATTGGCCAAATAGGGATAGAGCCAGAGCTCTCCTGTGCTCCAGCTTCCTTTTCTGGGTCACAGCCTGCTACAGCCCACTAGGTAGGACTCATTTCTCTTACCAGGAACTTAGTAACCTCACAGTTACACACTCTCATTTGTTCTTATCCAGTCATCCCACTCATTGCTGCCCCCATATACAGCTGTAAACAAAGAGGCAAATCTTTATCTGGGATTGAAAAGAATTGACTAGAATGCTTCTGTGGCCATGTTTGTAGGACGAACAGTGAAAGACTGTTCTGGCAACAAAGGCCCAATGATTTCTGTTGGGTAGCCTATGTAAGATCCCTTACTTTGGTAATAGGTTGGCATGTTGATACTGTGGGGGCCTCCCTACTGGTCATTCTGAAAGTGTGTGCGTGTGTTGAATATACATGTGCAGATTGCATCCCCTAGTGCTTGTATGCAAAAGCCAGAGGAGAAAACATCCAGTTCTCTATCTCCTTCTTTCTTCTCTCTTCTCTCTTCCTCTTCTCCCCCGCCCCCCCCATGGAGTCTGTCACTAAACCTAGAGCTACTGTTATCAGTCATACTGGCTTACCAGCAAGCCCTGAAAATTTTCCTGTCTCCATTCCCCCACAGGACTATGGCTACAAGTATGTGTAGTGATGCCCATCTTTTTACATGGGTAGTGGGGATTGAACTCAGACAATCTCAGGCCCTTTTAGGTCCTCATGCTTGTGCAGCAAGTGTTCTTACCTGCTGAGCCATTTTCCCAGCCTTCACTTTGGAAGTCTTAACATGGGTTCTAGGTGAAGATCACCTGGACTTCATTTTCTTTTTTTGGTTTTTCGAGGTAGGGTCTCACTCTAGCTCAGGCTGACCTGGAATTCGCTCTGTAGTCTCAGGGTGGCCTCGAACTCTCGGCGATCCTCCTACCTCTGCCTCCCGAGTGCTGGGATTAAAGGCGTGCGCCACCACGCCCGGCTATGGACTTCATTTTCAATATCACTTTGTTCCTGTGTCTGCTTCTCATCTGCTTCCCTAACTGTGACCTGTTACAGTGTTTTTTTTTGTTGTTGTTGTTTTGTTTTAGTTTTGAGACACAGTCACTGCGTAGCTCTGGTTGGTCTGGAGCTCGCTATGTACACCAGCCTCACCTCACATTCATGGGTGAGCCTCGTGCCTCTGCTTTCCGGGAGCTGGGATTATAGGCATGAGCCACAGTGCCTAACTCCATTATGGTTTTTGAGCTTATGCTTCTCAGTGTTTGTGGCTCCTTAATGTTTAGTGTCTAGCTTTACAGTCTCCAAGATACTCAGTAGAAATTAGCTCTTGATCCTTTGTCTTGATTCTAGTTTGTTTATAGCATTCTTACATTGCAGCTCTATCTTCACATGCACCCAGCTGCTCTTGACCTTGTCTGATTTTGGCAGTGGGAAGGTTTCTGTCATTTGAAGTCCTGTCTCTGGCCTCATCTGAAGTTGCTGGAGTTACTTAGTGAGCATTTCTTAATCACCCATGTACCCCGAGTATGATGTCAGAACTAATAGGTAAGGTAGAATACATCACTCCTCTCTTCCTCTTCTCTCACACTTCGTACTGAAAAGCACAGCTCCTAACAGTAAGTATTGGATCATTGAAGTTAACACTGGAAGCTAGACATGACAGCACATAACTGTAATTTCAGCACTTTGGTGTCTCAGGCAAGAGGATCATGAGTTTGAGGCTATCCTGGGCTATATTGTAAATTCATGGTCACCTTGAGCTGCATGGTGAAACCCTGTGCAAAAATTAAAAAAAAAAAAGGGGGGGCTAGAGAGATGGCTTGGTGGTTAAGCGCTTGCTTGTGAAGTCTAAGGACCCTGGTTCGAAGCTCGGTTCCCCAGGACCCATGTAAGCCAGATGCACAAGGTGGCACATGCATCTGAGGTTCGTTTGCAGTGGCTGGAGGCCTTGGTGCGCCATTCATTCTCTCTCTCTCTCTCTGCTGTTCTCAGATAAATAAAATAAAAATAAACAAAAACTTTAAAAAAATAAATAAAAAATAAAAAGAAAGTTAAGGATTCTGGAATGTTAGGTGCTTTGATAGAAGAGAAGATACAGGGCCTAAAGTAGTAGAAACACTGTCCTCCAAAGCACTGACTGTGGGAATGACAGGACTCTTGACACTAGATGTGGGTGCCTAGAGCTTTGGAAAGGGCCCTCCACCCAAGTGCCTCTCTCCTCCTCATACCCTCAGCTACTGCTTGAGACTGCCAGGGCCAATGACACTGAAAAAAGACAACCACGTGCAATGAAATACAGTTTACGGTATCTACAAAGGGGGATAGATCTTCTTCCTGTGCATAGTTGGTATTGCATTTAAAATAGTAAAACAGTCTTGGAGGTGTTTGTTTCAGACATAGTCTCACGTGGCTCAAGCTAGCCCAGAACTATGTATCCAAAGATGGCCTTGAATTCCGGGTCCTCCTGCCTCAGCCTCCCAAATGCTGGACTCTAGGCATGTGCCACCTCACCCAGTTGATGTGGGTGGTGCTGGGGAACTACCCCAGGACTTCATGCAAACACTCTAACAACTGAGCTACATACTCAAATCTTTGTTTTTATTGAGACAGGGTCTTGCTATGTAGCCAAGGCTGCCCCCAAATTTGTGATACTCTTATCTCAACCTCCTGAGTGCTGGGGTTGTAAATGTGTGTGATCATGCCAGCAGTAATATTTTAAATATCAATCTGCCAGCCAGATCTTTTCCTTACTCCTGAACATGTATTTTATCTTTTTCTACCCTCTCTTTGCGTGTGTGTTTGTGTTTAAGTGTGTGTGTGTACACATGAACATGGAAGCCAGAAGACAACCTTTGGTGTCACCCTCAGGAATGTCATCCACCTTCTTTGCAGTAGGGTCTCTCTTTGACCTAGGACTCACCAATTAGGCCAGACTAGCTGGCCAGTAAGCCCCAAGGATCCTCTTGTCTCTACCTCCCTGACACCGAGATCACAGGCACGTGCCACCACGCCCATCATGTATGTGAGTGCTGGGAGTCAAAGTCATCCTCTTGCTTGTAAGGCAAGCACTTTACCGATTGGGCCATCTCCCCAGCCCCCAGAGTACACTGTCTTTAGCATTAGACTAGTAGCATATGAGGTACAAAGGTTTCTTATACACATTGTTGTGGTCAGTATCCCCCAAAAGTCAAACAGAAAATCCCTACCTGGGAAATTGTTTTAGAGTTCACAATTTTTGAAGTCTAGTCCCATTTTCTGGTTTATCAGAAATGAAGATTTTAATGAAGTTTGGTGGGTTTTGTGTGCATATGTGTAGTATGTGTGTGTGTGTACTTGTGGGTACACATGTGCGTGAATGCGCATGTGAAAGTGGAGTCCAGAAGTTGATGTCACATGTTTTCCTTGGTTGATCTTCTACCTTGTTTTTTGAGACAAGGTCTCTCTCATGGAACCCAGAGCTTGTCAGTTCAGCCAGACTGGCTAGCCAGCAGGTCCTAGGAATTCTCCCATCTCTGAGTCCCCAGCACTGAGATCATAGGTGTATACCACCACACATTTTACATGGGTTTTGGGATCTGAACCTACGTCCTCATACTTGCATGCCTTGTATGCCAAGCACTTTACCAACTAAACCATCTTCCCAGCCCCTAGACTTTTTTTTCCAGGTTGGGGAGCAGTTTGAGGTAGGATCTCGCTCTAACCCAGGCTGACCTGGAACTCATGGTGATCCTCCTGTCTCAGCCTCTCAAGTGCTGGAAAAAAAAAAATGTGGATTTGGGGATATCAAACTTGGTTCCTCATGTTTGTACAGCAAGCAACTTTATACCCTGAGCCATATCCACAGACTATGTTTAAAAGTGGATTGGTTGTGTTAGTTTTTAAGTGTGTTCTCACAGAAACTTTGAGCAGTATGGAGTTTTTAGCTCAAGCGCAGACCAAAAAATTATTTTAACACATAAGGTATCTGAAATACAGAACTAAGCAAACCAGGGACATTTTGTAAAGTATGTTTAACAAGAGGAACGTGTTAGAGTTCCAGAGTGAGTGCCAAGAACACATCTTGGTTTTCCATGTGGCTTGGCAGTGTGCCTGAGACTTGGCCTCACTCCTCTGCATGCCACGTGCTGGAGACAGAGGCTCCTTTAGCTCCGTTGCCGCGGTGAGCTCTGGAGAGCCTCTCCCAGCGCAGGGCACAGGTTTGGGCCGAGGAACAGATCAAGTGTGAGAAGCAGATTTTGGAGCTGAGAGGATAGGAAAGGAGGAAGCAGGACAATGATGGGTTTCCTTCTCTTTCCCCTCCTGCCTCAGGTGTGCTGACCAGCCTGCCTCAGATCATTGAAACAGCCAGGGTCCCTCCCTGTCTGTCTCCCGCCTTAGGTGCTTTGTCTTTATTCAAATGGGAGCATGGAACTGAGGCTTTGGCCTGCCACTTTAGCCTTACTTGTCATAGTGGAGTACTGCCATTGGTGACTGGCAGAGGCCACCAGCTCTACTTGGCAGATGATGAGAGGTACAGGTCTGTGGATTCATGGACTGCCATATAGTAGACACCTGTTCTTGGTGAAGGTTCCAGAGCATTCTGGACCACTCTATCTGAACAGCTCCAGTGAAAGTACTCCTAGGGGCTCACCTGTAGACACTCTTGGTCACTGTTTCCCACCTGTGGCTGTGAGCAAAGTTTTTACACTGAAGCCAAAAGCACCTTCTGACACTTTCTTTTCTCTGTTAGTTCTTTTTTTTTTTTTTTTTTTTTTTTGTGAGCCATGTAAAATATAATCCTTGTGTTCTTGTATTCTAGTTGCTTGCAGAGAAAAGTGAGGCCAACCTAATTCCCTGAGGAACTTCCTGTTTGCACTACGTCTGACATTGCTGGGTCTCTGCCATGGTTTGGGGAGCCCGAGTGAAGGTCTCAGCCTCTCCCTGACCCAGCTGCACAACTGGTTACCTCTAGATAAATATTGCAGCATAGAGGAGAGAATACTATATATACCAGTGCTTTCTACTATAACTCAGAATATAGAGAAAATATTATCTATTATTTAAAATGATAAGGTTTTGTGTTTTGGCTTTGTTATAATGGTACAAAGTCAAGTTTATTAGTTTTGGCAGTATTTTGACTGTTAGTTTTAAAAGTTTTAAAAATATTTATATCTTGTTTTCACCAGAAAGACTCTCCATATATATTTGGCTAGTGTTTTCTGCTCATGGAAAGCTTTGGCTTTTGATCTCAAGTTCCAGTCTCAACCAGAAGACTCTTGGGACTATTATCCCAGTGTTCCTGCTACTACAAATAAATCTGTTTAGAGCTGGGAGAGAGGCCTCCGGGACTTGCCTCCCAGGACACTGTTTATAGAGGAAAAAGCTGAGACAGCTTTCTCACTCCCCTCTGTTTGGCTTGCAACCATGCTCATAGCCTCTCTGAATGGATTTTTATCTCAAAGTTGCTTCAAGGCAGTATGCAGATTTTTCTCTGAAAAAGTTTATTTGAGGTTTGGCCAGGTTCTCAGAAGACTTCATAACAGAACTAGAAATGTGGCGAGGAAATACAGATGCTTCCTTTTTACCACTTAATTGGTCCACAAACTTGTAATGGGAAACTTGTCTAAGTGAAATGTTATTTCCTCTCAGAAGTTTTATTAGATAAATAAGTCACTGTGCTTTTAAATCCCATGTTTAAAAGTCCACTTGACAACTTTTCCCCCTGGCTTGAATATTTTTATCAGTGCATAGGTGCCAATTGTCAGTTTCAGTGCATAACTGTGACATAACATACCCCGTCTATCTCACCGAAAGAATCCAGACTACATACAGGTATAATCAAGGCACAGCCTTGGAAGCTAATAATTTACACATCTAAGCATTCCTCTGGAAATGTACTAACAGTAACATTTGTTCATAGACACCAAAACTTGACAAAGCAGCATCTTTCTTGAATAATTAGTTTTGCTGTAGAAGTATGAGTAGCGTTCTGACTGAAGAATTGATGTTTTTCTTCTTACCATTGTTTCCCTCCATCTGATTGTTAACCTGTCTACTATCCTAGCTGCTGTGTGTTTTTTTTTTTAAATCCTGCTTCACTTTTTCGATGTTTGCTATAGTGCTTGTAAAATTAATCTGTTTTGTCTCAAACTTAGATCAAATATCAGGATATTCCTTTTTAATGTAGTGGTTAGTTGTAACAGAAGGCTGCATACTCTCCATTCTTTCCACTACTACTCTTCAGTGTTTAGTGCCAAAAACAAACGAAAAACATCACAGTGTTTTTACATGAGTGTGGGCTTGTGGTTTTCATCTTTCTCTCCCTCCCTCCCTCTCCCTCCACCCCCTCTCTCTCCCCCCCTCTCTCTTCCCCTCTCCCTTCCCCTCTCCTTCCCCTCTCCCCCTCTCCCCTTCTCCCTCTTTGTCTCATCCTCTCTCTTTCAACAGCTCAGTGATTCTTAGTAGGTGTACAAAAACCAAACACTTTATTTGTAAAGCAGTAGATAGATCTAAACTCCTCAGGTTTTGTGTGACTCAGTACTTACAGCATGTGGCCACTGTTTCTTGGCTGCTATACTCTGAATAGATTAACATGAAAGAATGCTATGTTCTATTTAGGTGACTAGAAGGGGAGTAGCAAGCACATTGTTTAATTTAAATCTAAGATACAATAAAATAAATATTACTTTAGGGAAGGACAAAGGAAATCTTTGAATATGTCACATTCTGAGCATGCATTTTTTTATGAAAATAAGTCCCTAATCATTCAGATGAAATATAGAGATATGGTGAAACTATTGCTGGTAATTATTCTTTCTTGGAATTGTGTGAACTTCTGTTTTAATTGTACATTACTATCATTGCATAAGAATAAGGAAGACATTTATCAAGGAGAAATAGGGGTTTCCAAATGTGTATATAAAAATGACACTTGAATAATTCACACATTTAAAAATATTAGAAAGCATCATAATTCTATACTTTGAAAGAAATACTGTTTCTGTTAATACATCTGTGATATACCCATATTTCATTAACATTAATTATTAAAGTAATATTTTCCTAAAATATCATGTAAGATATCTATTTAAATAATTTTTAAAAATCAGTCATGTTAACATTTATAGTAAAGCATTAATGGCAGACTTCCATTTAGTTATAAAAAGCATATAATTATATTTAAAATAAATGTATTATGTATGAGACACAAAACTAAAGTTACTTTAGTTAAAGATTTAGGATTTTATTAAAATGCTAATTTTTAAGAAATAATATGCTTTAAACTTTACCACTTAATTCACAAACATTAATAACATTAATGATTCCTAAATATAAGTTACAAATTAATTATATACAGTTACATGTAAGACAGACATGAAAAACATACCTTCTCAGAAGAGAGTAGTTTTCTTGAAAGTAGAATTACCCACCCTCTACTACTTATCTATAATGTAAATGCGCTCAGATTGTTTAGGAAGAAATACTGATGAGGTATTACATTTAAAAGAAAAAACACCCTCCAACACAGCCCCTCGTGTGGCTGCACCCTGGGTGATACTGAAATAAACTGCTTCCACAGATTAGTCCATGTTAGTACTGAAGAGCGAGATTAAAACTTGTTACTGCTCATATGTTTTCCATCACTGTTTGTATCGTAGCCAAAACTTCTAGCTAAACTCTAGACGTCTACTGGAAGATTTGGAAGAAAAAAAAGAGTTTAATAATGCATGGCAACTAGCCACCGAAGTTGCAGTCAATCACTCAAGAAATACCTGATGTGAAAAAAAAAAACATTTTATGAAATTCTAAAGTGAATAAATCTTACAAATTACAATTTCAAAAGTCACTCTGTATAGACAAATAAAACATTTATCAATCTCTATAATGAATACCATTATTAAAGTATGAACAACCCCAAACTCCAGATGTACCTGAGGAGCCATAATTTGGCTTTTCTCACAGTGATTAAAGTTACAACATTAAGCAGACAGCTCAAAAGTTTTGTTTTTTTTTTTTTCTTTTCTTTTTTTTTTTTTTAAGCTTTTAACCCTGAGATAGACATGTCAGGGGAACAGCAAACCAGACCCTGCAAGCTGCTTCCTGGCCCGAGCATCTGTTGTGATATAGACAGGTGTGTGGCCAGGTAACTACACCTTCCCTCTGTCCTCATTGTGTCCTCCTTGGTTTTCAGGAGTTGCCATTTTTTGAAAAGAAAAAAAAAAACAAAAAACAAAAACAAAAACAAAAAACAACATTATTCCTCATCTTCCCTCTTATTCCCATACCCACTACAACACAGTCCTTTAGGATTCTTTTAAACTTGTATAGGTAGCCCCAGTAGATTACCTGATTGTTGTGTAGATTTGTGAACAACTTTTCTGGTTAAAACCTTTTCCAAAGAGTTAGCATAATTTGCTCTCTCCTGTCATTAAAAGAAAACAAACATCAGGCTGGAGAGCTGGCTTAGTAGTTAAGGCGCTTGCCTGCAAAGCCAAAGGATGTGGGTTCCATTCCCCGGAGCCCATGTAAGCCAGATGCACAAGATGGCGCATGTGTCTGGAGTTGGTTTTCAGTGGCTGGAGCTGGAGGCCCTGGTGCGCCCATATTCTTCCTCTCTCTCTCTCTTTCCCTCCCTCAGTCAAATAAATAGAAATAAACCAAAAAAAAAAAAAATTGCCAGACATGGTGGCACAAGCCTTTAATCCCATTCGAAGTTACCCTGAAACTACATAGTGCCTGAGCTAGAGACCCTACCTTGTAAAAACAAAACAAACAAAAAACATCTGAGTGTCTGTTGTTCCCACTCTCCAGAGAAGTGACACAAATTGTTAAAGCAAGGCAGCTACAGCCGTGGAATACTCACTTATGCCTCACATGTGCAGGGACAGGCGCTAGCAGTGTGCTCACCCTCCTCACTCATGTAAAACCCCCGGCTTTAGACCTCAGGTCTGACCATCGCACACATCTCAACGCATCGCAACAGTCCCGTAACCTCCAACCTTCAGCATAGCTCTGGTGCTGTGGCATCTCCCATGGCACCTGAGGGTCTCGCAGACACTCTGCTTGGATCAGAACACTCATATTCTCCATTATTCAGTTGTATTTTAGTTGCTAATGTATCTGTTAACTTGATGAATTGGGAGCAGTGTGAAAGTATAAACTGTATTTTTTTTTTAATCCTTATGCCCAAAACAGCCAGCATCTACCCAAATTCCATCAGATCACAGACATAAGCAGGAAGTCTTTGGGTAAAACTCAGTTTGTCATACACAGTGATTTATTTTTAATATCTTATTGAAACATATATTACAAAGAAATAAGGATGTCATCAAGATTCAGCTCAATTAACTCTAGCAAACTGACTCCTGATCCAAAACCATCCCAGCATTTCCCCAGTCGCTTCTCCTACTCCTGAAGACAGCTGCTGTTCCATAGCTTATTTCCTGAGCGCTGTGTAAATGGAACCATACTGTGTATTCAACAATATTGAGGTTTTTTGCGGGGGGGGGGGCCTCAAAGCAAGGTCTCACTCTAGCCCAGACTGATCTGGAAATCACTATGTAGTCTCAGGGTGGCCTTGAACTCATAGCGATCCTCCTACCTCTGCCTCCATTAAAGGCAGTGCGCCACCACGCCCAGCTACACATTACGTTTTTGAAAACCATCCATGTCATTTTGGTTAGCAGTAGTTCATCTCAGTATTGTACAGCATTGTAGGAATATGCCATACTTAGTTTATATATTCAACTGGGCTAAATGTCTTTTAAAGAACTGCAATGAGCATTTTAGAGGGTCATACTTAGGCGTTTTAATTAGACAGTAATTGCTTTACAAGATTTTAGCTTCTCAGGAAATCAGGGTTTGCTTATTTCCCCAAGACAACAGTGGTCTGGTGTTCAGGCTCCTCTTAGGTGGATGTTTGCTTTACTTTCTCCACTTATACTATGTCTACATCACCTACTCTGCACACCCCTTGAGTCTAGAGCAAGGGAAGGCAATTCCTGTAAAATTGTGTCTAAATTTATGTTATAGCCACTTTCTGTTCTCCCCATTGAGAGCCTTAAGCTCATCTTCTTGTAACATTTTGCCTTCATCTTGGTTATAGGCTCTGGAGTACGATGCTGGTGAGGCGGGTGGGTTATATGTGACTTATTCAGTCTCTTCTGTAGACAGTGTGGCAGAAGTGTGCCCCAGGGTCTAGCCCTCCTTGGTCTTGGAGGCATGTTCTGGAAAGCCTCATCTCACCTCTGCCAGACAAAGTAAAGCAAATACAAACTGAGATGCAGTTCTTGTTACCTTATTCCAAACATAGCCGTGTGCCACATCTCCTCCAGGTATTCTGAGAAGAAAATCACCTGTGAATAGGACCCCTTCAGGGTCTTGTGGAGGGGACCTAGTTTTCTCCATGTTTGGGTTCTTTCCCCCTGCTTGGGCTATAGTATAAATATTAAAAAGCTAGTTATAATATCTTTAGAAGTGGACATTATATTGTAAATAAGGAGATTAATTACAAAACTGAAAAGGTAATTTCTTTACTGAGACTTTGTAAACAGAAACTGACTTCAGTAACAGGAAGTTCAGTGTAATCTTTTCTGGTTTGATCCTCATATTCCAACCAATGTAACAATAGATTTCTAATGCTATACTGACATGGGATTTCTATGACCCTATCCAGCCCTTCTTCTGGTCCAGACACATATAGCAGGGGTCAAAGTCCAAATGTAAATGAGAACAAAGGAGGACCTAAGAAACTATTTCATGAAGTTAGAAAATGTAACAGGTGAGATAGGTGCTGTGCTGCAGGAACTAAGGTAGAGGTAGGCTGTGGGCACATTGAATGCCTTCCATCAGTTTCTGCCTTAGTATCTCCTGTTTCTTCACCTTCTAGGGAAATTGGAATGCACTGTGTAATATTCTCTGTAGTAGTAGATGCAGGGATCATCGTTTGCCCATGCATTTGGCCTATAAGTAGTGGAAGTGCTCTAGAGGAATGTAAGATGGGATGAGAGGTTGAGGTTGGGTAAAGACTGCAAGGATGTGTGTCATGCACATGCCACTTTGAGAATGTCTGAGGCCATTGAATTTTAAGATGTATATATGTGTAGCACAAGGTTATCTTGTTCCTGCTGAGACAGAGTCTTACTACAGCCCAAGCTAGCCTAGAACTTGCTATGTAGCCCAAGGCTAGCCTCAAACTCGTGCTCCTCTTGACTCAGCACCACAAGTGCTGGGATTACAGGTATGTACCAGCATGTCTGGTTAATGACATGAGGTTTTGTGAATAGTAGACACCCACAAAAGCTTTTGTGAGGGAATGGATGGTTAAGATTTCGTGGGTTGTCTTCATACTTATGCTCCTTATGATAGCATAGACACTTTGATAAGGAATTTACACTGCAATTCTCACACCAGGGATAGCATTTAGCCTGTAACTTTTCTGGAGTGTATGGCATTTTTTAATATCAGGAAATCATGTCACAATCCAAAAATTACAGCACATCTTGAGCAATGCTCCCCATGCTCTGAGCATGTAACAGGCATCTCCTTCATTCTCTGCTGCCCTCACTTCTCATGGACTCACTGCTGTGGGCCATAGAGCTGACCTCACTCTTCTGCTCTTACTTAAGGCTTCCAGTTCTGAAAAATAAATTATTGCCATATATTTTTATTTAACCTAAATCTAGTTAAGTTTATACAATTTGGCTTATTATATTGCATGGATCTGAAATATTTTCAAAAAGAATGTCTCAAAGGCCATTTGCTTTGAGAAATCAGTATAAGAAATGGTTTTGTTTTTGAATAAATTTTCCAGGTCTTTCCACTGAGAGGACCTCAGAGCAGTAAGCACATGTAGCTTCCAGATCTGCATTTTTAATAGCGCTTCTCACTAAGAAGGATTAAGTGCTTTTGGAAGAAATAGCTAAGAATGGACCTGTGGCTCGCAGATCTTGAACACCACACACTGAAGCATAGGACCTCATTGGACAACTAACATCTGAATATTGATGGTGTGCTAGTTAATGTTGAATCAGTGTTAGATTTCTCAGATTTTATAATGTAAAAGTAATAATTGTCTCGGGGTTGTAAGGAAATATCCTTGTTATTAGGTCATTAATTCTCAAGATTCAGATGTCTAGACCATCCCCCACTAGTAGATGGATGGATAGATATAGAGAGAAATATGTAGATGAATACAAATAAATATAGATTTAGAAACAAATATATAGATGGATGGATGGATGGATGGACAGACAAACAGTTATGGATATAGAAGAGACAGATGAAACAAATTGACAAAGTTTTTATAGGTACACGTAAGTGAGGGGAATATAGATTCATATTATATTCCTTAAGTTTTCATGTAGCCTTAAAAATGTTAATGAATACATGGACTAAATCCTTAAAAATTGACAGAGGAGTGGCTGGAGGGATGGCTTAGCTGTTAAGGCGTTTGCCTGCAAATCCAAAGGACCCAGGTTTGATTCCCCAGGACTCACGTTAGCCAGATTCATAAGGGGTGCATGCGTCTGGAGTTCGTTTGCAGTGGCTAGAGGCCCTGGCATGCCCATTCTCTCTCTTTCTCTGTCAAGTAAATAAACAAATAAAAATAAAATATTTAGGCTGGGCATGGTGGCGCACACCTTTAATCCCAGCATTTGGGAGGCAGAGGTAGGAGGATCTCTGTGAGTTCAAGGCCACCCTGAGACTACATAGTGAATTCCAGGTTATCCTGGGCTAGAGTGAGACCCTACCTCAAAAAAACAAAAAAAATTTTTAAAAATTTTAAAAATGACAGAGGAAACAATTTGTCTTAATTTTAACACTTTGATTTACCCTTTCTATAGCAAAATTTAAGAAAATATTGTATTTATTTATTTGAGAGAAGGAGAGAGAATGGTCACTTCAGGCCTCTAGCCCTGCAAACGAACTTCAGATGCATGCGTCCCCTTGTGCATCTGGCTTATGTGGGTACTGAGGAATCTAACCTGGGTCCTTAGGCTTCACAGTCAAGTGCCTTAACCACTAAGTCATCTCTGAAGCCCCTAGAATTTTTTTTGTTTTTTGTATTTTCGAGGTGGGCTCTCACTGTAGCTCAAGCTGACCTGGAATTCACTATATAGTCTCAGGATGGCCTCGAACTCATGGTGATCCTCCTACCTCTGCCTCCAAGTGCTGGGATTAAAAGCATGTGCCAACATGCTTGGCCCCCTAGAATATTTTTAATATAATTTATTTTATATCAATTTGACCGTTAGCCTTCACAGGGATTCTTAACTTGCATATATAAATCTCTACAGGACTTTAGAGACATTTTATAATTCTCTTGATACATGCAAAGTGTTTTATGTACGTAGTTTTCTTTAGAGGGTCCATCATAGCTTTTGTAACATTCTCAAAGGGATGCCCTAACAATTTATAATGCATTCTTTCTTTGCGGTGTTGTAATATTACTTGAGTTAGCTTTCAACAGTTCACATATAAATTTGGTATTTATGAATGTAATTCCTAATCTTTGCAAAGCAATGAACCTCCAGCTGATCCCAACTTACAAAAGGATTTGCTTATATCCACTGATAGTTTGATGTAAGTTTATTTGACCAGAGTGATTATTACTTAGAAACAAACCAGAACATTTCAATAACATGATGTATTCATTTTCTTTTCCAAACTAAGACTCATTCAGTGCAGTCACATGTTATTTTTAATACAACCCTGCTTTCCCTGGTGTGGGACTCACATTCTTCACATTCTATGCAAAGGAAAAAATAAGCTAGTGTGTAAGTTTAGACTTTATCCATTTATATATATAAAAAAAGGAAACATAACTTCACCGAAAGACAGTCATGCTTATATTTTCTTGGTTTTATAATCATGAAGATATACTAAGTGAGAAACATTTGCTCTTTTGCAAACAACAGCCTGTGACAGAGGGAATTCCAGCAGGGCGCACAATTTCTAATGTCGCTTTCAAGACGGCAAAGCAGAGGCGTGTGATAAAAGTACGCCGAAGCCGTGCTGGGCGACTCAGACTCGAACCTGTGTTGCCCAGAGCTACGCAGTTTGCCCAAGATTTCCTTTTCTCTGAGAATTTTTACAGGTGCTCCTGGTTCGGTTGGGTTGGGTTCAGTTGAAGCTGATTATCACTGGACCAGACGTGGATCAGGAAAGGAATAAATTTACCAAAGGGAAGCCTGCCTTACGTTTGCTGTATGATGGAAAGGCCTGGTTTGTCAGTACAGACTGTCCTTCTAGAGACCAGCAAGAAGCTGTTGGAAATTCAAACAGATGTTATTTCTTTCTTTTACTTCCTTATTTTATTATGAATATACTTTGGATGGACACGCCATGTGTTGGTACCATCATTTCCCTCCTCCCTACCCCAGTTCCACTGAGGAGTTGCTGGTATTCCCCGTGGTGTTGTGGGTTATGAACTAGGAGAGGAGCAGTCAGTCACTGGGGAGGGGAGCAATGCTGCTGAGTATGCAGTCCCAACCTGTGCCTCTTAGAACCTTTCTGCCTCCTCTTCCACAAAATTCCCTGAGCTGTGGTGGGTGTGTTTTAAGACCGCTTCAGTGAAAAGCTTCCAGGAGCTTCTGGATTTCTGCTTTGGTATGTGTTGCTAGGTGTTGCATATCCTCAGCGCCTGACTCCTTCACCCTGGTGCTGATTGTCAGGCTCCCCATGGGAGCAGCTCTTGCTCACCATTTCCTCTGTGGTTTCACCGGGGTCTTGGCTGAATTGCCAGGGGTGGTTTATCTCCTCAGGTCTCACTACCTGCTGAAAAAGAAAAACAGATTTTCCAAAGGAGAGTGAAGTCAGCATAATTTAAATGGGGTGAGCATTGTTCATTTAGGAAGATTTTGATGGATGTAGTTCTTCTTTTGGCCAAAGACTAGTGGGAGCTTGTCATTGGAGACCATAATTTTGGCCTCCATAGGATTCTGGCCTGGTTTCGAGTTCCAGCTATGGGTTCCTTTCCACTGAGTGGCTCTTTTAGCCAATCAGAAAGCCATCTGTTACCCACCAAGGCTGTGTCAGGAGATATTTTTTCCTCAAGGAGGAATCCATCTACCAGACAAACTTCTTTTTATTTTTTTAATTTTATTTATTTATTTATTTTGCTTTTCTAGGTAGACTCTCTCTGTAGCTCATGCTGACCTGGAATTCACTATGTAGTCTCAGGATGGTCTCGAACGCACAGCAATCCTCCTACCTCAGCCTCCCGAGTGCTGGGATTAAAGGCTTACTGATCAAATACTTCTGTAGTTTGGCTGGCTGTTTTAGGTAATGTAGAATTGATTCCCTTTAGGTAGTTAGTAACTCACACTCAGGTTACACTTCATTTTCTTTCCTATAGTCAGAGTTTTTTGTTTGTTTTTGTTTTTTTGTTTTTTTTTTTTTTTTAGTTTTTTTGAGACAGGGTTTTGCTTTGTAGCCGACTGACTTGTAACTCACTGTGTAGTTATGGTTGGTCTCAAACTGGGAGGAATCCTCCTGTCTCAGCTTCTAGGGCACTGAAATTACAGTTGAATGCCACCATACCCAGCTTGGCCACTTCTTAAAAATATTTATTTACAAGCCTAGAGTGAACAGAGAGAGAGAATGGGCATGCCAGGGCCTCAAGCATCCATAAACAAACTCCAGATGCATGTGCTACTTTATATATCTGCCTTTGACATGCCTACTGGGGAATTGAACCCCAGTCATTAGGCTTTGCAGGCAAGCACCTTAACCACTGAGCAATCTCTCCAGCCCCTGGTTTTTTTGTTGTTGTTGTTGTTTTGTTTTGTTTTGTTTTTGGTTTCTTGAGGTAGGGTCTCGCTGTAGCCCAGGCTGACCTGGAACTTACAATGTAGTCTCAGGGTGGCCTTGAACTCACGGCAACCCTCTTACTTCTGCCTCCCGAGTGCTAGGATTAAAGGTATACGCCACCACGCCCGGCTCTTTTGTTTTTTATCTAGGAAAAACTGTAGTTCAGAATGAATTTTAGCTTCAGCACCCACCTCCCTCAGCCTGGAGATCCTGCTCAGGGAGGTTCTGCACCATAGTTCACTCTGACCTGTCGCGGATGTGGGATGTGAGCGTGCTGTGACATAGTAGAGACGGTCACACTGAAGCTGTGTCGTTGATCCCCCACTGGCTCCTCAAGTGATTTGCTGAGCTGCTGGCATGGCTGCCGCGTCCTTGTGGGAGCCTCCCTGGCTTAGCGTAGAGGCGGTGTGGTGGGCATTGGCCTAGTGCACCAGGCCAAGTTCTTTCTGTGCTGTGTTTATCCAATTTAGGAAATTTGCTTTAGATAAGCAACACCCACCATATTAAAAGGCCTGCCAACCTTAAGAGCAACCTTGAATGCCTGTTTCCTAAAGTCTCTCGATATAGACATTGATGCTTTTTGTGTGTTGGTGGGGGGAACATGCCGGGGCCTCCAGCTGCTGCAAGTGAACACCTATCCAGCTTAAATGGGTGGCTGGAGGCTTGAACCCAGACTAGCAGACTTTGCAAGCAAGTATCTTTTAACTACTGTACCATCTTCCCAGCTCAAATATTGTCACTTTTATCTCACGGCACTGTCTTATTTAATTTTCCATCAGCCATAAGTCACAACTGTTACCTCAGCTTTGTGAATGAGAACACTGGAATATCAGTTTCAGCTTACTTGACTAGGCCTGTGGCTAATACTGAGTCTAGCACAGAGTCACAATGCTCATTTTTGTATAATGATAAAAGATGACTATGTTTCTCAGACATCCAGGGCTTAAGGGCATCTGATGGCCATCTGGTATTGAGTTAGAGCTGACCAGAAACTTCTTGTAATGGGTACTTTTAATGTTTTTGAATTTGAGTTTGACCAGTGATCTGAACTGATATGCAACTAGGAACAAAGAGTTCAGTCATCTCAGTTTGTAAATACTCCCAGGAGGAAACATTCTACTCTTTCTCTAAGTATGAGGAAAGGGTGGAGTCACTATCATATAGAGCTTACCCCACCCTCTGAGGGTTCCCTTAAACAGCAGAATTTGAGTATTTCATTAAGTCACCGCCTTGGGAACATAGTAATTCATGGTATGTTTAAATGATGGTTTTGGAAGGACAGAGTCAGTGTTGCCATTATGCAGAACAACCATATTGATTACTAAGTGTTACCAGTTGTCAAAACATGGCCTGTTTAAAAAATACACTCTATTTTCTGATGTCTGTCAGGAAATATTAATGAGTGGTTACTACTAATTAACTTTATGACCCTGTATAAATCTTTTTTCCATGCAGTTTCTCATTTTTCCTTTGAAAACCCCTTAGTTTTTCAGATTTCTTTCTCATTTTCTTTTTTGGATTAGTGTCATGTCAGTTTTGGACAATCCACCAATCATCTGTTTTGTGGACCAGGAAGACAGACAGTTTCTATATTTGACAGCACTTTAGCACTGACATCACACAGAAAACAAGGGTTCAAGAACTTTCTTTTCTCCTAAGTGTTGCAATCATTTTGGAGAAGCAGGGTATACCTCCTTATCTAGTTATTATGCAGTATACACATGCACACACAAAAAAACAATGAAACGAGCTGGAGAGATGGCTTAGTGGTTAAGGCGTTTGCCTGCAAAGCCAAAGGACCCCGGTTCGATTCCCCAGGACCCATGTAAGCCAGATGCACAAGGGGGAAGCATGCGTCTGGAGTTCGTTTACAGTGGCTGAAGGCCTAGGCACATCCATTCTTTCCATATATCTGCCTCTCTCTCTCTCTGTCTCATAGATAAATAAATAAAGTGTTTGGAAAAAAAAAAACAATGAAATGATGCCTTAGTAGTGATATCAGGGAGTGAGCCAGATCTAAGTAATATTATACTCAGCTCTGTCCCAGGGTGTTCACATAGGTACCGAGTGCTGAGAGAAGCATCCTGAGAAGGCATGACAGCACCTGTGTCTGGCAGCTGGTTCTGAAAAGAGGGAAACTCAAGTCATGAGACAATGGGGAACTTGGTGTTGTAGCTACCTTCATGTTGCTGGGACAAAACAAAACATCTGACCAAAAGCAGCTGATGGGAAGAAAGGTTTTATTTAGGCTCAAGGAGAAGCCTCATGACGGCAGGGAAAGCATGACATGAGCAGAGGCTGGACATAAGCTCTGCCACCGCAGACGGGAAACAGAAGAGTGAGTCAAACTCTAGCAAGGAGGAGCTAGCTATAATATCCCTAGGACCAAACCCCAATAAAACAAGCCCTCCATCAAGGCTCCATCTCTCTAATTGCCACCATCTGGGGGCCAAACATTCAGAACCATGGCCTTATGGGGGACATCTGATTCCAAGCACTACACTTGGCCTCTCTACTTCCTTGAAGTGATTGTGAGCCAGCTCTCTAGGCAGGTGTCCTTGCCTGCACATTCATGTCCAAGCTTGTGTCTGTCTGTCTACCATCCTTCCATCCTCTGGCTTAGGTCCCCCTGTGACACCCAGGTTCAGCATGTCCTCTTGCAAATAGCTTCTTTCTCCCAGCTTAGCAGCATCATGAAGGTTGGTGTGGCTGCCCTGTTTTGTCACCTCTCTTCTGGGCTCTGACTACTCCCCTGAATTTCATTTGAAGTCTCCCTTGAATCTGAGGGAGTATGGGTTCCCACTCACTCTCTTTCTGGATTTCTGCAGTGGGTGGTCATTTCCCTTACTCTTGCCTTGCCTCTTGTTCCTGCTATCGGCACCAAGCCCCTGTGTACTAGTGAGCACAAACCTATGATAGACTTGCCTCACGCTGTCGTGCCTTCAACTCATCTGCTTCTCATTCTGGCTCAGCTCATAGCCCTTGAGACTTCTTTTCTGAACTGCATGTGTGTGTGTTGAGTCAGTGTGAGCAATAGCCCGTATTATATCATGGGTGTATTTTATTATCCCCGTATACATTTGTCAATTCATGAAAACCGTTTTTGCCTATAGGACTATGCTTAACATGGAACTGTGTACTTGCTATATACTTAAAATTCTAAAATCTTACAATGAGCATTATCATAATTTATCAACACTTCCAAGGGCATCCAAAGATTATTTATATTGCATATTATTTAGAAATTGCTGGGGTGGTTATGTGTGAATGGGAATAATTTTCCTGCTGTGAAAACCCCTAGAGGTGTCTGCTGACCAGAGAACACTATGCATAAGTAGTGTTTTTCAACTATATGACATGCTGGTTTTTTTTTCTTTTTCTATTTCAATGAAAGCCATCATCTTAAGTTCAGCTCTTGATCAGGATGACTTCTGAGATGTATGTGGTGCCATTAAACAATACCAGCTCAAGGAGAGGTAGCTGTCCATCCCTGTGTTTTTAGGACCTGCCACATCATGTGCCCTGAGCTCTCTAGTGGAGAAACAGTGGCCAGGATACAGGCCCATTATTTGACTGGCATTCTCAGGATCCTCAGGTGGAATCCAGAGGGTTTCACCCAAACTCTCAGGGAGGCTCCAGCAGGAAGAGATCAGACTTGCAGATTAAGTCTAGAGCCAGCCACACTCTCCCTGTCTTGTCTTTGTGACACCCTGTGCTCAGTGAGCCAGTTTCATTGCATGTGTGTTCTATGGGGAGACACATGAGTTCCCCAACACTGTGCCCTTCCTACAGAAGGAGTGCTAGAGGACTGAAGGTCAGCAGCCTGCTCAAGGCTACTCCTGCCCCACTGTGCTGGACCCAAGCAAATAGAAACCCTCTGTCTGAGGCAGAGACTCACCAGCCTGGGTGCTCTGTGAGTGTGGATGGTGCCAGGAAAAGGTGGAAAAAGGCTATACATTCTGCATGGATTGTAAAACCTGCTATGTCCATTGGTTTTACAAATAAAGGGGAGATGGCTTTGGGAAGCTCGTCTTTCCCAATGAGAGCGAAGCTTGGTTGGTTTGGTGGGAGGGGGTACTCATTTCCTAATCAGTGACTCAGACCCCTCAATCATGTGACCCACTGATCTCTTCCAAGTGCAGTATTTTATAATTGAATCCAAGAGAAGTAAAATGACTGCATAATTAATGGGTGATTGAAGAACAAGTTTGACTCCTAAGTCTCTGGTTACTGGTATATTTATTTCTTCATCACACCAGGGTGTTTTCTACCGGATCATAGTGTTTTTACAATAGTCATGTATAATAAGTCAAATTTTAACCCTGTGTACACACACGTCCTATGTATATATGTAAAGGCAATACACATCATTAATATTTTCCAACTGTGGCTAGTCTAGGACTTCCTTATTGCACATATGTGCTTGCAATTACAGCATATTATGAGGCCAAGCTAAACATCTGTTTGTTATAACATTATATCATGAATAATGTTTGCTATAAGGACATTTATCACTATTTTTATGAAATTAAAAGATCCCATTGAGAACATGATGAAATTTCAAGGCTGAGCAACTTCCATGCTGGAAATGATCTTAAACTATAAAAACGCTTTAAAATAATTGAATCTTCCAACTTAAGGGCAAAGTTCCAATGGTCACTGTGAATTTTTAGCTCTGTGGAGGATTCTGCTACTTTTCATAGAGTTTGGAATAGATATGCACAGCAGGCCACAATCAACTGCTCCCTGTACACCAGCCAGCCTTGCCTGTTGTCCTTGCAAGCTATTGCCTATGGCCACATGTTCCTTGGGAGCCCCCAACCCCAGCCCAGGTAGAGGACACATTAGCCACTTTGCTCCTTTCTTCACCACTTGTTTCACTAATTGACAGCTCTTGCCTTGTATCTTAATCTCCTGCTTATGGCCGTACCAGAGAAGAGATATGTTTGTCACTGTCTCTCTGAAGCAGCATTGAAAGTTGCAGTAAGTGTGGCATGGTGGTACATGCCTGTAATCCCAGCACTGGAGAGCCAGAGGTAGAAAGACCCAAGTTCAAGGCCAGCCTGGGCTATACAGGGAAACCCTGTCTCAAAAGTCAGAATAAACCATGAATGAAGAAATGAATGGCTCAGTAACCCATTGCTGTTAATTTTATTGACTCATCCTATTTGAGTTTTCTTTGACACTAATTTTATTTATGACTTTGGTGGCCTTAAACCACCATTAGTGCATAAATGTCCGTACAGCAAAATCACTGTACAATGATTCTTATTAAATGCATGTGTAACCTTATCTTCTTGGGTTGTTTGTTTTGGGTTTTGATTTTTTTTTGTTTTATTTGTTTGTTATTTGTTTTTACAAGGTAGGGTCTTGCTCTAGCCCAGGCTGACCTAGAATTCATTTTGTAGTCTCAGGCTGGCCTTGAACTCACAGTGATCCTCTACTTGTGCCTTCTGGATGCTGGGATTAAAGCCATGCACCACTATGCCCAGCTGGTTTTTATTGAAAAAAATTTATTTATTTGCAAGGGGAGAGAGAGAGAAAATGGTACACCAGGGCCTCTTGCCATTACAAACAACTCCAGACACATTCACCACTTTGTGCATCTGGCTTTGCATAGGTACTGGAGAACTGAACCCGGGCTTTTAGGTTTTGCAAGGAAGTGTCTTAACCACTGAGCAATCTCTCCAGACCCTGGTTTTGATTTTTTGTTGTTGTTGTTTATTTGTTTTTTTTTGTTTTTGTTTTTGTTTTTGTTTTGAGGTAGGGTCTTACTCTAGCCCAGGCTGACCTGGAATCCACTATGTACTCTAAGGCTTGAATTTTTAATTGAGAAGTTTAATACATGAACATACTGTAATTTGATCATACTTCCCTTGCATTACCCTCTTTTGTCTCCCTCCCCACACTCAATCTACTGAACCCCTCCTCTTTCCACGTAGTCCTCCTTCTGTTTTGATGTCTCATTCTTTTTGTCCTCCTCTATGTCAAAATGTCAGTGAGCTCAATTTTGTGTTGGTCTCTTGGAGGTGTTGACATCTACTATGAGGTCATACATAAAAGCATAAAAACCAGTTAGTTCATGTTTGGAGGATAGTGCCCCAAAATACTCCTCCCCACCCTGTGGCTCTTGCCTCCTTTTTCACAGTGTTCCCTGAGCCTCAGGAGACCTGAGGAAGATGTCTCATTTAGCGCTGCGCTCTCTACAGTATCTGTTACCATCTCTAAAGAGAAGCTTTTCTCACCAGTGGTGAGAGCAGCACTAATGTTCTTTATATCACCTCCTGCAATATTCTCCGAGCCCTGGTGAGTAACAGTATTCATTACCATCTGAAAAGAGAAACTTCTCTGACCAAAACTGAGAATAGCCCTAGTCTATGCACATAACCATTTAGAGGGCAATTTGATGAGCACAGTTGTATCTCTTTAGCCAAAGAACAGTGGTAGCTTCCCCTCTGTGGCCTATGATCTTCCAAGCCATGGACTTTTGATTTGGTTATCAGTACCAGGAATGAATCCTCCCACCACCACTGGCCATACAGTAGGCCTCAAAACCAATTAAAGAGTAATTGGTTACTCCATCACTGACACGTCACTATTATACCAGTGAGCACATCTTTCCTTGCTGGCCAGTTGTGTAGGTTGGAGGATCTACTGCCGCTTCAGACTGCTGATGGCTTTTCTCCCCCAACAGGCCGCACAGCACTTTCTAGCACTCTGACAGCTTGTCATCAGGCTTCTACCTCAATCCCAGCTGGAGTTTTCAGTGTCCTGCAACGGAAGCATGCGGTGTCTTCAGCAATAAAGTCTTACCATCCAGTTCTAGTAGGCAGCCAACACCATTGGCAATAGACTATTTTGGTTTTTTTTTTTGAAAGGGGTGAGTTAGGCTCATAGGTTGCCCTGACCAAGAACTCACTGGGGGTGGTGTCCAATTCTGGGTACTTGGATTTTCCTGCAACATCCTGTGGCTTCTTGGCAGGTATTCTCCACCCCAGCAAGGTAGTCTGCCCCACATCTTTTTCTTTTTTCTTTGACACTTCATTGACACCCTCTGTACATATAGCCAATATACTATGTTATGATCCCCTTCCACCACCCTGCTTTCTCCCCTTCCTGAGTGCCCCCCCCCCCCACTGAATCTAACTATTCTCTCTTTTATTTTTATATCATCATTTCCCCCTCCTATTATGCAGGCCTTGTGTAGGAAGCATCAGCCACCTAAAATCTATTATCAAATTTATACATTTTAGGGGCTAGGGAGTGGCTCAGCTGTTAAAGGCACTTGGTTGCAAAGCCTACCAACCTGTGTTCAATTCCCCAGCCATGCATATAAAGCTAAATGGGCATGTGTTTGCAGTAGCAAGAGACTTTAGTGTACACACACACACACACGTACAAATAAATTGCAAATTATACATTTTAATTAGTTAACAAAGAAGTAGGTTTCCATATGTTTGTTCATAACATCTTTAGGGTTTTTGTATCCTTCCCTCTACCCACGTCCTTCCTCACTCCCTTTCCCTTGCTCCCCCTTAGACCTTCCCACCCCATTTCCTTCTACTTATCTGTCTACTATGCCCTCCTCCCTACCCTCATCCCATGTTTCCTTCTTCCTGGCCTTTTTCTAGTTTGTTGGCCTGTACTACTTTTTGTTTTGGTTTTTCAAGGTAGGGTCTCACTCTAGCTCAGGCTGACCTGGAATTCATCATATAGTCTCAGGGTGGCCTCGAACTCATGGCCATCCTCCTACCTCTGCCTCCCAAATGCTGGGATTAAAGGCGTGCACCACCACACTTGGCTACTATTGACTATTATCCAACTTACATACAGATATAAAAATTCAAAGCTAGGGTCCACATATAAGAGAGAATATACAGCGGTTTTCTTTTTGAGTTTGAGTTACCTCACTTAGTCTATTTTCCAGATCTATTCATTTAGTAGTGAATTTTATAACTTCATTTTTCTTTACAGTTTAGTAAAACTCCGCTGTGTATATATGTACCACATTTTCATTATCCACTCATCAGTTAATGGGCATCTGATAACATTTCCTAGCTATTGTTTATAGAGTAGCAGCAAACATGACTGAACAAGAATCACTGTAGTAAAGAGTAGTCCTTAGGGTGAATGTCCAAGAGTGGTACCATTGGGTCATATGGTAAATCTATTTTTAGGTTTTTGAGAAACCATACTCATTTCTATCCTAGTTATATCAGTTTACCAGTAGTGAATAAGGGTTCACCTTTCCCCACACTCTTGCCAGCATTTATTTTTTAAAATGTATTTTTACTTATTTATTTTCAAAGAGCAAAAGAGAATGAACATGAGAATAGGCACATCAGGGCCTCCAGCCACTGCATATGAGCTCTTACTTTCCTCAACTGCTTATAACCTCAGCTTCTTGTTCCCATGTGATCCTGTTTCTGCTCTTATTGCCTATACTTTGACCCTTGAGCCAGTCATCCATTTATAGTCTTAGTCATGTTGAAACCTCAGAATCCTAGATAACAAGAAAGGGTACTGAAACCCCTTTTCAGTGATCACATCAGACCTCCATTAACTGGCAGTAAGTCAAACTTTTACACCCTGAAAGCTACCCATGAAATTGTCAGCTGTAGTTGAATATGCTGGCTCATGTGGCATTATATAAAATATCGGTAATAATAACTGCATGTGTTATACGTGCTACATGTTACTAAATGCTCTACATTCTTCTCTGTTTCTCATAAACAACCCTGTGACAAGAGGCTGGAAATTTTCTAAAATGATGTGAAAACCATTGTCAGATTAAAATACTAAAGCCTGAAAAATTAGAGGAAGCTGTCCAAGGGAACCATGAATAGAACTGAAACTACGAGACTGGTGTTTGTTCAAGACACAAAATCTAGATTAACAAGAGATCAACACACATTATATATGTAATTACTTTTTTAGCAATAGAGATTAAAGATCATTATCTAATGAAAATTTGAATATATGGATTAGTAAACACTAATAACAGTGTTATGTTGAACTGAATAAAAAGTTACATTTCAGTGAATTAAGGTCAAAGGAAATGGTGTTAACCATGATCAGTGGAGCACAAATTTTCAAAAGTGGCTGCTTTGGATTTATAGTTAACTAAGGTTAAAGTTAAAATAATTAATTTATATTTTTCAAAATTGTACTTCTTGTCATAGTCATTTGATCTTCCATGAAGAATAATGAAAGTAATCTTGAAATAGTGTTTTTTTTTTACTTTAAAAGATAATTTTAGGTTTGTAATATAGAATTTATGTGTATCCTAATGATATTCATAATCACAGTACAATGATCTTAACCAAGAAGTTCGCATTATGACAATTTTTAAATTTCACAATGTAGTTAGTAGAAGAGCTAAAGTAACCAATACTGAGGTATTTTTATCAGTAATTATAGTACAAGGTTTTATAGAAACTAAATAAATAATTTTAAAAATAATAAAGCTGATTCATAACTTCCACAATTGTTTGTGTCAGTGTGCTCTTTGGTATGGATAACATCCATGACTCCTAAAAGGACTAGGTGAATTCTCAGCTAATGACAGTAGTCAGGCTGTTTGTAAAGAACATGCTTAATATGTTCCAGATTCTCCTCATCCATTTTAGTGAGATGGGCGTGAGTTTTCTCTAGAGGTGGGGCACTAAGTGGTTTTCACGGTCACTAAGCCTCCTACAAGACTACACCTCTTAAGTACATTTCTGGTCGTTCATCCGTGGGTTGGGAAATCAGGTTGATTAGCATCATAGTACAGAATATAACAGGAGGATTATGTCACTCACTAGTGACAAATGCTACTACAAATACACGAACAAGGTTTACAAATGGCAAGAGAGAGCTCGAGATTACTTGATATGCTGTGGTTGAAGAACAATACTTGAATAGGATCTTATGCATGAAAATGCATAGGGTGATATTTCCCTAGTTTTAATGTAGTTGTTCTCAAGATGCAGGTGCTCCAGACTTGAGTCCTTGTCCTCTTCAACATTGCAAATTTGTTCTGCAAGAACATTCCTAAAGGAAAATAGACATGCAAGTCAGAAATAGTCCAAACTGCTGGGCATGGTGACACACACCTTTAATCCCAGCACTGGGGAGGCAGAGGTAGGAGGATAGCTGTGAGTTCAAGGCCACCCTGAGACTACCTAGTGAATTCCAGGTCAGCCTGGGCTAGAGTGAGACCCTACCTCGAAAAAAAAAAAAAAAAAGGTCCAAACTGTCCTTTGGGATTTAGTAGTTAAATTTTTTTTAAAAATATTTTTCCTCTTAAAATGAGGCTGAGCCTGCCATGGTGGCTCATGCCTGTAATGCTAGTACTCAGGGGCCTGAGGCAGAAGCCTACTGTGAATCCAAAGACAGCCTAGCCTGGGCTTCAGAGTGAGGCTCTTGTTTCAAAAAATAAAAAACAAAAGGAAGGAAGGAAGGGGGAAGGGAAGGAGAGGATAGGAAAGTAGATTATGAGAGAAATGTGGGGCAGCTTGAAAAAACCCAGTGTTTGAATGGTGGGCACACAAAAGGGAGAAGAACTTCAGGCCAATGGCATAGAAAATATTTTAAATAAGATTAGTGAAGAAAATTTCCCAAATTTATGGAGAAAGAGGGCCATCCAAGTCCAAGAGGCATACCAAACACCAAATAGGACCAGAAAAGAAATCCCCCACATTATATTATAGTCAAAACACTAAATACACAGCATAATTGTCAGCTATAGTTAAATATGATGACTCATCTGAGCTTTATATAAAATATTGGTAGCAGGGCTGGGTAGATGGCTGGGCAGTTAAGGGAACTTGCTTGCCAAGCCTGTCAGCTAGGGTTCTGTTCCCCAGTACCCACATAAATCCAGATGCACGAAGTGGAGCCTGTGGCTGGAGTTTGTTTGCAGCTGCAAGAAACCCTGGCATACCCATTCGCATTCATTCTCTCTCTTTCCCCCTTCCTTCTTTCTTTTTCTCTGCCTTGCCTCTCCTTTCTTTCTCCTTGCAAATAAATAAAAATATCTTTTTAAAATATAGGTAATAGAAAGTGCACTAATCCTATATGCTATATGTTCCTAAATACTTCATATTCTTCTCTGGTTTTCATAACAATTTGGTGGAGACAAGTTGCAGAGTTTTTTAAAAAAAATAGTTTTGCTCTTAAAATGAAATTGGTCACCTGGCATGGTGACTCATGCCTGTAATCCTTGTTCTCAGGAACCTGAAGCAGGAGAATTGCTATGAATTCAGAGACAGTCTAGCCTGCATTACATAGTGAGACTCTGTTTCAAAAAAATAAACACAGAGCCAAGCGTGGTGGTGCACGCCTTTAATCCCAGCACCTAGGAGCAGAGATAGGTGGATCTCCATGAGTTCGAGGCCAGCCTGAGATTACATAGTGAATTATAGGTCAGCCTGGGCTAGAGTGAGATCCTACATTGAAAAACCAAATAAATAAATAAACACAAAAGGAAAGAGAGAGAAAGGGAAGAGAAGGGAGATCGATCAGTGAGAAATGAAGCTATAAATGTGGTCAGGATTCTTCCGAATTGTGAATTGCAAACCAGAAGCACTGTGCTACAATTTAGATATGGTTTGTCACTCAAGCATTCATGTGCTGGAGGCTTGGGGGGTGGGGGCCTTTAAGAGGCTGAGCCTCGTGGAAGGTACTGAAGTCCCTGGATACCTTATCAATGGAAGGGAGTAATGCAGGTCTTTTGACATGAGTGGATTGTTCGGAGAAGATGAATGCTGGCCCTTTCCCAGGTCTGGCTTTCTGCCTTGTGGTGTGATCTCTCACACGTGCTCCCACCATTGTGATGTTATCTGCCACGAGACCCTCACCCTAGCCAACACACAGGCTCCAGCTGGAAGATCCACAGTTGGCTGAAGATGAGATGGTTTTAGAAAGATGAGTGCAGTGGATCAGAACATACTGAGTATATGAAAACATACGTGCATGTTGATTCCCAAAGAAAGAGAAAGCCCCAAAATAAAGCAAACGTAGGTCCCAGCTTCTCATTGTGACAGGCAATGTGTGTGTGTGTGTGTGTACACCTACATGTACATACATACAGGAGATTGAACCTAGGGTCTTGCACATGCATTTCAAGCACTCTACTACTAAGCTGCATCCCCAGTGTTAACCCAGGCTGGCTTCCTCTTTCCTCAGTTTCCCAAATACTGGGATGACAACTGTCCTGACTGGCAGTTAGAAGAACTTGAGTGTTCCTCCTGCCTTTCATAGTAACAAGGTAACCCTAAAACTCTCCTACCTGTCTCTGGCTTGTTGCTCAGGCTTTTTTTTTTTTTTTTAAGTGAGAGACAGGGAGAGGATAAGGGACTTTACCCTCATAATCCTCAGAGACAGAAAAGAGCTTGGATTCCTGTCTCCCTCATTACCAGTGGTAGAGACCATGCTCACAAAGTGCCTCTTTTTTTTCTTTTCTTTTTTTGTACCTCAGGATAGCTTCAGATTGCTATATAGCCAAGACTGACGTTGAATTTCTGATCCTCTTGCCTCCACCTCTCAAGTGCTAAGATTGCAGGCATATGCCACTACACCAGGTTCCAAACTATCTCAGGCTAATCTCTAAGTCACTCATGCTGTCTAGATGAGTTTGACACATGAGTCTAAACACATGGAAAGATGTATCCCTCAAAGTGAAAGAGCCGAGTCTCAATAAATTTATTTGGAATTTGGTCTTCATAAAAATCTAGACTCAAGCAATTTTAATTTCAGCATATATTTAGATCCATGCTCTGAAGATCAGTTTCTTTATGTGTGTGGGAATAGTGGCATGGTGTTTTTGTTGCTTTGAAGCCTTATTTGAACCTCTCTCCAACATTTTATATATTGTATATCGTATAATAATATTTTACTTAATAATAGTATGGAAATTTGCAAGCATGTGCAAAAGTAAAAACTGGGGCTGAAGAGATGGCTTAGTGGTTAAGGTGCTTGCCTGCAAAGCCAAAGGACACAGGTTCGATTCCCCCGGACCCATGTAAGCCAGATGCACAAGGTGGTGCATGTGTCTGGAGTGAGTTTGCAGTGGACCCTGGTGTGGTGGTGCACATCTTTAATCCCAGCACTTGAGAAGCTGAGATAGGATCATGGTGAGTTTGAGGCCAGCCTGAGACTACGTAGTGAATTTCAGATCATCCTGGGCTCTTAGAACAAGACCGTACCTCAAAAATAAATAAATAAATAAAACCAAAATTTACCGAATCTTATTGTTGTTTAGCCTCAGAAAATGTAGTGCTTTCATTTCTTGTATCCCAGGTGGTATGGATTTTAAGTCATTGTGATCTAGAAATAACTCTCTCAGAGAATGATATGCCCCGTAGAATGAGACTCGGTCCACGCCATCATCAGCCAGTCTGTTAAATGACAGGTACAAGTACTCCAGGCCTGGCTCCATATGGCCAAACACATAGCCAGGGATCCGTTCAATCTGGTTCCCCATGAGTACGAGGTGCAGCAGAGACTTGGGGAGGTATGAGGGAACGTGGTAGAGCTTGTTATAGGAGAGGTCAATCGAGTCGAGGTTTCTGCAGCAAAGACAGAGTGAACAGGGTGAGGGACCTCAGGAGAAGGGACTGGCCACCCTGCATTTTGACACTGGTCGGTCTTTCCACAAGGATCAGTTGGCAGTGATGATGATAAACAGTTTGATGTGTGCCGCCTGGGGTCTGGCTGGCTCGGGTTCTCACCCGCATCAGCACCGGCCCTCGGCTGTGGGTATGCATCTGAATCCAGGAGGGAAATCTCACTTCCTGGAGGAAATAGGGAAGCCCAAAGATGTCCCTGAAATGCTTCGAAGCTCACACTGTTGAATCAAATGAAACCCAGGAGTCCCTGGCTCTAACAAAGAAATTTCTTGATTTAGAGGTTGTTTTGTTTTTCTTATTTTGTATTTCCCTTGCATTTTTTCTTGTCACGTTTGATTTGGTAATCTGGCACACCTGGGACATGGAGCGAGACAGAATCTACAAGTATTTAATGGGCCAGAAAGGCCGGGGAATGTGGTGAGCTCCCTGCTTTGACTCAGGAGCTGCCTGAGTCTACTGGAGCTTCTGCCCGGCCCTTTGCACCCAATAGACTGTTCTGCTTGCAAGGGGCTCTGTTTTGGCCCCTAAGGCTTCTCTTCATTTCTCCTTTTTGATCTTCTGGACAATCCCCATCCCGGGCTGGTCTTCTCGGGAGCGTGGCCCCTATGACACACAACCCACCGTCTGTTGGACATGTTGCCAGAGCTTGCCTCAACTCCTTGCTCAGCTAAGGACTGCAGTTGAAGCTGATAATTCTGTCTAGGAAGATGAATTCTACTTTCCGCCTCAATTGTCAGCCAAGCCTTCTTTATTCTGTAAGACTTGAGATATAATTTAGACCAAAAAAAAAAAAAAAAAAAAAAAAAAAAAGGTAGTATGAAGTAGAAAGGCTTCTGCAGCCCGGTGTTTCCTCTTAATGATGAAGCAAAAGGATGCACACTGCTCCCCTGTGTGCAGAAGACAAAATGAGGGAGGCAGAGCTAAGGTGGCATTTGACTGTTGTGGTCACACTTCAGTTCTCTCTAGCTTAGCATGTGGCAGGGTGTCCATAGGCAGTAATGATCCTAATGTAATTTCATAATATATAATTTGGGTACTCAATAAACTAGGCAGGTTTGGGGTAAAGAGTGATGGCTCAGTAAGAAAGGATGCCAAGAAAGTTCAGTGGTGGCAGAGACTTACTCTTGATTTATCCAGGCTAGTGGAGCAATCCTACTTTCTTCTATTTTATTGTAACGGAGCACAATCATGTTGATCTTTCTGGTGTGATTGAAACAAATTTCATTTATTTCTTCAATTTGGTTATTTTCTAGGTATAATTCCTATAATTAAGAGAACATGTCATCATTTTTTTTCCATTTGTGTCCAGTGATACTCATTTTCACAGAGACTAAAAAATCTAATATAGACTGTTTTCATTAGTACTACCTAAAGTCTTTTACTGCTTTTTTTCTTTTTACTTTTAAGATGTTAAATTTTGTAACAAAATAAAAACACGATCCATCCTGTTTATAGAATTAAATGTACTTAACTTTTTAGCCATAATTTCTTACATGATTTAGTGTGCCATATAATTGTATCAATTCTCTCATTTAGCTTCAAAAATCAAGTAAGTAGAAATTATTATTGCCAGCCAGGCATGGTGGTGTATGCATTTAATCCCAGCACTCAGAAGGCAGAGATAGGAGGACCACTGTGATTTCTAGCAGAATGCTCCTGCAGTGTGGTAGGAACAATTTCAGATACGGAAACCTGGTTTCCAAACATTAGTACATTGGTACATAGAACATTGTCCAGAGAGCAGCCCCCTGCAGCAAGGAGACAGCACTCCTGGAAACCATTAAGGCACTCTAAAAGGGATGAATCCAGATTGGGGCATTGGGCCTGGAAATTGCCACAGGACAGTGGTTGTAGGAACTGATCAATGTGTAAGTATAATGCCTCTATCTACATTGCTAGTGTGAGGGTAGAGTCTGATTTTACCTGGAACAAGTAGAATTAACAGAGTTTGAGCTTAGTTTCAGTTGAATTTCATGGGATCATTTAAACTATCTTGGGAGTCAGGTTACCTTTGGGAAATGATGGTTTCTGTTAAATCCTCACTTCCTCTCCCTTACCAAGAGCATTCAGCAGTACCATTGTTCATCTAATCAGGAGCATCTAATGCTCAGATGTTAGCAAATTCTCTATGTAGTACCATAGTCTACTCTTTGGTATACATTATAATAGTCTTTTAAGATGTTTATTTTATTATAGTATGTTGTCATTGTATATAATACATCTCAAACATTAGGGGAAGCTAGATGTGATGGAGTATGCCTACCATCCCAGCACTCATAGGTTGAGGCAGGAGGATTCTAAGTTCTAGACAAGCCTGGGCTACCGAATATGATCCTATCTCTGAAAACAAACCAAAGGTATCAATACCTCAATAGAAGCAGGAAGGCCCTGTGGTATAATTCTGAATTTATTTTTTCCCAGACGCAGGTACGATAGGTTCTTCAAGGATTTGAATGCTAAAGGATTGACATTGATTTCACTGAGATTATTTCCTTCCAATTCTAAGGTGACCAAGTGATGTAAGCCTATAAAAATAAAATTATCAAAATGTTAAAATAGTTGAAAACATGCCTAGCATGTTTGGGTTTGAGTCCCAAAACCACAAAGAGAGAGAGAGAGAGAGAGAGAGAGAGAGAGAGAGAGAGAAGAATTAGAAGGAGGGAAGAGGAGGAACCATGTGAAAAGTTGAATGTATTTAAAGATTCATGGTTTCTTTGCCTTTGTGTCCCCATAGGTCCTTTTCCTGAACACTTATACATCCCAGGTGCATAATAATAAATTCAACCAGGACAAAAAAATCCGTTTTGGAGAAATCTTTCAAGTGTTGAATGGTATAGATATGTATAAGGAACAGAAGCAAGAGGGGAGAGAGAGGAGAATGAAGACAAGAGGAGTGACCATTAGAGGCCAGGCTGTCCAAGCAGGGATTGGGAATTCAGGGAGGAAAGGAGTTAGAGTATTGTGGAAGGTCACTGGAAACATTCACAAAGAACAAGAGGATGAAATGGCAACATAAGTGAGGTGTTGGTAAGTGGCTTCTCTCTCCAGAACACAGACAGGAGCAATCTTCCCCCGGCAAACCCTCGGTCTCTGAACAAGTCAGTGAGGAATAAAGCAGAGCCGCGAACTCCCGTTGTAGTCAATCATCCACTGCCACAGAATGCGGCCAAGTGGAAGGATTTTTAAAAGAAAATAAAAAAATCTCCACACATTCAGATTGAGCCGCCAAGGCAGGCCTTTATATAAATAAAGATTTTGTACAGTTCCTACTGGCCTCGGTTGTAGTATCATGCAGATCAATTGGAAACTTCATTTTGGTGTGTTGGTGTAAAAAAATACTCTACAGTGTCATACCCAGGGGGCTTTGAGTCAGAGAATCAGGGCGTGGTGAAGATTCCCAGAATAAAGATGTTTTCTTGTTCAACGCCTGTCGTGGGCATTGCAAGAAGTGCCCTGAGCAAGGCAGTTTGACTCTGTGCAGCAGTAAAGACAGTCACATCAGGAGTAGAGGTGATAAATCCTGAACGATTATAAGAAAAGATACAGAACTGAATGGGATGGAAGTGGTAGGTTCTTAAGGATACAAATATTTACATAGAAATGGTAGGAACAAGCCAGGCATGGTGGCGCACACCTTTAATCCCAGCACTTGGGAGGCAGAGGTGGGAGGATTGCTATGAGTTCAAGGCCACCCTGAGACTACATAGTGAATTCCAGATCAGCCTGGGCTAGCAAGACCCTACCTCAGGTCAGGGTTAAAAAAAAAAAAAAAAAGGAAGGAAGGAAGGAAGGAAGGAAGGAAGGAAGGAAAGAAAGGAGAAAGAAAGAGTAACAACTGGCTGGAGAGGTTTTTTAGCAGTTGAGGTGCTTGCCTGTGAAGCCTAAGGACCCAGGTTTGATTCTCCAGGACCCACATAAGCCAGATGTACAAAGTGACACGTGTCTGGAGATTGTTTGCAGTGGCTGGAGGCCCTGGCATGCCCATTCATATTTTATCTCTCTCTCTCAAATAAATGAATAAATAAAAAAATTGTAAATAAAGAAAAGACATGGTAGGAACTACCAAGCAGAAATAGCCAGATGAGCACATGTAAGTAAAGGTCCATGAATGTGTACCTATTATGGGCCACATGCAGTGGAATTAATATTGCTCAGTGAGAAGTACCCTGGGGAGGGCCACTGTGCCCTGGATGCAGGTTTGGCTTTCACTCTATAGGCACTGAAGGTCAGGGCTCAGAGTGCTGTGCCAGAAGCCACCTAGAAAAGATTATCTGATGGTGGTGTTTAGAAGCAGTCAAAGGTTGGGTGACTGAAAGAAGACAGGCTATGTAGAAACTGGAATAAGTACTATAATTTCCTCATATTATCTTATTTCCAAAATTAAGGATGACTGAATGAAGACTGGGCAGTTACCTAGTACATGGATACTAGATGTGTAGAAATGTAGAAATTATCTGCAGAAAAGTAGGGAATTGAAGTAGACCAGTGGTCATTGCATGGAATCCTGAGAGAGAGGAGCGCATGTTTGTGATGCAGAGTGTCCCTTTGCTCTTATTCTCCACTGTGTATGTAGGAAGTAAGGGGAGGTAGAGAAAGTTTCTGTTGGGTCAGGGTCAGTATTAAAAGATGTATTCATGAGCCAGAAATAAGTGAAGACTTGCTGGGGGTGACGTGCCGCGGCCATGGTGGATGTGGTGACGCATCAGTGTTTGTGGTGGTCCAGAGTGGACACAGTGATTGTGGTTTGGTTGTTCTGGTCACTAGTCATGACAAGAATGTTTCTGAGGCACATCCAGTTTCCCACTGACCTTCCCTCTACCTCTCACTGTTCCTCAGTGGCAGACCTTCCCTTTATCCTCAGCACACACTCACACCTCACATGTCCTGTGTGTCTTCATGCACTCAGCTATCCTTAACCTGTGTCACACCTGACTCCCAGGCCTGCCTGCCTGCAGTTCCCATAGCACCTGGAATTATCTCAACACTTGGTGTCCTTCACATGGTATTTTTTTCTCCTTCATCCCTACTCTGCAACTGTGATGTAAAAGGTCATTAGTGAGGAGTTAATAGAGAGACTGGAGAGCAGTGGCTACTGATGGCTAAACTGGGGGCTTCACACAGGAAGGCTATGTCACAGTACTGGGTGGAGTCATACTCATGCCCACCTCCCATCCACAGCAGCAGTTAGTACCCAAAAGCTCAGCACCGCAGTAAGGCCATGAACCCAGCCCACCCTGGAAGTACAGGGAGAAATCAGCAGAGTGCCTCTTTTAGGACCACGTGCATGAGGGTGACACCTTCCTGGGCTTGGAGTGCAGGGATAGGAGGACAGATGTGTCCTGGACACATACCAGCTCGCTGGAAATGCAGCAGTATTTGTGTGTGAGAGAGAGAAAGTGTACTGAGACGCAGCTTCAAGAGCATACGAGAAAACCTTCAAAGTAAATTGATAGCCAGACATGGTGGCTCAAGCCTGTAATCCCAGCAGCTGGGAGGTTGAGGCAGGGGAACTGAAAGTTCCAGGCCATCCTGGATTAAGTAGTAAGACGCTGCTTTAAAAAAAAAAAAAAAAAGATGATCACCGGCTGTATAAACCATCGTTTTAATAGCAGAGCTAAAAATGTTCATAGTTCGTAGTGCTTATTGGTACACCTTTTCTAAATTTTGTGTTCCTTCCAGTTGAACAGAGCAGTTAGCAATTAAATTTTCCAATGTCTTTTCCATATGACAAGGCCCATCAATATTTTTGCTTATTAATGATTTTCTTGTGCACCCTGAAATCCATTTGGAAATTGAGTATTTCCATAACTGTGTAATTCTCACATTTGGAGGTTTCATAACTACTGTTCTTTTCTCATCACCAGAAGTGTTCCTATAAAGTTTTGGGGGAGCTAATAGAAATAATTGCTATATTTCTCTAAATAGTCCTTTTGTTACCATCTACGTAATAATTATGTTTCAATTCAAGTTAGCAGAGAGAATTGAACACTATACCTCAAGAGCAACCCTAGTTGACTAGGAAGATGAAAAATAAGGCAGTTTTGTCTTTAAGGAAGCTCACAATCTCATCTGAGGTGTCAGCTAGCATCTGTGAAAAGTGAAATGTGGTAGGGCCTCTTTAGTACACAGTATGACGACTTCAGCTACTTAGTACAGTGTAGAAACAAGAGCAAGAGAAACACGTTCCACTAAGGTTTAAATGTAGCTCACTGAACCTAGCCATCACAAAGCCAGGCTGTGGTGAACATGAGATGTGAGAGTAGCAGGCCCCTGGCCCACACCCTCTCGGGAATAGAACTGCCAAGGCTCTTACCCCAAGGTTCGCTGCCACCACTGTGCACCATCCCCTCCACCTCAGCTGATTCCTACTAAGTTACACGTAATTTCCTTATGCTTGGACTGAGGTTCTAACACATGGAGAGTTAAGTAGCATGTATATGAACCCTGCACAAGGCATAGGAGGTGTGAGGAAAGAGATCTGATCACCAGGCCACCAAAAACCAACAGAAAAAAAAATACCAATACAGAGCACATGTCACTCTGTGAGTTAGTGCAGCTCTTCAGACATGGTTGAGTAAGAGTTATTGTGCTGAATGGTGAGCATATGGAATCATTAAAGTTTTATTTATGTGTAGATAACAGGCAGTTTAAGGGCAGTAGGCTGCTTGCGTCACTTAAGCTTTGCCAGTAAATAATTTTTACCAACTTAAATAGCAAATTGACCTGAATTTTTCTAGGTATGCATTTAGTCATGCTATAAATCAATTTCCACAGAATAATAGAAGAAAGGTGATAAGGAAATATGTTATTAAAAACTAATATTAGGGCCAGGTGTGCCTATAATCCCAGCACTCAAGAGGCAAAGGTGGGAGGATTGCTGTGAGTTCAAGGTCACCCTGAGACTATATAGTGAATTCCATGTCAGCTTGGCCTAGAGTGAGACCCTACCTCAAAAAACAACAACAAAAAATAAAGGAAGGAAGGAAGGAAGAAAGAAAGAAAGAGCAAGAGAGAAAGGAAGAAAGAGCTAGAGACATGGCTCAGATTTGTTAAAGGTGCTTGCTTAAAAGGCCTGACCAGGGGGTGAGGGGCGAAGGGCTGGGGAAATGGCTTAGTGATTAAGGCATTAGCCTGCGAAGCCTAAGGACCCCAGGTCGATTCCCCAGGACCCACATAAGCCAGGTGCACAAGGGGGTACATGCATCTGGAGTTCATTTGCGATGGCTGAAGGCCCTGGCACGCCCATTCTCTTTCTCTCCACCTCTTCCTCTCTCTTTCTCTCAAATAAATAAATAATTAATTGAAAAATAAAAAAAGCCTGACAGCTCAGTTTTGATTCTGTAGTACTTTTATAACGCCAGATACACAAAATGGTGCGTGAATCTGGAGTTCATTTATAATGGTGGAAAGCTCTAGTGTAGCCATCTTCTTCCGCTCTTCTTTCTCTCTCTCTCTATCTAATAAATAAATATTTTTATATTTCATTTTTATTTATTTGAGAGAGAGAAAGAGGCAGGGAGAGAATGGGCATGCCAGGGCCTCTAGCCACTGCAAACTCCAGATGTTTGTGCCACCTTGTGCATCTGACTTACATGGGTCCTTTGGTTTTGCAGGCAAGCACCTGAACCACTAAGATGTCTCTCCAGCCCATAAATAATTTTTTTTAATGTTAAATACCTGCTGTGCATGGTGGCGTACACTTTTAATCCCAGCACTTGGGAGGCAGAGGTAGGAGGATCACCATGAGTTCAAGGCCACCTTGAGACTACATAGTGAATTCCAGGTCAGCCTGGGCCAGAGTGAAACCCTACCTCAAAAAAAAAAAAAAAAAAAAAGAATGTTAAATACCTGATAAACTTTCTTCATCGATAGCCTGAAGATTGTTTTCATTGATTTTAAGTTCTTCTAATGTAGATGGTAATTCTGAAGGAATCTGTACCAGACTATTTCCATCCATATTCAGACGCATTAACTTCTTCAGGAACTTAAAGAACAAATCTCAAAATACCATTTTATCTGTTCACAGCTATATCACCATATATCTCATACATACAATAGCATAGTTTATGATGTTGAGATCTTTGCCTTCATTGAAATAAGCAAGAAATTGCATTAAATCATTCAGTAATTCACATCTGACATGGATATTAGCAATATAGACCATGACTTTAATATTGTAACTTTTGTAAAGTTTACTTTCCTATTTACACTAATATTTAAGCTAGAAAAATGATTATAAAATAACAGCATTTACTGTGGAAAAGGTTCAAAACAAAATGCTATAAATATCATATGCTCTTCCTATACAGCACTGAAACCGCTGACTGTGGGAAAGTACATTTCCACGTTTGAAGTTGTGTGCTCGTTGTCCAAACTTAAGCCTGTAGCACCAAAAGTGGAGAACCGAAGTCAAGTGGGTTTAACTGAAGCCACATGCAAAGATTAATTTCCCCAAAAATCGCATTCAGATTTCAACAGAGAACCCCCAAACAAATATACATATATATATATAATATTATGCTATGACATTTTTTCTGCCAATAAAAATTATAGGAAATATGTAACCCTCTGATGCCAAATGATGTCATTTAGAAGGCTGGATAGCGTGCGGCAGACACCTCTCATATGCCTGCCCAAACTCCAAAAGACCAGGAATGAAGACTACAAGAGGCCAGTGATTTCTCTAAGGGAGGATGTAGGGCCTAGAAGACTGTTCAAAGGAACCAAAGTTGAACCTACTAAGATGTAATGTGTTTTACTTATGGCTGTTAAAGCACATCATTTACATATTTTTATTTACACACATAAGCCTTTCTTCTATTTTTGTTTCCCTAAATTCCTTAACCTTTGAGTCTTTTCTTTCTAAAAGAAAATCAGAAACTTGGGCTGGGGATTGAACGATAGCTTAGTAGTTAAGGCATTTGCCTGTAAAGCCTAAGAACTCCTGTTCAAATCTCTAGGTTCCATGTAAGCCAGGCACAGTGACACAAGCATGCAAGATTGCACACGCGCACAAGGGGACGCACACATCTGGAGTTCGTTCACAGCAGCTGAAGGACCTGACATGCCCATTCATTCTCTCTCTGTTTCTCTCTCAAAATAAATAAATAAATAAATAATTTTTAAAAAATGGGCTGGAGAGATGGCTCACCAGTTAAGGCACTTGCCTGCAAAGCCTAACAACCTGGGTTCATTTCCATAGTATCCCCATAAAGCCAGGTGCACAAAGTGGTGCATGCACCTGGAGTTCATTTGCAGAGGCTGGAGGCCCTGGCACACCCATTATCTCTGTCCCTTTCTACTCTATTTCTGTTTGCAAATAAATAAAGATTTTTTTTTTAAAAAAAATCAATCTTTAGTCAAATCTGTTTCCTTCAAAGATTTGTACTGCTTCCTGTCTTTCACTCCTCCTCTCTAGTCCCATGCTAATTTCCATAGTCTTCAAGAGAAAACCTGGATGAAGTGAACACTGGAAAGGAGGCTCTCTTAATGTAAAAGAAAACTAACAGAAGGAACTTTTCTGCTTTTTCTCCCTTCCCCACCTCCAGCCAGGGCCAATACAAATCTTAGTGAATCCATTTACAGATTATTACATTCCAATCAGAGTGTTTACCTTGAATGCATTTGGGCCGATGCCTGAAGAAGTGATATTGTTTCTGCTCAGATCAAGCCTTTCCAAATTTGGTAGTCCATTAAATGCTTCATCTGGAATGGAGCTGATGGAATTACCTAGAACATGCAGCATATTCATATTAGGCACATGTCTATAGACATATATGTTTGTATGCATATGTGTGTGCATGAATATGAAGAGAGAGCTTCGCCTGGAGGGGAAAGCAGTATCAGAAAAAGGACAGCATGCCAGGCGTGGTGGCACACACCTTTAATCCCAGCACTCGGGAGGCAGAGGTAGGAAGATTGCAGTGAGTTTGAGGCCACCCTGAGACTACATAGTAAATTTCAGGTCAGCCTGGGCTAGAGTGAGACCCTACCTTGAAAAAACAAAGGAAAAAAAAGAAAGAAAAAAAGGACAGAAGATTTATAAGCATACATATATTTGGAAATAGAACAGGATTGGAATAAGATAATAAAGTAGTCAGAATTGTCTCTTGGTCAGAACCTCATGTTTCAAGTGAAGCTGCATAAAACAGAATAGCCTGCTGGGCAGTGCTAGTATCATTTTGCATCTACAACAAAGGTGTGTTTCTACAAGATTGGACAGAAACTTATTTTAGTTTATCATTATTCTGCTATCATTTCCTTGGACTTGGAAACATGATGCTTTTCATATCTAAAAATCGCAAGCATGCCACTCACTGCCTCTGAACATGTTTTCTTCTCCATATAAGAAACTCAGAAGATTCTATCCCATACACCCTCATCATATCTGATAAACTTTTCTGCCTTCAATCTACATGGTTCCATTTCATGGGCTTTTGTTTTGACATTTGGTTAAGTACAATAGTCACTTCTTACAAACCCAGAGAACAAGCTAACCAGAAATAATACATGCTATAAGGAAAAGATATAATAACTTTCTTGTAAAATGAATACTCTGTAGCCCAGTATGGGCTAGTCATCCATCCTTAAGACTTTAGACTTCCACTAATTGGATTTTCTTAGGGCACAGCATACCACATAGACCACAAGAGGAAAGTGCCTTACCAGGCATATGAGAATTCCTTAGGTCATTCTTAAGTGGATGGAAGTGTGTGTGTGTGTGTGTGTGTTTATATAAAATCATATGAGAGAAATCTGATTCTTGGCTTTTCTAAATCTGGCTTATTTTGCTAAACATTATGATTTCTAGCTCCATCCATTGTCCTACAAATGACATAATTTTGTTCTTTATGACTAAATAAAACTCTATTGTGTATACACCACATTTTCTTTAGCTTTTGCTGAGCACCTGGGTGAACTCATAACTTGGCTATTGCCAACAGCGACACAATGAATATGGGTATGAAGGTTAAAAAAAAAGATGAGAGAAATTTCTAGTGCATCTGACATTGGAAGCCTCCTGTACAGATGTCTGTCCATGCAACAACGTTGGACCCATCCAGATCCCCTTACCTCTTTTTTTTTGGTTTTTCGAGGTAGGGTCTCACTCTAGCCCAGGCTGACCTGGAATTCACTGTGGAGTCTCAGGGTAGCCTTGAACTTGCAATGATTCTCCTTCCCCTGTCTCCCAGTGTTGGGATTAAAGGCGTGCGCCACCACGCCCGGCTTCCCCTTACCTCTTTATCCTCAGGACCACCCCTAGCATGTCCCCACCAGCTTGCCCCTCATTCACGGTCCTGATATTCTACCACTCAGACACTTCCCTGGTGGTCCAGTGGAGACATGGATAAAGGTCTGCGACTACACTCTCAGTAGAATGGTTAGCGAGAAGTCAGCTGACAACACAATGCGCTGGCAGGTTGTGGAGCAGTGAGAACTCTCCAGCTAGTGGCCACAGAGCAGCCACCTTGGAATACTGTTGGGCAGGGCAGTTTCTCAAAAGAAAAGTATGATCATTTATAGCAGCTTTGGACATAACCACCTAAAACCCACAGGTCCTCCAGCTGACTAGTCCATATATACAGTAGGACCCTATTCAGCAAGAAAGAAGAATGAACTGATGTCCAAAACAAAATGGGTGATTTTCAAACGCATTTGAACCCCAACTGAATGGCTATGCAGTGTGTGATTTTATTTAGAGACATTCTGGAAAGGCAAAGCTATAAGATCAGAAAGCTGATGAGTTTTCTGTGGAAGCCAAGAATTAGAGGAGATGGAGATGGAGGGACTTAGAGGAGTGATAGAAACTCTTCATCTTCATTGTGGTGCTGGTTGCATTTGTAAAAACTCATAGAACTGTACACTGAAAATAAGTTTTCCCATATACAAAGTGGACCCCAGAAAAACGAATTTTTAAAGATGTTCCATGGGAAATCACCACTTGGCTTAGAGGTAGGTGTATACCTAAGTGAGCCATCCTTCAGTGCACGACTGTCTCAGTTCATGTGCATGAAGATGATGAAGACTTTGAGATTAAAACAATATTCACCGAACATTAAGAATGTCCCCACTTCTGTTTAAAACACAAAATAAAGCAGAAGCCACCGTCTCTTACCGTGCAGCTCCAGGCTCGTTATGTCTGGTGCTGTCATGGGCGGGATCTGGGTGAGGGCCGCGTGAATGCAGCTAATGGTCCTGTAGGACAGAGAACAGCCCCCGGGCATGCGTGGCATGCCTCTTGGTGGAGCAGGGATGGGGACCCGAGAGGGCACTCGGAAGACATCTCCTCTTACAGCATCTTCTTCCTCCTCCTCCTCATCATCATCATCTTCTCCCTCCTCATCTTCATCCTCCTCCTCTTCCTCCTTCCTGGGGTTTAGTGGTTGGTGTGCTGACCTCTCCTTTCCCCCAGGCCTCAGCTTTCTCTCTGGCCCATTGCCCGCCTTGCTGGCATCTGGTCCTGGCATCTCTTTCTTGTGCTCCATGTCTTTAATTTCTTCATTGTCCTCAGGTTGAGTCGCTCCTCTTCTGAATACTTGGTCCATTCCCACCTGAGGAGGTGGCATTTCCTTATGAAGTAAACTGGTAGGCTGTCTTTGTTCTGAAGAATCACCAGAAAATTCAGTTCTATCATTTAATGTGATATCACTAAGTAGAGAATAGGAGACTAATGGCCACACAGGATGAAGTAGCAGGGACAAGTTGATGATGTTAATGAAAAGAAAAAAACCACATTGAAAATGAGGTTAGTCAATATTATTCCCTCCGTATATTTGACTTCCATGTGAACTGCATCTTGAGGTTTTTCCTCAAGAAGTTTTATTCATAACTTTCTCTTTTGTAAGATCTGCTATAGATATCTAATTTTTTTGTGTCTATGGGCCTTAACACTGATTTTTATATTAAATAGCAATACTTACTTTGCCTAGGCTATGATGCTGCTCTGTGACTAAAGAGGGAATAATATTGTCACACAGTGCAAATGGAAAGCGGCCCTATTATGAGACTGGTAACATCAGAAATGATACCTTTATAATAGATACTGTTCTGTGTGTCTCTGGCAGAAAGTAGGGAAGATGTGGCAGAGGTCTAGATTTAGCCTCGCCTCTTGAATGAAGAGATTCAAGGAACAATGAACTCACAGTACATGGGTTTTCTAATAAAATTTATAAATGCACCCAATCAGTTATTTCTTTTTCATTTAGTACTGTGTACACATTAGACCCAAAAGGTACTTAAACATATAATTGAAAAAACATATTGATATATTAAACATATATTTGAAGAAGTTGTTTGTGATATCCGTTCAGTATATATTATAAAGTCTGGTTTTTTTTTAATATTTATAGCAAAGCATGCAGAAGAAGAATAGGAAAAAATTAGTAAAAGGAAACAAAAGTTATCATATGGAAACATTTAAAATTCTTCCTGTATAGCTGAGTTCATTTATCCAAAGTAATTACAACATTTCCAGACTATTTCGAGACCTTTGAAAAATTAGAATTTCTGAATCCTTTCTATAAGCCTTGTATTTTACTCCAAGGAGTCAGTTTCAGTAAACAGTTATGTTTTCTAACATTTTTTTCAAAAGTGCAAAGCTTTAATGAAGTGACGATGATGTAAAATACAATTTCTAAGGATTCTAAAGTTCTCCCCCGCAGACTTGTAGATGCCCACTCGCTGACAACGCTGTGTGTGGGAACAAGCAAAACAAAATGTCCCTAAACTTATATATCAAATGATTTAACAAGCGTTTATTTTCATGAGTCACTGGGCTAAGCTTTTCTTCCAAGAAGCCTGGGCCTACCTCCCAAAGACGCCTCAGTCTGGTATGAACCTTGTTAGAGAAGGTTTTATTGAGCACCCACTGAAATTCACACTGTGTCAAAAGTGCCGCCTGAGAAAAGCACGTTCCAGGCCACACTCCTGTGTTTCCCCAGGACTATGCAGACGACCTTGCAGTTCTTGAGCTGCCCTGGTAGGTGGGAATAGTCAGTAGGGTAGGAGCCTTGTTTGCTCTAGCTATAAATTCCTTCTCGTTTGTTACCATGACAGTGATTACTTTGCTCGTGGTAAGATGGACTAAGTGAGACCATGCAAGCTGTGGCCCAGGCAGGGCCCTTAACTCATTAACAAGTCAGGTCGATGGTAGACATTCCATCACTGTATCTCTAAAGCCAAAAGTCACACATGGACTAGTGTGTGGTCCAAACTTCATCTGAGAGAGCTGGAAGTATAGAGCCTCATCTATATTCCACCAGAATTGTCTCCGATATTTCTTTCTTTTCTTTTCTTTTCTTTTCTTTTTCTTTTTTTTTTTTTTTTTTTTTGGTTTTTCAAGGTAGGGTCTCACTCTAGTCCAGGCTGACCTGGAATTCACTATGTAGTCTCAGGGTGGCCTCGAACTCACGGGGAGGGGTCCTTCTACGTCTGCCTCCCAAGTGCTGGGATTAAAGGCGTGCCCCACCACGCCAGGCTTCTCAGATATTTCTATACTTAAAAGCATTGTACCCTATTTTAAGTGCCCTGATCACCAAATTTACCATAATTTACACCTTAGTGTAATGATAAAATAAAAACAAGTAGATGTTAAAGACTAAGTCACACATGATGACTTTGTGTCAGCTCAGTGTCTGTACCAGTATCAGCGCAGACGGGGCAGCATTCTCCTTCCGGCTTCACAGTGTAAGGGCACGTCACGGGGTGACACACAGCTTCATCGCAAAGCACCCTCCCGTTTGAGCAGAGGCAGGTGGTGCAGGGCTCAGGAGACCAGACGGCTTTGTTGTACATAGTCATGCCCTTTACTAAGCAGTGTCCCTTCTTTCCTAGAAGAGAACAGTTGGACAGATGTAAATGTCTTAGGAGACAGCAGCATCTGTGATTGTAAATAAACACAGTGGGAAGTTAAGCTGATATATAGAGTTCTATGTGCCTCTGTACACAGGGTCAGTGTCCTACAGATGTAAGCCGCCTCTGAAATGCCTTTCCTCGATTCTCCTCGTCTCGTCTCGTAAGATGCTAAGAGACCTCATGGTCATCTAACTGAATCGCATGTCCATCTTGTATCTGACATGAGAGGCTAAGTTCTAGAACAGGGCAAACCACCCACAAATCTCATTCAGCCCAGTGGCCAGTGTGGGCACGCTGGGGCTTGACTGGTTATAGTCACCGCCACAGACAGCAGGCTTCATCAAACAGACCGCACAGATTGCCATAGTGCTAAGGATACAAAGCTGCTAGCCATAGTTGAGTTATTAAAATACCTGGTTTTGTGGACCAAAGTAAATTGTACAGCTCCGCCTAAATTCAGAAGGATCGTTGTAGTTCATCCCAGCACAGAGCTGGAGCCACACTGATGGTGCTCGAACAGCTGTGGGCTTCTCGGCAAGATGTTGTGATCATCTTTCCTTTCTGAGTTATTACACTTTTTCAATAAAAATGCACATACCATAGTAGCCACCCTTTTGAGGTGTATAGGACAGTGGTTTTTAGTATATTCATTTCTCTACATATGTTTACTACTTATATGTAAGCCTATGTCAGCTAAGCCATTTCTGATAACTTCTCCATCTGAGCTATTCTCTCCCAATTCCATCCCTAGATGAGCTCTCCCACTGGTCTCTTCCCCATCCCACATCTGCCTCAGCCTAATTCAGGTCCTACCCATCCCTCATGTACATACTTATAGTAGACTGATCCCTCGGTCACTCTCCACTCCTATTTGTTGAGACCAGGTCTCTCACTGAACCGAGACGTCACCATTTGACTAGACAAACCCTGAGGATCTGCTTGTTTCCACCTCCCCAGCACCCCAATGCACCTCATGTGGCATTTTTATGTGAATGCTGGGTATCCAAACTCATGTCCTTATGCTTGCATGACAAGCATGCTACCCACTGTGCTATCTTCCCAGCCCTGAATTTTTACATTTTTTAAATATTATATTTATTTATTTGAGAGAGAGGAAGAGGCAGAAAGAGAGAATGGGCATGTCAGGGCCTCCAGCCACTGCAAACGAACTCCAGATATATGCACCCCTTGTGCATCTGGCTTACGTGGATCCTGGGGAATCGAACTGTAGTCCTTAGGCTTCACAGGCAAATGCCTTAACCACAGAGCCATTTCCCCAGCCCCCAAATTTATACATTTTAAAAAGAAATTTAAATTTAAATTTAAATCGTGCACTATGTCCCAGCTACTCAGGTAGCTGAGGCAGAAGGATTGTGGGAGTCCAAGAGTTTGAGGCCAGCTTGGACAACATAGAAAATCTACTATTTCAAAAAAAAAAAATTAAGGGCTGGAGAGATTGCTTAGTGGTTAAAGTACTTGCTTGCAAAGGCTGAGGACCCAGGTTGCATTTCCCAGTACCCATGTAAACAAGATGCACATGGTGGCGTAATGCATCTGGAGTTCATTTGCAGTGGCTAGAGACCCTAGCATGCCCATATTCATTCTCTCCCTGCCCCCGCACTCAAATAAATAAAAATAAAAATATATTTTGAAAATTAATTTAAAATTTTTAAATATGTCAAATTATATCATGCATACCACTTTTTGGCTTTTTTTTTTTTTTTTTTTTGAGGCAAGCCCAACCGATTACCTTTTTTATGTGTGTGTGTGAGAGAGAATTGACCTTCCAGGGTCTTCAGCCACTGCAATCAAACTCCAGACTCAGGCACCCCATTGTGTGCATGTGCACCCTTGCATGCTTGCATCACTGTGCATCTGGCTTACATGGGACCTTGAGAGTCGAACATGAGTCCTTAGGCTTCGCAGGCAAGTGCCTTAACTGCTAAGCCCTCTCTCCAGCCCTGGCCTTTTAATTTTCTTTTACAGCATGGATATCTTTTTACTTAACTGAGGAAACTGGCTTGATTATTCCTCAGCTCACACACATTGTTTTTTGTTTGTTTCTTTGTTTGTTTTTGGTTTTTCGAGGTAGGCTCTCACCCTAGCCCAGGCCAACCTGGAATTCACTATGGAGTCTCAAGCTGGCCTCGAACTCATGTGACCCTCCTACCTCTGCCTCCCAAGTGCTGGGATTAAAGGCGTGCGCCATCACATCCAGCAAGCTCACACACATTGTTACACTTACCTTTTTAGTTTATTTTTCTGCTCTTTTCCCATGCATGTTATAAATGTGGCCTAATTTGTCTGCTTTCATGATACTTGTATATTATTTCTGTTAAGTTCATGAAAAGATAATTTTTATTTAATGGTAACTATGCTATACTTATTTTTTCTTCCAAACTTAGAAAAATGTGGATCATTAAATATTGGTTTTAAAAAATACCTACTTGTGGGCTGAAGAGATGGCTCAGCAGTTAAGGCACTTGCCTGCAAAGCCTCTAACGACCTGGGTTCAGTTCCCCAGTATAACCCACATAAACCAGATGCACAAAGTGGTACATTCATCTGGAGTTCATTTGCAGTGGCTAGAGGCCCTGGCCCACCCATACACATACTCTCAGTCTCTCTCCCTCCAATCTCTCTCTCTCTCTCTCTCTCTCTCTCTCTCTCTCTATCTATATATATATATATATATATATATATATATGCACATATACATATAGAATCTCTTTGCAAATAAATAAATAAAATATTTTTTAAAAACCTACTTGAGATCTTCAGTAGAGTTACTAGTTTTATTACCCTGTAAAAAGTCAGTAGTGGGCTGGAGAGATGGCTCAATGAGTGGTTAAATGCACTTTCTTATAAAACCTGCCAACTTAGGTTCAGTTCTTCTGCACCCATTTAAAAGTTGACTTGAGCACACCCATACACATGCACACACAAATTAATTAATTGAATGATTTTTTTAAGTCAGTAATTTGGTCTGTGTAAAATGCATTCAGTGGATTTCACTCCAGTTTGGGTTAAAAATAATTAAGTAGCCCTATGCTTGCATGGTCACCTGAATAATTTCTTTTTTTTTATAGTTGCTATAAATAAAAAGGCATTTTACAAATATACATATGTGATTAAGTATATTCAAAAGAAACAAACCAAAATAATAACTATGATTTTGGGCTTTTTTTGAGGTAGGTCGGCTGAGCCAGAACTTACTCTGTATCCCTAGGCTGGCCTCAAACTCATACAGATTCTCTTACCTCAGTCTCCTGAGTTCAGCAATTAAAAGCATGCCCCATCACACCTGGCTGAAAATAGTAACTATGATTTTATAGGGAGGAAGTAAGTAATTCTTATTTGCAATAACTTTTTATAAGTATGTGCCTTAAATGATTTTTAAAATTATTTTAAATTTTATATTTGTAGATCAAAAGATAGCATCAAAAGTCAGATTTTTCTTTGGAGATCTAACTTTACGGAGATTGTCTTTATCTATCTTTCCCCTGCCCAATCCTTTCTTTCTCTTACATTATTCTCTTACCTGGTAACACATTGTAATTTGATTCTACTCCACGAAAACTTAGAAAGGATTCAAAGTTTTCCTCCACACTGTAATCAGAGTTCATAATGGGTAACCTTGCTATTGGTGTGACAGTTGTTTGCAGAGTTCGAGGTTGTCGGTTTGATCTGTGGTTGGGGGAGGAATTTTTCCTCAGTCTTCTATGATGTATCTTTCTTCTTTGCTTCCTGGGAGTTTTTTCATTTTGTCCAAAATCAGCTTGAAAAATGATCAGCAGGATAAAACAAAATAAAACTGCAAATTTCATGTTTGTTTGTTTGTTTTGCCAACCAATCTCTAAAATGAAACAAGAGTTCAGAGTTAGTGGTGACTACATTTTACTTCTGAAAGTTGACTAATAATTTCCTGTAAGGAATCTCTGAGTAGTAGTACCTGTATGATATATGGGCCATATTTTACAGTATTCCTGCCAAATCAGTATTTGGAGTTTTTCTATCAGAGTCAAAGTACTTTGCATATCTTCATCTCTAGACCAGGCTTGAGCAAAATTTTTCTATAAAGCAGGAAGATGATCTCTAAAAATGGATTTTTAGCCAGGTGTGGTGGTGCATGCCTTTAATCCCAGCACTCGGGAAGCAGAGGTAGGAGGATTGCCATGAGTTCAAGGCCACCCTGAGACTACAGAGTGAGTTCCAGGTCAGCCTGGGCTAGAGTGAGACCCTACCTCAAAAAACAAAACAACAACAACAAAAAAGCATTTTTAATGAGAAACAGTAAATATTTCTAACAGACCTAAATATGTTTGTCTTTCTATAAAACTCAAGACTAGAAATTTAATTCTTAACAATTATGAACCAGTCTTTTGTGGAAAATGCATCTGGATTAGAAAGGAAGAAGTGCAACTGGCTTTATTCACTATGTCTTCGTCATTAATTGAAAAAAGCTCCTATTGGACTGGAGAAATGGCTTAGCCATTAAGACACTTGCCTGCAAAGCCAAATACCCAGGTTCGATTCCCCAGGATCTACAAAATCCAGATGCACAAGGTGGTGCATGCATCTGGAATTCATTTGCAATGGCTGGAGGCCCTGGCACACTAATTCTCTCTATCTGCCCCCTCCTCTCTCAACTAAATAAATAAAAATTTTTAAATATATTTTCTAAAAAAGAAAAAAGCTCCTATAACCCCTAGAGTAAGGTTTCAGGATACAAGACCAATCAATAAAAATCAAGAGATGGAGAGATGGCTTAGTGGTTAAGGCACTTGCCTCCAAAACCAAAGGACCTCGTTTTGATTCCCCAGGACCCACATAAACCAGATGCATAAGATGGTGCATGTATCTGGAGTTTGTTTAGGCCCTGGCGTGCCTTCTTTCTCTCTCTCTCTTTCTCTCTATCCCTCTCCCCCTCTTCCCTCTCTCAAATAAAGAAAAAATAAAAATTTTTAAAAATTAAAAAGTAAAAATCAAGATTATTTTCTGTTAACAACAGACAGAAATAAAAGCTAAAATATAATATCATTTATAATAGCTTTAAAATGTGAATTACTAAAGAATATATCTTACAGAAGATGTCTACCCTGAAAACTCTAAAATGTCACTAAATGGCATTAGACCTCTGTAAGTGGAAATATTTACCATATGCAATTGATGCACTGACTCAATGTTGTTAGATTCTCAACTCTCCCCCACATTTATCTATAGATTTGTCACAAAGCCAGTAAAGTTGACCAGGCTGTTTTGGTAAAAATTCTCAAGCTGAGTCAGGCATGATGGCACACATTTGTAATCCAGGTATTCAGGATGATTTCCACTTGAAGCCATCCCCAGCAAATTGAGGTCCTGTCTCAACATAAAATTTAATAAGGGCTTAGAGGTGTGTCTTAGTGTGGTAGTGTTTGTAAAGCAGACCCAGCACCCTGGGGTTAGTCCTCAGCCTCATTAAAATAAATAAAAAGAGCCGGGCGTGGTGGCGCACACCTTTAATCCCAGCACTCGGGAGGCAGAGGTAGGAGGATCGTTGTGAGTTCAAGGCCACCCTGAGACTACATAGTGAGTACCAGGTCAGCCTGGGCTAGAGCGAGACCCTACCTGAAAAAACGAAAAATAAATAAATAAATAAAAATAAAAAGTTAGGGTCAGGCATGGTGGTGCACACTTTTAATCCCAGCACTCGGGAGGCAGAGGTAGGAGGATCGTTGTGAGTTCAAAGCCACCCTGAGACTACATAGTGAGTACCAGGTAAGCCTGGGCTAGAGTGAGACCCTACCTGAGAAAACGAAAAATAAATAAATAAATAAAAATAAAAAGTTAGGGTCTTGGCATGGTGGCGCACACCTTTAATCCCAGCACTCAGGAGGCAGAGGTAGGAGAGGATCACCTTGAGTTTGAGGCCACCCTGAGACTACATAGTGAATTTTAGGTTGGCCTGGGCTAGAGTGAGACCCTACCTTGAAAAACAACAACAACAACAAAAAAGTTAAAAGAATAAAAATATTTCCTGATAGTTTCGCTGTGACACAGCTGCCCTCGTTTGTTTTATATATCCTGTGTGCTTATATATAACCACCCAGCAGAATTCAGACCTGCAAAATCCAAAATAGTTCACATCACCACAGGTTTGCCAACGCAGTGTAGAGCAGTGCTTCTCAATTGTGGCGGAACATTTAGCAGTGGAAACATTTTAACAGTCACAGTTGGGAGGGGCCTACAGATATCTTAGATCAAAAAGCCAAAAATGTTACCAAGCATCTTAGGGTACACAGTCTGCCATGACAAAGAATAAGCTTTCCACAATACCAGGAGTGCTAAGGTTGAGGAACCAGCATTTCGAAAACTAGGATTTAAGTCACTGCAAACACATGTTGCTATAGGCAGAACAGTGGATTATATATATAACTGGATGGAGTCTCTCAGTGTTTACTTAACAAAAGGAAAAATGGAAAATAAATTCTTCCCATATGGTAACCTCCTTCCTAACATTTTCTCCTAACTCCAGACCATCTTTTCATTTGATCTGTTTCCAAGACCCACACATAAATGTGTTGGAGAGCAGTGAAGCTGTCACATTGTCTTCCATCGTGACTGTTTAGTGGATGCAGCACTATTCACGTCACTGTCCACATGGTGCATTGTGGGATTGGACAGCGGGAAAGAAGTGTGCGAATATTTCTTACAAATAACCTCTCTGACAATATTGCTATGAGATACGTTTTCTGCTAAGTCCCTGACTTGTAACTTGCCCTGAAGTTCATTTTATTTTATTTATTTATTTATTTATTTATTTGACAGAGAGAAAGAGGGGGAGAGAGAACGGTTGTACCAGGCCCTCCAGCCACTGCAAATGAACTCCAGATGCTTGCGCCCCCTTGTGCATCTGGCTTATGTGGGTCCTGGGGAATTGAACCTGCGTCCTTTGGCTTTGCAGGCAAGTGCCTTAACAGCTAAGCCATCTCTCCAGCCCCTGAAGTTCATTTTAAAATCATGTAATCCAGTCGTTTAAAGCAATGTGACCAAGTTTCCTCTGTCTTGGTGTGCTTTGGCCTGAACAGAACAGATGACAATATTGACAAGCAATGTTCTGAGATGCTGACTGATCTTAAGCTATGCTCTTTGCCCAGTTTCCTTGGCCTGGTTAGACTCTTGACCCAAAAGTGTGCATGTGTGAGAAGTGCTCACTGCAGCTTAAGACAACGTAGTCAGTAAGGAATCGCCTACTGAACCGCCACAGATCTGTTGAACACAGCAGTGGGCTCTTAGTATCATTAGCTTATGAACAGAGGGGTGTGTTCTGGATCAGCAGGGTCCCAACAGGTCATATTCCTAAATCCTTGCCTTTACTAAAGTAATTAAGGATATCTGAAGTCACATTAAGGACTATCCAAAGTCAAAGTTCCTTGCCTTTTGTTTATGTGATGTTCAACTTGTTCACATATTCCTTTTTTTAAAAAATTTTTTTTATTTTTATTTATTTGAGAGCGACAGACAGAGAGAAAGAGGCAGAGAGAGAGAGAATGGGTGCGCCAGGGCCTCCAGACACATGCGCCCCCTTGTACATCTGGCTAACGTGGGTCCTGGGGAATCGAGCCTCAAACCGGGGTCCTTAGGCTTCACAGGCAGGCGCTTAACCGCTAAGCTGTCTCTCCAGCCCCCCCCTTTTTTTTGACCGTTCAATAAAAATACCATTGTGTGACTAAGAGAGGAAGCTACAACTATAAAACATCAAAGTAGCATCACTGGCAGAAACAACAGGTTCACCCTTGGTTTAAACAACTCCTAGGGTCAGTTTCCGCCCCCTCATGTTCTGCTATAATAAGCAGCTAGCCCACTTTTGAGTAAATGACCCCCAAGGGTTAGCTTCCTATCCTTCAGGCTCTGCGCCTAGAACCAGCTTGCCCACTCTTGGGTAAATGACGTCAGGGTTTAGTTTCTGTAATTCCAGGGCTGTACCCCTGAATTGGGCAATTCATGTACCTCACGTCATCTAAATTCTGTTTATGTCCCTCCTTTCAGTGGGTTGGATTTTTGTTGTTGTTTTCTTTTCCTTTTTCTTTTTTTCTTTTTAATTTTCATTTTCACTACTAGAGGTTGAACCTAGGATCCCCTGCATGCTGGACAATCACTTTTCCACTCAGCATCCCTAGGCTTTTTTTCTTCTTTTTAAACTGAGACAGTCTCACTAAGTTATCCAGGCTGGCCTCAAACTTGCTCTCCTCTTGTCCCAAGGCATAGGCCACGGTTTATTTTATTTGTTATATTTCTGTTGTTTTCCGGTGACCCGGTTGCTCCCTAGCAGTCTATATGAGTGAAAATGATGCTTCACTGTAGAGAGACTGAACTTCTCACTTACATCATCTGCTCTTCCACAAACAGGAAATTCTTTAGCTCCTCAGGGCTTCACTGTGTTCACACAGCGTGGTGGTGCATGCCTTTAATCCCAGCACTCGGGAAGCAGAGGTAGGAGGATTGCCATGAGTTCAAGGCCACCCTGAGACTACAGAGTGAGTTCCAGGTCAGCCTGGGCTAGAGTGAGACCCTACCTCAAAAAACAAAACAACAACAACAAAAAAGCATTTTTAATGAGAAACAGTAAATATTTCTAACAGACCTAAATATGTTTGTCTTTCTATAAAACTCAAGACTAGAAATTTAATTCTTAACAATTATGAACCAGTCTTTTGTGGAAAATGCATCTGGATTAGAAAGGAAGAAGTGCAACTGGCTTTATTCACTATGTCTTCGTCATTAATTGAAAAAAGCTCCTATTGGACTGGAGAAATGGCTTAGCCATTAAGACACTTGCCTGCAAAGCCAAATACCCAGGTTCGATTCCCCAGGATCTACAAAATCCAGATGCACAAGGTGGTGCATGCATCTGGAATTCATTTGCAATGGCTGGAGGCCCTGGCACACTAATTCTCTCTATCTGCCCCCTCCTCTCTCAACTAAATAAATAAAAATTTTTAAATATATTTTCTAAAAAAGAAAAAAGCTCCTATAACCCCTAGAGTAAGGTTTCAGGATACAAGACCAATCAATAAAAATCAAGAGATGGAGAGATGGCTTAGTGGTTAAGGCACTTGCCTCCAAAACCAAAGGACCTCGTTTTGATTCCCCAGGACCCACATAAACCAGATGCATAAGATGGTGCATGTATCTGGAGTTTGTTTAGGCCCTGGCGTGCCTTCTTTCTCTCTCTCTCTTTCTCTCTATCCCTCTCCCCCTCTTCCCTCTCTCAAATAAAGAAAAAATAAAAATTTTTAAAAATTAAAAAGTAAAAATCAAGATTATTTTCTGTTAACAACAGACAGAAATAAAAGCTAAAATATAATATCATTTATAATAGCTTTAAAATGTGAATTACTAAAGAATATATCTTACAGAAGATGTCTACCCTGAAAACTCTAAAATGTCACTAAATGGCATTAGACCTCTGTAAGTGGAAATATTTACCATATGCAATTGATGCACTGACTCAATGTTGTTAGATTCTCAACTCTCCCCCACATTTATCTATAGATTTGTCACAAAGCCAGTAAAGTTGACCAGGCTGTTTTGGTAAAAATTCTCAAGCTGAGTCAGGCATGATGGCACACATTTGTAATCCAGGTATTCAGGATGATTTCCACTTGAAGCCATCCCCAGCAAATTGAGGTCCTGTCTCAACATAAAATTTAATAAGGGCTTAGAGGTGTGTCTTAGTGTGGTAGTGTTTGTAAAGCAGACCCAGCACCCTGGGGTTAGTCCTCAGCCTCATTAAAATAAATAAAAAGAGCCGGGCGTGGTGGCGCACACCTTTAATCCCAGCACTCGGGAGGCAGAGGTAGGAGGATCGTTGTGAGTTCAAGGCCACCCTGAGACTACATAGTGAGTACCAGGTCAGCCTGGGCTAGAGCGAGACCCTACCTGAAAAAACGAAAAATAAATAAATAAATAAAAATAAAAAGTTAGGGTCAGGCATGGTGGTGCACACTTTTAATCCCAGCACTCGGGAGGCAGAGGTAGGAGGATCGTTGTGAGTTCAAAGCCACCCTGAGACTACATAGTGAGTACCAGGTAAGCCTGGGCTAGAGTGAGACCCTACCTGAGAAAACGAAAAATAAATAAATAAATAAAAATAAAAAGTTAGGGTCTTGGCATGGTGGCGCACACCTTTAATCCCAGCACTCAGGAGGCAGAGGTAGGAGAGGATCACCTTGAGTTTGAGGCCACCCTGAGACTACATAGTGAATTTTAGGTTGGCCTGGGCTAGAGTGAGACCCTACCTTGAAAAACAACAACAACAACAAAAAAGTTAAAAGAATAAAAATATTTCCTGATAGTTTCGCTGTGACACAGCTGCCCTCGTTTGTTTTATATATCCTGTGTGCTTATATATAACCACCCAGCAGAATTCAGACCTGCAAAATCCAAAATAGTTCACATCACCACAGGTTTGCCAACGCAGTGTAGAGCAGTGCTTCTCAATTGTGGCGGAACATTTAGCAGTGGAAACATTTTAACAGTCACAGTTGGGAGGGGCCTACAGATATCTTAGATCAAAAAGCCAAAAATGTTACCAAGCATCTTAGGGTACACAGTCTGCCATGACAAAGAATAAGCTTTCCACAATACCAGGAGTGCTAAGGTTGAGGAACCAGCATTTCGAAAACTAGGATTTAAGTCACTGCAAACACATGTTGCTATAGGCAGAACAGTGGATTATATATATAACTGGATGGAGTCTCTCAGTGTTTACTTAACAAAAGGAAAAATGGAAAATAAATTCTTCCCATATGGTAACCTCCTTCCTAACATTTTCTCCTAACTCCAGACCATCTTTTCATTTGATCTGTTTCCAAGACCCACACATAAATGTGTTGGAGAGCAGTGAAGCTGTCACATTGTCTTCCATCGTGACTGTTTAGTGGATGCAGCACTATTCACGTCACTGTCCACATGGTGCATTGTGGGATTGGACAGCGGGAAAGAAGTGTGCGAATATTTCTTACAAATAACCTCTCTGACAATATTGCTATGAGATACGTTTTCTGCTAAGTCCCTGACTTGTAACTTGCCCTGAAGTTCATTTTATTTTATTTATTTATTTATTTATTTATTTGACAGAGAGAAAGAGGGGGAGAGAGAACGGTTGTACCAGGCCCTCCAGCCACTGCAAATGAACTCCAGATGCTTGCGCCCCCTTGTGCATCTGGCTTATGTGGGTCCTGGGGAATTGAACCTGCGTCCTTTGGCTTTGCAGGCAAGTGCCTTAACAGCTAAGCCATCTCTCCAGCCCCTGAAGTTCATTTTAAAATCATGTAATCCAGTCGTTTAAAGCAATGTGACCAAGTTTCCTCTGTCTTGGTGTGCTTTGGCCTGAACAGAACAGATGACAATATTGACAAGCAATGTTCTGAGATGCTGACTGATCTTAAGCTATGCTCTTTGCCCAGTTTCCTTGGCCTGGTTAGACTCTTGACCCAAAAGTGTGCATGTGTGAGAAGTGCTCACTGCAGCTTAAGACAACGTAGTCAGTAAGGAATCGCCTACTGAACCGCCACAGATCTGTTGAACACAGCAGTGGGCTCTTAGTATCATTAGCTTATGAACAGAGGGGTGTGTTCTGGATCAGCAGGGTCCCAACAGGTCATATTCCTAAATCCTTGCCTTTACTAAAGTAATTAAGGATATCTGAAGTCACATTAAGGACTATCCAAAGTCAAAGTTCCTTGCCTTTTGTTTATGTGATGTTCAACTTGTTCACATATTCCTTTTTTTAAAAAATTTTTTTTATTTTTATTTATTTGAGAGCGACAGACAGAGAGAAAGAGGCAGAGAGAGAGAGAATGGGTGCGCCAGGGCCTCCAGACACATGCGCCCCCTTGTACATCTGGCTAACGTGGGTCCTGGGGAATCGAGCCTCAAACCGGGGTCCTTAGGCTTCACAGGCAGGCGCTTAACCGCTAAGCTGTCTCTCCAGCCCCCCCCTTTTTTTTGACCGTTCAATAAAAATACCATTGTGTGACTAAGAGAGGAAGCTACAACTATAAAACATCAAAGTAGCATCACTGGCAGAAACAACAGGTTCACCCTTGGTTTAAACAACTCCTAGGGTCAGTTTCCGCCCCCTCATGTTCTGCTATAATAAGCAGCTAGCCCACTTTTGAGTAAATGACCCCCAAGGGTTAGCTTCCTATCCTTCAGGCTCTGCGCCTAGAACCAGCTTGCCCACTCTTGGGTAAATGACGTCAGGGTTTAGTTTCTGTAATTCCAGGGCTGTACCCCTGAATTGGGCAATTCATGTACCTCACGTCATCTAAATTCTGTTTATGTCCCTCCTTTCAGTGGGTTGGATTTTTGTTGTTGTTTTCTTTTCCTTTTTCTTTTTTTCTTTTTAATTTTCATTTTCACTACTAGAGGTTGAACCTAGGATCCCCTGCATGCTGGACAATCACTTTTCCACTCAGCATCCCTAGGCTTTTTTTCTTCTTTTTAAACTTTGAGACAGTCTCACTAAGTTATCCAGGCTGGCCTCAAACTTGCTCTCCTCTTGTCCCAAGGCATAGGCCACGGTTTATTTTATTTGTTATATTTCTGTTGTTTTCCGGTGACCCGGTTGCTCCCTAGCAGTCTATATGAGTGAAAATGATGCTTCACTGTAGAGAGACTGAACTTCTCACTTACATCATCTGCTCTTCCACAAACAGGAAATTCTTTAGCTCCTCAGGGCTTCACTGTGTTCACACAGCAGTGTAGGAAAGTTCTTCCTTTGGCTGAACTTGTCCACATAATAGCCCATAAGAGATTTAAAGACAAAAACCCTGTCCACAATCTTCTCTTGAATTCTTGATTATTTACCAATGCTTTTAAAAATATATTTGCATTTATGAAAACAATACCAATTTTTAAAGACCAAAATGATACAGAAGTGTGTAAGGCTGGAAAGACAAGTTGTCTTAACACAAATTCATTAATTTATTACAAATGAAGCATTTGCAAGCAAGGGCTAGAGAGTAAATAATTGGGCTTGGCAGGCCCATGGTACGTGTTACAGCTGCTTAGCTGTGTTCTAATGGCCACAGAATCATCTTCAACATCATGAAAATTGGCTGGGCGTGGTGGCACATGCCTTTAATCCCAATACTCAGGAAGCAGAAATAGGAGGATCGCGCCCACCCAGAGACTACATAGTGAATTCCAGGTCAGCCTGAGCTAGAATGAGACTCTACCTCGAAAAACCAAAAAACCAAAAAACAAAAAAAGAAAAGAAAATGGGTAGCTTACAGTCTTCTGATGGCTCTTCATTTAGCAAACAGAACTTGGTCTGTGGGCCACAGTTTTCTAATTCTATGTGCTTTTCAAGACAATTCCTAAACACACACATATATATGTATTTAAACATAAATGGGGGGGGGGTTGAGAGATGACTTAGTTGTTAAGCCTGCAAAGCCAAAGGACCCAGGTTTGATTCCTCAGAACCCATGTAAGCCAGATGCACAAAGTGGCAATGTGTCTGGAATTTGAAGTGGCTAGAGGCTCTGACATACCCATTTTCCCTCCCTTCCTCTCTCTGCCTTTTTCCCTCTCTCTCAAATAAATAAAAACAAAATATTTGGGCTAGAGGGATGGCTTAGTTGTTAAGGCACTTGTCTGCAAAGCCAAAGGACCAAGGTTCAATTCTCCAGTACCCACGTAAGCCACATAATGCACAAGGTGGCACATGCATGGGGAGCTTGTTTGCAGCTGCTGGAGGCCCTGGTGCAACCATATTCTCTCTCTCCCTCCCTCCCTCCCTCTCTCTCATCTTTCATTCTCTCAAATAAATAAAGGAAAAGCTTTCTCTCAAATAAAATTAAATATATAAAATTTTAAAATAAAATATTAAAAATATTAAATATTTAAAATTTAAATATTTAAAATAAAATATTTAATATTTAAATATTTAAAATAAAATTAAATAAATTTTAGCATGTATGTCAATGCATATACGTCTGCCTGTACAGTCCATTTAAGTCTACTTTATAAGTTAATAAATTATGATTTCTTTTTTTTATATTTTATTTACTTGTTTATTGGAGAGACAGTGAGAGAGAGAAAGGCAGATAGAGAAAAAGAATGAGCACACTTCAGCCACTTCAAATGAACTTTAGAACGGCATGTGTACCACCTTGTGCATCTGGCTTTATGTGGGTATGAGGACTCAAACTCAGGCCCATAGGCTTTGTAGGCAAGCACCTTAACTGCTGACCAATCTCTCCAGCCCCTCCCCCTTTTCTTTCTTTCTTTTTTGGTTTTGCTTGTGGGTAATATGTGTATATATATATATATATATGTATAATATGATATGAGGTGTATATGTGTGCATGGTGTGTGTGTGTGTGTGTGTAGGTATGGGATAATACGATGTTCCATATACTTGCCTGCCTGCAGCGGCATGGGAAGCCCTTGTCTACAATAACCAAATTGGCATGTTGTGTGTCCTGCTTCACCACTTTTCCACCTGGTCTTATTTTGAACTGGAGTCTCTTTACTGATTCTGGAGCTTGGGCCACCTTAAGAGTGCTACCATGTATGTATGGCTTTGTTGAATCTATTAAGAAGTCATGTCTTAGTCAAATTATTTCACTTTTTCTGACTGCTTTGGGGATGTTCTTATTGATGTTTAGCTGTCTCATTCTGGTGCGTTTAGGTATGACTTTCTTGTTTCTATTGTACTTGGTATTCATGGCACATTTTGAATTGATGGCTGAATGTTCTTTGTCAAGTCTGGGGATATCTCAGCCCTTAGCTGTTCACACTGTGCCTTCCTCTCTTTTCAGAACTACGCTTTCTTTAGCCACTGAGCCATCTTCCCAGCCCCAGAACTGCAGTTTCTTGTGTGATGGCTTCTCCGAGTGTCTTCCATGTCACTTCTCCTCCATGTGGCCTTGTTCTGCTCCTTTGTGATTCACCCTTGTTCTTCTCCTAACTGACCTGGGTCATTTATGCTCTCTCCAGCTGAGCCTCGTGTGGGCTTTTGTGTTTCTTTTAGTGTATTTCTTAGTTTCAGTATGTTCTTTTCATTGTTTCCCATACTCTTCTACAATTTTTAATCTCCTCTTTTACTCTTTGGAACATATTAACCATGTTGGCTGAAGACTATGTTTTCTCACTTCTCTTTTTTAGCTTTTTTGTTTTGTTTTGTTTTTTTGAGGTAGGGTCTCAGTCTAACCCAGGCGGACCTGGAATTCACTACGTAGTCTCAGGATGGCCTCAAGCTCAAGGAGATCCTCTTACCTCTGCCCCCTGAGTGTTGAGATTAGAGGTGTGCGCCACCACACCCGGCCTCTTCTCATCTATTATGTCATCCTTTGGTTCTTCAGATTTGTAACCATGTTCATCTGCTTTTGTGGCTTTTGAATTGTATCAGACTTCTTGAAAATACTTTGAAGTATAGGGTGATGATGGGTTTGGTTTGGTTTGGTTTGGTTTTTGTGCTTTTTGTTTTTTGAGGCCAGGCCTCACTCTAGGATTCAATATGTAGTCTTGGGTTGGTGTTGAACTCACAGCAGTTCTCCTACCTCTGCCTCCCAAGTGCTGGGATTAAAGGCATGCACCACCATGCCTGGCGCATGTTTTCAACTTAAAGAATATTCATTCTGGGGCTGGAGAGATGGCTTAGCAGTTAAGGCGCTTGCCTGCAAAGCCAAAGGATTCTGGTTCGATTCTCCAGGATCCACATTTGCCACATGCACAAGGGGGTGCATGCATCTGGAGTTCATTTGCAGAGGCTGGAGGCCCTGAAGCGCCCATTCTCTCTCTCTCACTCTCTACCTCCTTCTCTCTCAAATAAATAAATAGAACATATTTTTTTAAAAAAGATTATTCATTCTGCTTTGAGTATGAGATTAAGGACACTTCCAGACATCATTGAGTGATTTAAAGATTTGGAGCAGGGCTTCACTGTATAATCATAATTTGGATTCAACTCAAAGCCTGCTGATATCACCAGCACCAGTCTTAACACCCCCACTGCTTGGCCTTATTCCTTGTCTTTTGTTTATCTCCAGCCTCTTGAGGCTGTTTTAAAGCTTTGGGCTTCTCAGCCACCTCCTCCAAAACCCACAAAAGACTCCAAAAGAAAAGCTGTTCTCTGGGTTTCAGTGCTATTCCAAATACTAACCCTATTATTCTTATTTTTCTACTGAAGGTCAAAAAATTGTGGCCATCTATTTGCCTCATCAGAGGAAACTCCTTGAGATTCACTCTGCTCCTTACACACAATACACACACGCACACACGCACACACACACACACACACACACTTACTATTAGAGAAGATTAATGTTGCAAATGTTTGTGATTATTATTATTATTTTCTTTTTGAGTTTTTTAAGGTAGGGTTTCACTCTAGTCCAGGCTGACCTGGAATTCACTATGTAGTCTCAGGGTGTCCTTGAACTCACGGTGATCCTCCTACTTCTGCCTCCCAAGTGTTAGAATTAAAGGCATGCACCACCACACCCAGCTTCTGTTTGTGGATTATTTTTTAAAATTATTTGTTATTTATTTCAAGCAGAGAGAGAGAAGTGGGCACACCAAGACCTCTTGACACTACAAACAAGCTCCAGATGTCTGTGATACTTTATGCCTCTGGTTTATGTGGGTATGGCAGAAATGAACCCAGTCCATCAGGCTTTGCAAACTAGTGTCTTTAACTGCTAAGCCATCTTTCCACCCTCCAAGCTTGTGATTCTTATATTCTGAAAATATTCTATTTGGTTGAAAGTAGAGTCGTGGTATCAAAATCATTTTATCATTTTCCCTGAATACTTTTCAGATATTGGTGTATTACTTTCTCCCTCCTTTTTTTAAAAAAAATTATTTTATTTATTTGCAAGCAGAGAGAGAGAAAAGAGACAGAGAGATAATGGTCATACCAGGGCCTCCAGCCACTGAAAATGAACTCCAGACGCATGCGCCCCCTTGTGCATCTGGCTTACATGGGTACTGGGGAATTGAACCTGGGTCCTTTGGCTTCACAGGCAAGTGCCTTAACTGCTAAGCCACCTCTCCAGACCTTCTCCCTCCCTTTTGCCCCCTTTTGGTGTTTATGTTTTGTTTTGTTTGAGACAGGCTGTCCCTGGCTGGCCTTATACTTAACAGCTTGTCCTCCCTCTTCTGCCTCCATAGCGTAGCGCTGAGCATTACAGGTGTATTGTGCAATACTCGACTCCATCCGTTACTTTCTTACGGTGTGAATTTTGACATGAATCTAATTCTCTTAGAAAGGGTTTTTTTTTTTTTTCCTTCCTGTAGAAGTTTTCTCATTATTTAGTGTGTCTTTGACATTCAGAAGGTTTTTACTACGATGTACTTACAAATAGGTTATTATTTAATTTTTCCTTCCTGAGATTTTTTTTAAACTAAAAACTTCTTATAAGAATTCTTGTGGAACTGAGGGAGAGAGGATATAAGACCACAACTTCTGTAAAACGAAGGGAGGGAGGGAGGGAGGGAGGGAGGGAAAGAAGAGGAAGAAGGAGGAAGGAAGGGAAGGGAAGAGAAATTTTTTTAAAAAAGAATTATCCTTGCTATTTTCTTCCATGCTTATTCAGTGCCCTCCCCTTCTCTCAGTCTGTCAGAGCTAGGATTGACTCTAGGGCCTCGTGTATGCTAGACAAGTGCTCTATTACTTAGCTTTGTCTCTGGCCCATTTCCCTCCTAAACTGATTCCAATCTTCTCTCCATCTGTGTAAGACTCTTAAGTTTCTGTCCTACCAAGAGATGTCTTTATTTTTAGCTATACACTCATGTATTTATTTGTTCATAATATGTCTTCTATTATTTCTCAGGATTTGAGAGGACAGCAAGACAGTGTATGTTTGGTTTGCCCTATTGAATTTCTGTATTTTTAATACAATATTATCTGCCAAAATTGCCTTCCTCTAAATCGTGTCTCACCTGTGTAGACTTGCCAACACATAACCTGAGCTCAGCAGCTAGCAGCCTCCGAGGTATCTTCATGTAAATTCCAGTATCAAACTTTTGTTCAAGGTATATGTATATTACTCTAGTCATTTCCAAACCATCACTGTAGGCCCTTGAAATTATACTATGTTTGAACATTTCTGCACATGTATGTCTATGGTGTGCATGTTGTAGGATTATTCATACGCATGAGGGTGCATATAAGTGTGGAGGCGAGAGGTCAATGCTGGGTATCTTCTCCATCACGCTGCATCCTAATTTTTTTTTTTGAGGCAGGTTTTCTCCCTCAGTGAACCCAAAGGATACCATCTCAGCTAGACTATCTACTTAACAAGCCCTGGAGAGCCTGTCTCCACCTCCCCAACACTAGGATTACAGACATGCACAACCACACCAAGCTTTTACGTGGGTACTGGGGAATCCAAACTCGGGTTCTCATGTCAGCAGGGACCTTACCCATTGAGCTATCTCCCCATCCTCGGTACAACTCTTTAGATCTGCTTTAGTTTCAGAAACAGTGGCATGCAGAAATGTAAGGAAGGGTTATGTGAATCCATTCGCTTATTGGTACATGACATTGTAAAAGTAAATTCATGGAATAAAGCAGCATGCTTGGGAATTAAGAGCAATAGCAGCAATGAACATGTGAGCTGTGGGGCGTGGCAGAGCTAGAATTTGCTGATGAGTAGGGCATGTGGGCTCCGCTGGACACACAGCATGAATGTCCCACATGGTGTGAATATGCACACTGTCATTTTCTTGCTTTGCCAACCATATATGTACACATTCCATCTTGTGCTGGGTGAAGGTCATAAAAAGTCAGGGCCCTGGAGATAAACTCCTATGAATGTCTCCCATGAGGTTGCATCCTGTTGTCCTTGGGAGGATCCTGTAAGCACCCACTGGCCAGGAAATTGTATACAAGAGTGCTAGAAAGAAAGTATGCCTACTGCAGCCAGATTGCGCTTTCTCCCAGGATCCTTATCCAGAAACCTCTGTTGCTTGGCCTTCCTCTCCCAAACTAACTCACTTATCCAGAAGGCAAAATATATATGTACAGAAGTAAACTGACAGGGCTATCTTAATTTTGACAAAACCACTATCTAGTTTAAGTAAATTTTATGAAATGAATCTCAGTCTTAATTTTATAATTGAGTGACTTGTTTCCAGAAGTAAATTTTTATGACACTCTAATCACGGTATCATTTTTAGCTTATGAATTTTTCTTTCTTGTCCTTTTGTGTTCATCCCAGCATTAAATATCATCTTTAAACTTTGATTAACTTTATTATTTTTTCCACTTAATATTTTTCATCAACTGTCTTAAGTTAATGTTAAAGATATTTTGAATTTTGAATGTATCTATAAATTCATAAGTTACTGTCCTTTATGTCACCCAACAGGCTTAAAATCAAAAATGTTTTAATTAATCATTTGTGTTCTTACAGAACTTAAAATTTAAGAAATAATAAAGTTTCAAATCAATTTATGTCTCTCATCATATAATTCTATCTAAACATATAAATGATTTATAATTCTATGAAGTTTTAAACACTTGGGAAATAATCCTGAAAAAAACAAGTAAACAAAATAATGCATACTAGTAAGAGCTAGTTTTCTCAAGTATTAAACATAATTACATACAAAATACTCAAATATTAAAACCATTCCACATGCTTGAATAGAAATTTAAAATTTAAAGGTTTTTTACCTGGAAATCTAAACTAAGTAGGCTTTGCTTGGTGTCATTTAAGTCTCCAGCTGAAAATGAAACAAAATCAGAGCTTTCTTTAAAAACAAAGAAAGAACAGAAGGGAATGTTGAAAAATGTTAGCTGACTTCTTAGTAAAATTTCTTCTTCCCTTGGGGATAAATGCCTTTCAGATTTTTTGTGCAGAAAATCAGCCAAGGAAGTAACCAGGGAAAATGGTTACCAAGGGAAATATTTTTTAAAAATCACAGGAAAAGTGGAAAACATCAGGAGGAGTTGGGTGGGGAGGGGAGTACATTTCCTTCGCGGCCTGAAAGGCAGGACTAGAATCACAAAAATGAGCTTAAGAAATCTGCAGTCGTCGTAGGCTATTTGAATAAAAAAAAAAAAATTCAAACTATCCATCACTTGATATTCTCATTAACACTATTGTTAACAAAACAAAAACTCATTATATATAATTAATACATATATAAATATATAATATATATTAATGCCATTAGAAATTATGTAATTTCAGTAGTCAAGTGGGGTAGCTTATACCAGCAGTTTCAGCATTCTGGAGATGGAGACAGGAGAAGGAAGGAAGAAATTAAGTAACAATAAATTTATACAAGGTAGCTATAGGTCTCCTCCTTACCTGTTAATCTCACGTTGGCTACAGTTCACTACTTTGGCCTCAAGTTTGTTTCTCCATAAGCAAGATAGGGACAAATCAGCATTCCAAGTCCAGCACTGCTGTCTGTAGGAACCCTTGAGTAAGTTACTTAATGCTTCAGAGTTTTTTGTTTGTTTGTTGGTTGGTTTTGTTTCGTTTGATTATTTACTTATTTATTTATTTGAGAGAGAGAGAAAGGGCGTGCCAGGGCCTCCAGCTATTGCAAAACGAACTCCAGATGTATACAACCCCTTGTGCTCCTGGCTTCTGTGGGTCCTGGAGAATCGAACCAGGATCCTTTGGCTTTGCAGGCAAACACCTTAACTGCCAAGCAATCTCTCCAGCCCTTGTTTTGTTTTTTTTGAGGTATGGTCTCACTCTAGCAAAGGCTGACCTGGAATCCACTCGTAGTCTCAGGGTGGCCTGGAACTCACAGCAATCCTCCTACTTCTGCCTCCCAAATGCTGGGATTAAAGGCGTGTGCCACCACACCCGGCTAATGCTTCAGACTTAAGATCATTCTTTTCTATAACTGAAATGGTATCTGCCTTTCAAGTTTTGGTAAAAATAAAAAGAGTAACATGAGGAAAGCATGTAACTCAGTTCCTGTCACAAATACAGTAATTATTTCAGGACTTTTTTGTGACAGGGTTTCTTGTATTGGCTGTGTTTGAGGATGACCTTGAACTTCTGATCCTTCTGTCTCTGATTTTCAAATTCTGAAGTTACAGACAGAGCTACCATTTATGTGATGTTGGGGATCACACTAACTCTACTAACTGAGCTACATCCCCAGCCCTAAGAACTATTTTAAATTCTACTGCAGGAGTGCAAATAATTTGACAGAGAGCAGCTAAATTTTTGGTTTTGCCAAATCTTATGACCTAGGTAACCTGAGTTTAAATGACATTCCCCTCGTATTCCTAAGAATAATGAAAACTGTATTTGTATCGTGTAATACGTAGTGCTCTTAGAAGACAAGTAGTTGTGAGAAGCCTGAAGACCTGTAGGAAGTGCAGGTGGTTGATAAAGAGCAATCAGCAGTTTATTCATCATCAGTGATAGCACAGAAATGTAAAGGAAACAGGTCACTTTCACTACCAGAGTGAAAGAAGATGAAAATGTGAAGGTAGAATATAACCATCAGTATTATCCAAAATTATCCTAATAACTCTCACAGTCAAGCCTGAGGACTACTGCTAGTCACAAATCATAGCCTGACTTGAAACATACACTTTGTTTTTAGCAGAAGGAAACAGTGTTAATTGTATGCTGTGAGGGATAACAGGGGGGACAAATAGAAATGGTTATGTTCTTCCAGGAGAGGTAAAATATAGCAATACTGTCTGCCCCATATTCCTCTTCTGTGAATCTATTCTAGAAATAATTTCTTTGTAAAAGTGAGCCTCCAGTGTCGTACTTTGAAGCACTATAACATGGACTTTAATAAAAATGAATAACTAAAAAGGAATAACCTAAGAACAGTGGGCTACCATAAGGCTCTTAAGAGAAATTAAAGTAATTCCATTAAGACCAGCAGGCAAAAGTGTCTCCAATATACTAAGGGGGGGGGGAATGTTTTCAGAACCATACATGTATTAAGACCTTCCTTTTTAAAAATATTTTTATTTATTTGAAACAGACAGACAGACAGACTATGGACACACCAGGGCCTTCTGCTGCTGCAGTGAGCTCCAGATACATGCTCCACTTTGAGCATCTGGCTTATTGTGAGCACTGGAGCCAAAAGGCTTTGCAAGCAAGCGCCTTTAACAGCTGTACACAGCCCTGACCTTCTAGTTCTTGATAGATGTAATCTGGTATCCTTTTTTGTTTGTTTGTTTGTTTGTTTGTGTGTTGGTTGGTTTGGGGGTATTTTGAGGCACTCTAGCCCAGGCTGACCTGGAACTCCCTCGGTGGCCCCAGCTGGCCTCAAACTCATGGATGGCAATTCTCCTACTTCAGCCTCCTGAGTGCCAAAATTAATGGCATGAGCCACCACATCTGGTTTGTAATTTGGCATCTTAGTGTAGAGCAAATTGAAAGAGCTAAACAAAAATTTAATAGTATTTATCTTTGGGTGATGGAATTATGGAGGGATTTTTACTATGTAATTCTGTATTTTGATAATATTATGAGCTTTTTTAATAACTAGATCAGTAAAGAATATCTCCTAAAAAGAATTTAAGGGCTGGAGAGATGTCTTAGTAGTTGAGGCACTTGTGTGCAAAGCCAAAGGACCCAGGTTTGATTCCCCAGTACCCAGATGAAGCCAGATACATAAGGTGGTGTGTGCATCTGCAGTTTGTTTGTGGTGGCTAATGCACCCATTCTCCCTCTCTATCTGTCTCTCTCTCTCTCTCTCTCTCATAAATAAATAAAATATTTTTTAAAGAAAGAAGTTAAACCGGGCATGGTGGTGCATGCCTTTAATCCCAGCACTTGGGAGGCAGAGGTAGGAGGATCGCTGAGAGTTCGAGGCCACTCTGAGACTACACAGTTAATTCCAGGTCAGCCTGGACCAGCATGAGACCCTACCTTGAAAAAGAAGAAGAAGAAGAAGAAGAAGAAGAAGAAGAAGTAGTAGTAGTAGTAGTAGTAGTTAAGGCCAGGTGTGGTGGTGCATGCCTTTAATCCCAGCACTTGGGAGGCAGTGGTAGGAGGATCGCCATGAGCCCAAGGCCACCCTGAGACTACATAGTGAATTCCAGGTCAGCTTGGACTAGAGTGAAACTCTACCTCAAAAAAAAAAAAAAAAAAAAAATAGAAGTAATCAAAAACAAGAATAACTCTTAAATAGCATAGAGAAACAATAACTATCATTCTGAGATTGACGTGGTTGGAGAGAACCAAATTTTATGATTTCTGAAGTCACCACTCTCAAAAACTGGTGCTTTAATGGGTGATTACATGAGCCCTTTTGCAGAAACTATTTTAACCACACTAGTAAATGGAAAATGCTGGCGTTAGGGTTTCTCCTCCCCCCTTTATGATTATAAGCATAATTATGTCCTGAAATGTGGTCCCACAGAGCCCTGCAGAGCATGATGTTGGTCAGCAAAAGGCCATGCGCAGAGAGAGTGGCACCGGGTCCACAGGAGTCACCTTGCAGGTTCAGGTCACTTTTTTCACATGCCACTGAAGTAAAGCCACCTTGTCAGTGTTTCACCGTGTGGTCTGCAGTACAAAGGAGCTGGTTTTAAGATTGCGGTTGCTTGCTCTCTGACAACTTTGTAGACACTAACCCCCCCCCAAAAAAAGGCTAAAATTTAGAAATTTTAAGTAGAGGCAATCTCAAAACAAAAGTCCTCTCTTGTGTCAGGACTACTTGAGGACCAACCTTCCTTTCTTCATGTCTTGCTCGAGTGTGAATTGTTTCCTTTTATTACACTTGTAAGTGGAGTCATGATGAGGCAGTCAGCCATCCTCCTTATGGATGAATATTTGTTTGTTTCCTCCTCAAGTAAAATGTGCTTTTTAAAGTTTTGGAACATGCTACTGTAATAGGCACTTAGAAACTGCTTTTGCTGGGCGTGGTGGCGCACGCCTTTAATCCCAGCACTCCGGAGGCAGAGGTGGGAGGATCACCATGAGTTCGAGGCCACCCTGAGACTCCATAGTGAATTCCAGGTCAGCCTGAGCTAGAGTGAAACCCTACCTCGAAAAAAAAAAAAAGAAAGAAAGATAGAAAGAAACTGCTTTTGCTAAAAATATTGATTCCTTACTTGGGCCCATAGGAACAGCAAGGCCTTCCTGAAAGGTGAGACCACTCCAAACAACGTGACAGCAGTTAAGAATGACAGAGGTAGGTCATCTTGTTGGAAACAGATTGGTCTCCTCCTGAGGTGACAGCAAAGAACAGATGTAACAACCTTTCTGTATACAACACACTGGCAAGGATGTTATCAGAAAGAAAAATAAGTTAATCTTACTAATGAGCATAGTTTCCAAAAATAAAAATGTTGGCATACACATACAGCAATATATAAATATATAAAACTGTATAACTATCCTGGCTCTGTTTATGAAATAATAGCTTGATTTAAATGTAAAAGTCAAGGGCTACAGAGATGGCTCACTGGTTAAAGTGCTTGCCTGCAAAGCCGAATGACCCGAGTTTGATTCTCCAGTACCCATGGAAAGCCAGGTGCACAAAATGGCACATGCATATGGAGTTCATTTGCACCCCTGGTGCACCCATTCACATTCCCTCCCTTCCTCTGTCTCTCTCACCCTCTTTTCCCCCTTCCCTCCCTCTCTCTCACCTTTCTTCCCTCCCTCTCTCTCACCTTTCTTCCCTCCCTCTCTCTCACCTTTCTTCCCTCCCTCTCTCTCACCTTTCTTCCCTCCCTCTCTCTATCTTTTTCTCCCTCTGACATGGTGGTGCATGCCTTTAATATGAGCACTTGAGACGCCAAGGTAGGAGGATTGCTGTGAGTTTGAGGCCAGCCTGAGTCTCATTCCAGGTCAGCCTCCCTTGAAAAACAAACTAAAACTTAAAAAAAAAAAAAAATCCAAATACTATTTGATCATCTTTTTTTGTTTGTTTGTTTTTTGAGGGATGATTTCGCTCTAACCCAGGCTGACGTGGAATTCACTATGTAATCTCAGGCTGGCCTTGAACTCACAGCAATCCTCCTACCTCTGCCTCCCAAATGCTGGGATTAAAGGCATGTACCACCACACCCAGCTTCTATTTGATCATCTGCAAGAGATGCAGAAAAAGTATTTGAAAAAAATTCAACATTGGCTAATGTTTTTAAAACAGAGAAGAGGACTAGAGAGATAGTTCAGTGGTTAAGGTGCTTGCCTGCAATGCCTGACGACCCAGGTTCAATTCCCCAGTACCCATGTAAAATCAGATACACAGGGAAGTGTATGCATTTTGAGTTCGCAGTGGCTAGAGGCCCTGGCACATCCATATTCTCTCTCTGTGTCTCTCACTCCTTGCAAATAAATATTTCTTAAAAAGAAAGGAAGGAAGCTGGGCATGGTGGTGCATGCCTTTAATCCCAGCACTTGGGAGACAGAGGTAGGAGGATTGCCATGAGCTCAAGGCCACCCTGAGACTACATAGTGAATTCCAGGTCAGCCTGAGCTAGAGTGAGACCCTCACCTCCAAGAAGAAAAAAACAGGGAGGGAGGGAGGAAGGAAGGGAGAAAGGGCAATAAGGAAGGAGAAAAAGATTGGTGCACGTTGTGACAGGATTGATGGCTGGACTGCACTAGGCTAGACAAGATAGCTGCCATGGAAGCTTGGTGTTGTTACGCACTGGACCCCCTTATCCTTCTTGGGCCACTGGCGTGAATCAGTTGTTGCTATGTCAGTCAAAACTTAGCCAGCTATCAAGTCATAGTCTGCTACAGAAAAGACATTGGCTCATGTCTGAGGAAGAGAGAAGACAGAATCAGTGCTATAGATCTTTCTTCATAAATTACTTAGCTATCAGAAGACACATTATGCACCACTTAAAGGCTGTGGAATGACCTCAAGAAATAATGTGGCAGGCAGGCGTGGTGGCGCACACCTTTAATCCCAGCACTCGGGAGGCAGAGGTAGGAGGGTCGCCGTGAGTTCGAGGCCACCCTGAGAATACAGAGTGAATTCCAGTTCAGCCTAGGCTAGAGAAACCCTACCTCAAAAAAGCCAATAAATGAATAAAGAAAGAAATAAAGAATGTGGTGCCCTCGATGATATTACGTGAAAGAGGGCTCTTGGGAGGAAGACATCGACCCTGTGGAAGCGCAGGTTGGGGCAAGCTTCTGGTGTGTGTCAGTGTTCGTGCGTGCCATACGCTGTGGGCAGAAATAAGTAGTCGCCGGGTTGGTGAGAAGTAGGGTGCCGTCAAATCACTGTCACTCTGAGGATATGTTAGGCATCCATATGACTGCAGACAGAGTCAGGGGCTGAAAGTCTGTCTCCTTTAGCTTCACTCACACGCTGGTTTGAGTCAGTGCTATCAGTGGAAACTTAAGGGGACAGAAGCAAATGGGGACTTTTCTACCAGTGACCACACCAAATGACTCAGAATCCTGCTGCTATCGGCATGTCCATCATAGGTCCTCCTTCACCTGACTGGTTACCTGTCACGTCCATAGTGTTGTATCAGGCAGCTTCCCTATTGCCAGAGGCCAGGTTTTCAGACAGTATCATAAACTAGCGTGTGTGGTAACGACTGGTGGTATTGCAGTTAGACTTTCCACATTGTTTCTGCCAGTAAACTCTGTGCACATACCCCACGATTTCTTCACCTATGAATCAGAACTGAAGTGTCAAGGGATAGATGTGTCCTGAGAAAGCTTGTCAATTGAACAGTTGCTATTTGGGGAATAATAAATGCTAAACAGGATGAAGGAGGTCAGGGACCTGCACTTGGTGAGTTTCTGATCAGCAGTCTGGGTTCAGGATACAAATACGCAAGCCATGCCATATTATGTACAAATTGCCGTCCATTTATTTGCAAAGGACAAGAACTTTAATGCTTCTAGTCCCTGATTCCACATGACATGCCCATCATTCTCAGCATGTGTAGCTTGCTTGGAAATGGGTTCCTAATGAATATGAAGATGAGGACTCCCATATATGGGAGAAGACAGAGCAGGATTTTTGATGTCCTCGTTGTCAAAAGCAACTGCTTGCACCCAGTGGTCAGTCATCCTTCTGACAAACATTAGGTTGACTGTAGTTTGTTAAATAGATTTCTCAATACTGTAAATAATTGTGCTCAGTATGTCACAGGAAACAGGCCTGAAGCATTGTCCCAGCACTGGGTGCTACATGACACTACATTAGAAGTTGGGTGGTTTGGGTTGCTTTGTATTTTGAAGTAGAAAAAGTCAGTGGAGGAACAGTTCTCTAGTTGAGGATAACTTTTGTTTAAAAGTATTTTCTAACCTACAGAATAAGAAATAGGAATTTGTTTTGAATAAGGATTGAAATTATAACAAAAATACCTACATAATGATTGAAATAAACTGAGAATGGTGCTTGGGAAAGACTTCTTGCAATGAGTTATTTAAAAATGAACAAAGCTTGTCACTAATCTGATTCATTTGGTTATTTGCACTCATGGGTAACTAGTAGAGTAACTTGAATGTGATTTATCTATTATTTAACATCTTTATCACAAAGACTTTGAGTTGAAAGTTTTCCTCATTAAGCCTTGAATTTAACTTCAAGTTCCCACGCTATGGTCTTTATCACATCACTTGCAGATGCATCATGTTAAAATACACTGGGTGAAGATATGTAGCATATTATTTATTGACAAGAGTTTTTCACAATGTCTCATTCTGTCTACATTTATAAATACTCTATTTTGCTTTTCTTTTTTACTTTATTTGTTTATTTCAGGGGAGAGAGGGAGAATGGGTGCGCCAGATTCTCCAGCCATTGCAAACGAACTCCAAATGCATGCGCCCCTTGTGCATCTGGCTTACCTGGGTCTTGGGGAATCGAACCTGGGTCCTTTGGCTTTGCAGGCAAATGCCTTAAGCGCTAAGCCATCTCTCCAGCCCTATTTTGCTTTTCTTGTATAACTTTCACAATAAACTATGTGATTAATGACATGAATTTTATATTAGAGTTAAGAATGTGTTCCTAAACTTGGAAATATTTGATAATTTCATACTTGAGAGTTTGGAATTAATACCTTTTTGTTGTTTTTTGTTTTGTTTTTCAAGGTAAGGTCTCAGGCTAGCCTTGAACACATGGAGATCCTCCTACTGGGATTAAAGGTGTACACTACCTTCCCAGCTTGAATTAATTAATTATTGATTGATTGATTGATTTGCAAGCAGAGAGAGAAAAGAGACTGACAAAGAGATTGAGCAAGCCAGGACCTCCAGTCACTGCAAATGAACTTCAGATGTATGCATCTCTTTCTGCATCTGGCTTTACATGGGTACTGGGTATTGGAACTTGGGTTGTTAGGCTTTTAGGCAAGTACCCTATGTGCTGAGCCATCTCTCCAGCCCCTGAATTCTTTTTTAAATGTCAAAAACTCACATTTTTTTAATGGAGGAAGGGATATTTATTGAAGTTCACAGATCAGGGGAAGTTCCATAAATGGCAGAAGAAACTGGCCTGCCTTCACAGGCCCAAGCAGAGAGAGAGAGAGAGTGAAGCCAAATACTCACATTTTAAAAACATTTTGGGCTGAAGAGATGGCTCAGCAGTTAAAGGAACTTGCTTATAAAGCTTGACAGCCTGGGTTTGATTCCCTAGTACCTACATAAGGCGAGATATGCAAAGTGGCACATGCATCTGGAGTATGTTTGCAGTGGCAGGAGGCTCATTCTCTTTCTCTCCATTCTCCTTGTAAATGAATAAATAAATAAACATTTTGCTATTTTTTTAAAATGAGAAAGAAAGAAAACATTTACTATATTAGGTGTTAATAGAAAGGAACTTCATGGCTAGAGAGACGGCTCAGCAATTAAGTCACTTGCCTGCAATGCCTAATGACCCTAATTCAGTTTTCCAGTACCCACATAGCCAGATGCACATAGTGACACGTGTGCCTGGAGCTCATCTGCACTGGCTGGAGGCCCTGGAGCTTCCGTTCTCTCACTCTCACTCAGGCTTGCTTTCTCCCCCCACCCCTCTGCTTGCAAATAAATAAGAAAAAAATCTGTTTTTAAAAAAGAAAGGAACTGGGGCTAGAGGGATAACTTAGCTGATAAGGTACTTGCCTGCAAAGCCAAAGGACTCAGGTTCGATTTCCCAGGACCCACATAAGCCAGATGCACAAGGTGGTGCATGTTTCTGGAATTAATTTGCAGTGGCTGAATGCCCTGGCTGGCTCGCTCGCTCGCTTGCTTGCTTGCTTGCTTGCTTGCTTTCTTTCTTTCTTTCTTTCTTTCTTTCTTTCTTTCTTTCTTCTTTCTTTCTTTCTTTCTGTCTCTCTCTCTCTCTCTCTCTCTCAAATAAACAAAATAAAAAATAAAAATAAAGGAACTTCATTTGTATGACAAAGCATCTACCAAAAAAAACCTTATAGCTCTACATCAAAGGAGGCAAAAATGTGTGTGTGTGTTCACATTAAAATTTGTGTATATTTAGTCATAGGTGTTGGAAACAACCAAAATATCTACGTACTGATGAATGCATAAACAAAAGGTGGCACCCACATTCAATGGAATAGTATCAGCAACAATAAGGAATGAAATAGTGGCATGTGCTGTAACATGAATAGATCTGAATAGTATTATACTATGTGGGAGAAGCCAAGCATACTGCATGATTCCATATACATGAAATGTCTAACGAGACAAGCACAAGAGACACAAATTGCATTAGTGGTTACCTGAGATGAGGGGAGGAGGAGTGACTAATAATAAATGTAAGGTTGCTTCTTGGACAATAAAAATGACATAAAGTAGGGAGCATAGGCTGAGAGTGTGGATCAGCAGGATAAATTTGCCTAATGTCCAAGACCCTGGGGTCAGTCCCCAGCATTATAGAAATACAAAATGGTACTGATTGCTTCTAATTATGACTAGACTAAAAAAAAAAAAAAAAAAAAAAAAAACACTTTTCTACCCAGAGATGTAAATTTATGGTGCGTAAATTATCTCTCAGTTAACCTATTATACTTAGTGGTTAAATATGGTAAGTTTTCCCATTCTGAGAACATGACAGTAAGAGTCATTGAAAATCCTGGCTAGTACTATAAAGCAAGAAAAAGAAATGGTGAAGGGAATAAGGGGGGGAAAGTGGTTACTATTCCCAAATTATATGGTTGCATATGTAGGAAATTCAAGATATTAGGAATGGTTACACATGTCTGAAACCTCAGCACTTGATAGAGGCAAGCAGATCAGAAGTTCAAGGTTCAGCCTCAGCTATAAGTTTGAGACCAGCTCAGATGCATGAGACCCTGTGTCTCCAAAAAAAATAATAATAATAAAATAAAAAAAGAAAAGGAGGGAAAGATGGAGAGAGGGAAAGGAAAAATGAAAGGAGGAAAATACAAAAGAATTTTCTGATAAATGATTAAGTCATCTTTAGAGTGTTCTGGATATACAATTAACATGTAAAAAGTAAAATTTTGAGAGAAATTAAAGAAGACTTAAAAATGGGGAGAGGGCCCAGTGTGGTGGCGTACACCTTTAATCCCAGCACTCCAGAGGCAGAGGTAGGAGGATCACCGTGAGTTCGAGGCCACCCTGAGACTACATAGTGAATTCCAGGTCAGCCTGGACTAGAGTGAAACCCTGCCTCGAAAAACCAAAGAAATAAAAATAAAATAAAATCATGCATATTCAGAAGGGAAATTTACATCATTGCAAAAATATTTCTCCCTGAACTGATCCTAAAGTTGACACAATTTGAATCAGATCCTAGAGTTCATGTGAGTGGGTATGACTTGGAAAATTCTAAAATCTATATAGAACTGAAAGGCCAAATTAAAGCCATGGCATTCCTGAAGAGCAAGGCTGTATAACTTTCTGCCCTAAATGTCAGCTATTTTTTCCCAAGCCAAACTGTGTCCAGATTTATTAAAGACACTTTTCATAAGCAATCATGGTATTTCAGGCAGGACATTACACATTTAACAAGATACATGAACTCTCAAACTTCCTTCTTGTATGGACTGCCAAAATCAGACAGCCACTATAATATCCAATCTCACTTGATGCTCTGAACAAGGAAAGTTTAGAGTGAGATTGTCATTTCTCATTGAGCATGTCCTTTAACAACTTTTCACAAGCCAACCCTGACTTTCAGGAAATGAAATGAGGGCTGGAGAGATGGCTTAGCGGTTAAGGCACTTGCCTGTGAAACCTAAGAACTCATGTTCGAATCTCCATGTCCCACATAGCCAGGCACAGCGATGCAAGTGTGAAATGTTGCACATGCACACAAGGGGGCACCTGCGTCTGGAGTTTGTTCACAATGGCTGAAGGCCCTGGGACACCCATATATTCTCTCTCTCTCTCTCAAAATAAATAATAATAATAATAATAATAAACTTTGAAAAATAAAATGAAAATGGAAGAATTGTCAAACTGAAAAGGCCACAATCTTTTAGAAAAGCTACCACTGCTCTTCTGAGGAATACCATCTCAATGATGTCACTGCAAAGTCCAGATCATCTGACAAAACCAATCTTAAGGGGTGAGGTCTCAACCAATCTCTGGTTTTAGGGGAGTTAAGTCTATGCTAATGGTAGAGGGGGGAGAACATAAAAATGAATTTTGAATTTTCTCATGCCACAAGAACTTCTGTTTTTGAAACTATGAAAATTAACACCATTTGACAATAATGGAAGGAGACAATGGAACAGCATGATTGCACAGATGCACACATGGCCCCTTGGTTTGTGAGAGAAGAGGCTCCGCAGCCTGGGTGAGAGGACTGTGTCTCACATAGACCAGTTCAGGTGTGCCCAGTCTTTTGACATTGCAACATGACATTGGCATCTACAAATAGGTTGGACCACATTCACTTATCCTGCAATACATGTATCCTGAAGGAACTAAAGGGAGACTGAGCAGACTACAGAAAGAAAACAGGGCTTCTGTTGTGCCCAGACACTGTAACTACAATCAATGGATAGGCAGGCTGATTTGGGGCATAGTTTTAAAAAATGGCCAGGCATGTTGGCACATACCTATCATCTCAGCACATGGGAGGCAGACACAAGAGGATCAGCAGCATGAGGCAAACCTGGGTTACATAGCAAAAAAACCGTTTAAACAAAAAAAAAACCTTTTATTTAGAATTTTGAATATTCTTTTGAGAGTTTCACCAAAGGGATTGCTTACACATTGGATCTAGTTGTTATTTGTCATTTTATCGATGAGGTTGTTTCTTTCCATGTCTCCCTAGGATGGGGACTTCCCTCATTCCTGAGCAGTATTTGATCTGAGCCAGACTTAGTAAAGCAACCAGCCTAGCCTGAGTCTGTCCTTAGGGCCTTGATCCCAGTGATATGTTGATGTTCCTCAAATCCACTCTTGGTTTCCTTTCGCTTCTTCCTCATGATCTAGTTCCTTCATAAAACATTAACCTCTATTAACCACGGTGCTTTGACATGTGCTAATGAATTTTATCAATCACATCACTCTAACTTCTTCTAATGTTTTAAGCTCTAAGCTTTTTCCTGAGCTTCTTCCTAAAACTGTCTATTTCCAGTTGGTCACCTTGGCTTGACTTCCACCATACAGCAAATCCGGGGATAATACTATATTCCCCGTGATCTCCCAGAGTTTGTTTTTGTCCATAAATTCCTTATTATAGGTAATTCACTGAATTACAGAAATGCAAGGCTTACCTAACTACTGGTTCTATTGGTTGGAGAGGGTTTTTCTTTTTTTTTTTTTTTTCTTTTTTTAATTTTAGCTTAATTTCTTTGGTTACAAGTAGTTATTTAAATTTAGGCTTAGTGGATAGATATAGTAATTTTATATTATAATCCCTGTAAGAGGTAATTGTTTTGCTTATCCAAGTAAACTTGTTTTAATGTTTGTTTTTGTTTTTGTTTTTTGAGGTAGGGTTTCACTCTAGCTGACCTGGAATTCACTATGTTGTCTCAGGGTGGCTTCAAACTCAAGGCAGTCCTTCTACCTCTGCCTCCCAAATGTTGGGATTAAAGGTGTATACCACCATACCCGGCTTATCTTAATATTCTGACAAGAGTTTAAATAATAGGGATTGTATAGAGAAAACTAAATTTGATATTTATACTACAGTTGTCATTTTTATCAACCATATTGTCATTTTTTTTTGCCATAAAAGCGAATCTGGGGACCTGAGTTCAATCCCCAGTAACCATGTAAAAATGCCAGGCATGGTGGTGCATGTCTGTAATCCTAGCACTGGGGAGATGGGTTCAGACAGATCCCTGGGGCTCGCTGGCCAGTGAGTCTAGCCTAATTGGTGAGCTCCAGGCCAATGAGAGACCACGTCTCAAAGGAAGACAATGTTCCTAAGGATGACATCTAAAATTGTCCACTGGCCTCCACAGGCACACGTGTGCACATGCACTCCCACATACATGAACATGCACATACACACGCAATTATGAAGAGTGCCTTTGAAATGAAAAGCATGAGTCATGGTGTTCAACATCTAAAGTTTTGCAGTTTCACAAAGCCCAGGCTGGCCCCAAACTCACTCTGTAGCTGAGGCTAGCCTTGAACTTCTAATCCTCTTGCCTCCACCTCCCAAGTGCTAGAGTTACAAGTATGCACCACCATCCCTGGATGTAAATGTTTTCTAGTCTTAAAGTAATCTGGGAATAGACCTTTTTTGTATACTTATTGGCAGAATCAGATACTCACCCCCACACACACAGAGAGAGAGAGAGAGAGAGAGAGAGAGAGAGGGTGGGGAAGTACGTGACAGTTAATGGGAAAGAAATGAAGGAAACCAGTGTACATTAGAATGTTCTGGGCTTTTTCCACACACGTGGTTCTTTGCTAGGCAGTGCACACATGTTAGCTCAGTCATTTTTTCCACTCAACTCCATGCATTACTATCTATCCTCCAGTTTACAATGGAGCTAAACTAAAATGTCACGTGAACTTAATGAGACTGAAGCTTCATGGTGTTGAACTGTCGCCTTTCTGATAAGTGTGGGAGAATGCTTACGATCCCAGCTAGTCAGGTCCACTGGTCAGCGCTGCGGTCCCCAGCAGTACTGACGGGCACATTAATAGACACCCACTCTCATCACTGTGAAGGCTCCACATCCTGAAACTCATAGGATTCAGATGAAAACCAGATTTCTCACTGCCTGGAGCGAGATTTGGTGACAGATCACTGCCATCAGGACCTGGGTCAGAGCTTGGTCAGGTCACTTAACTTAGATGAGTCACCTGCCCCTCCTGACACTCAGACGTCTGACCTTTAACATCAGATCATTAGAGATTTTTAAGTTTGCTTCTGTCACACATTCTAGGGTGTGGTGTTTTTGCTTTGGAAATTAGGCAGCCACAGCCTCCAGAATTGTCCTTTTCCTTACAATTTTCTTCCTGCAACCCCTGAAAGTCATGCTTAGCAAGAGGCCGGTGAGAGAATTACACATATGGTAATTTTAGCATTTGTTGGGAATGGGGATTCTTTTCCACTGATATACTGTCTGAAGGAGATGGCTATGAACCAGGGTGACCACAGTATTTGCAAAGGTATTTAATGAAAAAGAAGGCTTTGGCAAGTAACATAACCCCATCACTCATGGGGAGGGTAAAGAGACATTCACTTGAGGTTAATAAATCAAAACAGAGTGTTTGTCCACAGCTTCATTTTTCCCCATTACTGGTGGGTGATGTCATCCATTTCATCTCCGTTAGAATCTTTTTGTGTCCAGGAAAAGAAAGTCGAATGTTAACTGTATTTATTATCATGTGTTTTTTATGTTTGTATTTGTTTATTCATTTTCTATCTTTGCTTCCAGACTTAAGATACATGGTAATAGGAATCACGTGTATGTTGTTTTCCTGAGTTCAGAAACTAAAATAATAATGACTAGAATATGATTATGTTCAGTAAAATATGTTGAGAGAATATATATAGGATTGAAAGGAAAGTTTTAAACTATTATGTAGTTATGTCTGTTAGTCTTTTCTTGGATAACTTCATACATGGTGTCACACAAAGGAAGACCTTTCCCAGGCAACTTTAAAAAATAGATTCCAAGCCAGACATAGTGGTGCACACCTTTAATCCCAGCACTCGGAGGTAGAGGTAGGAGGATTGCCATAAATTCGAGGCCACCCTGAGACTACATAGTGAATTCCAGGTCAGCCTGGGCTATAGTAAGACCCTACCTCAAAAAAACAACAACAAAAATAGATTCCAATGATTCCTTGTAGCACCTTTAAAATCACATATTCTGTTTTTGTTTGGTTGTTTGGTTTGGTTTTTAAGGCAGGGTCTTACTTTTGCCCAAGCTGGCCTGGAATGCACTCTGTAGCCCCAGGCTGGCCTTGAACTAATAGCTTCCTTCTACCTCAGCCTAAACTGGGACTAAAGGTATATGCCACCACATCCTACTTCAATCATTTATTCTATATTAAAATTTATAATTCACAGGAAATTTATGTTCATGTCTGAGAGGAAGTAGATTCATGACTCATTTTTAAATTAAATACCAGTAGACTTACCTCCTTTGAAATGCATCCATTTACATATTAAATTCTTGTATATACACATATGTGTTTTTGGTTTTTGTTTTGTTTTGTTTTGTTTTGCTTTGTTTTGTTTTGTTTTGTTTTGTTTTTCAAGGTAGAGTCTCTCTCTAGCTCAGGCTGACCTGGAATTCACTATGTATTCACAGGGTGACCTCCAACTCATGATGATCCTCCTACCTCTGCCTCCCGAGTGCTGGGGTTTAAGGTGTGCGCCACCATGCCCAGCTCACATTTGTAGGTTTCGATGTCTGATAATTCATCGGTTTATTTGTCCTGCAAATGTACCATACTGTTTTGAGCAACATAGCCTTTTAGCATGGTAGAGTCAAATGCACCACTGGTCACCAGCATTCTTACGTTTCAGTCTATGCTCAGAAATATCTCTAAAGGAACTTGAAAATTGTACAAACAAGTTGTTGACTTTCATATGGTTCCTAACTTGTCAAAATGGGGAGCCCTGTAAATTTTCACAGAAATGTCATTGAAATGTATTTTCATTTTAAGAAGTATTTTAGTTTTAACTTTGTCAGCTGTATGGAGCTTTTCTCTTTTTTTTTTCTTTTCTTCTTTTCTCAGTGTTTAGAATCAAACCCAGGGTCTTGTGCATGCTAAGCACAAGCTATATCAGCCAGCTATTCCCCTATCTCTAAGAGAGTTTCAATTAATTTTCATTTTCCCCAAACTAAATCATGTTTTCTTTTTCAGGGTTGGGGATCAAACTCAAGACCTTGCACATATAAAGCAAGTACTCTATGGCCAACCTACATCCCCAGCCCTGAAACTTGGATCTTAAAAAGAATAAAGCTAAAATTTTCCTTCAAATTATTGAAGCCAAAATTTAGAAATTGCTGAGAAACGTAAGGAAAACTAAAAGTATGGGAGTGGTACTGAACTAGTATCAGATGATAGTGTTTTATACTGCAGTACTTGTGTGCGCCCTGTGTTTCTCTGCCACGGTAGTGTGAGTCTTGCTACCTACAGGAAGAATGTATAACATCTGTCTTCCTCCAGCAGAAGGAAATTTAACAACACAAAAAGCAGATAATTAGGTCAGGGGACATAGCTCAGGAGTAAGGACTTCCTAGCATGAAACAGGGCCCTAGGTCCAGTCGCCAGCACTTCCAAAAAGTAAAAACAAAACCAAAAATAAATAACTAAAAACAAAAGCAAATGAGTATTACTCTTTTAAAACCCCAAACCTCTCCTTTCTGATAGCTTGTTCTCTTCTTCAGTTCTGTCATTAACTGCCATCTGTTCTGAGAGGTGATCTCCAGCAACCCCCCCCCCCCCCGCCCCATGGCTCCCTCACCACCTCAGCAGCCGCTCTTCCTCACCAGCACCCTTTCCCCCTGCCCACTCTGATCCCCAGATACTATGTCACTTCCTTAAGGACATGCACATATGTCTGTCAGTGTTAATTCCTTCACCAAATTTTTATTGAGTGCATCTTGATCTCCTTGCTAAAAATCAATGGTAATGCAAAGTCCTTGCAGTTGGTAAGAGCCAGTACTCTTCAGTGACGTGTTCTCTACTATTAAGCAATGTGATGTGGTGGGAGACCACAGCCTCAGGGTGTACAAGGCCCTTGGTTCAGTCCCCAGCACTCCAAAGCATAACAGCAACAACAACAACAAAAAAAAAAACCCAACCCTATCAGTGTGATGACTTCTCTTCTCTGCTGCCTATTTGGGAAATAATAGTGAAGTGTTCCACAGCCTTCAACACAGATCATCCTACTTTAGAAACTCCATTCTTCCGGTGTTTTGTGCCCTGACTCTGTTGTCTCATTTCTTATCTGTTTTGCTAGTTTTCCTTGCCCCTCTTCCACCAGCGGCAGCGGAGAGAGATCCCAGTGGAAGAAGGAAAGGGTGAAAGAAAGGGTGTTTTCTTTACCAGGGTGCAGGGCAGAAAACTCTATGTAACTAGGAGGTAAAATCAGTAACACCTAAGACTTGGTTGGATATGGAGTCAAACGTATGGAATACATGAAGCTATCTTTTTGGCATAAGCAGCTGTACCAATACCAGTTATTTCCTGGGGTGACCACAGGATATCACCGTCGGTTCTACAGATGAAAAGAGAAATTGGGGCTTGATATATCACGTCCATCAGAATACGTGGACAGCATTGAAACTACAACACTGAGTAAGGTCACAGAGTGCTGTATAGAACAAAGGTGTGTAGCAAGGGTTACACGAATTAGAACTAAAGGAGGAGTGTTTTCAAAACCCTTCAAACTAAGCACTTTTGTACCGTGTTGATAGAAACGTGAAACGATAGACTTTATGTAGGTGATTTCATCAGACTCTACTAAATGTTAAGCCATTCTACTTCTAGGACTCCATCCTACAAAAATATTTGTACAAATACACAAAAATCTCTTATTTGAATATTTATCATAGTACATAAGAGTGAAAAATTACAACCAGCCCAAATGGTTACTGGTCAAAATGTGGTTAAATTATAATTTCTTAGAGGAACGTGGTAGAGTAGGAAGCACAGGAATCTGTTTCCCCACCTAGACAACAACTCCACGGACAGAAGCTCTGATGTAACTGTTCTGGATTCCTGGAAGACTGTTGAGGGCTTGCAACATCCCAGAGGAAGGCTTGGATAGTAAATTGTGGTTAATTTGGTCAATTTCAGCTCTCAGCACAGTAGCAGCTACCCAGCCCCCACCCCAGCCCCCAGCAGACAGCTGTGCACGTGTCCCTGGAGTGACACCAGTACAGTTTGTGGAGGCCGACACTGTCCTGCATACACCAGGGATTTGGTGCGTGTCTGGCACTTCTGATCACAGAGATGCAGGGTCAGAAGCAACTCTGGCTCCCCTCCTCGCACTTCTCACGTGTGACCTAAAGAGCCAAGTGCTTATGCATGCAGTCTTCCCTCCTCCCTCCCCCACCCACTTTGGAAACCAAACATTGAAAGAGGAAAGCCTTAAAAAATAACCACAGGAGGAGGAGAGAGAGAAGAGATACTGACAGGATCAATGTGATCAAAGTACATTTATAAGCATATGGAAATGTCTTAATGACACCTCTTCTGTACAATCAACATATGATCATTCTTAGGTAACTGCATATAATAGAAAAATTAGAAATTAGTAATGCCTGCTCCAGGGAAGGCATAGTTCAGAGGAGACCTGAGAAGGCATGAAGTTTGTACCTCAGGCTGATTCTTGGCACAAAGACTGGCTGTAATAGTCAGAAAAATAAAATATTTTTAAAAATACAGCAGGGGAAGCCAGGCGTGGTGGCACACATCTTTAATCCCAGCACTCGGGAGGCAGAGGTGGGAGGATCACTGTGAGTTCGAGGCCACCCTGAAACTACATAGTGAATTCCAGGTCAGCCTGAACTAGAGTGAGACCCTACCTTGAAAAACCGAAGAAAAAAAAAGAAAGAAGAAAAAAAAAAACACACAGCAGGGGCTGGAGGGATGGCTAATCAATTAAGGCAGTTGCCTATAAAACCTAATGACCTAGGTTTGATTTCCCAGTATTCACATACAGCCAGATGCACAAAGTGGCACATGCATCTGGAGTTTGTTTGCAGCAGCTAGTGACCCTGGCGCACCCATTCTGTCTCTTGCTTCTCTCCTTCTCTCCCTTTCCCCCTCTCTCTCCCCACTTGCAAATAAATAAATAAATGAAGTTTTTTTTTTTGTTTTGTTTTAATTTAGGCCGGGTGTGGTGGTGCATGCTTTTCATCTCAGCACTCGGGAGGCAGAGGTAGGAGAACCACTATGAGTTCAAGGCCAGTTTGAGACTACAGGCTGAATTCCAGCTCAGCCTGAGCTAGAGTGCGACCCTACCTTGAAACGCCCACTCCCCCCCTAAAAAATACAGTGAACACTAGGGAAAAAGAGAGAATCTAATTTTCAGTAATACCACATTATTAGTTTTGTATGTCCAACTGTCAACAATAAAATAAGGCATACAAAGAGACAGGAAAGGGGGAAAGAGAATGAATCGGGAGAACTTCCCATGCAAACGACCTCATGGGCTAGGGAGATTCCTTACTCAGTGGTTAAAAGTGCTTGCTTGTAAAGTCTGCCAGTTCAGATTCAATTCCCTAGCACCCTCATAAACCAGACACAAAAAGTGGCACATATGCCTGGCATTTGTTTGCAGCAGCAAGAGACCCTGGCATGATATAATTTTTTAAAAGACCTCATGAAGGCTGGAGAGATGGCTCATCAGTTAAGGAGCTTGCCTGCAAAGTCTAAGGACCCAAAAAGAAATTCTAGAACTAAAAGCATAACTGAAATGAAAAATTCAGTAGAGGAATTCAAAAGCTCCTCTGGCCTCCACATACATGCACATGGGGTACACACATATATATACATATGTACCACACATCACACCATACATATATATTTTACAGACAGAATAAAAGAAATATGTAAAGATGCCCACTTAATTAACAGAAATATGTATTCCCAATTAATAAGCAAAAACAATTTTAGTAGCTAATAAAAAAGAAAGCGGGAGCCAGGCGTGGTGGTGCATGCCTTTAATCCCAGCACTTGAGAGGCAGAGGTAGGAGGATCGCCATGAGTTCAAGGCCAACCTGAGACTACATAATGAATTCCAGGTCAGCCTGAGCTTGAGTGAGACCCTCCCTCAAAAAAAAAAAAAAAAAGAAAGAAAGAAAGAAAGCAAGCAAGCAGGCAGGCAGGGAGGGATGGAGAGATGGCTTAGTGGTTAAGGCGCTTACCTGCAAAGCCTAAGGACCCATGTTTGATCTCTCTCCAGATCCTGTGTAAGCCAAATGCACAAAAGGTGAGGCAAGCACAGGGTCGCACATGACCACTAGGTGGTGCAAGCATCTGGAATTCAATCGCAGTGGCTGAGGCCTTGGCACGCCAGTTCTCTCTCTCTCTCTCTCTCTCTCTCTCTCTCTCTCTCTGTCTCTCAAAAATTAAAAAATAGGGCTGGAGAGATGGCTTAGCAGTTAAGCGCTTGCCTGTGAAGGCTAAGGACTCCAGTTCGATGCTCGATTCCCCAGGACCCACGTTAGCCAGATGCACAAGGGGCCACATGCGTCTGGAGTTCGTTTGCAGTGGCTGGAAGCCCTGGCGCGCCCATTCTCTCTCTATCTATCTGCCTCTTTCTCCCTCTCTCTCTCTCTCTCTCTCTCTCTCTCTCTCTCTCTCTGTCACTCTCAAATAAATAAATAAAAAATGAACCAAAAATATTTTTAAAAAATTAAAAAAATAAAGCAAAGAAGAACAGCTTATCAATTACAAAATTAAATTGTGATAGGATATCTAGTGATTGCAGAATGAAAGAGAGGTCAATGAACCCTCAGCCTAAGAAAACACTATGATACTGGAAAAATCATTTAAAAATAAATAACTGTGGTCTGGGGAGATTGCTCAGTGGTTAAAAGCACTTACTTGCCAAGTCTGACAGCCCAGGTTCGAATCCCCAGTACTCAAGTAAAGCCAGACACACAAGTGGCACATGTGTCTGAAGTTCATTTTCAGTGGCAAGAAGCCCTGATGTGCCCATTCTCGGTGTGTGTGTATGTGTGTTTCTCTCTCTCTCTCTCTCTCTCATCACAACCAAATAAAAGTTTTTTTAAAATAAATAACTGGCTATGCACGATGGCTTACACCTGTGATCTCAGCACTGGCGCGGCTGAGGCAGGTGGATTGTGAGTTTTAGGCCTGCTTGGGCTACAGAGACCCCATCTCAAAATATATAAACTAGGGCTGGAGAGAGAGTTTAGCAGTTAAGGCACTTGCCTCTGAAGCCTATGGACCCAGGTTCAACTCCCCAGTACCCATGTAAGCCACATGCACAAGGATGCACAAGCTGGCACATGTGTCTGGAGTTCATCTCCAGTGGCTAGAGGCCCTGATACACCCATTCTCTGCCCCCCATATTTAATAAAACTTAAAAATTAAAAACTTTCAAAATTAATTAAAATCTGGGGCTCTAGAAGTTGAACAGAGACAAAGAACAAATAATTTGGAGGTTCTACCCTCAATCTTGTTTTTTTTTTTAATTTTTTATTTCTTTATTTGTACATGGTGTGTTGGAGTTTGAACATAGGCTTGTCAGACTTTGCAAGCAAGTACCTTACCACTGAGCAATCTCCCCAGCCCTACCCTCTCTCTTATCTCTGTTCAATCAGTTTTTCCTAACTAGTCTTTCTGGAAAACATAAACCTCCCATTCCAGTCCATACTGCTCATTGTCACTAATGGAATTGAAATGATCGTTGTGAGTATTAATACCGTTGCAAAGTAGCAGAGTAAATCAAATAAGCCCGAGTTCACAAGAGAGCGTTGGAGTTCATAAGAGGGTGCATTGCAAGAACACTGAAGACTATCCTAGTGGGTGCTAAAGGGCAGGTTGAAGAAAAGGAATGGGGACTTTCATATTCATAATCTGCAGGTTCTCAGTCTCGCCCTCCTCTTTGGGTCTGGTGTTACTTTATCTCTGCCACTTTCTGTAAGTCTGCTTCATTCTTTTCCAAATGTTTGTTCCACAGAGCAGCTGTCACTGTACTGGCAGGCGTGTGACCAAAAGACCCAGTGTGCATCCTCAAGTCTGTCTGTCCTTAGTTTAAACAATGTCCCAGATGGGTGGTCTGAGGAAAGCTGCAGCTTCCTCCAAGAGAATCTGTTTGGGCCAGCTTGGATCGGGCACTCCTCCCTTTCCCTGTTCACTGTGATCTGTGGCATCAAGTTCAAATACAGGCTGTATGAGTGAGGCTGGGCGATGGTAACATGGGGCGCTATGGAGTGAAATCTGAAGTGGCAGTGTCCGTGTACACTAGCACCTGTGAACACCTCTGTCACAGGGAAGTCATTACCGTGTGCTGATGCTTTCTTTGGTCAGTGTGTATTGGCCTTTGCTTCCTGAAGAGAGCATTTTATATTGTTGCCGTGCTGTGCTGTGTGACCTAGTGCAAGCTTTACTCCTTCCAATCTTTCAGTGTGCACCATGGCTTGGTGATTTTTCTCTTCACCTGATATATTTACGACACTACGATCATCATAGCAATCTTACAAGTCTTTAGCTCTATCTCATGAAACTTGTCCTTTAAATATAAGGTTCAAAAATAGGGTTTGATTTTCATCCTTAACAATTTTTTTTCTGAAATTACACAGTGGTATTTTTAATTTCTTCCTTTCTGTGGAGGGTAGCTTAAGAGCATTAATTATAACACATATACTCTGTCCTTAGTGGGTAAGAGTTGATTTTGCTTTTAAATTGACTAATTTTGAGCAGGCTTTAGTGAAACAAACAATAGTTTCACCATGAAATCACCAGCAGCTGAGCTGCAGGAGCCATGCCATCTGTTTATGTTGGTATGCCATTTGGTGTCTTAATTCAGAACAGAAGTAAATTCCAAATGTTTACATGCTGAAAATAACTTCTTTATGCCAGGAAGGGGAAGCAAACACAATAGCTGAGCACTCAGCAGTGACCGGGCTCCCGTCTAGGACTTGATGGCTTCTTGGTTTGTCAGCCTGACCCCCCTCACAAACCCTTTGCAGACATTATGCTATGTCAAATATAAATCAAAGACTGATCACACTATGTGACTAATGCCACTTCCTCACACTGACACCCAGTACCACCCAGTACCTATCCGGCCCATTTCACGAGACACCATTCAGATGACTTCCATGTGTATTGACACTGCTCTTTCTAAACAAGTCCCTGGCAGTGACTCCCAGTGACAGCTTTGCTCCACTTAAATCTTTCAGTCAGATGAGGGCCTGCCTCAATGTGCCGCACACACCAGCAGCACTGAGTAGGCTCTCCGTGCTTTAGCTCATTGTTTCAACAGTAGTTTTAGCCAACTAGTCATAGCATTCTTCAGCAGGCACTTAGGTGTTAGCTTATGTCCTGGACCAACTGTCTTTCATAAAGCTGTAGTCAAGAGTATTTTTTTTTAATTCATTACTAACCGACACATAAAAAGTTGTGAGTGTAAACTCTAGAGTTTTATATTAAACTGTCTGTATCAAATTTCTGCATTTTCATTTTTCCTGCTTAAATGTGTTTGGAGTCATTCTTATACTTCCTACTTTCATTAAATCCTTTTCCTTTCCTGTAGCATGGTCATGTGTAGGTCAGTGAGATGTATGAATTCAACAAATGTTTGGCAAGCATATACTTTTTGCACAGGTCTGAGTAAGTAAGATACTCTGATAAAATTGCATGTCGCTCCATTGCTTCAGCATTTACTCATACACCTAATGGACTCACAAGTTATATGAGGGCCTGCAGGAGGAAGCAAGGAGATCTCCTGAAGGGATGGCTTGTGTGGGATCTTTTTCACAGATGGCGTTGGATGGAAGCCTATGCCCTGGGGCCAGACGGAGGTATGAGAAGCAAAGGCTGGGAGAATACATTTGGAGAAATTCCATAGAGAACCTTGAATACCATATTTTTTGAAATTAAGCCTGCATTCTGGGTTCTGAAAAATACTAGTCATATATACACACATATATTAATGTATGTGCACACACATGTTCCTGTGTGTACAGGTGCATGTGGAGGCCAGAGGACAACCTTGACTTATCCTCGGGAATGCCACCCATCTCCTTGGATACTAAGTCGATCAGTGGCCTTCAGCTTACCAGTTAAGCTAAACTGGCTGGCCAAGGAGTCCCAGGGCTCTTCCTGTCTCTGCTTCCCCAGTGCTGGAATGATAAGTGTACAACTGACATTTTTACATGAGTTCTAGGAATCGAACTAGTGTCCTCGTGCTTGTAAAGCAGGCATTTTACTGATTGAGCTATCTCCCCAGTCCCCAATTTATATTTTTTAAAATATTTATCTATTTGCAAGCAGAGAGAGAGATTGGGTATGCCAGGGCCTGGAGCTACTGCAAATGAACTCTAGATGCATGTACCACTTTGTGCATCTGGCTTTACATGGGTACTGGGGAATCAAATCCTGGTCACCCAGGTTATTTTGCAGGCAAGTGCCTTAACCATTAAGCCATCTCTCCAGCCCATATACATACATAGGTTTTTCAAGGTAGGGTCTTGCTCTAGCCCAAGCTAGCCTGGAATTCACTGTGTAGCCTCAGGGTGGCCTGGAACTCATGGCAATACACTTACCTCTGCCTCCCAAGTGCTGTGTCTAAAGGCATAAGCCACCACAACCAGTGACCTGAGAATCCTAGTGACCTGAAAAGACTCATACTGTAACGAAGGTAACTTCAGAGACTTCTAAGAGGTAGAGAATCAAGACTATTACTATGTTGTTGACTGCTGACAGCCTCGTAAACATCACTCTACTTTCCTTTTCTGCCTCATTTCCAGACAAGTTGAAAGTATTCCCCACCGTTTAGCACAAGCTCCCATCACAGCATAAAACCCCTCAGCCCTGCCTCACTCCCTACCTTGGTGAAAGGCCAAGGGGATACTCCCTTGCTCTCTGGGCCATTTTCCAGTCCTGCTTAGGCTCTCAGAAAGCCTCAGTATGTGAGCACTGGGTTTTTTTTTCATTCCCTGTTTCAAGCTGAGTGAAGATGGCCTTCCATGCTCTGTAGAGAGCTGCACTGAATGGGTGAGAGATGACTGGGCGGCCTGCACAGAGGGAGCCTCCCTCCTTTCTTTCCATTCCAGCAGTCCTTCATTTGACCTCCATACTGCCCCTCATACCTGTGTGTAGTTCTGGTTGGGTGGGTCTGACCCCCTCCTTGATCAGAACACAATGGCAGAGTGCTTGCTTAGCATGTACACCAGCGCCACAGGTCAGACACTCACAGAGAGGAAATTCAGCATTGACTACCTCATCTTTGTAGTGCAAAGGCATTTGTTAATTACTTGTAAAATTATATACACTGTTATGAAAGGCCGATTCTTTCTTAAGAACGGGCGTGGGGAGGCAGGGCCAACTGTGATGACTGGGCCTATCTCCTCTCACACCATTTTGAATACGTGCAGAGTACTAGATGGAGTGTAATGCAGTAAGTGTGTAAGTCACATCAGAACAAAGTACAAAGCCCCAAGAGCCATTAATAAGATGAGAAACCGACCTGGACGGATATTGGCTCTGTGTAGTCAGCGTGGGCTTTGCAGACGGATGGAGCTCAGGAGCCAGCGCTGAGGGCAGATCAGATTTTGGTGGTCTTCCCAAAATATGGTGCCTCAGACATTTCTCAGGATAAGAAAAGTTGCCAGCCAGCCAGGAAGTTATAGGTAACTTCCCAGGTGAAGAAAAATAAATAGCTTTCATGATCTCTGGATGGATCTGTATGTCTACTCCTGCATGTGATCTTCACAGAAACTCAGAAGAGAAACACAGTGACTGCCAGCTCTGGAGGAGCTGCCATAGACTGCGTGCTGGGCCACTATCATGCCAGGGCTCACAGAGCTAGCACATGCTCTGTGAGAGTGCAGTCAAGAATTGTGGGGTGAGCCGGGCGTGGTGGCCCACGCCTTTAATCCCAGCCCTCAGGAGACAGAGGTAGGAGGATCGCCGTGAGCTCGAGGCCACCCTGAGACTCCAGAGTGAATTCCAGGTCAGCCTGGGCTAGAGTGAAACCCTACCTCGGAAAAAAAAAAAAAAAAAAAAAAAAAAAAGAACTTTGGGATGAAACACTTCAGCACAATTCCAGAGAGAAGAGAGGCAATGGAAAGAGGAGAATAACTAAGAAGACTCCAGAATTAGAGGTAGATAAGAGTCTTCAGTGCTGGGGAGATGGCTCAATGGATAAAGTTCTTGCTGTGCAAGCATGAGGATGAGCTCATACCCACAGAACACACATGACGCAGTGGCTCATGTCTGGAATCCTGACACCTACAGCAAGATGAAGGAGGGAGGCAGGAGAATCGAAGCTCCCAGGATAGCTAGCCTGGTAAAAGCAGTGACGAGCAGCAGAGACCCTGCCTTATACAAGGTGGAAGGCAAGGACTGCAGTCGTCCTCAGACCTCCACATCTGTAGCATGTCATGCATGTACCTGCACAGGCACATGCATACTTCCTGCACGCACACACATACACATACACATACACACAACCAGAAAAACAAACTTCATTCTAAGAAAGCACACGAAGTCCTAAGCACAGTAAATGAAAGCCACTCGTCTCCCTTCTGTCTCTGTCGATTGCCTTTGCTAGACATTTTATCTCCTCAGAACTGCTTATATGATCCTTATGTCTGGCTTCTTCCAGTTGGAATGTTGCCTTTGAGGCTGGTCCACGTTTAGTAACAGGTACAAGCAGTGTCTTATGATTGCCCTCTGGAGTGAGTTCTCATGTGTTCATGCATTCGCCAGTTGAGAGAAGTCGGATTGTTTGCACTGGTACCTAATGGAGAGCGCTGCTGTGAACATTCACATGCAGGTTTCCATAGGGACATGCTTTGACTTCTCATGGTCAGGTTCCTAAGAGTGGAACTGCTGAGTCGCAGGGCAAACTTAACATTTATTACATAGGAAACTGCCAAGCCATGGTGGTGTCACAGAAAACAGCAGAGCGTGGCCCGCAAAGAATCCATTCCCCCACTGAAATCACCACAAATGGCCAAAACTTGACAGACTAAAGGCTACTGAACCCCAAGAATCAAATATTTGGAGCAACTGGGAAAGTGCTAAGGGAAGAGAAGGCCACTGGTTTTCAGTGGAAAGCACGGAGGCGCTGTCCCCTGCCCGCCTGTGTCCGCCACTCTTCCCCCGGTGTCAGCGGCCAGAAGACACCGGCTGTGTTCTTGATACAGGTTTCTGGGGTCGGGTAAATGCAACCCGTTTTCCATACCGTGCGCGTGTTCTGACCGGTCTCGGTGGATCCCGAGGGGGTAGTGCCGAGACGGTCTGCCTCACCCCCACCCCTCAGCTGAGGCTTTCTGGGAAGAGCAGCTTCATACCCACCCCAAGCCTGTAGGGGACAGCATGGCTAGCAGGGCAGGCAGCCCCCAAGCCCTGGAAAGAGCAGGGAGAAGGGGAGTTGCTTGGTGAAATGAAGGCTTGGAAGGGCACCTCACACTCAAGGGAAAACAGTACCACACGCATGCCCAGGAGTAAGGCCTGCTCTGGCACGACAGGCAGATGAAAGCTGGGGCAGAGATGTGGGCAGGCTGCCTTAGCGCCAAAGGGGTGTGCACCTTCAAGCAGGCTGCAAAGGCCCGAACACTCTTTGGTTTTGCTTCATTTTGTTTTTACCTCTGTGTAGGCTCTTATGCAAATGAAGGATTTGTTGTACTATGTCAACATGATTTTTTTCTCTTTTTTGGCTTTTTAATTCTTATTTGATTCTGTGTGTACATATGCATATGTACAATGTAAGTGCACATGTGCCACAGTGCACAGGTCAGAGGACAACCTCAAGGTGTTTCTCCGGTCCCTCCACCTTCTCTTTGAGACAGGATCTCTCTTGATCCTGCTGTTTCCAAGCTTCCAGGCTCTCCTGGCTCCACCTTCAATGCCATGTGCATGTTGGAATTACAGACTTGTGCGCCACTGACTTTATGTGGACACCAAGGAAGATCAACCCAGGCCAGCACCCTAAGCCACTTGAGCATTTCCCACCTCCATTTATTTCTTTTAGACTCCAGGCATTTTAAGGACTCTCTCTTGGGTCACTGGCTATGAAAGTAATGGAATAGGGCTGGAGACATGGCTTAGTGGTTAAGGCACTTGCCTGCAAAGCCAAAGGACCCAGGTTCGATTCCCCAGGACCCACATAAGCCAGAGCACAAGGTGGCACATGCTTCTGGAGTTCATTTATAGTGGCTGGAAGCCCTGGCGCACCCATTCTGTCCATCTGCTTCTCTCTCTCTATCACTTTCTCTCAAATAAGTACAAATAATTAAAAAAAAAAAAGAACTGTGTAGACTTAAGTGGCCACACACAAGCAAAACTCGAACAGTCTTTACAAAACAGTTTGAGAAAGACCCTCAGCAATCACAGCCCCCCCCCCCCCAAGCTCTAGGGCAAGGGAGAACAAGATTCCAGTCCCCACGTCCTAGTATCACAATGGCCAGTCTAGTTTGGCTTCAGTGTCTGGCCATGCCCCTGTGCCAAGCTACCCCACACTTCTACTACCTTCCTCACCATGATGGAATGCAGCCTTTGTAACTGTGAGCCAAAATAAACATTTCCCTTAAAAAAAAAAGAAGAAGAAATTTAGCTGGGTGTGGCTGCACACACCTTTAATCCCAGCACTCGGGAGGCAGAGGTAGGAGGATCTCCGTGTGTTCGAGGCCACCCTGAGACTACAGAGTGAATTCCAGGTCAGCCTGGGCTAGAGTGAGACCCTACCTCGAAAAACTAAAACTAAAATAAAGTAAAATAAAAAAAATTAAAAGGCGTAATTTTAGTGACAACTAAAATGTCAGGCATAGAAAGAAACAGAAAAGGATGGTCCATTCTCAGCATAGGGGTACAGAACTCAACCCTGAGGAACTTCAGAATGGGACTTCTAGACAAAGACTTTGATATATCAGAGAAATCAAGTCAATAGTAGGATTTACATACAATAGAATATTCTTCAGGCATGAAAAGCAAAGTATCAAAGAATCTAGAAGACTTTTCTGAAGGAAGTCTGTATTAGTTACTTCTCCTGTTGCTAAGACCAAATGCTTGACAAGCAGCTTAAGGGGGCTTGTAGTTCCTGAGAAGACAACCCAGCCTGGTAGGGAAGGCATGGCAGCAGGTGGTGGCTGGTCACATCGTGTCCCCAGTCAGGCAGCACAGAGGGATGAATACTCCTGCTCAGCTCACTTTCTTGTTTAGTCAAGGACCCCAGCCCGTACACCTAACCTAGTGTGGTGGCTTCAGGTGTTCCCCCATAAACTTGGGTGTTCTGAATGCTAGGTCCCAGCTGATAGCAATTTTAGAATTAAAGCCCCCTGGGGGCAGTGTATTGTTGGGGATGGGCTTATGGATGTTAGTCAGCTTCCTCTTGCCAGTGTTTGGCACACTCTCCTATCGCTGTTGTCCACCTGGTGTTGGCCAGGAAGTGATGTCCACCCTCTGGTCATGCTATCATTTTCCCCTGCCATCTTGGAGCTTTCCCTCCAGTCTGTGAGCCAAAATAAACCCTTTTTCCCACAAGCTGCTCTTGGTCGGTGTTTTCTGCCAGCAATGCAAACCTCACTGCAACACCGAGAAAGTGTCTCATAGACATGCCCAGAGATTTGTATCTTAGGTGATTCTAGAGCCAGTCAAGTTGATAATCAAGATTAACCATCACATAGCTAGTCACAAAAATCACATTATATGGTTCCATCTATATGAATTGTGTGTGTGTATGTATATATATATATACATATATATATATATATATATATATATAGACTAGATAAATCCATAAAAACAGATTAGTATGTGGTAGCTACTAGAGACTAGGGAAGGACAGAACTGCAATTAACTGGTTGATGGATGCAGCTTTTATTTTGGAGTGATAAAAACATTTTTGGAGAGCTGGAAAGATGGCTTAGCCATTAAGGAGCTTGCCTACAAAGTCATAGGACCCAGGTTCGATTCCCCAGGACCCATGTAAAGCCAGATGCACAAGGTGGCATATGCTTCTGGGTTTTCTTGACAGTGGCTATAGGCCCTACTGCATCCATTCTTTCTCTGTCTCTGCCCCCCTTTTCTAATAACCAAATAAAAATGAAAAATGTTTTAAAAATGTTTTAGGAGTTGATTGGCAGTTGTACAGCACTGAGAACGTTCTAGGCACTGCCAAACTGATCACTTTAAATGTTTATGTTATGTGGATTTACTGAACATTAAGAGAGAACAATCAGCTGTCGGTCTAGAAGGGTCCTTCTGTATAGTGCCTTCTACCTCTCCATGCCCTAAACCCCAGGACATGGGCTCAGGAGAACACTCGTTTGAGGAGAGAAAAATGTTACCTTGTCAAATAATCCCATTTGTTCATCTCATTCCAGAAAAATTCAAATGACAGTATTCTCTGTGGAAGAGGGGCTAAGGGAAGGCAAGAAAAGGTTAGGTAACCCTAGTGGTTACCTGATATTAAAAGGGAGGTGGTCAGCCATGCCTCTCTGGAAGATGTGCAGAAAGATGAGAAGCTTGCCCTGCCAGACAGAGGTGGCCCATGCCCAGTGTGATGTGCCCATGAGAAGCAGACTTACAGGACTACAGATAAACAGAGTGCTGCACCATGATTTCACTGTGCCTGCCACGTGAATGCATCATTTCAGAATTTACAAATACATTTGCAAAAGAGAAAATGTAAACTTGCAAATCATTTTACAAAGTGGCTTAAAAACAGAATGGAAAGTTCTACTTTTTCCCTCCTCACCACATTTGTCGACCTTATTTGTCATAGCTATTCTAATGGGCATGAAATGATTCTTTATACTTTTAAGGACTACTTCAAACTAAGTATCCCATAAATCTATATTTTAGTGTGTGTGTAATATGTGATGCATGTCTATATGTATGTGGTGTGTGCAGATGTATGTCCCCCATGAGCACATGCAGAGACCAGAGGAGGATGTCTAGCGTCTTCCTGTTGTTACTTGGGTGTTTGGGTGGGTGGTTGGTTGGTTTTTCAAGGTAGGGTCTCACTCTAGCCCAGACTGACCTGGAATTCACTATGTAGTCTCAGGGTGGCCTTGAACTCATGGCGATCCTCCTACCTCTGCCTCCTGAGCGCTGGGATTAAAGGCGTGCGCCACCATGCCCGGCTGCCTTGATTTTTGAGGTATGGTCTCATTCTAGCCCAGGCTGACCTGGAAGTCACTCTGTAGCCGCAAGCTGGCCTCGAATTGACAGCAATCCTTACAATCTCTGCCTCCCCAGTGCTAGGATTAAAAAGCATGTGGTATCACACCCAAGTCTTTACCCATCTTTTTGTTCGTTCATTCATCCGTTCTTCCTTCCTTTCTGTCAAGTATCTTTCCTCCTTCACTCAGCTTGCATAGCAAATAGCACACGCTCTAACCCACTGAGCCATCTCCCCAGCCCCAGATCTATTTTTCATATCCAGCTATTCATGGTAGCTCACACTGTGTACCTACCTATCTAAGCTGCTTTATCTTGTAAAATCTAGTTGTAATCTAAATTGAGAATAACATACTCAACTTTCTGACACTTTATACATTTTTATCCTTTTAATTATGATGTTTTGATAAGTTTAACTAGTACATCTATCTGCTAAACTCTGCAGTATACCATCCGTGCTCCCCTAGCACTCCTCCCTGCGCATGCGCTGACTCTCGAAGGGTGTGCAGGCTGGCTCCAGGGAGAGGCCTGGGCAGCTGAGCCTTGCTTGCCATGTAGGCTGTAATCAGACAGACGGCTCCACGTGTCCACACCGTGTGAGCACAAGCCTGCAACTCGGGAGGACTTTCTGAGAACACCACTATGTCGCTCTGTGGAGCAGAAGTGGCTCGAGTGTATTTGGGGGTGCCCTGGAACCACCTACAGGCAGTGGTTGAGCAGTCCTTCGATGAGGAGAAGAGCAGGGTGAGGCCCACATCAGCACAAGGGTCCAGCAGCCTCTGACTGCATCATGTAACAAATGTTAACTACTTGTTCTAAGGGCTTGTTTTTCAGAATCTCTATTTCAAACTCTGACTTTGGTTTCTCTTCAGCATATTTTCTTGTTTTGTAAAAGGCAACAATGCACATTTATATCTTACTCAGTGCTTCCGATATTTATAAATAATCCTCTTTCTATAACAGTCATGTAAACAACATATGCTTTAAGATACTTTGTTTTTAACATCATAGAATTCATATTTGCTTGAGGCTAAAAGCACAACTCTTAGGAAATTGAAATCCCCTTTTTGGCTGTTCTGTCTTTAAGAAAAAACCAGCAGCTTGATTGTCTTGGCCCACACTCTCTGTTTCCATCCCTGCTGTTGGCCAGGGCTGTGTAATCAGTGAGCGGTTGTTATGCAAGCCTCCAGGCCTCTGGGCCCTTGGTCCCCTCGGCCCTTAAACACAGCATCTGTGTGTTTCCAAATAAAGTTGAGAACTGTACAGTCCTTTTTCACTTCTTTGGTCAGTCTTAGCTTCTGGAAATTACTATATCACTTCAAGTTTGTTGAACCCTACAAGCTAGCAGAATTGCTTTTTAAAATATCTTTTATTTTTAATTGACATAAGCTGAATTATTATTAATAGATGAAGGTCTTAAACCACATATAGAAGCTCACAAACATTTAAAACAAATGTCTACAACTAAAATCTGCATGTAGCAAATACATCAAACTGCAGCTTGTGGCCCATTTATTACAAGTGCAATGCAATTAATTTTAGTTGAGCCACATCGTATGGGCCATAGTTATAGGATTAAGAAATTAAAAGTGCTCAATGTTTTACATAAATGAGCCAAGAGGGAGTCAACATTACAAGCCCAGTATTCTCAAGTAACTTTAAATTTTTCTATACTTGAAATACCAAGAGAATGGGAAGTGAGGCAAACATCATTCAGAGCACTTAGGAAAATAGTCAACATCCATTGTAGATAAGGCATAAAACTTAATGGGAGATCTAAAAGATACTTACTGAATGATATGCCCTTCCTTGTCAATCTCAAGAAAGGACAGGGGTGATGGCACCCCCAGAACAGTGTCCCAGATACCACAGCACCCAGAAAGGCTTGCAGAAGGCCAGTCCCAGTTCAGGAGATCGTAGAGAATCTGCTCACAGTGTGCAGCACAGTTATGGCCACTGTTCTGTACAGCAGGCCTGGGAAAGCTAGGAAAGGCCCGCAGACAGAAGCTAACGTCACCAGGATAGCAACAGTGCTTCCAGATGAGAAAGAAGAAGGGCAACAGCAAGGAGTGGGGCGGCCCTTGGCATACGTCCTATTTTTCTAATTGTGTGTGTGTTGTAGTAGTAGTACATAGGGAGTGGTATGTTATATGCACGTGTGTGTGTAGATGCATACACTGTGTACATTAGTGCAACAGCCAGAGGAGAACTTTGGATTCTTTTCTCTATCACTCACCTGTGTACTTCCTCAAGACAGGGTGTCTCCTTCAACCTGTACCTGCTGGTTTTCAGTTTTATTATTATTATTATTATTATTATTATTATTATTATTTTAGAGAGAATGAGGTGAGAGAGAGAGAGAATTGGCACACCTGGGCCTCAGCCACTGAAATCAAACGCCAGATGCTTGCGCCACCTAGTGGGCATGTTCGACCTTGCACTTGCCTCACTTTTGTACGTCTGACTAACGTGAGATCTGGAGAGTTGAACATGGGTCCTTAGGCTTCGCAGGCAAGCGCCTTAACCATCTCTCCAGCCCCACACCCAGCTTTTACATGGCTTCTAGAAGATTTGAACTTGAGTGGCCTTAGGACCTCATGCTTAAGTGGCAAGTGCTCTTAACCACTGAGTCTCAGCCCTAGCCCATAATTTTTAAATTATAGCACTAGAGAGGAGGATGTAGGACATTGGAAGTTCAAGGTCATTCTTAGTTACATAGTGAAGTCCAGGCTACTCTAGGCTACATAAGACCCTGTCTCAAATATATATATATATATATAAATTTAGTTTGTTGACTTGTCGCCTGCCTTTCCCCTCAAGTGGTGTATTCCACCAGGCTAGGTGTGCTGCCATGTACTTCTTTTTTCCACATATAATCACCATAGAATTTATTTACTATGTATTTTACATTTGTCACGTCTGTAGGGTCTAGGGTGGAATTTAAATTTATAGCATATTTCACTTTGCATATACTCCAAATGTATTTCAAAGTAGGGGGATAATTAAACAAAACTAAAGACTAAAGCAGTCAGCACAATAGGAACCTCCCTCTGGAAACCAGTATACAAGGTAGAGCTCCCTGTTAAGGGCGGTGGATGGACCAGACCGTAATGCCCAGTAGCAGGTGGAGAAAGCTGAGGCCTTAAACTGTGGGCTCTGGCTTGTGGATCCCACGACCAGGTTTGGGTTAACCCCAAAGTGAGCAGTTGGCCAGGGTGATCTGTGTAATTTCCCCCCAGAAATGCAAGCCTTTGTCAAGCACTTAGTTCCCAGGCAGGGCCAAAAGTTAAGACCCTATAGCTAGAGACACCACCAGCTTCCATCTCGGAACACCGACCGAGAGACAACGTGGGGGCTGAGAGGAAAGCCAGTCTCTCGAGCTCCTAGGCATATTCCCCTTTAACCAAAGCTGTTTTCACCCTTGGTCACAGAATCTATTCTATCTTTCAGTTAGTAGAGAATTACCTCGTACTTTTTAACTCTTTGGCAAAGACAAAATGGGCACATAGCAGAAATATGCAATTAATTATTTTTCACAAAAGGAACCACCACCCGTATCTGGAAACACAATGCAAGCAATCCCCAGAAGCTCCCTCCTTGCTTGCAGTCATTGCCCCCCACAGGTGAGTGCTCTGTGGCTCCCAGTGGAAGGGCCCCCCCACCCTGCTGGAGATTTTGCATGGGTGGAATGGGCCATAGGCGGTGGTGTGTGTGTGTGTGTGTAACAATTGCTCATCTCATGGCTATATGGTATTCCACAAAGTATCTACCATAGTGTTCCTGAGCATCTCCCAGTTCTGGTGTAATAAACAGTGCTGCTCTGTGTATTATGAAGACACATACAGATTTACAGTGGGCAGAAGTGATGAATCATGGCTATATGTATGTCAGCTTAGTACATGGTGCCAGATAGTTTGCCAATGTAACTGCCAGTTTATACTCTCACTATCAGTGGATAAAAGTTCCAGTTGCTTGCATACATTTCAGCACCCATCGTGTTAGTTTTTTGGGCCACCTAAGTGGGGTGTGCCCTGGTGGTTTAGTTTGATTTCCCTGGTGCGCTGTTTCTTTTGTTTATCTCTCATTACCCAGCATTTACCTTCATGTATGCTTTTTGTTTTATTCATTTGTTTTTATTTATTTATTTGAAAGAGGCAGAAGGGGGGGAGGGAGAGAAGGGTGCACCAGGGCCTCAAGCCACTGTATATGAACTCCAGACACATGCACCACCTTGCACATCTGGCTTACATGGGTCCTGGGGAATCGAACCAAGGTCCTTGGCTTTGAAGGCAAATGCCTTAGCCAGTAAGCCATCTCTCCAACGTCCATATCTGCTTTTTACTATGACTCTTCCAAGGAGAGGACAGAGAGCGTGAAATCCAGTTCACACTGACTTAGGCAGGAAAGCAGCTGCTGAAGCTCCCAGCAGGGCCGGAGCAGGCCCCACCCCCAGCTGCTGGCCTGTGACAGCACCTCTCTCCCACCAGCCACCAGAGCAGCCCCCACGTCATCTCCCTTTGCTGGCTTCTCAGTTTCAGGGGACTGAGGACTGGCAGGGCAGGGCTACACAGTGCCAGGCCCTACTAATGCTGTGATGAGGTGAGCTGGGTTCCATGAACAGGCAGACAGGATTTGCTGTCAGAAGAGGAGATGAGAGGGCTCACTGGCCACAGCAGGTCTGTGACAGTCCACTGTCCACTGTAGAGTAACATACCAGACACTTAAATCGTTTCCAGTGAATGTAGCCATCACGTACATGAGCTGAAGTAGCTTTATGTTTTTTTTTTTTTTTTTTGCTTATGTATGTATGTGTGGTGTGTGTGCATGTGTCAATCTGTGTGCTGTACACATGTGCAACATGCATGTGGAAGCCAGAGTCGGCCACAGGACATCTTCCTCTGTTACTCTTGTCCTATTTTCTTAAGACAGAGCTCCTTGCTGAACCCAGAGGTCCCTGATTCAGCTAAACAAGCTAGCCAAAAAGCCCCAAGGGTCCTTCTGTCTTCAACTTCCACAGTTCTGGGATTACAGACATACCACACCCAACTATTTTTTTTAATATTTTAATGCATGTGCCACCTTGGCATCTGGCTTTACATGAGTACAAGGAAATCACTTTATTGATTTATTTATGTACTAATTTGACAGAGAAAAGGGGAGAGAGAAAGACAGAATGGGCTTGCCAGGGCCTTCAGCCACTGCAAAGGAACTTCAGACACGTGCACCCCCTTGTGCATCTGGCTAACATGGGTCCTGGGGAATCGAGCCTCGAACCAGGATCCTTAGGCTTCACAGGCAAACGCCTAACCACTAAGCCATCTCTCCAGTCTGCAATTTTTTAATGTGAGCGCTAGGGATCAAACCTCGGGTCCTGCCAGGCGTGGTGGTGCATGCGTTTAATCGCAGCACTTGGGACACAGAGGTAGGAGGATCACCATGAGTTCAAGACCACCTCGAGACTACATATAGTGAATTCCAGGCCAGCCTGTGCTAGAGTGAGACCCTACCTCAAAACAACAACAACAACAACAACAACAAAAAAAAAAAACCCTCAGGTCCTCATACATGGTTAGCACTTTATCTGCTAAGCCATCTCCCCAGCCCCTGACACACTTTTACTAAGGGTTGCTGTTCAAGGAAAAGTGTCATTTTCGGCCAGCAAAGATTTTCCTTACTTTTACTCTCATTTTCCCTAATTCAAGAGATATTCCATGTTGAAATATGAATGGTTATGAAATCTTTTTTATAGAGAAAGGGGTAAATGAAAGCATGGCATTTGCTGCTCTCCCACTATCCCCTTTGAGCTTTAAGTCAAGACCATAATAAGCTGAGTCCTTCCTCCTGCCGGGCCAGCAGTGAAGGCGAGCGATGATTAGTATTTGTGGAGCTGTTTCTGTGGTCTGTGGCCAGACTGTGAGGCGGGGGTTATTCTAGGCCCCAAATAAAAACTGTTTGTTCTTAAAATTCTTTAAACAAAGATTGGGAGCCACTTAGTCAAGTGACCATGTGTGCTACTTAAACTGGTGATGATACGTACGTAAGGGGGAAATGTAGAAAAGCAAGAATGTAGGTAAGCAGGGCAGGCTTTCTCCTTGGTCTCAAACGTGGTATCCTGGGTGGGATGCTGGAAGAGAAATGAGGCGTTGAAGTAAGAAGTGAAGGACTTCGGTCATAATAATAACATAGCAGTGTTTGTTCATTAATGTTCATGAATTGGTAACAACCTGTGCCACACTGAGATATTAAGGACAGTGGTTTACAGGGCTGGAGAGATGGCTTAGCGGTTAAGTGCTTGCCTGGGAAGCCTAAGGACCCCGGTTCTAGGCCAGTTCGAGGCTCAATTCCCCAGGACCCATGTAAGCCAGATGCACAATGTGGCGCATACATCTGGAAGTCGTTTGCAGGGGCTGGAGGCCTGCGTGCACATTCTCTCGCTCTCAAATAAATAAAAATAAACAAAAAATTTTAAAAAAAGAATAGTGGTTTATATATGAACCCTGTGCTGTCTTCATAATTTCCGGTCAAACTAAAATGTCTGTAAAAATGAAGTTTATTGGGCTCGGGAGATCAGTGGTTAAAACACACTTGCTTGCGAAGCCTGATAGCCTGGGTTCGATTTCCCAGTACCCGCATGAAGACAGACACACAAAGCGACGCACATATTTGGATTCCCTTTGCAGTGGCAGAGGCCCTACCTCTCACACGCACTCTCTCGCGACCCCCTCTCTTCCCCCTCTTTTTCCCTCCCCCCTCCCAGCTGTCAAATGCACAAACAAGTAAATAACCAAATCATAAAAATAAGAATTATTGCAAGGCACTCAAGCAAGGAAGCCCCAGGAGCTTCTAATACTCAGTTTCAGAGAGCATCCCCTCTTGTCCCCTGCTCTCTGCTTGGCGTCTCACCTGGGTTACAGGGAACCTAAAATTGTTTTCAAGAAACCAGTGAGGAGCCGGGCGTGGTGGCGCACGCCTTTAATCCCATCGCCCAGGAGGCAGAGCTAGGAGGATTGCTGTGAGTTCAAGTCCACCCTGAGACTACTCAGTAAATTCCAGGTCAGCCTGGGCTAGAGCAAGAACCTATCTCGAAAAACAAACAAACAAACAAAAAAGATTATTTAGCCAGGCGTGGTGGGGCTCACCTTTAATTAAAGCACTCTGGAGGCAGAGGGAGGAGGATCGCCTAGAGTGAATACTAAGAACACCAAGTGAATTCCAGGTCAGCCTGGGCTAGAGTGAGACCCTACCTCAGAAAAACAAACAACAAAGAAAAAGGCAGTGAGGAGCCTGGCATGGTGGCGCATGCCTTTAATCCCAGCACTTGGGAGGCAGAGGTAGGTGGATTGCTGTGAGTTCAAGGCCACCCTGAGACCACATAGTGAGTTTCAGGTCAGCCTGGACTAGAGTGAGACCCTACCTCAAAAAATCAAAAAAAAAAAAAAAAAAAAAAAAAAAGGCAGTGAGGGAGCTGGGGAGATGGCTCAGTGGTTAAAGGTACTTGCTTGCAAAGTCTGCCAGCCCAGGTTCAATTCTCCAATACCCACATAAAACCAGATGCTTCAAACGGACTCTGAAGCACCAACTTTTCTTTCTCTTTCTCTCTTCTTCCCTCCCTCTTTTTCGCTTTCTCTCCCCACTAGTAGATAAAAATATTTTTTAAAAAGAAAGAAAAAGCAAAAAAAAAAAAAAAAAAGGCAGTGAACAGAAGCCTAGTCCACTGCTTCTACTCCTGGCTCTGGAGAGCTGGAGTAGCACTGTCTTAGTTTATTATTATTATTATTATTATTATTATCATTATTATTGGTTTTTCCAGGTGGAGTTTCCCTCTAGCTCAGGCTGACCTGGAATTCACTATGTTGTCTCAGGCTGTCCTCGAACTCCTACCTCTGCCCCCCACGTGCTGGGAATAAGGGTGTCCTTACTTCACAAAGGCGTCCTGTCCTCCAGCACTAGACGACATGAAATTGCAGTAGGTCACTCCTTCCCTGCTCCCTGCACGGTTTGACCATTGCCTTCAACTGGGACTTGGAAATGATTCATCTCTACAGAATGGCTACACTCTTCATGGAGAAAGGTTACTTTTCTTGTTGTGGATTGCATTTGTATTGTTAATTTTGCTTTTCACCTGACCACAGTGTTTTGATCCTTAACCAGAATACCTCTACTCTTAGGAAATTCTGCAGTTTATTTCAGGTATTTAAAATGTTTAACACAAACCAGGCAGGGTGGTATGTGCCTTTAATCCCAGCACTTAGGAGGCTGAGGTGGCAGGATCAGCATGAATTTGAGGCCAGTGTAGATCTACAGAATGAGTTCCAGATCATTCTGGGCTCGAGTGAGACCCTATCTCAAAAACAAAAACAAAAACAACAAAAACAAAAAAAAAACAAACAAACAAACAAAAAACCAGCGTTTAAAACAAGTCTATGTAGTTCTTAAGCACTAATACAAATGAGATGACTTACAAGTAGAACTGAGAAAATGTTCAAACTTAATGTATGAGTGAGGCCTCTGGTCAAGTGTGGACACATGATTTATGTGTGACCTGCCATTCTCTGAAAAAGACAATATTCTTAAAGTGAAAAAAAGCAAAATTGAACAATTATAGAATGATGATCCTAAATATTTTTTCTTATAATGCCATGTCTTCTAAATAGAATAATTTTTTGTAACTGCCCCAATGAAGTATATTTTTTTTTCTTTAATACAGCACTTTAAATCTAGTTTATGTTCTGTCAACTTGAACTGGAATCTCTTGTATAACTTTGTTGGTAACAAGACAGATCTTTCATCTACTAAATCTGTGCACTATGGTCCAAGTATCTGAGCTTTGATATTGAAGGAAAAGTTTTAGAAAATTTGGGCTGGAGGAATGGTTTAGTGGTTAAGGCATTTGCCTGCAAAGCCAAAGGGCCCAGGTTCAATTCCCCAGGACCCACATTAGCCAGATGCACAAGGGGATGCACACATCTGGAGTTCATTTGCACTGGCTGGAGGCCCTGGCATGCCCATTCTCTTTCTCTCTTTCTCTCTCTCTCTCTCTCTGTCTCCCCCTCCTTCCCTCCCTCTTTTTCTGTCAAATAAATAATGTTTTTAAAAAAGAGTTTTAGAAATTTTTAATGTAGGCAAGAAAAATATTAGGAATGTAACTTGCAAGGCTGTTGTAAGTTTGTGGCTAACATCTCCTAAGATTCAATGAAATTTCACTTGCTAGTAGAACTTAAATCCCAGCTAAAAATTAAAAAAATATACTGAATATATTTAATAAAGTTATTTATTTATTTATTTGAGAGAGAGAGAATGGGTGCACTAGGGCCTACTGCAAATAAACTCCAGACGCATGTGCCACCACGTGCATCTGGCTTACGTGGATCCTGAAGAATAAAACCTGGGTCCTTTGGCTTTGGAGGCAAGCTCCTTAACTGCTAAGCCATCTCTCTAGCCCAATACTGAATATATTTAACCATATGACTCTGAAGTACAAGTTTGCACATATATTATTGGTTTCACTTATATATTATTTAAACCTTAAATTCTAGAATTTCTTTTTTGTTTGTTTGTTTTGTTTTTCAAGGTAGGGTCTCACTGTAGCCTAGGCTGACCTGGAATTCACTATGTAGTCTCAGGGTGGCCTCGAATTCACAGTGATCCACCTACCTCTTTCTCCCAAGTGTTAGGATTAAAGGCATGTGCCACCACACCTAGCTAAACCTTAAATTCTATATTCAAAGTAGTTGCTGTGTTTTAGGGAAAATTTAAAACATTGTTAAACTTTAAAAATCTCAAAAAAATGACAGATTTGACACACAACACTTTTTGGATGCCCTGATATAATCCTTCTAAAATGGTTGTAAAGAGGTTTTTTTTTTAATTTTATTTATTCATTTGCAAGCAGAGAGAGATAGAGAGAAGAGAGACAGAGACAGAATGGGTGCACCAGGGCCTCTCATTACTGCAAATGAACTCCAGACACATGTGCCCCTTGTGCATCTGGTTTACATTGGTCCTGGGGAATCGAACCTGGGTCCTTTGGTTTCGCAGGCAAACACCTTACCTGCTAAGCCATCTCTCCAGCCCCAAGAGGTTTTTTTGTTTTGTTTTGTTTTTTGTTTTGTTTTGTTTTGTTTTTCAAGGTAGGGTCTCACTTTAGCTCAGGCTGATCTGGAATTCTCCATTTAGTCTCAGGGTGGCCTCGAACTCACGGTGATCCTCCTACCTCTGCCTCCCGAGTGCTGGGATTAAAGGTGTGTGCCACCATGTCCGACCCCAAGAGGTTTTTCTTTAAAGACATAAGTGAACAGGCAAAGAATAGGTAGGGAATAGGCAGGAAAAATAAAAACTTGAAGCTAAGAAGCAGGTGAGAGCAGTGTTTGTTGACACCAGAGAAAGCCTCGAAGAAGGCCGGCTGACTCTACAGAATCCCCGTGTGCTCAGGAATGTGACATAAAGAAGGACAAGGCAGGACACAGACTACTTTAAAGTCTGTAAGAGGTAGACAGGGTCCCCTCCCCACATCTTCCCACCGTAATGTCCCACCTGTATAGGAATGTTGGGAAAAGACCAAGATGTTTCTAGACTCTGGATCCACAGTGGCCTTACATATTTTTTCCTTCTAATAAAAAGTAGAGCATAGGAAGTACTTTTACTAGATCCAGGCTTTTTAAGGTTGATGTGTGATTTTCTCAATGGTTGGTACTACATAGAGAACAAATAAACAAAGCTTTTCAAGGGAAATTATCTTTCCCAACAAAAAAAAAAAAAAATTGTTGCTATCATCAAAGTCAGTGTCCAACACAACATGGAATTATGTTACCAAATGATTGCAATGAAATTTAATCTACAGATGACAACTATGTTTTAGGAATGTTGTGTAGTAGAATGCTTGTGAGCTTGGGTTTTGGAACCTGACTGCCTTGGGTTTGAGTGAGTTTACTAACCAAGCACATATCTTAACTTTTTGAGCCTTGGTTTCATTAAAATAGGCATTACACCAAAGACTTTATATGAGGATCGGATGAGCTTGTTTAGAAAGTTCAAGGGGACTGCTGAGGCCAAGGGCCTGTTGTTGAAGGGAATAAGACAGAAGTGATTTGTCTGTTGAAAAAAAAAGACTTTAAATTCTGCTGTCTCCCAAAGTTTGTGATTCCTTAATCACAATGACTTTAAAATATAACCAGTTTCAGGGCTGGAGACATGGCTCATCAGTTAAGGTACATGCCTACAAAGCCTAAGGACCGAGGTTTGATTCTCCAGCTCTCACATAAGCTAGATGCCCATAGTGGTGCATGCATCTGGAGTTCGTTTGCAGTGGCTATAAGCCCTGGTGTGCCCATTCTCTCTCTCTCTCTCTCTCTCTCTCTCTCTCTCTCTCTCTCTCACTGTAATAAATAAATAAAAATTATATATAATTATAATTATATTTATATATATATGCATATATATATATAATTATATATATAAAATGATGAACCTGGCCATGGTGGCACACACCTATCCCAGCACTTGGGAAGCTGAGGCAGGAGGATCTCAAATTTGAGACCAGCCTGGACTGCATAGTACAACCATGTGTGTGTGTGTGTATGTGTCTGTCTGTCTGTCTGTCTGTCTCTCTCTCTCTCTCTCTCACACACACACACACCGACCTTACCACTGTTATTTAGTACAACACTCAAAGCCTTAGCTAGAGCAATAAGACAAAAAAAAAAAAAAGAAAGAAATAACAGATATAAATGAAAAAAGGAAAAAGTTCAAACATCCCTCTTTGCCTGGAACATGATCCTATACCTAAAGACCCTAAAGGCTCCACCAAAACAAACAAAGAAACAAAAAAAAGAAAACAGATCTGTTAAACACTTAAGGAAAGTAACAGGAGTAACAGGATACAAAATCAACACAAAGTAACCATTTGCTTTTCTCTGTACTAATAACAAAGTTGGCAAGAAAGAAATCAGGAAAAAAATTCCATTTACAATAGCTTAAAAAAATACCTAGAAATGGGGGACTGGAAAGATGGCTTAGTGGTAAGGCACTTGGTTGAGAAGCCTAAAGAACCAGGTTTAAGTCCCCAGTACCCACATAAGCCAGATGCAGAAGGTGGCACATGCATCTGGATTTCATTTTCACTGGCTGGAAGCCCTGGGGTGTCCATTCTCTTTCTCTCTCTCTCTCTCTCTCTCAAGATAAATAAAAATTAAAAAGAACACCTAGAAATAAATTTTATCAAGAATGTTTAGACCTCTACAATTGAAACTTGAAAACACTAGAAGATGGAAAGACTTCCCATATTCATGAATTGGCAGAATCAATATTGTAAAAAGTAGCTATCTTATTAAAAGTGATCTACAGATTCAACACAATCCCCATTAAAACCCCAATGTCATTCTTCGCAGAACTAGAAATAAGCAATCCTAAAATCCAAATAGCCAAAACAAATCCTAAGCAGAAAGAGCAGTAATAGAAGTATCATGATACCTGGTCTCAAATTATACTACAGAGACATAGTAACACAAACAGCACAAAAACAGGTAGGCCAAAAGAATAGAATAAAGAACCCAGACAGGGGGCTGCAGAGATGGCTGAGCAGTTAAGGCACATGTCTGCAAAGCCTAAGGACCCCGGTTTGATTCTCCAGGTCCCATGTAAGCCAAATGCACATGGTGGCGCATGCATCTGGAGTTCATTTGCAGTGGCTAGAGGTCCTGGTGCGCGCATTCTCCCCCCCCCCCGCGCCCCCCGCCCTCTGATAAAATCTTAAAAACAAAAAAAAAGAACCCAGACTGAGACAAACACACAGTTATAACCACATAATTTTCAACAAAAGCATCAAACATATATTGGAAAGGCAGCCTCTTCCTATTCTAAAATGGGAAAGTGTAGAAAATTGTCTTGTAGCTTTCATTCATTTTTAGAACTCACATCTGGCTTTGTTGCTTCTTTTAGTTCCAGTTTCTAGACAGAGTTTTTACTGCCTCCTGTGATCTCTGCCATCAGCAACTCCTGCATTTCCTAGAATAGTAGTACAGGGTGCTTTCAAACTGATTTAAGATGGAGCTCTGTGAATATGTGGGTTTGGAGCATCACGGGGTTCCTGTTTTTCTGGGCTAGCCAGGAACAGACCCAGCTCTCATCCACCACAGGCCCCTCTTACTGAGGAGTCAAGAGTATATGATGCACAGAGTGGGTCGGCCTTGTCCCCAGACTGTAACGGAGCAGAGCAGCTTCCAGTGAGAAAACCCTTTCTGGACTGTCTCTGTGTGGGTTGAAAATGAAAAGGGTGTGCAAAGAGGGAGAGATTAAGTGGGGTAGTAGCTTGGTTTTGGGGTGTTGTGCTGTGTGCTATGACATGGATAAAGGCATGCTTGGGTCTCACCCTGTCAACAGGTGAGATAGCACCCATCAGACGTCTGCCGTGCTAGCTTACAATGCTGTCCTGTCTCTCAAGACAGAAATCACGGAGTACCAAAGACTGCAAACAAAACAAAGAAAATTTAAATATTCAGTTGTAAATGAGGTCTTTTTGATGGATTTCTATAGCTTTAATTGAATTTAAGTGAAAATATATATATATTTTTAAATTTATTTATTCTGTTTTCCAAGGTAGTGTCTCACTCTAGCCCAGGCTGACCTAGAATTCACTGTGTAATCTCAGGGTGCCCTGTAACTCATGGCAATCCTCCTACCTCTGCTTCCCAAGTGCTGGGATTAAAGGTGTGTACCACCATGCCCAGCTTAAATATTTAAAAAAAAACAACAATGGAGGTATAAAGAAATGGTTGTGGAATAAAGGAATTTCTGGTGTGATTTTAACCTCAGGGTTTGAGAACCATTTTGAAACAATCAAAAGGCACTGGAGGGCTGGAGAGGTAGCTTAGCGGTTAAGGAACTTGTCTACGAAGCCTAAGACCCATGTTCGACTCCCCAGATCCCACGGAAGCCAGATGTACAAGGTGACACACGTGCAGAAGGTGGTGCATGCATCTGGAGTCCCAGACACACCAATTCTCTCTCGCTTGCTCTCTCATTAAAAAAAAAGGCCAGTCTGTTAGGCTTGCCTCAAAAGGCACAGGATGACATCCTTAGAGTCCCACACATAGCAGGGTGAAAAAGAAAAGAAAGTCCATCTTGGGCTAGGAGCCTGATGTCAACAGGTCACACCAGGACAGCCTGATTGTCGCTGTGGCATGTGTCGAGTGACTGGTGCATGGTTGTATTTAATCTGTCTCATAGGGTCACTTCCCAAAGGAAACGCTGCAAAGAACGATGTGGTTCCCGCCAGACTTGGCTCTGTGCACAGTACAATGTCTCATCCCTGTCACCTCACAGTTGCCTGGTCTGTGGCTCAGGAACTTCCAAACTGCCTGGAGCATCCTAAGCTCTCCAGGGAACAGGCCCTGCTTATCAGGGCCAAACAGTGACTATTTAAGGCTTTGTGGCCAAGGAGGTCTCTGTGTTACCTGTCAGCGGCACAAGGGACACCCAGCCCACCGCTGCCATGAGCAGCTTAAGGAGGCCCCCTTCCCTCTTAGGTACCTCTACTGAGAAATTTTTATTATAATTTGTTTCTTTTTATTTATTTGAGAGTGACAGAGAGAGAGAGAGAGAGAGAGAGAGAGAGAGAATGGGCGTGCCAGGGCCTCCAGCCACTGTAAACGAACTCCAGATGCATGTGCCTCCTTATGCATCTGCCTTACATGGGTCCTGGGCAATCAAGCCTCGAACCAGGGTCTATAGGCTTCACAGGCAAGCACTTAACTACTAAGCCTTCTCTCCAGCCCCTCTACTGAGGGATCTTTTAAAACACACACACACACCCCTCCCTCCCCCCCTCCCTCCCCATAGGAAAGAATTTCAGAACAAGTCACAGTGAGGTCGTTAGCAAGTTTATTAAACAGAGAAGTCCTTTGAAATTTTTTTCAGCCATATTCAGCTTGGGGGGGCACCATACAAAAACAGGGGCATAGGATTTGGCCCGCAACCTATTGTTTCATCACTTACAGAGGGCTGTCCTCCACTCTGCTTCTCTCTCCTTGGCACCATCAGCTGGTTATTCATGCTTAGTTTGTTGATTATTAAAATTCCTTGACATTGCTTTAAAAATTCTGTTGGAATGTTTCTAATACAGTAGGTCTCTTCCAATCCTCCGTTGCCCCACATCTCCCCAAATCTGTACAGACCAGAGGATTAAGTCAGGGAGGAGGGGCCTGTTCTGGAGAGATGGGTATCCAGGCATCTGCATGTGGAGTTATGGGAAGGTTCTGAGCCATGCATACAGGATGGCCACGGGTGGATTGGAAGCTTGTTTTCAGTTTCAGCCATTGAGGCTACAGACATTGCGATTTTCCCAGATTTATGACCCACCAAAAGTTTGGAATAGAGATTGGCTTTGTTTCCCTGACGTTCACCACACATTTTTAAAGGCCTTGTGGAAGATTAGTACTTGTCACAGACCTCCTCTGCCATTCCCAGCTATCTTCACAGATGGTTCTAGAGGTGCCCGTCCTTTGTACATGCCCCACTCCATCTGTGTTTGGCACCTGCCTGCCAATGAGAGTCAAATGCATGAAGTGCTGGCAGCCCCTGAGCCAGGGAGCAGCTGTACCCCAGTGTCCTTAACTGATGTGACTTGGTGCAGACTCATGTGGCCGGGCCGGTGTTTTTGTGTCTCGGTTCAAGGACCACATCCAGGAAAGTTAGGATAATATGGTTTAGAGAGGATTTAATTTGGCAATACAACACATCATTCAACTCTGTTTGTGTTCCCTCATGGAATGTTTACTTGAAAAATATAGTCTAGAGAAATGGTTAAAAGTCCACACTATTAAACTGGATGTTCAGCCTTTCCATTCTCTATGTAATCAGAAGCCTTAGAGCCCAGGCGCCATTCGTCCAGCTGACAGTCTGGGGTTAGCATTTAACTTGGATGGTGTGTAGCTGCTGTGTACTCTCCCTTCTGGTGATAATGCCAAGATGAAAACTTCCCAGGGTGCCTTCTGATGCCAGAGGGGTTGGTTCTGTCAATTCAAACAATTGTGACAGGAAGGATTTCTTCTCCAGGTTTGTTCTAGAGTAGCCAGCCCTTTGCTTGCAATAGCTGTGATAGTCTGAAACCGGGTCACATGGGACGGTGGGCCTGATTCACTTACCACACTGTCGTCGAAAGGACTCCTGACACCAGCCAGCCTCACATTTGGCCAAGAGCCAGATGGAATCCTGTATAGGATGGATGGCTACATTGTGTACACACTACCACACTGTGTTCAGAAAATTTTACTTTTAAATATTTTTAATATATTTCTTTTACTTGAGAGAGAGAGAGAGAATGGGCACACAAGAGACTCCAGCCACTGCAAACAAACTCCAGATGCATGCGCCAGCCACTTTGTGCATCTGGCTTATGTGGGTACAAGGGAATCAAACCTGGGTCCTTAGGCCTTACAGGAAAGTGCCTTGACCACTAAGGACATGATGGTGCACATCTTTAATCCCAGCACTCAGGAGGCAAGATAGATAAAACTAGTCCTTAACTGTACAGTGGAATGTAATCTGGTAAGTGAAGGGAATGTGAAAACATGGGTGAGTCTTCAAAAGCTGCTAAGTGAAAGAAGCAAGTCACAAAAAAGTCACATGTTTTATGAATCCCCTTGTATCAAACAGCTAGAATAGGGAAGTCTACAGATCAAAAACACATTAGTGACGCTTATGGCTAGGCTGAGGCAGCAGCTTAAAAGGTACAAAGTTTCTTTATGGGTAATGAAGACAACTTGGAATTAGACAGTTTGAAGAATATGGGTATATACCAAAATTATGTACATTAATTACTTTTTGTTTGAGGTAGCCCAGGCTGACCTGGAATCCACTCAGGCTGGCCTCACACTCATGGCAATCCTCCTACCTCTGCCTCCCGAGTGCTGGAATTAAAGGCTACTTTAATATGCTATGATTATGTACTTTAATGAATTGCTATGTAATATCTTGGTCTTTGGCTCTTGGAGAAAGCAGTAGAGTCAAGATGAACTTGTAGACATCCGGCGGCCTCAGGGTTCCCACTGCTCATATGGGAGCATGGAGGGGAGGGCGGTGCAAGTCTCTCCTCCTGGGCATCGCGCTGGAGACTGAAACACAGCATATGGTAGCTTGCTGTATGGCTCTGTCAACATTTTTAGTCCTGTTGCAATAGCCGAGTGGGTGTCAGATGGAAAACAGGCATGGTATCAAATCAGCAGTGATCCCAAGGCCACTATTTCTCTGTCATAAGTACCAAGGGACTTCTTGAATGCAAACTTCTGCATATGGCAAGCAGCTGAGTAAACTCCCCATGACTCACGGCCTCAGCATTCCTCAGTGGAGCTCAGGACAAGCGCGCCTCGCCAGGCCAGGGCCTGCAGCGGAGGCAGAAGAGTGCGCACGCAGCCGCCTCCCGGTACGGCCCTCAGCCTTCCTGATGTGCACACGCAGCCTCCACATGCAAAGTACACCAGCTGCCATGTCCAAGGCTGTCCTTTAAGAACCTGGCAGGTGTTTCCTTTGCCTTGGCTTCAGCTTTATTGGTGGTAAAAATGTGCCCTAAGGTGCTTTCCAGATCTGACGGATAGTTTTCTGGTTAACCTGTTTGTCGGGTTACTGATTGTTTGGCATGTGTATATGTGGTTGAGGTCAGGTGCCCTCAGTCATGCTTCACCTTTTTGTTGTTGTTGTTGTTGTTTGCTTTTTTGGAGACAGGGTCTCTCACTCAACATAGAGCTCACTGATTCAACCAGACTAGCCAGCCAGCAAGCCCCAGGGATTCTCCTGTCTCCCCTCCACAGTGCTGGGATTAGAGGTGTGCTACCATGCCTGCAGCTCTAAGCTCAGGTCCTATGACTGCAGAGCTAGCATTTTACCCACTGAAACATGGCCCCAGCTTGTTTTGCTACTTTTTGTGGACTATACGCCAAGATAAAATGTAGAGATCTTTTTTCAAGGTCAAACACATTGATTGATACCTAAAACTTTGTTGAGATGAACAGATCTCCAGCCAGTGGCCTCAAGCTTACCCTGTGTTTAGCTTATTTTCACAACTCAGAGCCACCTGTGCACTTGCCGCCTCGCTCTGGCCTTTACGGGACTTCTCTCACTAGTAAGTGTAGGAGGCTACCTCCCCGTGTCTACTTGGGCCATCAGCTTTTAGCTGCCTCCAGGGAGCAACACTACTAACTTCTCTTCAAGGAAGCTTTTCAGCGACCCAGCTCTCCAGGAACTCACACTGAGTGCCTGGCCTCCCCCTAAGGTCAGCATCTCCTCTGTCTTGGTTGTAAAATGAAGAGTGTACTTTTATCTTGAAAACGTCTAATTTGAGCCTTCCTTCTGCTCACGAGGCAGAGGCCTGGGGAGGCAGAAATAGGCTCCCTGGTTCTCGGAGGCCAAGCCTCAGGCCCCACACTGGAGACAGCCCAAGCCCCAGTCCTCCCTGGAGTCCCGTGTACTGCCGCCAAGCGCAGCCTGGAAGCTAGACTGCCACGTTCACACGCTCCCCTTTACGTTCCTTCAACAGTTGTTATTAATTTAGAAGAGCCTGAGGTTTAAAAACCAACCCGCACTTTCCACTTAAATCACTTAGGTATACATTTTCTCCTAGTAACTTGTTTTTTCAGAAATTAGTCATTATCTGTAAGCTACACCAGCCCACCCCAGCTATGGTGTCTGGATGTGCTCTGTTGGTGGCTTCATGCATAGGCTCTGGCAACCCTGTCCTCTCCCACACTGGCACAGGCTCACCAAGTTGGGGGAAGGGGCTGGTTCTCTGAGGAGTTTTGAGGCATCTTTGTACCCACACGAGCTCATCTGATGGACCAAGCTGGTTCAATCTGGCCGATCCTGCAACCCAGCAGCCAGCCCGGAGGGCCTCTGCCCTCGGTCCCGCTGCCGCACCCTGGGGCTAGGCGGCCGTCTCAGTGGCAGTTGCGCATCAGAGTTCTTTCCTGAGGACAGTGGTTTGAGTTTAGGCCATGGCCAAGCTTGCATCTGACTCCAGCATCACCCCAGGTGGCCATCTACATCAGGCATGAGAGGACTCACAGAACAAAGAGGCTTTCTAAGGAGGAACCAATCTTGTCTGCTGTGACCTCTAACCCCACAGTCTGTTCTCCCAAGAGCAGACAGAAAAGACTGAGGCCACTGCTACGTCAGCTGGGAATATGTGTCTTCTCTTGAGAGGCCTGGAAAGCAAACTCCACTGTCACGTTAGTGTAAACTAGTCTGTCAGTTCTGGCATGCCAGAGGCCCCCAAGTCCCTCTGTGGATAACCACCAGACTTTTCCAGAGTTGTCATACTATGTGAAGGAATCACATCTACCTTAGAAATGTCAAGCCTAGCAACTTAGATAGTTCCGTCCTTTTTTATTTTTGGCTTTTTTTTTTTTTTTTTTTTTTTTTTTGAGGTAGGGTCTCACTCTAGCCCAGGCTGACCTGGAATTCACTCTGTCCTCAGGGTGGCCTTGAACTCACAGCGATCCTCGTACCTCTGCCTCCCGCGTGCTGGCATTGAAGGCGTGCACCACCACGCGCGGCTCCATCCTATTCTCCTTAGAAGACCACAACTAGAAATTGCTTCGTCGTGAAGCAGATGCTTTCCTTTACAGTAGTGGGAGCCTGGTGAGGCCGCCACTGTACAGTATGGGTACCTGGCTGGGGTCCTGCCTGTGCCAGGAAGGATACAACGGCCGGGAGCTATTTGGTTGAGATAAACAACTTTGGAGCATCTGCTGGATCCCTGGCACCGCTGTACTTGAGCGCCTCAATTTGCAAGGTTCTGCCGGGATGCCTGCAAAGAGCAGTGTCTTTATGGCACAGAACCTTGTAGACGTCAGCTTGGGAGTCCACGGTGCTCTGTGCTTCCAGGCCCTGAGAGACAAGAGTTGATGATCTGTCCCAAGAGAGAGGCAAGCAGAAAAAGTGGAGAAATTGGAATAAGATAATGTTTGGGGGATTTTTGTTTTGGGTTTTTTTAATGTTTTTAACTTTATTTTTATTTATTTGAGAGAATGGGCACACCGGAGCCTCCAGCTACTGCAAACAAACTCCAGACTTGTGTGTCCCTTGTGCAGCTGGCTTATGTGGGTCCTGGGGAACTGAACAGAAGTCCTTTGGCTTTGCAGGCAAACGCATTAACTGCTAAGCCATTTCTCCAGCCCGTTTTGGGGTTTTTTTCGAAGCAAGGTCTCACTCTATCCCAGGCTGACGTGGAACTCACAACGATCCTTCTATCTCAGCCTCCTGAACGCTAACCTTAAAGGCCTGCACTGCACACCTAGCCAAAGTTAGGTGACTATAATGTGAAATATTAACATGGGGGGGGGGGACCTGGAGGTTGGGACAGCACAGTTAAGTCTCTGATTTTCAGCCAGCCTTTGGCCCAGCTAATGCTCTGTCCCGATGGATCTAACTATAACCCTTTTTCTTCCCATGTAGGAAAAGTACCCAGAGACTGTGCACCTCTCCGAGGGGGCCTACTCCCACTGCATGGAGATCCGCAGCACCAGCAGGCCAGGGTGAGTCCATGCGGCCCTGCCAATAGGTCTACAGTAGACACTAAACAGAAACTACCTCGCAAACCAAAGAGCATCTGTTGTCAGAATGGGTGTAGTTACAGCAGATACCAACCAGCTCTGGAAGGAGCAGACTGCTGCACTGTGTGACTGTTACCATGGAGGGGAAAGGTCTGTCAGCAAGAGGGATGGAGGGAAATACCAGCCTGAGGCAGGGTCCTTGGGCTGGCCAGGACAGGGTGGAGAAGTGTGTGATCTGGTGGTATTGCAGAGCCAGCAGGTTGGAATCCCAGGGGTTAGATAAAGAGTTCCAGAGAACCCAAGGGGAGGGGCACAGCCCGCCTGGACACCTCTGTCTTTTTACTACATACGGACACCTCACTGGCCCATTCTGTCCAGGCCACTGTCACTCTTCCATTTCTCATCACATCCCTTTGTATGTTCCTGTATGTCTACGTCTACCTGTATCCCAACGCCCGGCCTGTTCCCGAGCCTTCCGCCAGGATCTTGCTTTTAGAGGCTGCCAGAGTTAGTCTTTGTCATGTGGCTGCAGCGTGCTCACGTCCCTCCTTGGTCCTCCAGTGAGGAGTCAGGGTGAACCCACCGGCATGCCTGCGGCGTTCCACAGGTCTTGATCTGGACTCTCATTCCTGTCCCTTTCTCCTGGCACATTACAGGACACGGGCTGCTCTCGGGCTCAGGAATAAGAAATGAAATTCCTGGCCACGGAACAGTCATATGGACAGCTTCCTGTCCATATTAGATCAACACCAAGCGTGTCCTGCTGCTAGTCGAATCACTTGTCACACTGGGTTGCACCGTCCTGTGGAATTGCATACATCCTTCCTTCCCCCATGGGTGGCGTCTTTAGGAGCTGGCAGGCACAGCACCTGCAGGGACCAGGAGCCCACACATGCCCTGAGCATTTTGCCTCTTTTTCAGGTTTGAATTGGTGGTGGTTTGGAGGATACAGATTGATGAAGAAGGAAAGGTTTCACCAGTGCTGGACCTTCTCACCAAGGTTCCGCGGCGAGGTAGGGCTGTGGAGGGGGGCCACCTTTCTGGGAGACTTCTCGGTGTGCCCACTGGAGCCGCCTGTTTAGTTTATCTGGTTTTACATGGCAAGAATCATCCACTGAAAATCACGTTAATGTAGTTTGTAGATCCATTTTTAATTTTTTTTTTTTTAACCAATAGCCACTTAAGCATGAGAGGAGATTACTTCCCCAGGACCCTCTCAGGCCACTTGCAGGAAGGACATTCCCAGCCACAAACTTCACCCAAAGGCTCCACTCACGTCCTGTCCATCCTTCCCACTAGTGTCCGTCCAGGGGCAGGGTCTTGCTGACACCTGGAGTTTTCTTACCTGGTCTGTGTTTCCTTCATAGCCCTGAAGCTGGACAAGAACAGAGTCATAGAAACTGCTCCTCTGAGCTTCCGAACCCTGCTAGGAGTCCTTGGAATTGAAGCTGCTCTAGAAAGCCTGATAAAACTACTTTCTGCGGAGAACATGCAGGACTAAGATGCCAGACTGAGAAGCTTATGTTGAGTATAAGCATCTGTAACATTTGTTCTTTTTCCACTTAGAAATCACACCCTTCAAATTCACTATGTATGTAGTAATAGAACATTAGTATGAACTCCTATGAAAGATAAATACAACTTTGCAGGTATAAAACATCAAAAGCAACTTTTTTTTTGGGGGGGGGGTTGGTTTTCAAGGTAGGGTCTCACTCTCACCCAGGCTGGCCTCGAACTCATGGCAATCCTCCTACCTATGCCTCCCAAGTGCTTGATTTAAAGAAGAAAAAAAGTTTAACATTTGAGAAAAATGTACCAAGAGTAGCTTTCCATTCTTGGTGTGAGGTGGAAATTCCAGGCATAGCTCCTCCACAGCCATCTCCGTTTAGGCTAAAGCCACCCACTGCTGGTTCCCACTACCAAGGAGCTCTTAGAAGCAGTTGCTTATGGAGTTTCACTTCTTAAACATTCTCTGGGGCCCAGAGAGCCATACCAGCATTCTCTCCACGTGTCCTTGTTAGCTTTGGGTGTGGTGCATGACTATCATCCCAGCCTGGGCCACACAATAGGACCCCATCTCAAAAAGCCAAGGGCTGAGGTGTACTTCAGTGCTAGTACAAGGCTCTGGGTTCAATTCCCAGCACCACAATAAAACGTAAATTAACAAAGAACTCACAAGATCGAAGGGTAGTGGTATCTCAGAACCATAAGCACCTCACTCCATGCATCTACTGTCCTCCCTACCAGAGAGGCTGCTTGTTCCCACCCTGCCCATGCCGACCAGATGAGCCCGGGAGCCAGGTCATACCAGACATCGGGCAGGAGTAGAAACAATGACGGCCGCTGCACGCACAGCAATCAGAAGGGAGTCAAACACATCTAACCCCAAGTGTCTGGACTTGAGTACAGAAAGAATATTAGGGCAGAATTTAACAAACTTTAGAAGAGTTGGCTTGATTCAAACAAGTATAATTCTCAAATTATCACAAAATTTTCCACAAAAGTTTACAATCAGCAAAATATTTTCCTCATTTTTCATGTAGCATTTTCATACAATTCTATGGTTTTGCTAATATTATATGTTACAATAAGCCTTCATTAGTCCCTCAAAACAATGATATAAATAATCAGTCTGTACAACCTACCATAGAGTAAAAAAAAAAAAAATGAAGCCAAGATTCCCAATGATTTCATAGCAGCCAGGCACACTTTTGGTGACCCCAACAAGAATCCTCTAGGCGCCAGCTAGGAGCCTTCAGCAGCCCAGCCGGGAACAGTGGCCCTGGGCCACACACCCGACATGCCTCAGGGCAAACCAGAGGGAGGAGTGTGGCTTGGGAGGACAGGAAGCCTTGTTCCTCAACCACCGGAGACACCAGAGTGGCAGGACAACTCTGGGCTGTGGAGCACACCCACCGCGCCCGGCGAGCTAAGGCTCCTGCTTCCAGCTTCAACAGCAGCAGTTTCAGGTAGGGAGGAACCTCCCTCTAGAGTCAAAGAAAAAAGTCACAAAGCAAAACCAAAGTCAATGCTCATGTGAGTGGTGTCCGTCCTGACCTGAGTCTTGTGCTCCCTGCTGCCCCTCTACAGAGCTATGGGCTCTGGTACCTCCACAGGGACCCTGAGTCTCGACCACTCAGAACTGAGATCCACGCTAACCCTGACCACTCTCTGCAGCAGGGACTCCCCCACCCCACCCCCCAAAAAAAAGAAAACCTGTGCTGATGTGTGGCTTGCATCGAAACAATGACCAGTAACAGCTGGGAAAGTTCCAGTAGTATCCATGTTTTCTCAAAAATCCAAACTATAAGATGCTCGTGACAATTCAAGTTTCTTTGTCAACAGTCTGATGGTAGATCCAAACCTTGGGTCTTAAAAATAAGGCTTTTCGCATTAGAGAATTAGACGTGAGCCCTGGTTGGAAGGAAGAACTACCCAGGATGTCTCCCCCAGGGCTTAACGGACACTTCCATTTTAAGAACATGGGCGGCTTCCTGGGACACAGTACTCACGTCATGGAAGATGTTTCTAGTGCTCTTCAATTCCTTGTTTCCAAGAGGCAATTTCATCTCAACAGGGGTTAAAAGCAAAAACATTCATAGCCAAATCACCCAACACAACAGAAAATAGCTCTGTCATTCAACCTTCACATTCAAGTTTCAAAGACACTGCAGGAGGAAAAAGTTAGACCTTATGGAGAACTAACGTGCAGTCTTCACGTTCCTTGAACCGAGTCGGCCTCACAGCATCGTCTTTGGCATGCACAGTCTTAGAGTAATAGTTAACTATCTTGCTGTCCAGTTTATGCTGGTGAGGAATGCTCTCATAGGGCTTGAGGTCGAGGTCTAGCACAGACACAGAGAAGGCCAGCCGGGACCTTGATGAGGGGACGACAGGCCTTTGATCAGAGCTGCAAGTAACAAAAGCAATTTCAGACTCAAAGACCCTCGTCCAGTCCCAGCTCTCAGAAAGCACCCATCCTATGAGGCCAGGTGGATTCTGTCTGTGTGCACTAGCACATGAAACTTCTGCCAGGTAAGCACTTGTGACACAGGCCAGCCCACTGCAACCCAAGAGGAGAGGGTTAAACGAGCAAAACATGGAAAAGCCATTATGTGGAATGCGTGAGTGATATTCCCCACGCTCCAATGGTATAAACGAATGCTGAAAAAGGCACTTTATCCTGAGCCAAGTATTACAAAACCTAAGTAAAAAGTAGATCGGGCTCCTCAGCAGCCAAATGGATGGATGCTGAGAACAGACTTCTCTTTATGTGCCTTTCCCATGTCTGCTGAGAAACACAGGCTCTCTTATGCCTTTCACATTTGGAAAGAGAGCTGGTTTCGTGTTGCAAACCATATCTTCAGAATGCTTTGTATTTTGTTTCTCAGGGCTAGTTTTATAGCTTTTATAAAGACCAGGAAAGCCATGTGCTCATAACAAAGTATGAACAGTTACCTGTACTTAAAAACACTTTCAGAATAACTGGCTCTAAGAACTCAGCACATAGCATTCAAAATACTGGCTGAATGAATTACAATCCCAGGCTAGTCCAAGAGAAATGTTCTGGGGCCTGTTCCCTGCTTACTATTATTCTAAATTTCTAAATCATTAAAGTAGGGGACTTTGAAGGTGGTGATAATTTCCCTTGAGTTAGAAGAGGAAATGCTGACAAACGTGGGCCTGTTCTGAGTAAGCTAACCAGGCCTCAACCCAATTCTTACTCCAAAATCCTGTTGATAGGAGAAAATGAACTGAACGCATTTGCAAGTTCTGACTGCCTAACTGGCCACAAGTTCCATGTGAATGGGGGGAGGGATACTAGTTCTGGAATGATCTAGGAGCAGGAGAGCTACTGCCTCGTGTGGACAGCTGTTCTCTGGGGCACTGACCAGCTGCGAGAGTGCCAGAGGGATGAGTAGGGAAGCCAGGGCTGCCCATGCTGTTTGCAAAAGCAAATCAGGAGGTGCAGGGTTTGACGGACAAGCAGCTGTTGGATAACTCCCTTGGTGGTTCCAAACTTCCAAAGCCTGCACCAATGGGCAGGTAGACTTGAGACCTCAGCTATGACAGAAAGAAACAGCCAAGCAGAAAGCACCTTTGTTTTGGGTTTAAAATGTTATCTACCTGCTTGTGACCTGGACTTAAAATTCAGGGATAGAAACTCAGTCCCAGTTTACTGTGCATCGCGTGGGTGCACAGATGGTTTGAGATGGAACCACCTTGTCTGTCTCTGGGTTCTTCAGTGCTTCACCCTGAGCCAGGCACAACCCCTGTGAGCATCTTTCTAAATCCTGCACGTTCTGCAAGAAGCCTATGGAGTGAGGGACACACTCTTCTGGCCGCCCACTGCCCTCAACTACCCTTCTCTAGTACACAAGTATAGCACTGGTGACATCCTAGAGGCGCTGTTCCGTCCTCCTCTTTACTCTCCTGTCCGCTCTCAGTCTCTTGACACAGTACCTGCTCTGGACTTGAGCCCCAACTCTGGCAGGACTCACTCTTCCTCCTCTCCAAAACAAGTCACAATGTCTCAGTCTCCCATCCCTCTTCAAGCTGGTCACCAAATTCTAAAGTTTTAAGTTTAAATTCTGAAAAGTATGTTTGTGGAAGGTTCATGCTAAATGAAAAAAAGTTGTTAAAAGAAAATTATGTTACCGTCAGGAGTTGTATGTAACTGTCTTTGATAGGCAGGGTTTCTGTTTCTTGCTCCTATAAACCAGTCTGGCCCACAAGTGGGTTTATGGGTGCTAGGGACATGAACCCAAGCCAGCACTTTGTAAGCAAGCACAAAATTGTAAATACTGAACCAGGCATGTTGGGGCACACCTTGAATTCCAGCACTTGGGAGGCAAAGGTAGGAGGATGACCATGAGTTCAAGGCTACCCTGAGACTACATAGTGAATACCAGATCAACTTGGGCAAGACCCTACCTCAAAAATAAAGAAATACACTTAAATCAGTGTGCATAAAACATTAAAGAATGGAAATATTTTGTGTTATACAGCTTTTGTCTTTAGATTTTTTTAACCTCTTGTCTACATATAATTCATGTGGCACATTTACTGTAACATGAAACAAAACTAAAACTACTAGCTTAACAAGGTTCAGGATGAAATGTTAAAAGACAAAATGTGAATACAAAATTATAAATTTGATAAGCAAATGGTTACAGAAGAATTCAGCCATTTTCTTATTCTGCACACTGATTGTTTTCAAATTTTCAAGTCAAAATCAGGCTGCAAGGCACATTTCCCCAACAGTACTAGGGCCTGGGGCATCTGACAGGAGCTCCTAGAAGTTGGACTGTAGACAAGGCTCCTACTGTCACACATGGAGAAGTCACAATGTGTTCTCTCTCTCTCGTTGACAGATAACAAAGGCATAGGGGAAAAGCTGGTTGGGTTGGGTTGGGTTGGGTTGGGCCTGACCACGATGGCCAACTATGCTTCTAACCATTGTTGGTATTTCAGTATTTTTAGAATAAAAGTGAGGGAATGTTCCTTTGTCTTTTTATATGCTGCTTGGACGATTCCTGTGTCTCTAGCCCCAGTCTCAGATGCTCACATGGCTTGGAACCTTCCAGATACACCCTTCTCCCTTCCCCATAAGTGCTGATGTCTGCTGGGCAGTTGGTCGAGGGTACAGAAAGGACCCCAGCCTTCAACTCTCCCCATCTGACACAACTCTGTAATACACTAACAGCATGTAAGCTGGAGTGAGTCACATCTGTCCTTGAGTGGTGGTGTACTTCCCAGCTGTTAGTCTTCAATCCAACCTTTTATACAACTTCATCTGAGTACCCAGCATTCAAGGACCCTCTATTTTCCAACTGCATCCTTAGCTAGACAGGTTAAAGGGTATCTTTATGGGTGCTTCTCACCTAACAGTAGCTCACTCCAAGGGAGGGCATCCTCACAGGTAAGCCCTGGGGCTGCTTTTTAGAGGATCTCAACAGAGCCAGCTACCCTTTTGAGCTTCAGTTATGCCCTACACATGCCATATCAGAAGGTGGGCAATTCTGTGCCTGCCTGGGGACTGGACTCCGGGGAACTATTGCACCCAAAAGCATCAGAAAGACGGGCATGGTGGCGCACTCCTTTAATCTCAGCACTCGGGAGGAGGAGGCTCACCATGAGTTCGAGGCTACCCTGAGACTACATAGTGAATTCAAGGTCAGCCTGGGCTAGAGTGAGACCCTATCTTGGGAAAAAAAAAAAAAAAAAAAAGCAGAAAGCTGAGCAGTTGGCAGCTAATGAGCAAGGTCATCTGACTCAGAAGCACAGCGGAGTGAGGAACATCCCACAGATGCCACGCATAGAATCTGGCACGCCTGACGAGCAATCTGAAGACACGAATTACAAATAGCAGGGAGGAGATCGCACCAGACAGGATATTCAGGGACAAAGGCTGCAAGCACACTGGTTATTCAGAAGAGGGGCAGAACAAAACGTGCTATCTGAAAAGTTTTTAAATGATGGTGACAGCCATGAGTCAACACATCCCGCTAGCAGGCTCCAAGCTTGGATGGAGTTGGGCTTCCTTTAAAAGGAATTTGCCACAATATCCACACTGCTTCTATGTTGTTAGAGCATTTCCTTATAAAACAGTAGGAAAAGGTCCAATTCTCCAGAAATGCCTTTAGCTCAGTGGTAGAACGCAACGTTCTGGGTTCAGTCCCTGGCACCATGAAAAAGAAAAGGTAAGCCCACCACTGCCCCAAAGAAGAGTTTAAAAGCCAGGTGTAGTGGTTGCATGCCTTTAGTCCCAGCACTTGGGAGGCTGAGGTAGGAGGGCTATTGTGAGTTCCAGGTCAGCCTGGGCTAGAGTGAGACCCTGCCTTGTTGGGGGGAGGGGAGACCAATGACAAGCAAACCCCAAAGAGGTACTGGCCCTATCAGGCAGTGGCCCTCTAAATGCGGGGAGCCCACCTTGCATCCTGCAGACAAGGAGAGAGTGCAATCATGATGGAGCAGTCCTTGGCGGTCATGGCTACTCGGTACTGCTGCACCTGTGGGGGAGGGAAAGGTCAGGTCAGCTCCAGGTCACACAGCCTCACTGCCACCAACCAGGTGGGAAGCCTTCCCTGTGATGACACACAAGGCAGCCCTATCTCTGAATTCTCACTGCAAGCATATGAACTCCCTGAAACTCAGGACTTGTTATCAAGTTCACCACAGTCCATCTTTGAGGAAAAGCAGCAGGAAGCTGCCTCAGCCCCCAGCTGGTTGTACTAGGATTCAGCAAGCATCATTCTGCACCTTCTAGAATACAGCGCACAAGATATTGGGGGGGGGGGGTGCCTGTAAGAGTAGTGACCATGTTGGGATGTCACACAGGGCTGCATATGCGTTGACTCTGTTGGAAGAAGCCACACACAGGTACCACTGCTCTGAAGTCCTAACACTTCCCCAGCACAATACAAGCAAATGCAATTGTACACCATGAACCACAGCGTGCCCACCGGGACCCCCAACACAAACACCACACGTGCAACAGACACACGGTTTGCAAAGACCAGAAGGACAGTCATCCGAGAGTCCACAAAGGTCACCTCTAGAGTGCACAGTTGGGGCAATTTTTACCCTTCTCTTCTTTGGACTTCTATATATCATTAAATGTATATATATTAAATGTTTCAGATCGGATAGCTCTCACTTTTACAAAAATAAATTAATTACTCAAAAGAAACTGGCTCTTACACATTGGTCTCAACTTTTGACCTGATGAGAGGGGACACCCTCTTGTCTCCTCCGGGAGGAGCTGCCCTGGGAAAGCCCCATGGTGTACATGCCCAGAACTGGGGAAGGGGCACCGGAGCAGCAGCGGACACTGCGCACCTATCCGCCCACCCTGCGCTTAGCAAAGAAATTCACGATTTTATTTCACGCCACACACCTAGAAGCCCAGTCAAAAAGAACAAGCTAAATATAAACTACTGTGTCCTTAGAGCAGTGCCACCTTTTCTAGCCAAGATAAAAAGCCAAGAAGCCATAAAACACACCGATTTTAAACACCGAGAACTTCTAGAGCCACATGTGATACAACATAAGAGCCAGAGACACTGAAAGGCTGGGCGGAATGCACGCTTGCGAGCCCGGCACTTGCAAGGTGCAGGCAAGAGAGCGAGAGCTCAGCGTCATCCTCCACCACATAGTAAGTTTGAGGCCAGCCTGGGCCACATGAGACCCTGTCCTGGAGATCAACAGCCTTGTTGATTTTTTTTTATTTAGTCTTTATGATGCTTTTTAAAAAATATTTGAGAGAGAAAAAAAGAGAATGGGTGTACCAGGGCCTCCTGCGGCTAAAAACAAACTCCAGATATATGTGCCACTTTGTGTATCTGGTCTTACCCAAGCCATCTCTCCAGCACCCTTTTTTGTTGTTGTTCAGATTAAGGGAATGTAAATTTATAACAATGAAATCTTTTCTACTTTTCAGATGGCAAAGATCTGTGTGTTTATCACAGACATAAGAGGTGAAGTTTTCATTCTGAGTAATATTACAGTAAGTGATTGGGACCAACTCAGATGTTAAGAAAAGCTGGACAGAATATATCAAAAGTCTGTGCTTGCCGGGCGTGGTGGCGCACGCCTTTAATCCCAGCACTCGGGAGGCAGAGGTAGGATTGCCATGAGTTCGAGGCCACCCTGAGACTCCATACTGAATTCCAGGTCAGCCTGGGCTAGAGTGAAACCCTACCTCGAAAAACCAAAAAAAAAAAAGTCTGTGCTTGAAGAATGGCTAACAAAGCATGGAGGACAAAGCTGTTTACATCTGCTTTTCCTAAGGAGGGTATTACAATTGTGGAGGGGTAGCTAAGAGACTCTGAACCAACCTCCAGGAATATACCAGGGCAGTAGCCATCATGAAACCCCTTTTTGATTAAGTACTCGAATTGCTGCCCCTTTAAGATTAAACATAAGCCCAAGTCTGCAGATCCTGCTGGGAAGTGCAGCTTTGCTTTGAAAAGATCAATCCACAAAGTTGGATTAACGTGATTCTGGCCTGCTAGTCCTTCCAGGCCTCTTAGCAGAAGCAAACATCAAGTTCTCTCTGAAAAAATTGCTACACCCAGGCCTCATATTATCTCTAAATTAATTGTGCAAATACAATTTCTGGCAAACAAGCAAATTATACAGGTACAAGAAGATAGGATGACATGAATGAAAGCCATCAAAAAACAAAGCAGGGCTGAAGGGATGGCTTAGCGGTTAAGGCATTTGCCTGCAAAGCCAAAGGACCCAGGTTCAATTCCCCAGGATCCACGTTTGCCAGATGCACAAGGGGGCGCACATGTCTGGAGTTTGTTTGCAGTGGCTGGAGGCCCTGGCGCACCCATTCTTTCTCTCTTTCTCTCTCCCCTTCTCTGTCAAATAAATAAATAAAAATATTTTTTTAAAAAGCAGAGGCAGAGAATATCTGTACTTTCCACTCAATTTTGCTAAGAACTGAAAACTGCTAAAAAGTAGTTGTGTATGTGAGAGAAAACTAACCCACAACAGTAGAAAGAAATACACTCAGGGACTCCAGCTGCGGGAGTTCCAGACACACATGCTGCTCCACTCAAGCCAAACAGAACTTCAGAAGAGAACTGGAAACTATAAAAATGAGCCATTTAAATGTTTTAAACTGACAAGAAAATACAAAAATTGTCAGCAGAAAGTTTTTGCAGCAGATTAGAAAAAAACTAAAGAGATGTGCCGTTGGGTACACAGAGATACAAGACTGACCAAGGAGCCAACTAGTTTTTCTCCAACGAGCGAGTTCTTCTTGGGGGTGCTGCAGCTAGGGCCCCGGGGAAGGAGCAGTTCCTCTTGATGTGGCTCTGCATGGGTGGGGAATGAGCCAAGGCAGCGTTTGGCAGGAGCCAGGAGGCAGCTGACCACCGTGGTTTAAAGTGTCTTCCACTGTTTATTCCAAGGCAACTGTAGTTTCCACATTATTCATTCTTTAGAATTAAAACACAAATGTTATTTAAGAAATACAACACTAGCAACCCACAACGATATGAGTTGGACAAAGAAAGGTAACATCAGGGCAGGAACCAAAGCAGAGAATCAGGAAGTAAGAGTTCAACTGACTGGCGGACAGATCCAAAGCAGAGATCCAGAATGACGCAAGGAAGGCAAACAGCTACAAAATGTAAAGAGTATTGACACAGAAGATAATATGTCTAAGACATACGTAATTGCAGTCTAGAAAATAAGAAAAAGCCAAGCTTAAAGCCAAAACTTTTCCTAAGCTCAAGACAAAACCACAGATTCAAGAATGTCTCCAAAAAGTAAAATCACTTATACAATTAACACTAAACAAAAGCTAAGATACACTAAAGGAAACATTAAAAGACATTAAAAGGTGTTCTTGGGCGTGGCAGCTCCCACCTATAATCCTAGCACTAGAGAGACTGAGGCCGTCTCCAAAAAAAAAAAAAAAAATCAAGGTAAAGAAAATAAAGCAGAAAGCCATACAGTCTGGAGAGATCAAAATGTAACTTTTATGAAATTAATAAAACTCTTGGTGGGGCTTATAAAAACAGTATCTTAATTTGTTCCGGCTGCTATAACAAAATATTACCCCCATGGCTTATAAACAACAGAAACTAGTTTCTCAAAAGTTCTGGAGGCTGAAACAAGCTCAAGGCACCAACAATTTGCTTCTGGTGAGCACTCACTCACTTCCTTATAGGCCACTGGCCTCCTCTAGCCCCACGAGATGGAAAGGCTGGAAAGCTCTCTGGGGCCTTTCACAAGAGCACTAATCCAAATCGCGAGGGCTCCATCCTCATGATCTAACCACCTCCCAAAGGTCCCCTTTCTAGTATCTTGGCAGTCAGGTAACATAGGAACACAGCAGTGACAGGAAGCAAACACCAGACACCAAGAGGGGGTCTTCAAAAATGAATAAAATATGAAAAAAAATTTCCAAGCCAGGTGTGTTGACTCATACCTGTTAATCCCAGTATGTGACTCGGGCAGAAGCATGAGTTCAAAGGAAGCCTGGGCTACACACTGAGACCTGCCTCAAAGACTATCACAACAAAGCCGGGCGTGGTGGCACACACCTTTAATCCCAGCAGGGGTGGCAGAATATCTGAGTTTGAGGCCACCCTGAGACTATACAGTGGATTCCAGGTCAGCCTGAGCTAGAGGGAGATCCTACCTTGAAAAACCAAAAAAGAACATCACAACAAGTTAATGTAATAACAGTGATCAACATATCAAAAAATATGAGGTCCAAGGAGATGGCTTAGTGAGTGAGAACACTTGCTAAGCAAACATAAGGACCTAAGTTGGCATCTCTAGCACTAGCCTGTAACCCCAGTGCTGAGAGGGGCAGCGTCAAAAGGATGTCTGGAGCTCTCTGGTCAGGCAGCCTAATGAGGTTGAGGCAAGCTCCAGGTTCAGTGGGACATGCAGTTTCTGGACTGGAGAGATGGCTCAATGGTTAAGGCACTTGCCTGCAAAGTTCAATTCCCCAGTACCCATGTAAAGCCAGGACAAAGTGACGCATGCATCTGGAGTTCATTTGCAGTGGCTGGAGGCCCTAGTGAGCCCATTCTCATGCTCTCTCCTTGCAATTTTTTTTTTTTTTTAAGAGAGACTGTCTTAAGGAAGTAGGGCAGAAAACTGGTAGGGGAAAAGACCTAACATCCTCTTCTGGCTTTTGCATGTACACAAAGTGCACGCATCTGAACACAAGTGTGCACACTTACCAAAATATGAAAAAAATCAACTCAGAATATAGTGTTGATAAATATAACAGCTGTCTGTTTAAATATATATATATAATGGGCGTAGTGATGCACACCTTCAATCCCAGCTCTTGGGAGGCCAACCTGAGTCTACATGGTGAATTCCAGGTCAGGTCAGCCTGGGCTCGAGCAAGACCCTACCTCGAAAAGCCACAAATAATAATAATGATAATAAAATAAAAAGTATATTAAAAAATGATGGACTGGGAGATGGCTCAATGGTTAAAGGAGCTTGCTTGCAAAGCCTACTGGCCTGGGTTCAATACCCACATAAAGCCGGATGCAAAGTGGCGCATATGTCTGGAGTTTATTTGCAATGACTATAGGCCTAACATACCCACCCTCATATTCAAGCATTTTGTCTGTCTCTTCCTACTTGCAAATAAATTAGAGTATTTTTTAAAAATGGCAATATGCCTTCTCTTTAAGACCAAAATTTCCACTATCACAAATATCTATATACATGGAAGTGAAACAAATTTCACTCATTTGTTTAATGATTTTGGAAAAATTTTGGAACAGAAGGGAGTTTACAGAGAATAAGATTATCTTCTAAGAAAATCCAGAAGAAGTTTAAATCGGAAGAACAAGTGAGCAAAGTTGGTGGATACAAAGTAGAAAAGGGGGGGAAAAAAATCAAGCCAAAATTTAACCAAAGTCAGCACTTGAACAATGAAGTATTTTAAAGTTGTCTTTTATATTTAAAACAATCAACTATCTTCCACTAAATATAAAGATTGTTCCCTTTGAAGAAAACCATGAAAATATTTCATCAGAAATTAACCAATACTTAAAAAATAGAAAATGTCCATGTCAGTATTGAATAGATGTCAATATTTGTGATGTTAATGCCAAATCAATCAAGGCCAGCAGTACTCTCAGGCTTCCCATGTAAAAAGGACGGTTAAGATGTGCAAAAGGTCAAGAATAGCCAAGGCACGATGACCACTGGGATGACCCAAAAGGCAACACAGTGCTGAGAAGAAGGGACAGAGGAGTGTCCAGCAATGAAACATCTCTATCACACCCTCCAAGGCTCAGGGTCCATTGTGAAAGAGGTGACGGAAAGAATGTCAGAGCCAAAGGAAGAGTAGCACTCCTTACAATGCAACTGTCCAGACAGAAATTGGCCTCCATATCCATGACCTCGCAATGCCTAGCAATACCTTCGCAAGACCCTTATAATAGGAGAAAAAGACGATGACATCAAAATAAAAGACAGACTAATGGAGACAGGGAGGGGATATGATGGAGAGTGGAGAGTGGAGCTGTGAAGGGGAAAATAGGGGAGGGGAAGGGAGGGAAATATCATGCCTTACTGTCTCTAAGTATAGAAGTTGTCAATAAAAAATAAATATATATATATGGAATAGCTAAGGCATTTTTGGGAGTCAAGACACTCATGGAGGAGCGATGCAACACTGCTAAATATACATTTGGTCTTTGTTCCTGTTTCCTAGCACACTCCTCAAATCTCGGACTCCACAGTGGCATGTGTTCTGGTAGCTGGCAGCCTCTGGGAAGCTTCAGGATAGAGGCTGGACACTGGAAAAAACAAGACCAGATGAGAGAGCTGGGTCTTTCAACCCCAGTCCCCAACATCTGGGGAGCAGAGGAGCTGAAAGTTTAACTGATCCCCAAGGTGCAATTTATATATAATCAGTCATGCCTAGGGGACAAAGACTCTGTAAGAACCCAAGTGCACAGGAACACGCGCCTGGTGAGTGGCACACGGGCAGTGCATGGGAGCTTCCTTACCCTACATATATCCATCCGCATCTGGATCCTTTGTAAATCGCCTTTATAATAAGCTGGTTAGCGTGTTTTCCCAAGTTCTGTTAGTCACTCAAGTAATTGAACCCAAAGAGGGAGCTGTGGCAATCCTGCTTCGTAAGCATATGGAAGGATTTGTCCTGCTAGCTACAGACTTGTTATGGCCACAGTGCTCAGGGTAAGGCCATATGAAAAAAATAAAGCAAGTCCTACCTTCATTCCAAAACCAGCTGCAGACTTTACATAACCACCTGATGTGAAAAGCAAGGCAGTATTTCATTGGCTTGTTTTTGCAATACTGAAGATCAATCCAAGGCCTCGCGCATGCTAAGTGAGCACCGTACCACTGAGCTCAACACAGCACCAACAGTTATTTTGTTGTTATTGTTTTTGTTTTTTGTTTTTCGAGGTAGGGTCTCACTCTGGCCCAGGCTGACCTGGAACTAACCATGTAGTCTCAGGGTGGCCTCGAGTTCATGGTGATCCTCCTATCTCTGACCCCTGAGTGCTGGGATTAAAGACATGTGCCACCATGCTCAGCTTCCAACAACACTTTTTAAAGGAAGCATAGGAAAGTATCTTTAGGGTTTAGGTAGGAAAAACTTCCTAAATAAATAAAAGGACTGGGCTAGATAGATAGCTTAGTGGTTAAGGCACTTGCCTGCAAAGCCTAAGGACCTAGGTTTGACTCCCTAGTACCCATGTAAGCCAGATGCACAAGGTGGTGCATGGGTCTGGAGTTTGTTCGCAGTGGCTGGAGGCTCTGGCACACCCGTTTTCTCTTTCTCACTCTCAAATAAATATTTTTTAAAAGACTGATAAACTGCCTTAAAAGTAAGACCTTCCCTATTTCAAGGACTGTGTTCAGAGTAAGACTAGCTATAGTGTGAAAGAGGGTACATGTAACTAAGGACTTTTACCCAGAACATGTACAGAACTCCTTTAAATCAAGAAGAAAGGGGCTGTAGAGATGCTTAGCAGTTAAGGCATTTGCCTGCAAAGCCAAAGGACCTTGGTTCAATTCCCCAGTACCCACATAAGCCAGATGCACAAGGTGGTGCATACGTCTGGAGTTTGTCTGCAGTGGCTGGAGGCCCTGGCGCACCCATTCTCTCTTTCTGTTTCTCTCTCTCCCCCCTTTCAAATAAATATTTTTTAAAAAATATCAAGAAGGAGGGCTGGAGAGATGGCCCAGTGGGTAAGTGCTTGCCTGTGAAGCCTAAGGACCCCGGTTCGAGGCTCGATTCCCCAGGACCCACGTTAGCCAGATGCATAAGAGAGCGCACGTGTCTGGAGTTCGTTTGCAGTGGCTGGAGGCCCTGGCATGCCCATTCTCTCTCTCTCTCTCTCTCTCTCTCTGTTCTCTATCTGCCTCGTTCTCTATCGCTCTCAAATAAATAAATAAAAATGAACAAAAAAATGAAGAAGGAAAGCACATGTAACTCTACAGGTAACTTGGGGCTGGAGAGATGGCTCAACAGTTAAAGGTGTTTACTTAAATGAGTACTTCACAAAAGAAAAACAAATCCAATAAATACAAAAAGGGGCTAAAACCTCACTAGCACAGAGGCTAAGTTAGCAAGATCCAAAGCCAAATGTTAGAGTGGGTGAGGAGCAGTGCTTACTCCTGACCTGTGAGCTGTGTAAGCAGGCAACACGATGTGGCAGGATCGTCTACGGCTAACATCCTTCTGGGGATAAATCGAAGGATATGTATGTGCACAATGTGTAAGAGATCGGTGTAAGAATGTTCATGCACTTTTACTCATAACAGCCCCAAACAGGGAACAACAGGACTATGCTCTAACAGGAGACCAGACAACTTTCGTATGTCCACTTGTGGACACTACGAAGCATGAGAGTGAAAGTGCAGCCAAGGCGCACCCCGTAAGTGGTGCTAGGCACCCCACAAGACTCAGGAGCACATACACACCATTCTTCCACACGGAAAGTTCACAAGCAGGACGAAGTGTCCAGAGGGAAATCAGTCAGCACAGCGTGCTTGGCCAGGACTCAACAGGAGACTGTGTCCTTGATCTTAGCCAGAAGGCCAAGAAGCGCTTCCAACAGGACTCTGGTCTGCTGCCAGTGATGCCAGAAGAACCGGCTTCATGACGGGGCACCGGGCTGTGCACTCTTCCCTGCGTACTTTTCTGTATGCGTATGATTTCATAATACAGAATGGCCGATGAAATAAGCACTTAGACAATCATAAGGAAAAAACTGAAATACAAGTAACATCTAGTGTCTATAGAGAAAGTGTCATAGCAGAAAAAGACTAATTAGTAAATTCTTTGGGTGATTAACTAGCCAGAATCTAACAAAAAATAAACTCAGCAACTTTCTATCTTACAAGATATGCTTACATTCACAAGGGCAAAGTTAACAGTGTGAGCATAAACCTAATTTTTATAGCTATACTTTTGCCCATGCATTTGTGTGATATGTGTGGTATATGCTCATGTGTATGTAGATATGCATGCTCTACATGCCCAAGGGGAAGCCAGAAGGGAATAGCAGGTGCCCCCCGCCCCCAATCACTCATCCTGTGTTCCCTTGACACAGACACTCTTAGTGATTTTGGAGCTTGCTGTTTTCACAAGGCCAGAATTTCTCCTGTCTCTGCTCCCTATAAGATTGGGGTTACAGCCATGCATAGCCAGCCCAGCTGTTAACAGAAGTACTGGGACAATCAAACTCAGACACCCTCAGGCCCTCAATCATCAGCAACATTATTTTTTTAATTTTTTTTGTTTATTTTTATTTATTTATTTGAGAGCGACAGAGGCAGAGAGAGAGAATGGGCACGCCAGGTCCTCCAGCTACTGCAAATGAACTCCAGATGTGTGTGCCCCCTTGTGCATCTGGCTAATGTGAGTCCTGGGGAATCGAGCCTCGAACCAGGGACCTTAGGCTTCACAGACAAACGCTTAACCACTAAGCTATCTCTTCAGCCCAGCAACATTATTTTTAACAGTAACAAACTACAAACAATACCCAAATAAGTACCAGTGGCACGACCACACTGAAGAGGTAGGAGGACTTACGTGCAGGGGTAAAATAACAACGTCCCTACTGACATCCCCTTCACTACAATGACAGCTTCCAGGAGCTCATGAAGGACATCCCCAACTCAGTCCCCCTCCTCACCACTCACCCCCTCCAAAAAGAGAGTAACTAGGAGGTGGAGTATAGTGCCTCATACCTATAATCTCAGTTAATCAGGAGCAGAGTTGAGAAGGTCCCAATTTGTCCTCACCTGGACAACATATCAAAACAAATCGCCATTGGACCCAGCAATTAATTCCACTCCTACATATACACCCCAGAAAAGTGAAAATGCACACCACACAAAAACCTACACACCAATGCATACAGCAGCACTGATCACAACAGTGAAAACCACGGGAACAATCCAAATGTCCAAGTTATGAGTAAATTATAACTCAATAAAGTTGAAGCAGAAAAAAGACCAGAGGGGAACGATCTGAGACCTAAGAAGATCAGGCAAATGATGTGGGTCAACCATGTGGATGTACCTAGACAAACAGCTGCAAAAAGTGAATCAGGACTTTAAAAAAATAGCCATGGCTTTGCCCAGGCACAGTGGCACACACCTTTCATCCCAGCACTTGGGAAGCAGAGGTAGGATAAGACTGCTATGAATTGAGGCCAGCCTGAGACTACAGAGTGTGTTCCAGGACAGACAGCCTGGGCTAGAGACTCTACCTCAAAAAAAAAAAAAAAAAAAAAGCAACAAAAAATAAGTAATGATGGCTTAGGATGTAGCTCAGTGGCAAACTGCCTGCCTAGCATACACAAGTCCTTGGGTTCAACCCCTAGGAACGAACACACACACACAGAGACATACAGAGAGAGAGAGAGAAATAGGGTGGGGAAGGCAAACAGTACCAAATAAGATAGTGCACATAACCAGAGAGACATATGGACTTAAGTACCCCAAGTTCCATGTCATGTGGGAGTTGCAGGTAACAGTGACAAGCTCCCCCAGCCCATTTTCTGCAACAGTTTTCCTGAGACACACTTGCTACTTACGAGCCACCAAGACAGCACAGAGTGGCTGTCAACAACACAGAGGGCCCCACCCAGCCTGAAATACTGATGGCTGGCCCCAGACATCTGACTCCTCCTCCAGGAAGTGCCCAACGCACCATCACCAGTCCCAAGGGACAGAGCACCCTCAAATGACAACAGTCCTCCTCTCTCCAGAGGCACCTGGCCGATTAGATCAATGGGAGCAGAAGAACTTTTACTTCAGAAATCCTCCCCCAGTACTCCCCAACTTCAACATCATACCCACCGTTTGCAGATTACACTACCTGAGCCTACATCCTTAAAAGAGAAGCAGAGCAGCCAAGTGTGGTGGTGCGCTCAGGACACTGAGGCTGGAGGAAGATGAGAGCGGGGAGGGAGGGCAAATCCTTACTTCAACACAGAAGCCTCCAACCCCACGTCCCCAAGTTCTCCCCAGGAGTAGCATCTTGAAAATGATACTGCAGCTTCACAGTGAGGGGCATAACCTTGACGTGACCTGTGATCTAAGAACATCCAGACCCACATACGCCTGTGTGGTTTACTGCAGGTCTAGGTCTAGAGCCAGTAGCGCGGAAAAGACACAACAGCTACACCACCACAGAGGCCACAGGCTTTGACTTTCATGCGTGTGCACGCGCATGAGGACGCCAGAGGACAATCTCGGGTGCTGCTTCTCAGGCACTGTCCACCCTTTTACGAGACAGGGTCTCTCGATGGCCTGCCACTCAAGTATGCTAGACTGGTGGGCCAGTGAGGCTCAGGGGTCCTCTTATCGTGGCCTCCCCAGCACTGGGATTACCAACATGCACCACTGCACCTGAATAAAAGCAAGGACTTTACTGACAGCTGCCACCCCATGCCAAGCTTTGGTCTTTTATAAACACCCTCCCCAACCTCTAGCAACTACCAATCTGTGTCATCTCCAGGATGTTATATTCACAGCAATTTTCAATGTGAAACCTTCAGGAAACTGCTTCTGTCGCTCGGCAGCAATCCCTGTGATCCATCCAGATGGAGAGTTCATCCTTTGTATTCCTGAATGAAGTCCAGGTGTTGCCATGCCAATCTGCCTAACCTGGTTGAGTCGCATGCTAAAAGCACATGGAGTACTGCGGTTCTTAGCTCGTACAACAAGACAGCTGTGAACACCATTGCACAGTTTCGGGAGTAAGTGTAAATCCTCATTTCTCTGGGATAAGTGCCCAGGAGGGCAAGTGCTGGGTTGTATGTTTGATGTAAGAACGAGTCTACTGTTTTCCAGAATGCCCACGTGGGTCTTCATGCCCTTCAGCAGTGCATCTGAGACCTAGTTTCTGTGTACAAGTATCTGGTACACTCCCAGTGGATTTCCTGCAGCCAGTTTTAGGCAGCTGCATGAATGACGTGCTTTAGTCTATGACAATAAAATTACATGATGTTTAAAAAATAAACTTTATTACATAAATAAAGCCAAATGCACAAAGTGGCATGTGCACCTGGAGTTTACCCTAACCCATTTACTCTCTCTTTTTTAAAAATATGGATAGCTTTTTAAATAATATATTTATTTGAGAGAGAGAGAGAGGGAGGGAGGGAGAGGGAGAGGGAGGTTGGGCATGCTAGCACCTCTAACTGCTGCAAATGAATTCCACAAGCATGTGTCACTTTGTGTATCTGGCTTACATGGGTCCTAGGGAATTAAACCTGGGTCCTTAGGCTTTGCAGGCAAATGCCTTAACTGCTAAGCCATCTCTCCAGCCCCCTCCTTTTTCTTTTTCTTTTTTTTTTCTATTTTGGTGTTTTGAGGTAGGGTCTCACTCTAGCCCAGACAGACCTGGAATGATGTAATCTCAGGCTGGCCTTAAACTCATGATGATCCTCCTACCTCCTCCACCTTCCAAGTGCTGAGATTAAAGCTGTAGGCCAACAAACAAACAAAAAAATAAATAAATAAATAAAAGTTTAGGCCAGGCGTGGTGGTGCACACCTTTATTCCCAGCAATGGGGAGACAGAGGTAGGAGGGTGGCCATGAGCTCATGGCCACCCTGACAATACATAGTGAATTCCAGGTCAGCCTGAGCTAGACCCTACCTCAAAAAAAAAAAAAAAATTAAAGTTAAAAAATAATCTGCTCATCTGGCAGGAGAAGGAGATATATAGGAAAGTATGATGGAAATAAAGTCCTACTTCCTTGAATGGGGGGGGGGGGAGACAATTTTGCTGTTTTTTCCCTCTTAGGAATACCCAAGATACAGATGCTATGTGTCAGCCTCAAATGCTGAACCTTACCCAGAGGTTTCCCTTGAGTGTCAAAACCAAAGGAAGCTCTGCCCAGCACCTCAAGGACCTGGCCTTCAAGGTTTATCTTGGGCTCTCTAAGATCTCCGCAGTTCCTCTTCTCAAGCCTCCAGAGACAAAATTAGCTCTCTCTCAGGGAAGGGACAGAACCACCAGAATGGGACAGGTAAGGTCCAGAGCTGCCAGTCAGGTACCAGGGAGAAGAGTCATGGCCTCGCTTCCGGAAAACAGGGCTTCTGTACTGCAAAGCCTCTGGCAGCTTGTGAAGCCCGTGGCCCCTTCTCAGAATGACCTTCTCAAATGTGTGCAACAAAACAGGGGGTGGCAACATAAAATACGGCATGTTTTGAAAAGAAATGGATCCAACTGTCACACAGGAATGCCTAGGGAAGTAAAGAATACCAGTACATCCCGAGATCTCTGTGACTGCACCAGGAAAAGGAGGCCTGAGTTCTGCCCACCCCACAGGCTAACGTCACATTCATAATGGCAGGAAATGCTGGGTTTCAGGTAGGCATCAGTGAAGATAAAGACAGAAGTTTCTTCATACTCAGACTCAGAGGCCTGAATGCCTTGAATCTTATAGAACTGGAAAGTATACAACCCACTCTCCCAAGAGCTGGGAAGGAGGGACGGAAGGAGGGAGGGACGGAGGGACGGAAGGAGGGAGGAAGGAGGGAAGGAAGGAGGAGGAAGGAAGGAAGGAAGGCCGGCCAACAGAACCTCACATGTGGTCCTGGACCCTGGCCAGGGCCTCAAGGAGAGAAAGAGTGGTGTGCCAATTCTAAAACTGCTGAGAGAAACAGATCAGCCACACTGAGCCATGATCCCATCTAGCTCAGTACCCCTCAGGACAGTAGGCCCTGAAGCCTGTCTCCAGTCTGTGTCCAAGGGAAGCCCTCCTTAGATGCTACCTACACCATTACCTGCCCCAGCACGTCTCAGGGAAACTGCAGGCACTCTTCTTTTAGTTCTGAGCTTCCTGTTGTCACGGCTGGGGCAGGAGCAGGAAACCCTGAATGAGGAGGCTAAGAGCCATGGGAGCAGGCAGGGCTTCCCAACAGGTCCGCTCACCTTTGTTAATGCGAAAGCCACCGTCCCATCGTCCTCAGTGGACAGATCCAGCAGCTTCTGGTAAAACACTTCATCATAAGGCCCATCTATTTGTAAGGTTTTCCTGAAGAAGAAAGAACCAAAACCAAACAAAAACAGGATAGCCAAGCTGCCCAGGAACTCTTTTTTAAATTGATAGCATGTTCTGCATCACAAAGCACAATTTAACAATCAATCACACACTTTGTTTTGAAGGGTACCTAACAGTCCTGCCACTTCCTCATGTTAAACCTGGTTCTACTGCACCAAGCCCTTGCACAAAACTCAAAAAAAAAAAAAAAAAAGAAAGAAAGAAAGAAAGAAAGAAAGAAGAAAAAAACCAAGGAGCCAGGAAGCTGGACCTCCTGCTCTTCACCAGGGTCTCAGTGAGGTGCAAAGAGGATCCATCCATCCCATGAGCACCCAGGGACCCGCAATGCATTCCAGGGCCAGAGACTGCCAGGGAAGCTCAGGAGCTGGCAGGCCAGTGAGTGCAGAGCAGGGCCATGAGACAACACTGCCCTCTAGGGTCAGACCCTGGTTTGGGATTTTGCAATGGCTATATCCGGATTTCTTTTCGAGAAATGGTTCAGTGAACACGAATGTCCTTTGGATCTTGGTACCCCTCCTTTCCCTCTAGCGCCTACCCACCAAGGGACGGCATTCTCAGCTGGGCCCTGTGGCCTAGTTTCAGGGGGAGATGGCTGCATGGTCCTCTTGGAGCTGGGTACTGGGAGGCTTATCCTATCTCGGAGTGGAGCAACATCAGCCCCGGTCTCTAACCCTAGCCCTGCAGTCTCTCCTGTCAGCAGCCTCACCTCTCCTCAGGAAACTCCTCCAGGTATCGCTCAACCCGGTTGTACAGAGGGTAGAGGCCTTCAATGTCCAGCAGGTCCAACATCTGCACCTGGAGGGTTTTGTACAGAAGACAGCCCTTCGGTAACCCCGAGTGCTCTGAGGTGTTTTTTCCTACCAAGAACATCGGGGGGAAAATGAGAGCAGGTTTATTATCAAAGACTGAAGACTATGGAGGGAGACCCAGGTCGGCGCAGACAGCAGAGCTCACCCTGGGCTTAACCATCACTGGCAACCAGTCTGGCACTGAGAGCAGATGCCACACTCAACTCACAGCTGCAAGGCCAGACTGAGCCCACCAGCCTGTGCACACACAAAAATTGCAGCCCAAGCATCTCACTCTGGGCCTGTGCTCTCCAAACACACCTCTACTCTACCTCCTTACCCTCCGCCACATGCTTTAGGAGTCACTTTAACACTAAGTTTAGAGAGAACACTCATTCTATATGAGAGAAGGCCTAGAATTGCAAAAGATTCAGTGGCTGTCTTCAAATCTTCAATACCAACTAGGACCCTGTCTCCAGTGTCAAGAGGCACGAGCCCACACTGAGAGGGAGCAAAGTCTGGCTGCCACAAGACAAGCTCAGCACAGAGATGCGTTACCTTCACTGCCGAGGCCCTGTTCTCACAGGGACAGGTGACTAACAAAACTCCATCCTATACACATGCTGACAGTGACTCGCACAGTGCTGTCTAAATCTGGGAAACACCACGTCCCTGAGCATCTTCCACCCTTAAAGAAAGCACCCATCCCCAGAAAGAACCAACTATCAGCAAAGGGCAAAGGGAACACTGTGCAGGGAACAGCCGGAGCTACCTGCAGACTGCTGAAGGCCTGTACTCAAGCACCCTAGCAAGACTCTCTTAGCCATGTGGAAACACCCAGGTGTCAAAAAATAACAGGATAACCATGCAGTGAATACCTACCACATGGTAGATAAAACACGAAAAATGCACTTTCTGATAGAGATGAACTCTAGGTCACAGAAGAAGATGTGAGTATGTTGTTTTAAATACTGCTCATCTGGGCTGGAGGGATGGCTTAGCGGTTAACGCATTTGCCTGCGAAGCCAAAGGACCCAGGTTCGATTCCCCAGGACCCACTTTAGCCAGATGCACAAGGGGGCGCATGCATCTGGAGTTTGTTTGCAGTGGCTGGAGGCCCTGGTGCGCCCATTCTCTTTCCCCCGCCCCCGGTGTCAAATAAATAAGTTAAATTAAATATTTTAAATACTGCTCATCCATGGACTATGCATTAGTGCACCTGTGTCTGGAAGGCCTGGGAGAAAAGGTTCCTCTTGGAGTCAGTAGCCATCCGTGTCCTTCTAGACACATTCTAATCTATAGCAATGCCAGACTATAGGTTTAATTTTATCAAAACTTTCTGAAACCATAAGGAATCATTTTTCTAATAAGAAAAAAAATTTTAATCACCAAATTCACTTGTTTAAAAAAAAAAACTCAGGTGCTGGAGAGATGGCTTAGCAGTGAAGCGCTTGCCTGTGAAGCCTAAGGACCCCAGTTCAAGGCCCGATTCCCCAGGACCCATGTTAGCCAGATGCACAAGGGGGCGGATGCATCTGGAGTTCGTTTGCAGTGGCTGGAGGCCCTTTTGCACCCATTCTCTCTCTCTCTCTCTCTGCCTCTTTCTCTATCTGTCGCTCTCAAATAAATAAAAATAAACAAAAAAAAATTTAAACTAAGCATGGGGGCTGGTGGTTTGAATCAGATGACCCCCATAAAATCGTGTGTTTTGGATGTTTGGTTCCCAGCTGATGGCAATTTGGGAGATGGAGCCCTTGCTGGGAGAGCTATGATGTTGGAGGTGGGCTCAGGGATGTTATAGTCAGCTCCGCTTTGCTTACAGTTCAGCTCACTCTCCTGCTGCTGTTTTCTACCTACTGTAGCAGAGGTGATGTCCAGCCTCTCTCTGCTCATCCCATGCTTTCTCCTGCCGTCATGAAGCTTCCTGTCAAGACTGTAAGCCATCCCCTCCACCAGAAAAAAAAAAAACAACTTTCCTCCAATCAGCTGCTTTTGGTCCAGAGCTTTATCCCAGCAATGTGACGGTAACTACAACAGGGGTAACACAGAAAAAATGGCAAAGCCTGTGGGGTTTCTGATGGTCATGAGCCACTGCAAAACTCAAGATCTCTGGGTCCCTCGGTCACATTTGGCTCTATCTCATGAGCCATCACAACATACTGCAGTGGTGGAGCAGATACAACTTCCTCTTGTCCTTGAAGAAAGCAACCTGGACCCAGAGGCCCTACAAGTCTCTTATGTCTTCACCCACCCACAAAGGACTCCTGGCCTCAGTTCTCCCCTCAGAAGCAGGCCAGGGAGAAGGTGCCTCCAAGGTTATAATGAAGCTCAAAAGGAACAGAGCAGTTGAAAGCATCCTGTGAACTGGAGGACACGAACATTTGGACAGTATTCCTGAAAACCCTATACCTCAGCTCTCAAGTTCACAAACCAGCTAGAGGATGAAAAGACAAGGCTCTACCACTGTGAGGCGGGGGGCCCCATTTTGTGAAGCCCTGACATGAACAACAAGCAGCAGTCCCAGAGGCCCCACAGAGCCAGGTGGAGTGACACAGGCCACTCACTCTATAGGTTCTGTGCTGGCTGCCCATGGGGACTGGACAGTCTGAGGAATCTGTGTCCCCACAGCCAAGTGGGGAAGGCCAGGCCTTACCTTGGCGGTTCAGACTCCTGCTGAAAGGGCTGGCTTCACAGACACGCGGGCCTCGGAGCCTGGGCCTCAGGGTACCCGCTCGGCCTTTTTCTGAGCTGCTCAGCAGCACCCACGTGATAACATGTACCAGCTCCCGGATCACAGCCCGAGTACACTGAGGACCACTGGCCAAGCCATTAGAAGGGAAGAAGAAGGGCTTCAGGTGATGAGCGAGGTCCTTCAAGTCAGCCGCAGGGCTCCGGGCATCACCACAACCATAGATCAGCTCACCATTCTTCAGGCAGGAAAAAAGGAGAAAGGGAGACACTTTGGTAGTCGCTAGGGCAGGGACACAGGCAGAGGACCCAGAATTTTGGATGGGTCCCAATCAAGACTGTGGCACACTCTGGCCCTCTGAGAAACCTACTTTCAAGGGCTGTATCACCAACCATGAAACAAATCTCACTGAACCTGGAAAGTTCAAAAACCCAAGACCAGCATCAAAGGCCCTGACTGACACCCTCAGAAAACAATTACATAGCTTATCTTCAACAAACGGTCAGCATAAAGTCACTAGTGTCCCCAAGACACCAGCCTACCAACTTAGGGGCCCATGCAATGACTGAGGTTCAGGACTAGGTCCAAGTGATGCCAGAGCTGGGTGGAACCTTCAGAGAGAAACCCATGGTAGGAGGAGTGATTAGTTCACCAGCATGGAAAGCTTCATGATCAAGGCCCTCTTGCCTTCTTCGTCAAACCCTGCAAACAAGCTGCTTACAACACCACCATCGACATTTGGGCATTCTCAGGACTAGGACAGGGACATGCACTGCCCAAATGCCAACACTGGGGCTCTCATAGAGGCCTGCTGTGTGGGAAGTCCAAAACTGTGGACAACACTTGGAGCAGTGCAAGGCCTTTTGAACTTTGTCTTCATCTGTAAGACAGTGTGGTAGATATCCTAGCACAGCCCCCAAGGTTCCCATCCCTAGAGTCTCTCCACATGGAGTCTGGTCAGTGTGATCAACAGAATACAGGCAGAGGAAACAGCTAAGTCACCAAAGCTATGGCTTCCATATCAGTTACAGCAGCCTGAGAACAGTATCACAAGCCACTGCCTAAGTCAAACCTGCAGATAAAACCTAGAGCCAGAACCAGCGAAGCTGCTCCTGTACTCATGGCCTCTGAGACACTGAGGCAGCAAGAGGATGTGTGATGCAAAGGTAAGGGCTGAGTAGCTGAGGACAATCCCTGCTCTCAAGAGGTGTGGTAGTTTGATTGGATGTCCCCCAGTAGATACAGGAGTTTATTAAAGCTTCTAATTTAGATCTCTAGCCACCTGGCTGGAGGAGATATTACTGGGTGGATCATGGGGTCCAGCCCTAAGGTATGGGAGCAGATCTGGACTTTCTAGTCTAAGATATGCAGAGTGCTAGAGCTCTGCCTTGGTGGGGTTCCTGGAGTGCGCTTGCTGGTGCTGGTTGCTTTTCTCTCTGCTTGGACCTGTGAAAGCGGGCCAGCTTCTTCTGCCATCATGGAACTTCCCCTCTATCTGTAAGCGTCAACAAATCCCTACCTCCATAACTTTGCCTGGTTTGGAAGTTCATCCCAGCAATTGTGGCTATCCAAGACAGACTTGGTACCAGGAATCTAAGACAGAATTGGTAACAGGAGTGGTACTTTGCTGAGATGAATCTAACCATGTGGATTTTGGTCTTTTGGAACTTGTATGCAGGAGGAATGGGGTGCTTGGTGCTTGCGACTGAAGACACCTTCTGGAGCAGTAGGCCAAGTATTAAGAACTATTCTGATGAAAGACTGAAAATGCTAGCGCAGAGAGAATTGCATTCAAAGGCTTGGCTTATGAGCTTTCTAAGGGGAAGGAAAGGCGGCAGAAAACTTTGTTGGAACTGAGCTACTGGCATAAGGGCTGTCTGTGTTCTGCTGCCCATGCCCAGACAGTTTGATTAAGGTTAAATCTATAATGGACTGATGTACTCAGCTAAAGATGTGGGACAGAGAGATTAAAAGATTTAAAATTGAGGCTGGAATGATGGCTTAGAAGTTAAGGCATTTGCCTGCAAAGCCAAAGGACCTAGGTTCAATTCCCAGATCCCACATTAGCCAGATGCACAAGGGGACGCACACATCTGGAGTTCATTTGCAGTGGCTGGAGGCCCTGGCATCCTCCCTCTTCCCTCCCCTCTCTCTAATAAATAAATAAATATAAAAATATTTAAAATTGGAAAAACTCAAACAAATTTCAAATTTACTGGCACAGAGACTGGTTTTAGGTTACTGGAGCTGCTACTGTCAAACACATTAGCAATCTTAAGGAAGATGGCCCAACTGCTTTACATTGAAACAATGGAGAGAATCCTGAGTTGACTCCACCCCAGAAAGACTGAATGGTTGGAATGCAACTCTTCTGAGAGAAGTTGACTGAAAGGAAGGAACCTGCTCTTCAAGGACACGATTTATTTCATCCCTGAATTAATATAGCTGTGTCCTGCACACCCAGTATTGGTATTAGAAGCATGGAAAATGTGTGGAGTAGGTCATGAAATGCACCTAATTCTAGGAGCTGCTACTGAGATGTGCCGTATAGGCAGGGCATGATGACCCTGAGGAAGAGGATGGTGAAGCCACTGGAAGATGGACTGTGGTTTGCATGTTTTGGATATACCAGGACTGTGCAAGGAATACCATTAGAAGAGTTCCCTGGCTATTCAGCCCAGCTGGAGAGGCGGAATTGGGAAATCCAGGAGCTGTCAGTCACTGGTTATGATATCCTAGGATGCCTCTCTAGTGGCCCATCAGGGTGCTGTCTAAACTCATGGGATAATATGGACGCTGTTGACCAGAGTAGGGGGAAGGGTGGCCAGCTGAGGTCCAGGGAAGGGTTGCTCGTGGCCATAGTGAAACTGGCCTGTCCTCCAGACCCACTGAGGGGCCTTGCCCCAGCATTCGGGGCAAGACGTAAAAGACAGTACATACGTGGAATCCAGAGATGGCATTTTACATATACATGTATGTCTGCTCAAGGACCTCATGAGGCATTCAGTAGAGCCACTGACCTAGGCAGGGTGGTAGCTCCATGACAGGGTCTACTCCCCTCAAGTCCCATCAGTACCTTGCACAAGTACTCAATGTAGAATCATAGAAAAATGGCAGGATACCGGGTCCAGAGACCTGACAGGTTCAGAAATGGGCTTCAAACACTCAGGTGAAAAGAATTTATCTCTAGAATTGAAGTATCAAGTTCCTTAAGTACCTAAAATAAGTTGAAAACAAAAACTGCCTTTGAAGTAGGTCTTCCATTTATGGATTTGGGAAGATGGAAACAGACAAGGAACAAAGGTAATTAGACTTACCAGCTGACAAGCCAGGAGTATTTGTTTCGTTTTGTGAGGTAGGGCCTCACTGTATTCCATGCTGACCTGAAATACACTGTATAGTCTCAAGCTATCCTCAAACTCATGGCGATCCTCCTATCTCTGCCTCTTGAGTGCTGGGATTAAAGGCATATGCCACCATGCCTGACTCTAGCTAGGGGTATTTCTGAGCTCGATCAGATCAAGACCAGACCACATCCCACCCTCTTCAGGAAGGCACCAGCCACACAGCAACAAGAGAGAGGGCAGGGCTTCCAGCGCACCAGTCACTTTTCCTAGACCAAGGCAAAGGGCATCGGAAGGCCCATGCTCAGCTCTGTCTTCTCTGCAAGCCCATCCACTTCCTGAAGCCCAGATCCCGCAGGAAGCCCAAGACAGAATGGTACGGGGGATCTCAAGGACATATTCCCTGTATGGGCAAAACTGCCACTTGACTGCCTAAATGAGGCCTTCTACCACCTTGCCCTCTCCCCACCTCATTCCTATCCCATCATTCTTGACCCAATACCATTGCCAGCAACAGGCCAAGGGACCAGCCTACATGGGACAAGGAACAGAAGGCTCCTCTGCTGGATGGTGAAGATTCCCTCCCCCTATGCTACCAGGTCAGAACTAGAAGATCTTCAGAATTTGCTTCATGAATTACAAGGTCCTAAATTTCCTAGAACACAAGGTACATAAGAGGCAGACAGCACAGAGCCTGGCAACTGGTACTGGGCTTGCAGCAGAAACCATGACCTGGGCAGCTGGCTCCTGCCCCCAGTCACTTGGGCTATGGACACAGTCCTAGGACAGTACCAGAGCCATTTCCATCCAGGTCATACCATCAGCACCTCAGAGAAAACCAAGGTCCACCCAGCAGAGGGATAGGCCTTGCTTCACACACCCTAGGACCTTAGACACCCTGAGCTCACTTGGCTGCTGTGCTTGTGGACTGGGGCCAGAGATGTGAACATGGAGGGTCTAAGGACTACAAAGTTGGTGAGGGTGGCAGAGGCGGACAAATCCCCGGGCTGAGACAGGCCAACCCAGATGCCATAGTCTGTTTGGTCACTGGGCCTGTGGCTAGGATCAGAGTGAGGCAGGTTCACCCAGGAACCACCATGGAGTGAAAAATCAGCTCTTACCTTAAATATCCTCAAGTTGTTCTGCGTCTCCTGCAGCAGACTCTTCAAGGCAAAGTGCATACGCTGTTTGTTTCTAGAAGGACAAAGAGTTGACAAACTTTAGGGGCTAGCGAAATGGCTGTGGTTAAAGGTGCTTGCTTGCAAAGCCTAATGACTTGGGTTCAATTCCCCAGTACCCATGTAAAGCCAAATGCACAAAGTGGTGCATGTGTCTGGAATTCATTTGCAGCAGCAAGAGGTCCTGGCATGCCCATTGTCTCTCTGTTCCTCTCTCCTTGCAAATAAATAAAAATACTTTAGAAAATAAGAGTTGACAGACTCTAAAGGCAGTGTGGATAGTCCTGGTCTTCACAAACTACCCATAAATGAGCTAGAAAACTAGAGCACCTGGCTCCAGTGATGACCTCCCCTCACTTCAGCCCCATGTATGAGGGTGGCAGAAGAACCTGACCCAGGGCCTGAAGGTAGTCATGAGTGATCATGCAGGGGATCAGGAGACTGAGTCCCACCAGCCACTCACTCCTCAGCTTCAGCATCCAAAGGCAGATGAAGAGCTCAGGCAACATGAGACCCAAGATGGGTCACTGGGCAATGCAAGGAGTCAGGGAAGGAGGAGCCCTGGGATCCCTTCATCTTGAGGAGCTGTGGATTTGTAACCCCTCCCCGCCCCCGACACACACACACACAGGATCTACCTTCCTCTGTCCCCACTCACCAGTAGCCAGCACCTGTTGTCTCTCCTCCCTAAGCCCTCCTCCTCACACAGGCAGCCTAATCACGCCCCTACTCTCACTCCAACATGAAATCTGCGGTACCCCATGGAGGCAAGTCCACCCCAGTGGGAATTCCAAGCCCTGCCCAAGGTCACCACTGGGCCAGCACAGCAGCATCCACAGCCAGCCCTGCAAAGACCACATTATGGACATTCCAAGGACATACCTGACTCAGCTTCAACAAGTTATCAACTCTCTATATTGGCCTTTATTACTGTCTATTTCAAAACATATAGCTTGGCTGGGCGTGGTGGCGCACTCCTTTAATCCTAGCACTCGGGAGGCAGAGGTAGGAGGATTGCCGTGAGTTTGAGGCCACCCTGAGACTCCATGGTGAATTCCAGGTCAGCCTGGGCTAGAGTGAGACCCTACCTCGAAAAACCTATATATATATATATATACATATATATATGTATATATGTATATGGCGCTTTTGGGTGCATAGGTAAATCAATGTGCAAACCCTGCTACCTGATTCAGTTCTCATATGCAACACTGGAAGAGTTGAGATGAGCAGCTCAACACTTCATTTTGAACTTTTGAATTCCAAAGACAACTCTTTGTATCCTTCCAGAAAAGCACTGCACAACAACCTTCACACCCGGTGCAGGGAATCAGCACTGTGCACATAGGCAGAGGACGCAACATGGACTGAGGGGCCAGTACAGTGAGGGCCCTCAAGGCTGGAAAGAGGCCCAGGCTCATCAGAAAGCGTAACCAAGGCCCACAGATGCACACGGTCCCATGGTCAGTGCATTCCAGAGGAATCCAGGACTGCTCCAAGTGGGAAGCCAGAGCAGGATTGTCATGAAACAAGGCACCACCCAGAGCCACCTCGCCATCTCCTCTCATGCCCTCACCACGCCAGCCTCTCTCTCTCTGTGAACCTCTGAGCCCTACTGAGGACAAACCTTCCCAAGCTCCTGGCAGCCACCATCTTCCTGACCACACACTCCAGACCAGGACTAGGCTCTGAGCCTGGCCGCCACCACCTTCCTGACCACACACTAGACCAGGACTAGGCTCTGAGCCTGTCCGCCACCATCTTCCTGACCACACACTAGACCAGGACTAGGCTTTGAGCCTGGCCGCCACCACCATCCTCCTGACCACACACTCTAGACCAGGACTAGGCTCTGAGCCTGGCCACCACCACCATCTTCCTGACCACACACTAGACCAGGACTAGGCTTTGAGCCTGGCCGCCACCACCATCCTCCTGACCACACACTCTAGACCAGGACTAGGCTTTGAACCTGGCCACCACCACCATCTTCCTGACCACACACTCCAGACCAGGACTAGGCTCTGAGCCTGGCCACCACCACCATCTTCTTGACTACACACTCCAGACCAGGACTAGGCTCTGAGCCTGGCCACCACCACCTTCCTGACCACACACTAGACCAGGACTAGGCTCTGAGCTATGTGTAAGCCAAATGCAGGATGGTTGCACATCAAAGTTGCAGGGCTCGGCAGTGTGGTGGTTTGATTCAGGTGTTCCCCAGGAACTTAAGTTTCTGAATGCCATGTCCCCAGCTGATGGCAATTTGGAAATTAAAGCCTCCTAGCGGTAGTGTATTGTTGGGGGCAGGCTTATTGGCATTATAGCCAGTTTCCCCTTCCAGTGTTTGGCACACTCTCCTGTCACTGTTGTCCATCTGATGTTGGCCAGGAGGTGATGTCCACCCTCTGCTCATGCCATCGTTTTCCCTGCCATCATGGAGCTTCCCCTCGAGCCTATAAGCCAAAATAAACCTTTTTTTCCCACAAGCTGTACTTGGTTGGGTGATTTCTGCCAGTAATGCAAACCTGACTGCAACAGTAAAGTTAATACTGAGATTGGTGTCATTGCTGCTTGAAACTTTACTGTGTGGCTTTGGCCTTTCAGAGCTCTTTTTTGGAGGAATGTTGAAAGGTATTGAAATCATGGCTTAAGAGATGCCTTGCAGTGCTGTAAATATAGCTTGATGAACTATTCTGATCAGAGTTGAAAGACCTAAATGCAATAACTGACTGTGAGGTTTAGCTTATAAGGGTGAGAAGTTTGTGTGAGACACTGCTGTTTTGTCTGTCTCCTGAGAACTTGTGCAGGATTGCTTTGCATAGAAATGGACTGGTGTGAACAGAGGAATATGGCACAGAAAAAAATGAAATCTTTGGGCTGAAACTTCTGCTCGTTCAGCTGCAATTGTATGAGAGATTACAACCATTGAGATTGGGCCAGCTGACCTGAATTGGGACAACAGAAAGAATGCAGTCTTTTGGAAGGGCCTGAATGCTAAAGAGTGTACTGTTCTTCAAAATCTGTTTTATTCCCCCCTGGATTAACTAACTGGCACCCTAACTGGTATTGTGGAGTATAAGAAATGCAGGAAAAAGAGGGTCATTGAATTTGCAACATGGTCTTGCGTTCTGGAAACAGCCTTGGGCAGTGTGAAGCAAGTTTGCTGGATGCCTGCATGGAGACCCAATGGAGCCATGAGGATGAACCACAAGTTTCAGGGGAGACCCAGTGGAGATGCGGGGACCACAAGACAGCTGCTAAGGAAAGCTGCTGGCCCCAGATGAAATTTTCCAGGACTGTGAGTAGCCTAATTGGAGGGGCAGAATTGGAACTCCACGGACTTGTTGCTGGTTAAAATTATCAGACTTTGGAGATTTGTCACTGACTAGAGTAGTCGGACTTGGAGCTACAGAGTTTGATGTTTGCCTGTTTAAATCTTGTATTGGTTGACTATTTCTTTGCTATGCCCAATGCTATCTATTACAGTGTGTTTATTCTGTGCCATTATAGGTTTGGGGGATTTTTTAGTATTATGGCTCAGTTAAAAGACCTTAGATTATGGGACTGCTTGAACATCATTAGGATTGATAAAAAACTATGGGGACTTATGGGGACTTTTAAAGTTGGACTGGATGCATTGCATTTTACATCATGGATGGTTATCAGTTTATGGGGCCAGGGACAGAATGTAGGTGGTTTGATCCAGGTGTCCCCCATAAGCTTAGATTTCTGAATGCCATGTCCCCAGCTGATGGCAATTTGGAAATTAAAGCCTCCTGGGGGCAGTGTATTGTTAGGAATGGGTTTATAGCCAGTGTCCCCTTGCCAGTGTTTGGCACACACTGCTGTCACTGTTGTCCATCTGATGTTGGTCAGGAGGTGATGCCCACCCTCTGCTCATGCCATCATTTCCCCCTGACATGGTGGAGCTTCCCCTCGAGTCTGTAAGCCAAAATAAACCTTTTCTCCCACAAGCTGCTCTTGGTTGCATGATTTCTGCCAGCAATGTGAAGCTGACTGCAACAGACGGGCAGTCAGGTGAGCAGAGAAGGCCTAAGAGCCTCCAGGGACAGAAGCTTCAGCCAGCATCTGGCAATAAGCAAGAGGCCAAAGATGTCAACAAACGAGGATATTCCCAAAGAATAAGGTCAAAGCTCAGCATCACATATTTCCTGGTACGATCAAAAGATAAACCTGGTGACAATGTGGATGAAGGCCAATCAGTAAGTCAGCAACTACCTCACACTGTGAACAGAAAGACAAAGCCTAAAACCCAAAGCCAGGGCGTTCAAGCATTAAGGGCAAGAAGAGCTCTGAACACAGAGCCCCCCCACTTCCCACCTCACCAACCGCCATGTCTGCCTCACCTTAACAGAATACACCCTACTCCAACATTGCAGAGAATAGCTCCATTACCAACACCTCACAGAATACATCCAGTCTTTCCCACGGTCATGAGTTAGATTGTCAGTTTGTAAGGACCTAGAATCACCTGTGAAGGATTATGTAGATTAGGGTTAAGATGCGAAGACCCTCTTTAACTATGGGCAGCACAGTCCCAAGGGCTGGGATCCCGGACTACGGAGAGAGGAGAGGGCTGGCTGAGCAGGCATTCGCCCCTTCCTGCCCCCTCACCGTGCGATACGTGACCAGCTATCTTAGCTCCTTATGCCGGTGCCTTCACCAGCATGACACAGAGTCATCTGAAATTGCAAGCTGAAAGGATTTAGTTTTAATTTATTTGCACGTGTGTGGGGGGAGCACAAGGGCCTCTTGTTCACTGCAAATGAACACCAGATGCTTGCCACATGGGTGGCTTGGGAACTGAACCTGAGCAGGCAGGCTTTGCAAGCAAGTGCCTTTAACTGCTGAGTTATCTTCCCAGTCCCTCTTTAAAGAATGGATTTTTAGCCTGGTGTGGTGGCACATGCCTTTAATACCAGCACTTGGGAGGCAGAGGTAGGAAGATGGCTGTGAGTTCGAGGCCACGCTGAGACTACCTAGTGAATTCCAGGTCAGCCTGAGCTAGAGTGAGACCCTACCTCGAAAAAGCAAAAAGAAAAATAAGAAAGGATTTTTGGTAAGGTACACTGTCCCAGGCAGACAAGTTGACTAACAAACCCACCTTCCACAACACCTCCGCCCCATCTCACAGAACAGAGCCCAGCTCACAGGCTATCCCCAAGGAGGGCAGCACCCCACCTCAGTAAGACATATGAGAAGTGCCTCTTACCCCGAGTAGAGGTCGAGGGGACAGTATTTACTTATCTTCTTCCACTTTCCACTTGCCACCTGTCAATACACCAACACGACAGTGTTAAATGATTGTATGTGGTCACAAAGGAGCAACATTTAACAGCATACTGATTAGACGGGCTGCAGCTTGAACAGGGGAAGTCACAGGTACACATCACTAAGCAGCACAGGAAGTCATTTGCTCAGCTGAGGAAACTTAGGTGACCCTAAACCTCGGGTCATGGCAGCCCAGTCCTTTCTGAGACAGCAGGAAAGCAGCAGCTCCTTCAAGTTCTGGTGATGCGCCAGGTATGATGGCACACCTTTAATCCCAGCACTTGGGAAGCAGGGGTTGGAGGAGCCCGAGTTTGAGGCCAGCCTGGGCTAGAATAAGACCCTACCTCAAAAAAGCAAAAGATCTGCTGATGAAATCCTTAGACCTCTGATACCCTGCAACTGTGAAGTAATTGTAGTTGCCAGTGGAATGATAAATTATTACAGCCTTTTGTAGTAACCATTAAAATTTCAAATAGTGTGTGAAGGGGGGACAAAGAAGCGTGGTACGAGTGGACTATGGTCATGGTATAGTGTGTATATTATGGAGGCTATCAATAAAAAGTCAAAAAATAATGTGTATGTGTCCTGACTCAGTAAATCAAAACAGAATCTAGAAAAAAAACAACACAGGGCACAAAGGGACAAAATGTTCACTGCAGGCTAATAACAGTGACACCAGGAGAGGCCACCATCAGCATGCAATGGATGAATAAGTGACAGTCATCCACACCCAGAAGCAGAGCTAAAATCATCAACACTTATTCAACTGGCAGGACAATGTGAGGTTGTTTTCGCTTTAAATATATATTCATGAGGGTTGGGGGTTTAGCTCAGTGGTCACTTGCCTTGCAAGCACAAGGCCCTGGGTTTGGACCTTGGCACAGGAAATTAAAGTCTATTTATATACACATGCATACATTGAGGGCCAGGCATGGTGGCACATGCTTTAATCCCAGCACACACCTGCTATAGTACATGCATGGAGGTCCAAGTATAACTTTCAGAACAGTCCTTGCCTTTATACCTACTTGAGGCAGGGTCTATGTCTGTCTATCTGTCTCTCACTCTGCTTTGTTTAAATATTTTAATTTATTTATTTGCAAGCACAGAGTGGTAGAGAGAAGACAGAGAGAGAGAATGGACACGCCAGGGCCTCCAGCTGCTGCAAACGAACTCCAGATGCATGCGCCGTTTTGTGCATCTGGCTTTACGTGGGTCCTGGGAAAATCAAGCCCAGGCCCTTAGGCTTTGTAGACAAGTCCTTACCTACTGAACCATCTCTCCAGCCCTCTTTCTCTGTATTATTTTTTTTTTTTTTCCTCAATTTTTATTAACATCTTCCATGATTACAAAAAGTATCCTATGGTAATACCCTCCCTCCCCTTTCTCTGTATGCTTATTCTGCTGTTCTTTGGTGTGTGCGATACAAGCTTTTTTGTTTTTGGTTTTGCTTTTTCGAGGTAGGGTCTCACTCTAGCTCAGGCTGACCTGGAATTCACTAGGTAGTCTCAGGGTGGCCTCAAACTCACGGCAATCCTCCTACCTCTGCCTCCCAAGTGCTGGGATTAAAGGCATGTGACATCATGCCCAGCTCAGTACCAGATTTCTGTGACGTTTTCCTGCCACCATCTTGCTAGCATTAGATATTAGAAGCCCATGACAGTTTCCAGATTGTTACATGGGCTTTGGGGATCAAATGTGGATACTCCAGCTTTAGTAGTGAGCACTTTATCCACTGAACCATGTCCACAGCCCCTGCAGGTATTTTTTCATAATTTAAAAATATTCTTTGTAGGGCAGGGAGATGGCTCAGTTAGTAAACTGTTTGCTGCACAAGCATCAAGATCTTAGTTCACATCCCCAGAACCTAGGTAAAAACCAGGCATGATGATGTGCAAATGTAATATTATAAGCTCTGGAGGTGGAGACAGAAAGATTCCCAGGACTTGCTGGCTCGCTATTCTAGCCAAATCGGGTGAGCTCCAGGTTGAGACCCTGTCTCAAAACATAAGGTGGAAAGCAATTGATAAAAACAACCAACAGACCTCTGACCTCTACATGCATGCATGAATAGTCACCTGTATATTGGCTCCCCCATACACACACATACACATGTATACACAACACATATACATACAAAAATATATACATACAAAATATCTATAGATAAATAGATAGATATTTCTTAATCTATCATATAAGCTGGGTATAGTTTTTATGTGAGAAAAACTAGCTAAACTTATTAGAATTATAGAACTCCAGAAATTGACAAAACATGTTCAAGAACCCAGCACAGTTCAGTGGCATTAAGTACTGCTCACTCACATTACTGTGCAAACATCACCATCATTCATTTCCAAAACTTTTTTCACCTGGTAAGAATGAAATCTTGTACCTATTAAAGAACAACTTCTTTCCCCTAGCCCTGAACACCATTTTACTTTCTTGTTTAAAAAATATTTTTTATATTTACTTGAGAGAGAGAGAGAGAGAAGCAGATAGAGACAGAATGGGCACACCAAGGGCCTCTTGCCATTACAAACAAACTCCAGGCACACGCGCTTCCTTGTGCTGGGTACTAGGGAATCAAGCCTGAGCCCTTTGGCTTTGCAAGTGCCTTAACTGCTACACAATCTCTCCAGCCCACCATTTTACTTTCTGCCTACAACTGTGACTACTCTACTACCTCATGTAATTTTCTTCTTATAGTGATTGCACAACCATGTAAAAAGACTAAAAATCCACTAATTATGTAATATAAATTACATTATTGTAATTATAAATTATATTATATAATGTAGAACAGGAATCATAACAGTCTGTAAATCTTATCTTTTTAAAAAAGTGAACATGAGGGGCTGGAGAGATGGCTTAGCAGTTAAGGTGCTTGCCTGTGAAGCCTAAGGACCCACATTCGACTCTCCAAATCCCACATTAGCCAGGCGCACAAAGGTGAGGCAAGCACAAGGTCACATACGCCCAGTGGGTGGCAAAAGTGACTGGAGTTCAATTGCAGTAGCTGTGTGTGCCAATTCTCCCTGTGTGTGTCCTTTCTCCCTCTCTCTCAAACAAATTTTTGTGTGTGTGTGTGTGTGTGTGTGTGTGTGTGAACATGAGGGGCTGGAGAGATGGCCCAGTGGTTAAGGAGCTTGCCTGCAAGACCAAATGACCCCAAGTTCTATTCCCCAGTATCCACGTAAAGCCAGATGCACAAAGTGGCACATGCATCTGGAGTTCATCTGCAGTGGCTAGACGTCCTAGCATGCCAATTCTGTCTCTCTGCTTGCAAAGAACATAAAATGAAAACAATTTAAGAAGTGAACATTAAAAGTCAACAGGAAAGATCTACATTTTCTTTTAATTTTCTGACAACTGAGTGGCTTCACCTGAGGCTCAGACATACTATGCTCTGCCTTCTGGCAGCCAGGTTGTCGCTCTTCTCACCTTGAGGTGCTGGTGCATGCAGTAACGACACACCCTATGCTTCATCTCGTGGGTAACATCACTAGAGAAAGGAATAAACCCACATTTTGGCTGTAAAATAAACAAGGAAAAAATGTTTAGGGAGAAATCACATACTTTTAAACATACATACAACTATGAGATGAAGGTCAAGGGTCAGACAGACCCTTTCATTTTTTAAAAGATATTTTATTTATTTATTTGAGGGGCAGCACAGATAAAGAACAGGCACACCAGAGCCTCTGTCACTGCAAACACACTCCAGACACGTGCACCACCTTGTGCATCTGGCTTACGTGGGTTCTAGGGAATCAAACCTGGGCCCTTAGGCTTCATAGGCAAGTTCCTTAACCACTAAGCCATCTCTCCAGCCCAACCCTTTCATTTTTATCTCCCAAAGGATTGGCGCTCCCCTCATCACACCATATAAACAGGAACCCAAGGCCAGCCCTCTCACTGGGAAGACTGGTGGAGATTCTGGCTGTCTTGATACAGAGCAGCTTTGTACTTTCTTTACAGAACACAAATGGCAGGATGGAAGGAGAGGAGATGGGCTCAGGGCTCCCAACTCAAAGAAGCAGGCCATTGTTCCCACTAGTGCTCATGTATGGGCTGGAAGGTGCCAATCTGATAGTTGCTAGGCTCAGAACAACAGGGAACCCAGCTGCCTTCTAAAAGCTGTGTCCTCTCAGCACACACAACACACAAGGCCTGTGCTCAGTATGCTAGAGAATGCGACTGGGGAGGCACAACATCTGCCCTCACCCCACCCCTGTCCAGGATCACAAGGCATAAGCGCCTAGGCCAAGGGCATGCCTCAGGGATCACTGTCTCAGGAAGGGCAGCAAGAAGATAGGCAATGGTCATGCATGTGAGGAGGTTTTCTGGGATGCTTAGGCAACTGCTCTCAACATGGGCAACTGAGACAAAGGGTCCGGAGCCTTCTCCAACTCTTACAGGACCTCAGGAGTATTGGCCAGGATTAAGAGCCTCTGTGCCTCTGGGAAAGTCCATCCTGCACAGGAAGCAGTCCACAGTCTAAAAGGTACCTCAGGCCTGGGTTTTCAATGCAGTGAGCAGTGGACACATGGCCAAGACAAGGCTGTGAAATGCTCTCTTAGGAAAACAAGGTGAGGGGGACCCAACATACTTCCTACTGGCTGCCTTCAAACAAGGCTTTTCCAGGCAATATATGGGGTGGGTTTCCCCATTGTCAGCACTGAGGAAGGAACCTAAACCAAGTTCTGGCAGCTGTAGGAGGGACAACTCTGAGAGACAGAGAAACAAGTTCCTGAGAAGGCTGAACACATACTCAAGGCAGGTGATGAGTAGACTCACAGCCTGAGTTCGACCTGTCCCTTTACCCATATCGTTGTCCCTCCATGAAAGTTCACCTTGATCTCTACGCACAGAATCGGCCGGTGCTCTGCAAAGTGGTAGGTCTGAAGTCTGGTTAAGTTGGGAAGGCACATTGCATAACCACTGAGTGTGTCCAAGTCCTTGTCACAACGAGACTCTGGAAGACAGAGCAAGGGTCACACCTGAGAGTCAGTACAAGAAACAGTGAGCCCTGCAGACACTGTGGGGGAGGGTCCCAAGACAGGCTAGCCTCAGGTCTGCTGAGGGAGGTCACTGAGCTCAATCAAGCCTAGAACGAACAGTTTACTGCAGGCCTTGGACCACGTGCTAGCATCTCCACAGGGCTAAAAGCTGAGCCTGCCAGGTTGATGCTCAGCAGTATCATGACTCTGAGGCTCCATAATCTTTCTGATGACAGAAACCAGTGTATGCTGTCGTGAGCAGTCACGGGGAAAGTAAATGCTGCCACTGAGGGAGGACATACCTGGGACTGGCCCAGGACAGCCTCTTCCCCTGGCTGGTTTCATCCTCACCCCTACTCTGTAATAAATGAGTATAAACATGACATCTGAGGTGCTTCTAACCAGTTTTCAATCCTGAATATGACATTGAGGAATTCAAACTGTGCAATAGATAACCAGAAGTGAGAGTGGCCATCAAAATGGCCCTCCATTCCATGACTGTTGTCCCAAGAACTTGGAGAGGAAGGAAACTGCAGTCCCTTCCTTCCTCTCAAACCTTAGCCATTCCTGATACTTGGAACGCCCACATTTCTCAGCACTGCTCTGCTGGAAGCTGGTGTGGACAGAGCCAAACAACGCTGGCTCCCGGCACCTGGGGATCGACTTCCCTTTTACACAGCAAGCCTCCTTCCAATAGTGACTATGAATGGTTCATGTCACTGTCTTCAACCGTGATCATAAAATGATATGTGGATGCTGAGAGGCATAAGTAGCCAGGGCAGAACCCTGGGGCCAGCCTCGGTCCACCTCCACAGACTTGAGAATTGGAGCCCTGATGCTACACTGAGCCCCTCCACCTCAGCCCCCCAAAAGCACCAAGTCTGTTCCTCTCTGCCACAGCCAAATCTCAGGTTCACTGCTTTTATTTTCGAAATCAAATCAGGAAGGGCCAAAGGAAGTGGTAGGTGTGGTGGTTTGATTCAGGTGACCATAAACTTAGGTGTTCTGAATGCTAGGTTCCCAGCTGATGGAGATTTGGGAATTCATGCTTCCTGGAGAGAGTGTATTGTTGCAGGCAGGCTCATCGGTGTTATAGTCAGTTCCCCAAGCCAGTGTTTGGCATACTCTCTTGTTGCTATGGTCCACCTTATTTTGGCCAGGGGATGATGTCCACCCTCTGATTATGCCATCGTTTTCCCCTGCCATCATGGAGCTTCCCCTCGAGCCTATAAGTCAAAATAAACCTCTTTTTCCCAGAAGCTGCTCTTGGTTGGGTGATTTCTACTAGCAATGCGAACCTGACTGCAATAGTGAAGTGGTACCAGGAGTGGGGTTGCTGCTAGACACCTGTGTGGCTTTGGCCTTCCAGAGCTGATTTTCAAGAGGAATGTGGAAGGATTTGAAACCTTGGCCTGAGAGACACCTTGCAGTGCTGTAAGTACAGCTTGATGGACTATTCTGGTCTGAGTCGAAAGACCTGAATGCAGTAAGAACTACAGACTGTGAGGTTTGGCTTATGAAGGTGAGAAAGAGCTTTGCTTCGACTGAGCTAGGAGTTTGTGTGGGAAGCTTGCTGTTACACCTGTGTCCTGAGAAGCTGTGCAGGGTTACTCTGAGTAGAAATGAACTGGTATGAGCAGAGGGATATGGCACAGAAAGAAATCTTTAGGCCGAAACTGCTGCCCGTTCAGCTGCCATTGAGAAAGTACAACCTTTGAGATTGGGCTAGCTGACCTGCACTGGGGCAACAGGAAGAATGTAGACTCTTTTGAAGGGGCCTGAGTGCTCAAGGAGTCCTGTTCTTCAAAGTCTGCTTTATTCCCCCCCTGGATTAACAAATTGGCACCCTACCTGGTATTGTGGAGTATAAGAAATGCTGGGAAGAGGGTCACTGAGTTTGCAACATGGTCTTGTGTTTTGGAAACAGACATGGGCAATGTGAAGCAGGTTTGCTGGATGCCTGCATGGAGACCCCATGGGGCCATGAGGATGAATTGTGGATTGCAGTGGAGACCCAGTGAAGATGCTGGGACCACAAGATGGCTTCTAAGGAGATGCTGACCCTGATGAAGTTTTACAGGACTGTGAGTAGCCTAGCTGGAGAGGCAGAATTGGAATGCCAGAGACTTGTTGCTGGTTAGAATTATTGGACTTGGAGATTTGTCACTGGCTAGATTTGTTGGACTTGAACTTACAGAGTTTGATGTTTGCCCTGGTTGCTTTAAATCTTGTATTGGCTGAATGTTTCTTTGCTATGATGCCATCTTTTGCAATCTGAATGTTTATTCTGTGCCATTATGGGTTTTTTGAGGTTATTTTTTGGTATTATGGCTCAATTAAAAGATCTTGGATTATGAGGATGTTTGAACATCATTGGGATTGATAAAAACTATGGGGACTTTTAAAGTTGGACTGAATGCATTGTATTTTACATCATGTATGGATATCAGTTTATGAGGGCCAGGGGTGGAATGTGGTGGTTTGATTCGGGTATCCACCATAAACTTAGGTGTTCTGAATGCTAGGTTCCCAGCTGATGGAAGTTTGGGAATTAATGCTTTCTGGAGGGAGTGTATTGTTGAGGGCGGGCTTATTGGTGTTATAGCCAGTTTTCCCATGTCAGTGTTTGGCACACTCTCCTGTTGCACCTTATATTGGCCAGGGGGTGATGTCCACCCTCTGATCATGCCATCGTTTTCCCCTGCCATCGTGGAGCTTCCTCTCGAGCCTATAAGCCGAAATAAACCTCTTTTTCCCAGAATCTGCTCTTGGTTGGGTGATTTCTACCAGCAATGCAAATCTGACTACAACAGTAGGACTCCTTACAATGTACTCTTCCAGACACAAAATGGCCTGGATATCCATGACCTCACAGTACCTGGCACTACCTACACAAGACCATCATAATAGGAGGAAAAGATGACGACAACAAAATAAAAGACTGATGAAGGGGGAGGGGATATGATGGAGTCAAGTTGTGGGGAGGATTACCATGGTCTATTGTCTGTAATTATGGGAGCTGTCAATAATAAAAAAAAAATTTCAGTTTTAAAAAAATCAGGAAGGGGGCTGGAGAGATGGCTTAGCAATTAAGCACTTGCCTATGAAGCCTAAGGACCCCAGTTCAAGGCTCAATTCCCCAGGACCCACATTACCCAGATGCACAAGGGGGGCGTAAGCATCTGGAGTTCGTTTGCAGTGGCTAGAGGCCCTGGTGCACCCATTCTCTCTCTCTCTCTCTGTCACTCTCAAATAAGTGAATAAAAATAAAACAAAAAAAATTTTAAATAAAACTAAATAAAAAAATCAGGAAGGTGGGCTGGAGAGATGGTTTAGCGGTTAAGCGCTTGCCTGTGAAGCCTAAGGACCCTGGTTCGAGGCTTGATTCCCCAGGACCCACGTTAGCCAGATGCACAAGGGGGTGCACGCATCTGGAGTTCGTTTGCAGTGGCTGGAGGCCCTGGCGCGCCCATTCTCTCTCTCTCTGTCTCTTTCTCTCTCTGTGTGTCTGTCACTCTCAAATAAATTTTAAAAAAATCAGGAAGGAATTTTATGGTGAACTATCAATATCTGATACTGTGCTAAAAGACATTTCCACAATCAACATGAGCACACACATTTACTCAGTGATGGGAGAGAAGGATTTTAAATTGGTTCTGTCCAGCAAAGACAGCAAAGCACAGAACAACAGGCACAGGGTATAGTGATAATGAAATGTCAGGCAATGGAACTGCTGCAAACTGCCTGTACGTACCTAACCTGGGTCATTATTATTATTATTTTGGATTTTTCGAGGTAGGGTCTCACTCTGGCCCAGGCTGACCTGGAATTCGTTATGGAGTCTCAAGGTGGCCTCAAACAATCCCAGCACCCGGGAGGCAGAGATAGGAGGATAACCTGGGTCATTATTTCAAACTCTTTTAAAATTGCAAAATAGCTGGGCAGGTGGTGCACATTTTTAATCCTAAAACTCAAGAGGCTGAGGTAGAACAATTACCATGAGCACAAGACCAATCTTAGGCTGAAGAGTGAGTTGGGCTAGAGTAAAACCCTGCCTCAAATAAATAAATAAATGCAGAATATTCTTAAGACATCCTTACCTGGTCTTTCAGACTGTATCTTTAAACACAGCTGTTTCACAAACTCTAAAGGCAGCTGAACAACTTCCTATAAGAAAACAAAGAAAATCCATGATATGCATGGATTGTACAAGGCAGAACTATACATCTAAACACAGTTCAAGTGGTGACTTTCACATTATGTGTATTTTACCACAATAAAAAAAAATAATTACAGCTTAAAACAATGCAGTTCATGGGTTTGGGCAATAAAAACTCATCTATTCTTTTCAGAATGTGTAGAGGTTAAACAGAGGCCCTGACCTACCAATGTACTCAAGGTGGCTGGCTCTCCTCACAGCCAACCAGGATCCATGCCACACCAGCAGTGCCTCCCACCAGAGCCCCTCCTGGTCTTGCAGCATCTGTGGACGTCGCACAAGGGCGGCCAGCAGTTCTTGGGCATGTGAAAGCCCTTCTCTGACTTCAAGGAGGGTCTCCCAATCCCATCTGCGCAGCAACAGCTCAGGGTCTGATGGGACCATCTGTGAGGGCAGATGCACCAAGTGCATCAACCAGAGAACTAATGTGACTGATGACCAACACTTCTCTCCACTAGGCTGTTTCTTTGCCATTTCCCAAGTGAGAAGGAATTGACAAAAGCCTTGCTGCCCACTGTCATCCCTGTCCTTTCATGTTCCCAGGGTAACAGAATTGAGACTTCAGGAAAAGTCCAAAAGGAGCAAGGAAACCTGCCTACAACAAGAGCACTGGCCACCACCCCGAGCCAGATCAGCCTTTTCCATCCAGCCACCTACTCCCCGCTTGTTGTGCTAGTTTCACCGTGTGCTTTCATTATTTACCAAAGCTGGTAGAAGGTGAGATACTAAAACACTTACCATAAACAGTACGAAGAAACATAGGGAAAGAGCAGGAAATGTATGCAAATAGTCAAAAATTCTTAACTTGGGCTACTTTACTGAAATGTTTAAGTTCTTGTTCCACTTAAAAGAAACCAAGCCAGGTGGAGTGGGACACACTTAATCCCAGCACTCAAGAAGCTGAGGTAGAAGGGTTACCATGAATTCAAGGCCAGCCTGGACTAGAGTGAGTTTTAGGTCAGTCTAGGCTAGAGTGAGATCCTGCTTCAAAATTAAAAAAAAAAAATTCAAAAAAATACAAAGGGACAGAAGCATATCCTGGTCTACACATGTAAGAATGACAACTTTGCCGAGACCCTTGGTGTGGTTTGATTCAGGTGTCCCCCATAAACTTAGGTGTTCTGAATGCTAGGTTCCCAGCTGGTGCAGATTTGGGAATTAACACCTCCTGGACAGAGTGTATTGTTGGCAGGGGCTTATGGATGTTATAGTCAGTTTCCCCAAGCCAGTGTTTGGCACACTCTCCTGTTGCTATTGTCCACCTTGTGTTGGCCAGGGCGGTGATGTCCACCCTCTGCTCATGCCATCGCTTTCCCCTGCCATCGTGGAGCTTCCCCTTGAGCCTGTAAGCCAAAATAAACCTTTTTCCCACAAGCTGCTCTTGGTTGGGTGATTTCTACCAGCAATGCGAACTTGATTTCCCACCAGGAGTAGATGGTAAGACCCTATTGCTGCAGACTCCATATACTTGGGTTGCAAGGTCACTGAGAAACCCTGCTAGAGCTGAGCTGAAAACCTCCTCCATGTAGACCAGCTGACAGAAAGCTGGAAAATGCCACACTGCATGCAGTTCAATGGGAGAGAGAGAGAAATCACCAGTGAAGAAATCCAACAGTGGACACTGCAAGCCTTATATTTGGCTAGCCAGGCCAAATGAGCCAATGGGTGCAATAGTGGCACGTCTGCTATGGGGAACCAACCGCCCTCTAATTTGACTGGAGCCCGCTCCATGGGATGGAATACATCCCTGATACTGAAAACTGACAACAGGGGTCATAATGAGCCCTAGGGGTGTAACGTCTGCCGCTATCTGGCTAAATGTATATACTATGCTCACCAAACTGCCCAGTAAGCACTTCTTTTAATGCTCATACCCATATATTAATGCTACTCTCACTTTTGGTAGAGAACCTTCTCTTTTCAGATGGCAGTGACCTTGGGATGACTCAGAAGGCATCATGGTGCTGGGAAGAAGTGACAGAGGAGTGCTCAGCACTGAAATATCTCAATCACACCTTCCATGGCTCAGGGTCCATTGCAGAAGAGGTGGCGGAAAGAATGTAAGAGCTAAAGGAAGGGTAGGACTCCTTACAACGTGCTCTTCCAGACACAAAATGGCCTGGATATCCATGACCTCACAGTGCCCGACACTACCTACACAGGACCATCATAATACAAAGAAACGATCATGACATAAAAATAAAAGAGAGACTGATTGAGAGGGGGAGGGGATATGACAGGGAGTGGAGGGAGGGAAGGAATTACCATGGGATATTGTTTACAATTATGGAAGTTGTCAATTAAAAAAAGACTGGAGTTCAGTCTGCACATCAGAAGTGTCTGGCTACCCAGGGAGCCTCCTGTTCGGTGCGTGTGCTGTGCTAACATCCAGGGACAGGAAGAGGATCTGTGGGGACTCTCTGGACTGCTTCTGCTCTGTTTCTATAAATCTGAAACTATTTTGAAATAAGAAGTTGACAAAGAAAAAAAAAAGAACAACAAGAGCTCCACCGAGACCTCATCACAGAAGACAGACTTACAGCAGTGCACAAGCCTCAGGCCACATATTAGGTGACCTCCCTGTTACCACCCGCCAACTGCCTGCCCGAGTCCACAGCCATCCAGCCAGGGACAGACCTGGGATTCTTCTAAACTTTAAGTTACAGGTGTTATACTGAAGATAGGTTTGCTTCAAGTCAAGAAAGATGTCTACAGTTGGCATGCCCTTTAAGGTGAAATGGTCTACCACCTGCCTGACCTCAAGCACAGTGACAACCAGCCCCTTCACCAGGCACTCGCCTGGGAAGAGTCAGTTCAGGCCTACAAGATGCTCCTGTTGGAGCTATGACAGAGGACTGAGTCAGAGAGGACCTCCAAGAGCAGCCTCGTTGCAGGAGACGACTGTAAAAGGCCCTCTCTCTTGAGGGCTCTACCTTGCCTCCTTGCGGCTGGGTCTGCACAGCCCTGTCAGTGCAGCTGCCCAGGAGCCACAGATCATGCTCCCCTGAGGGAAAGATGGTTCTCTGTCACCCTGGCAGTCTTAATGAGGAGGTACAGGTGACCGTGGGGCCTGAGCCCAACACTGCACATTTCTTTGCTGTGACCAAACACAACCAACCAAACCCACAGGCACTGCCAGACATTCCTTATCCTGCCCCTCCCTCACAAGGGTCCCCAAAACCCTCCACCACTGGGATCCCCTCATCCAACCTCACCACCTCAACCACCAAGCACCAGTGTGGCCCAAGCCCTCCCTCCCAGAAAGAGATATGAAATTCACAAGACTAGAAACTCCCCAACTCAGCCCAGCATGCCAGGGCTGGGAAGAGCAGAGCAGATGGCACCTGTAAAAACATTCCTTTCTTTCTTTTTTTTTTTTTTTGTTTTTTGTTTTTTGAAGTAGAGTCTTGCTCTAGCCCAGGCTGACCTGGAATTCACTATGTAGTCTCAGAGTAACCTTGAACTCACAGCAATCCTCCTACCTCTGCCTCCCAAGTACTGGGATTAAAGGTGTGCGCTACCACACCAGGAAACATTCCTTTCTTAAGGAGAATACCGGTTGACACAAACACCATCCAAGGTTCATACACTGGGGAAGAACTGTAGGAATCTTCCTAAAGGGACTCTCATGACCTCCAAACATCCCCCAATACTAGACAGCAATACCAACAGTCTTCAACGCTTGTCCTCTTCTAAATCCCAGCTTTTTAAAATTAAACTGGACAGCTGGAGCTTGTGTGGGGTATGGTCCACAGTAACCCCACAATCACACCCATGTGCCTCCGACATGAGGGGCCCCGGGGTGGGGCCCAGGTTGTTCCCTAACCCACAGGAACATAGCCAAAGCTATCCCTTCTGGTTCAAGGATGGCTGGTCACTCACAGGAGGACCCTTGCCAAGCAGGAGCCTCCAGCAGCACTGGGTGGAGGTGGGCAGGGTTCTCTCTGGCCTCAGTTTTCAGCTGGAAAATGGGACTTGAGGCTGCAGCACGGCAGTGCAGGTGAGAGACGCTGGAGATTCTCACTGCATGAGGGTTATCGTTGAGCACAAACGACGACTCAGACGTTAGTACTGTCAGTACAGAACCTGCCCATGAACTGAGATGGAAGTAAAAATCACTTACCCCACAGTGAACATAATTCTCCCCCAAAAACTCTTTCATGACATTTTTGCCAAAGTCCACTATGTTCTGCAGATGCTCAAATATCTCTTCTGAGGTCTGCAACAGATAAGCACAGGATGGACCTCCAGTCAGACCCCTGCCAAAAGAAGCCCATCCCAAGCGTGGGCAGCATTGGAGCCACAAACCGGGCAGCAGCCCTTGACGTGGGGGAAAAGCAGAGCGCGAGGCCTCCTGAGCACTCCTCGCGGTGCGCTCCGCCTCCCCAGCCACCGCACCCATGCCATTTCCTCCTCCCGTCTCCACCACCATCCCAAGCACCCTCTGAGCAGCTGGCTTAGACACCCTTTGCAAGAGGGTTCCTATCAGGTGTTTATAGTTAACTTGTAAAATCAAATGTTTTCTCCCACAAGAAATCATTTCCATGGCCCTCAATCCACCCTAAAGGTAAAAGCCCAAGAGGTCAATGGTGGTACGAGGTGGGATGCTCCCAGAGAACAAGGGCTGCGGAAGGTCCGCCTGTGCTCACGGGGTCCTGATCAGACAGCAGGAGCCCTGGAGAACCCACAACCCATACCCAGTGGTGCCCTGCACAGAAAAAACATCTGCAGATGTCTTGTGGCTCCTACAAGCATATCACATCAGAACGTGGCCTGACAGAAAAGCCCAGAACACATCCAGTGGCCCTATGCAGCTGTGTCACAGCCTCTGATTAAAAAAGAAAAAAAAAAAAAAAAAGCCTATCTGGGCAACAAAAGAATAATCACATGATAAAGCAGAGGATCACGTTGTGCCACTCACAGACACATGAAACAAAGGCTACCCAGGAGGACACTGCCTCGGTCAGGCCAGCGTAAGCGAGGTGGCTGTGGGGTGTGCTCTGTAGCCACCGCGCACACAGATGGGACAGAGGAGGATGGACTCACCAGACACATGGGACAAATAAATTGCCTCCAGCCATTTCTCAGCAGCTGAGGCCAGAGCCATAGGGTGTTCAGGCCTCTCCCTGTGCCCTTCACCTGCCCACCCTATCTTCAGCTCTCACTTGTGCCTCACCTGATGGCAACACTCCAACTCCCCCCACCCACTGCACCTCTATAACACAAGCACCCTAAGGGGCCCCCTGCCACTCTATAACCACTAATGCTCCCTATGACTTCTGCCCTTAGACACTTGACCCATTGTCTCCTGAAAGCTCTAATGAGACAATGAATAATCAATCCTGTCCCTGGACACCATCACTTCAAATGAGCTCCACCCGCCCCCCTCCCCCCCTTGTCCTCACAGCCTCTTGCTCTGTTGAGCCGTAGGAGGAGGAAGTTACAGCAGTCGTAACCAGGGTAAAGAAGTTTCCTCAAGACATGTCCAACTCCCAGGCAACACAAAGTCCCAGACACTTAGTTAAAACATTATGGAATTGTTTCTGCAATTTTTTTTGTAATTCGATAGCACAGTCCACATGTAAACTTTGAGGTGACAATGTCATGTCACAATGTTAAAGGACTGGACAACACACTTGCTAGAGCAACGCGCAGTAAGTTTTCTGCAGATGGTCCATAGCAATGATGATGGCCTGACCTTGCCCACTGTGACTTTCAACACGACAGATTGTCTACCAGGTGCCACGCACTATTTTCACACACAAAATTCCACAGACAGGGAAACCGAGGCAACAGATGCTTAGGAGCGCAGCATGGCAAAGCTGAAACCTGGTCCTGGGATTCAGAGGAGGGCCCATCAGCCAGCCAGGCTAGCTCCTGCTCAGCACCATGGTAACGTACACTGGGTGACATGTGACAACACAGTGCAACAGGGGCCTGCTGGTTCTCAGATCAGGAATGAGGGCCCACCACTTTTCACATCAAATGCTTGTCTTCTTTAAATCTCTACAGCTAGCATTAACACTTGAGCACAGGACAGCTGAGGAAGTAACTCAATGACAGAGTGCTTGGCTAGCACAGGCCAGGCTCAGGTTCAATCCCTAGCACTAAACACACATGCAAAACACACACACACACACAAAATAGTAATAATTAATAAACTCTGCCCTGGGGAACAATCCAAGCCTTCTTAAACAATGGCAGTAATGACCGGGCAGCAAACCCATCCTCCCCTCCATCTTACCTTCTTCCTATTTGGAGGAAACTTCAGAAAACGCAGCACTACACAGCGCTGTTGGAAAATAAGACAAAGTCTGGTTAGTACTAACCCAGAACCCAGGTATAAGGGTCAACAACTGTGGACAAAGGGCCAGGATGACAGCATGAAGGGATGAAGACAGGGCCACTTCCAAGAGGCATGGGCCACAGGGCAGCCATGAAATCTGTGGCCTTTGACCCACACCACTGACTCCAGGTATTTATCTGAAGGAAAGAAGGCAGCACTGCTTATAATTTCCAATACAATGTTCAGCTACGGCGAGATGTAGATGGACACTCTGCAAGCCATAAACTACTCTAGTGGTTTTCAAGAAAAAAAAAAAAAGGCAGGGCTGGAGAGAAGGCTTACAGTTAAGGCACTCGTCTGCGAAGTCTAAGGACCCAGGTTCAATTCTCTAGAACCCATGTAAGCCAGATGCACAAGGTGCCGCATGCATCTGGAGTTTGTTTGCAGTGGCTGGAGGCCCTGGCGCGCCCGTTCTCTCTTCCTCTCTCTAACAAATAAATGAATAAAAATATGTTTTTTAAAAAAAAAACAAGGTAGGTCAGCAAGTACAGAGAAATGTCCAGTTACATTTTGCTCTATGTGCAGGTGCTGAAGAGTCAAATCCAATGAGCCACTGTAATAACACATGTAAACATACATGTATGTGTCAATTTTCATAGAGTTCAAGCAACAGAGAAGACTGACCCGATGCCCACTTCTCAGGAAGGGGAGTAATGCCGTATAAAAGTTCTAGAAGGAACTTGTCATGAGATTATGAGCCCATTTACCTTGTAACAAACTAAGCTCTAATGACCTGAGCATTTTTCTGTATGTTGCTGTATTTTTATGCTTTAGATTTTCTTTGTTTTTTACTTTTCATATTAGCCAAAAGGCCAAGAAGTTTTGTTTTTCCAGAGTCTCACAATGTAGCCCAAGCTCACTTCAAATTTGTCATCCTCCTTCCCCCACCATCCATGTACCATGATCAAAAGTGTGGGTCACCATGCTCAGCTCAATTTTACATTAAAGATTTTTAGCAAGACTGTCTCAAAAGTACAAAATCTAGCCGGGCATGGTGGTGCACGCCTTTAATCCCAGCATTCAGGGGGCAGAGGTAGGAGTATCACCGTGAGTTCGAGGCCACCCTGAGACTACATAGTGAATTCTAGGTCAGCCTGGGCTAGAGTCAGACACTACCTCAGGAAAACCAAAAGTAAATAAATAAATAAAAATAAACATACAAAATCTAGGGCTGGAGAGATGGCTCAGTGGTTAAAGACACTTATTTGCAAAGCCTGATGGCCTGGATTCCCCAGTACCCACATAAAGCCAAACGCATAAAGTGGTGCATATGTCTGTAATTCATTTAGAGTGACAGGAGGCCCTGACATGCCCATACTTACTTATACACACATACATACACACAGTCTATCTCTCCAAAATCTAGGCCAGGTGTGGTGGCACACGCCTTTAATCCTGGTACTCAGGAGGCTGAGGTAGGAGGATCACCACGAGTTCAAAGCTACCCTGGAGACTACATAGTGAATTACAGGTCAGCCTGAGCTAGAGTGAGACCCTAGCTCAAAAAAAAAAAAAAAAAAAAAAAAAAAAACAGTGTCCCAGAACAAAACCTACCTAAGAACCAGGCATGGTAGTACACGCCTTTAATCCCAGCACTCAGGAGGTACAGGTAGGAGGACTGCTGTGAGTCAGAGGCCACCCTGACAATATAGAGTGTTTTCCAGGTCAGCCTGGGCTAGAAGAATAAGACCCTACCTTGGGGAAAGAAAAAAAAAAAAACCCTAAGGCGCAACAAAGACCCTTAGCTGCTAAGCCATCTCTCCAGCCCTTTGCTGTTTTTTTTTTTAATTGAATTTTATTTATTTATGAGAGAGAGAGAAAATGGGCATACCAGGGCCTTTAGCCACTGCAAATGAACTTCAGATGCATGTGTCGCCTTGTGCATCTGGCTAATATGGGTCCTGGGGAATTGAACCTGGGTCCTTTGGCTTTGTAGGCAAGCACCTTAACTGCTAAGCCATTCCTCCGGCCCTTTGCTGGTTTTTTTGAGACAGGGTCTCAGTCTAGCACAGGCTAATCTGGAACTCACTCTATAACCCAAGCTGGCCTCAAACTCAGAGCAATCCTCCTACTTCAGAATCCCGAGTGCTGGTATTATAGACGTGAGCCACCATACTTACCAATTTAAGTCTCACTGTATTGCCCAGACTGGCCTCAAGCTCCTGCACTCAAGTGATCGTCCTGCCTCAGCCTCCCAAGAAGCTGGGTACATGTGGACAACAGGTATGCACCAGCAAGCCCAGTCTCCCTCCCCAGCGCCTTACTGAGTTCCCATTCCCAGTTGGTGCCATAGCTGGACCACCCCTCACACCCATTCACATGGCTCAGCCTTCCCACAGCAAGTCTTTCTCTTCCCATCAGGGAGCACAAACCATGACCAAATGAGACAATCTCAATGAAGCCATGTGTCCATTTTAAGGGAAACTATGCTTTCTCCACCCACCTGTCACCTGAAACCCAACCTGTCTGGACTGGCTGGAGATGGGTGGTTACAGGAAGTGTAAGGTAGAGGCCATCGAGAGACATGGCCCACAACAGGGCCCAGCGACACTCATGCAAGCAGCTAGCACGGAACAAGTGAAATATCAACCTCACTGCAGCTCTCATTAGCAGAGTAACACAGTGAATGAGTAGAAGAGGAGGCCGGACTGCAGGAGTCCAAAACACACGCAAGGATTTCTAACTACCCAACAGAGGCAAAGGATAGAAGGAAGCACACCAAAAAAATGTTACCAGAAGACATTTTCTGAACAGGAAGATGCGGGGTGACGTTCACTTCTAATGACCTGTGTTTGCAAGCAAAAGAAGCAATAATTGAATAATTTAAAAAGGCCATGGAGAACCAATACCTTAAAAGGAACAGCTGTGGACATGAAGCCCAGGGGCGTTGGGAAAGATCAGCTGGGAGGAGGAAAGGCTTGTTTGGGTTCATCACCTCACAGGTTTCAGTGCTTGTTCCCGAGCATCACGATGGAAACCTGTTCACCTCACAGCAGCAGGGAAGGAGGGTGAGCAGGAAGAAAAGGCTGGGATCCCAATATCCTCTTCAAGAACAAGTCTCCACTGACCTAAATTCCTGCCACTAGTCCTCACCTCTCAAGGTCCCACCTCCTCCACTAGCAATGGCAGCTGGAGACCAAGATTTCAATACTTGGCCTGAGCGGGACATTTACGATCCAAACTGTGTATCTGGGTGCAAGTAAGGCCTTTCAGGAAAGATGAGCAGGAAGAAGCTGTCCTGCCACCAAAGGGCACTCCTGGGGGTGAAATGAGTCACCCACTTTAAGTCAGTTGTCCTTTACCAAGTTGGCCCTTCCAGCACAGGGAGGACATAATCCAGAAAAGGACACCGAAAGACCCCGGGAAGCTAAGGCCAGGCTCACCGTCGGGGGGGGGGGGGGATAGTTTCACCTCTGAGGATGTAGCCCAGAAACAGCGCTCAGCCCAGCTTCTCCCAAAGTGTGAGGATGACTCCCAGGAAGGTGTGGGGGATCCCAAGTGTATCTCATGAGGCCAACCTCCACACAGATTCCCAACATACAAGGAAGCCACCATGGTCTGCCAGTCACCAGAGGCAACGGATGCCAAGTCACTGATCTCTGTGACACAACCAAAAACACATCCTCAGGACTCACAGGACTCAGGGGTCCACGAAGCAGGCTGCCAAGGCTGGAGGAACTAAACCCCAACAGTGCAGGTCAGCTTCAGCAGCAGCGCAGAGCCTCAGAGAACAAGGTAGGCCAAAGCCGTGACATCAGAAGGGAGCCCAAGCTCTGCAGGCAACACACAAAGGCCAGGCAGCAGGTGCTGGCATCTTGCCCAACCTGGGCAAGACCTTCCTCCTGAAATTTTGACAGCTTTAGCTCAACCACTCAGCCACCCCTGCAAGACTGAAGGGCACACAGGTGTGAAAACACGAAGGGCACAAAGTGAAGGAATGTATCACATATTGATGTAACCCTGAGAGCCCCAGGAGGGTTAAAGAGACAGGGCAGGGCAGCCCCTAAAGGCATAGCAAGCCTGACTACGTGTGAAAAGGAGGCAGAGTTCACGGAGGCCACAGCTAGTCAGAGAAGCACAAGCAAGCCTGGAGAGAGTTCCTCCAAACTGTACCCGCAGAATATGTGATGATGAGCGCAACAGCATCGATCTGAAAGACCACCACTGAGGATCTCAAATGTAGAACACGGGGGCTGGAGAGAAGGCACAATGGTTAAGGCGCCTGCTTGCAAAGCCTAACAACCTGGGGTCCGATTACCCAGTACCCACGTAAAGCCAGATGCACCAAGTGGCGCATGCATCCGGAATTCGTCCGCAGCGGCTAGAGGCCTTAGCGTGCTCATTCTGTCTCTCTTGTCTCTCTGCTTGCAAATAAATAAATAAAAGTATCAAAAAAAATGTAAAATAAACCATGTCTCTAAAAAGATCTCAGTGGCCTGGGGAGATGGCTCGGCTATTAAACGCTCTTGCTTGCAAAGCCTGACAGCCTAGGTTTGATCCCCAGTACCCATGTAAAGCTAGACGCACAAAGTGGTGCATGCATCTGGAGTTCATCTGCTGTGGCAAGAGGCCCTGGCACACCCCATACCATCCCCCCCACTCTAAAAATAAAAATATTTTTAAAATAAAAAGATGCCAGTGGTAGAAGAAAGTTCAGACTCTTTCAACAACTGAAAAATTTCAGGTTAAAACTGAAGAACAAGCCAGGTGTGGTGGGGCACGCCTTTAATCCCAGCACTTGGGAGGCAGAGGTAGGAGGATCACTGTGAGTTCGAGGCCACCCTGAGACTACATAGTGAATTCTAGGTAGCTCTTTTAGGCAGTTAAGAAGGACAGTCTGCACTTGCCAGAAATCAAAGGATGATCCGTCTTCTTATCTCTTGCCTGGCTCCCTAGACCTGTTTTCCCACAAACAACCTGGGTCCCTCCTGGTGACATTTAAACATTGGGGTTGGTCAAGTTCAGCTCCCGGAACTTGGTGTCATGGCTAGCCTCTTCCTGAGACAGCCCCTGGCCCTAACCAACCAGCTTCCCCTCTGGCTCACCTGAGCAGGAAGGTAGGGCTCACCACCATAAGGTTAGAAATACATTTGCAAGGGCAGGGCACGCTCTCTGTGCTGCCTGGCCTCTCCTGAGCTCCCAGCTGCTGGGGAGTTCCTCCTCAGCGAGGGGAGAGCGAGTCCCCTGGGCCTTACTCTCCACACGGGTGGGCGCTTTACCTCCTCCTGCTCCGCACGTGGCAGGAGCCCTTTGAACTTTCTTTTCTCTCCATGGCTTTCCCAAGCCCCTCCACATGGCTTCTCAAGCCACATGGGTACCTTTCCTTGGCTCTGTACTTTCCTCAATAAATATAATCATTATCCTTCTCAGTCTTATTTTATTCAATTCTTTGATTAAAAGTAAACAAGGACCTAGGGTTTAAGGTTCAAGGCTTTCCTGAGCCCCTAGCACCCCGTTACAAGGTGGCTGGGGAAAAAAAAAAATGGAAGACACCAACTCTTATGCTTCCAGCATCTCCACAAAGTATAACTGCTATAGCACTAACTGGTTTTTGCCTACCCTGGATATTATAAATAATTCAATAATGGACATCTTTGTGTATGAGACTTTTATTTTCAATTCTAGTAATCTCCTAATTAACTATATACTACATCAAAGAATACAAACTTTTTAAAATTACTTTTTTTGTCCCCCTTTTTTGTGTGGAAAACAAACTGGGAGCCTCAAGCACTCTAAATGCAAACTCTACCACTGAATTACACCCATAGCCCCTTTTACTAACTACAGTATAAATTTAGAAAAATTTTTAATATTTCATTTTTATTTATGAGAAAGAGAGGGGGGGGGCAAACAGCGAGAGAGAATGGGCGCGCCAGGGCCTCCAGCAGCTGCAAACGAACTCCAGGTGCATGAGCTACCTTGCATATCTGTTTTACGTGGGTCCTGAGGAATTGAACCTGGGCCCTTTGGCTTTGCAGGCAAGCACCTTAACCACTAAGCTATCTCTCAAGCCCTAGGGAAAAAAAAAATTTTTTTTTGTTTTTTGTTTGTTTTTTGATTTTTCGAGGTAGGGTTTCACTCTAGTCCAGGCTGACCTGGAATTCACTATGTAGTCTCAGGGTTGCCTCAAAATCACAGCGATCCTCCTACCTCTGCCTCCCCAGTGCTGGGATTGAAGGTGTGCACCACCACACCCGGCCCACTGACGTGCATTTTCTTTCAATGACTTGGAACTACAATGACACTGCATGTTTTGCAATTTCCTTTTTCCATTTAACATTGTACACATTTCCTCATATTAAACTAGGATAAAGCCTAATCTACTTAATCCTTCCACTACAAATAACTATCACAACTATATAAATTTTGATATTAAAACGCTGCTCTATTGCCAGAAAAAATCTACAGACCACAAATCCTAAATTACAAGATGAGAATAGAAATAGTGAGGTGGCCCCCAATGCTTGACCAACACCCTAAGCACCAACATAATTTGTAGAACAGAAACAGTGAGGTGACCCACAATACTTGACGAACACCCTAAGCACCAACATAATTTGTAGAAGTCATGGGATGAAGCTCTCCTCAGAATCTCAGAAAGGTCAGAAAAGGAAACGAGCAGTTCTTTTCATGCTCTTGATAAATGTTTGTTGGCAGGCCTGTTAAATGTCAAAGACTTTCATGTTACCTCTGTCAATAAGGAAAACACAAGAGCTTAGAAATAGGAGTGAGTACTGTCTTCTCATGTATCCCAAGGCCAAGGCAACCTAAGGCTCAATGCCCTGAACACCTAAGAGATTAAATGGCAAACCAAATGTAAAATGACCTTCAGTAGACCAGACTCTGAGCCAAAAGCAGCAAGTCATAGGTGAAGGAGGCAAGAGCAGATAGATTACCTCGGGAGAGAAGGTAGGCTGCAGTGGCATGGAGGGAGGCCACAGGCATGACTGACCTACGAAGCAGTTGCTGGCTCAAGTACTGGGCCCTCAGGCTGCACAGACAAGTCTGAGCCCAGATGAAGCAATGGCCCCACTCAAGAGCCCTCTACAAGTCCATGCCTGGGGCTCCATACAGTACGGTGATCGGCTGCTGACACCCTGGCAAGCCTGTCAGAGGTGGGCGGAGGACTCTTAAGGTAGTGACCCCGAAAATGGACACAATGCATAGCTGTCCCAAACCAAGGCAGAACTCGGGCAGACAAGTAACAACAGAACTGTCCAGATTCCTTGGGCTGCCTGTGAGGATAGGAGGTGTGGGGAAAGTGACTGCTACCTGATACAACTCTGCCATGTGGGTTGGCCTGGGGTTCACCTTCCTGCCCATCCCAAGTGCCCCATATGCCTGTCCAAGTCCAGGCCCAGTCTTGTACACCACAGGATGCACTTTTTCACTTTCATTCCATATGGCAAAAAGAACATCACCAAGTTCCTTCCAGAGCTGCTGGCCAGTGACAGTGCAGACATTCCCTCCCGTAGCCCCGGCTCCCACAGGACGGGCCCCAGGATGCCTGTGTCTACGCACATTGTGCCCTCACACTGCAGAGGAGGAAGGGTTGATGAGCCTTTCAACTCTGAGAACTCCTGGTGCCCCCTCAGAGAAAGTGAGGAGAGACTTGGCAGCAGCCTCCCCTTCTCCTGACTACATGAGACAGGTTTGGGAAGCTCAGCAGGGGTGCACCTGCTTTCAGAGAAGGGTGACATGCTCAGCATCCAAAGAAGCAGGAAGTCCTGCAGTCCTCTCTCCCCCACCTTCACTCAATTCCTCTGGCAAACACCTCCTGTCCTTGATCACAACAGGCCCCTGAAAAGCTGCCTTCCAGGGCTCACGCTCTCCCTCAGTCCACAGTCTGAGCCAACACGCCAGGAGGGCAGAGATGGCAACCATGCTCAAAGCACAAAGACTTCTCCAAGGCTACTCGAGACTCAGCACAATTCAGTTCATCTACATCAGTTAAGGACAGTCCAGCCTTAACTGGTAGGAAACATTTCCTTATGAGACATTTGTAGCGATAACCTTCAACTTAAAATATTAACTGAAACCACCACCAAGCAGGGAATGAGCCTAGGAAAGCAAATTTAGATTTCAGATCAAGGAACAAATGTTTACTCAATGGGATTCAGAAAGTGTGTGACCCACTTACAGTCTTGGATCACCTGCATAAAAAAAAAAAAAGCTCAAAATAATAAAGTCTAGGGGATGTCCAGTGGTAGAACACTTGTTTAGAACACATGCTTGAGGCCTACAAAATTAATAATAAAACTGAAGAATGAATAACATGGATCTAAGACAGCTTGATGGCTGAAGAATTTTAAAAGGTAAAAGCTAAAAAGAAACAACCAAAACCATTGGAGCTATGCAGCAAGGGAGGATCCAGACTTCTTGAGAGACACCAATTCGGAAGAGGGTAGATATGTCTGTTGGGGACAGCCGAGGGAGTGTCCACGTGCTAGAGGTAGCTTAATGAGATCTCCGCCCTCTCTAACCTGGGTATCCTTTCACTCCCATCTCAACTTGCTCCATCTGTTACTACTTTTGATACTTAAGAGGACAGTCCTGTCCATTATCAAGTCACCTAGGGATCATGAGAAAAATCTGTGGCCTCAGTTCTTTAATTCCCCAATCATGCTTATGTGCAATTAGCACCCGGCAGAATCTGAGGGCCAGGGTGTTTAGAGCTTACACTACACCTGACTGGAGAACCAACTCTAGTTCCCGAAAAATCCCTAAACAGCTGAGGGACTGGTGCAGAGCCTTAACTTCTCTCAGTGTTGCTTGCTTGACATGTCCAAGGGAATGAGAGATGACAGTTAACCTCTTGCCAGAAGGAACTTTCCAGCTCTTGAGCAAGTAATCTTTCCGGCAGTTCCACAAAGCGCATGCAGCTCCTGGCTTCACTTTCCAAACGCAGTCAGTGATCTTCTGCCAGGCACTGGCAAAACTGGGAGTCATCCCAGCTCCTTGGGCCTCTAACTCCCAAGCTCTAACCCTCCCCCCACCCCTACCTTCTAGTCCCCCAGCCCACCACATTCTTGTCAGGTGATATCAGATACTAAGACCTCAGAGAGAGAGAGAGAGGACTGCACACAAATCCAGAGGCTTGTCTGCCTGGATTCACCTCCTTGGGGGTTAAGTGCGGTTTATGGAAACTCCCATTCTCGTTGAATTAAGACGGGGTGCGGGGTACCGTTTTAAATTCCAAAAGATTTTCAAAGGCGAGCAAGGAGAACAGGAGCAGTTCCTTGCAGGCTGAGCTCCAGGCTGCAGTGACAGCATCAGCGGGCACTTCTCCCCAAAGAGCGCTCGGGCCCTGGTCACCCTCTGACCCACCGCGGCCTGGCAGTAAGATGAGCACCCCGGCGGAGGCTGCGCGGCTCGACGACACGCAGCGCCCACAGGGCGTGGGAGGGAGCGCAGGGGCCGAGAACGGCGAAGGGCAGTTCCTAGAAGGGAAGGGGGACCGACAGGGGTTGGGGTACCGGGAAGGGGACGGAGGGATGCAGCCGAGGAGGATATTTTGGGGTACACGGAAAACGACTTGGAAGGGTTTAAGGAGAACCGATCCGGACCGGGAAGGTGCAGGGGTGCGAAGCAGGGGTCCAGGGCCCGGAACCGCGCCGCCCCGTCAGGCCAGCCGCTCACCTGCGCGTGGGCCACCACCAGGCTCTTGTTGCCTTCACCGTGATAACCCCATTCATTCTCGTCCATCTTCCCTTCTTCCATGCCCCAGCGCGGCCCTGAAACCTCGCGGGCCGGGGACGCGGGGACACGAGCTGGAGGCCAGCCGCCTCGCCCCGGCTCCAGCCGCCGCGATCTGGAGATCTTAGAGCTCCTGTCAGCCGATGCCCTGCTGCGCTCTTAAGCGGCGGCGACTCGCAGGAGCGGGCCGCCGCCGGAAGCCACGCCCCCGACGGCCGCCATGACCCAACCGGGCAACTTCCACTTTCCCACCTACTTTTCCCTCCGTCGACCGCGGCGGCGGAAGGCCGGGACGCCATCTTAGGTGCTGGCACGGTGACTCACTTCCGGATGCGGGGTCTTGGGAACCGGAAGGGAGGGTTTTCCGGACCTCGTCCGGATGTGAAGCTGGCGCGAGGTGCGGGCCGGTGGCTTGCTCGACCCCCCCTGACCGAGTTTTGTCCTGGGCTCGGGCTGAGGTCGGATGCCGAGCTGTTCAGTCGTGGCACTGTGGGAAGGTGCGAGCGAGGCGAACTCTGAGCTTCCGCTGTCATGTCTGCAGGGTGGAACGGGGCCACCTGAGACAGAGCCATAAGGCGGTGCTGTGAACTGAAAACACGGCCCACCACCCCTCTCCACGCGGGGAAACGTGGCCGGGCAAAGCGAGTGGACCCCCGCCGTGGCACATTTGCACGGGGGCCATCCAGAGATGCTAGCTGAGCATGAGAGTCCTTTCGGGGCAAGGCGGAGCGCTGCACCCCAGTTTATCCCTTAGTGCGGGGAAGAGAGTGGCAGCGACTCCTAGAGCTGTCTTGAGAATTACAAAGGTGACCCAACTCTCAGGACCACGGATGGTGTTATATGATTTAAGGGCTCCAAGGCTTTTGCATCTATGGGATATGGCTCTCGGCATTACAGTATTTTTTTAAGTAATTTATTCTATTTTATTTACTTAAGAGAAAGAGGCAGATAGAAAGAGAATGGGCGCGCTAGGGCCTTCAGCCGCTGCAAACAAACACTAGACGCATGTGCCCCTTGTGCAGCTGGCTTACGTGGGTCCTGGGGAATCGAACCTGGGTTCTTTGGCTTTGCAGGCAAGCGCCCTAACCGCTAAGCCATCTCTCCAGCCCGACATTACAGTATTTTAAAAAGCAAAACTAAACATATTCCCGGACCTGGAAGGTGGCTCAATGGTTAAAGGTGCTTGCTTGCAAAGCCTACCGGCCAGGGTTCAAATCCCCCAATAATCCACGAGTATTTTTGCTGCAGCAAGAGGCCATGGCACAGTCATACACACTCTTTTTCTCTGCTCTCTGTGTGTGTGTCTGTCTCCTCACAAAAATATAAAAATTTTTAAAAATTGCCATATACCCTTTGCCTCCCCCACAAAAAAGTGAGATGGGTGGTGGTGTACATTTTGCAGCTCTTTAGAGCTGGGTTCTCACATTTGCTTTACTTAGCTTGCTGCAATACTGAGTATTTCTCTGTGGATATTTTGATGATGAAAACCCAGCCTAAAGCCAATAGATGATTGTTGTGTTAAGGTTTCCTGGGGAGGCATGACCAAATGTCTATTCACCCCAGATAGGACTCCCAAAACAGATCAAAGAAACAGTTGCGCCTAAGTATAGCTTGGTGAACCTACCGTTTCTTGAGCTTACTTACAGAAGCATGGGTAATCCCAAAACAGCCGCACCACTGACAAGGCCCACTCTGGCATGGGTGATCATCTCCAGGATGGAATCTTCCTTTCCACCTCCTACAGACTCCTGAGAGCATGGGAGATGGTCAGAATGAGAGCTGGGGAAGAGGGCAGGAGGGAGGGAAGAGCTGCAATCTCCCCATCCCCTCCTGTGAGAGAAAAATCAACAGGCTCAATCTCTTCCACAACCCCCTCTCCATGACAAAACATCAACAGGCCCAGTCTCTCCCTTTTTCCATGAGGAAACCAACAAGCATGGTTTACCCCAGATCTCTTTCTATGAGGGAATATCAACAGGCTAACCTTGGGAAGGTCTCCTGCAGGTAGTTAAGCTGCTCTGATTAAGATAGTAAGGTAAGGCTGGAGAGAGGGCTTAGCCGTTAAGGTGCATGCTTGTGAAGCCTACGGACCCAGGTTCAATTCCCCAGTACCCACGTAAGCCAGATACATAAGGTGGTGCATGCGTCTGGAGTTCATTTGCAGAGGCTGAAGGCCCTGGCATGCCCATTCTCTATCTGCCTCTTTCTCTCCCTCAAATAAATAAAATAAATAATTTTAAAAAGATAGGTAAAGTAGGGCTGGAGAGATGGCTCAGCAGTAAAGGCCTTTGCCTGCAAAGCCTAATGACCTGGGTTCAATTCTCCAATACCCACAAAAGGCAGATGCACAAAGTGGCACATGCATCTGGAGTTTGTTGGCAGTGGCAGGAGGCCCTCTATATCTATCTGTTCTCTCTCTACTTGAAAATAAATAAAATATATATTTCAAAAGATAGTAAGGTACTCTGAGGATAAAGGTACTATTTTTTTTTAATTTTTGTTGTTGTTGTTGCTTTTTGGAGGTAAGGACTCTATTCCAAGCTGACCTAGAAATCACTCTGTGGTCCCAGACTTGCTTCAAACTCGCAGTGATCCTCCTGCCTCTGCCTTCTGAGTGCTGGGAGGCCATGGTAGCCATTTAACTACAGCAATAGCTAACATACAGTGCCCTATGGCCTCTCTAGCCACATGTTTTTGTGTTATCAAACATGGGTCCCTCCTGTGGAGCATTCATTAACTCCAGTTGGGAAGCAGTTGGTTGTGCCCATAACAGTCAGTCGTGTCATTATCGTATCAGTGGGCACACCAGGCCCGGCATACTGATAGCATTAACACTTGTGTCCACGGATAAGCAGGACCATTTGCATTGATTTTCCCCCAGTGGGTTACATGGCACCATCTGGCACTTTTCACCAACAGGAAGCAAGAAGGGAGCTTCCACCACAGTCCCAGCTTGATTTCTCCATGTCCTGCAATCAAAGCAATGGCGTGTCTTCAGCAATAGGTCTGTCCATTTATTTCTGGTGTGCAAACAAAAGCAATAGCATGTATTATTGTGGGGGGGGGGGGCTTTAGAGACCTCTCTGAACAAGATCTCATAGGGAGGTAGCCCACCCCTGACACTGAGATTTTCATTCAATAACCTTATGGCTTCTGGGAGTTATCTTTTTCCACCCATGGATGCTTTCGTTTAAATTCTAATCATTATTTTAATGTTTACAGGCCTATGCTATTGTAGGATTATTATTTCTTTTTAGAGGCAGTGTTTCACTCTGTAGCCCAGGGTCCTGAACTGATTATGTAGACCAGGTTGGCTTGAACATGGCAATCCATCTACCTCCAGCTTCCAAGTGCCTGTTTTAAAATGTCCTTCATCACCTTGTTGGGTATCATCTGTACCTCATCCAGCCGTAAAACTCCCAAAAATTTCACAGCTGTGCATGGTCCTTCCACCTTGTACAGGCTGATTTCCCACTCTCGTTCCTTTACGTGCACTTGCTTGTCTGTTATGAAGACTTTTTACACAGTGTGGACATGATCTCTGAAGACCTGTCGTGGTCCATTCCAAACAAATGCCAATTGGTCTTGGGATTCAACAGCTAAGGGGATACTTAAAGTTAGGAGGGCTGGAGAGATGACTTAGCAGTTAAGGTACTTGTCTGCAAAGCCCAAGGACTCATGTGCAACTCATCAGGTCCCATGTAAGACAGACACAAGGTTGCACATGTGCACAAAGGGTGCATACATCTGGAGTTTGATTGCAGCAGCTGAAGGCCCTGGTGCGCCAACTCTCTCTCCCTCTCCCTTGCTCTCGCTCTCTCGTACCAAAAGAAAAGGCCAGGAAAGGCCAGTCTGTTGGGCTTACCTCAAAAAAAAAAAAAAAAAAAAAAAAAAAAAAAAAAGAACGAAAGAAAGAAAAGAAAGGAAAGGAAAAAAGGTAGGAGCTAGGAATGTAGTTTAGTTGGTTGACTGCTTGCAATCCCCAGTACCACATAAACTGAGCATAGTGCACACCTATAATCCCAGCACTTGGGGGTAGAGATAAGAGGATTAGAAGTTCAAGGTCATCATACATATCCAATTTGACAAGGCCAGCCTGGGCTAAGCACTTTGTCACCGTGTGGGGAGGAGGAGGTATTAGCAAGGGCCATTGCAGCATCAAAAGATTCCAACACATTGGGGCTGGAGAGATGGTTTAGCAGTTAAGGCATTTACCTGCAAAGCCTAATGACCCAGGTTCGATTCCCTAGTTCCCACATAAAGCCAGATGTACAAAGTGGTACATGCATCTGGAGCTTGTTGGCAGTGGTGGGAGGCCCTAGATCACCTATTCTCTCTGTCTCTTCTCTCTCTCGCTCGCTTGCTCACTCACTCCTCTCTCTCCTTGCAAATAAATTTTTCTAAAAAATTCCAACACTTTTATCAATCACGGGAGGCGCTACCTTATTTCGTTCTCTTTACTAGATAACCATTCTCTGTAAGCCATGCCTCCTGCTTCCTCATCCTGAGATGCTGCCAAGAGACCATTGTTGCATTTCCTTACCTCCAAGAGACTCACAGTTGGTTCACACCACTTAGCCTGAACCTGGAGCCAAAGTGGACTGCGGGGTCACGCTCCTGGCCAGCCATGTCCACCGACTCCCCAGTCAGACCCCAGAACCTCCATCTCACCCTTCTTTACCCAATTTACCTAGAAAATCAGGCTAACATGAAGGATGCTACCTACATGTCTTTGCCATTATACTTTGGCCTGTGTATGAGTAATTTCTGGGCAGGCAGCTGAACCTCTCTCGCGTGTCTTATCACCCGTAACAAGGGCAATCAACCTCTTCCACGGCTTCCTTAATTATGTTCCAGACGTGCTACTTTGAGGGACTGCAATATACTGTCTGGCCCATCAGCAATTTTCAAGACACCCTGTACCCCTTTCGTGGGGCACACTGGTCAAGCAGCTGCTGTACCTCATAAGACATAGAGAAGATGACATCGCCAGGACTTTTCCCTGTAGGTTTTCTATCCTGAATTTCCCTTTGGGCAAACAGCTCCACCTCAACTGCATACTCATAGTCAGGACAATGCAACTGCTACTACAGCAAGGAGTCGTGCCATTCCATGTCACACAAGGAGGGCCATGTCAGGATGCCCCTGCAGATGCTCCACCCCCAAGTAGTCCAAAATCAGATGCATGCGTCACCATGCACGACAGGGACAATACAACCGCTCCTCCCAAACTCATCGCTGGTTAATCTGTGTCCCTGTTTGGGCAACAAGCACTGCATTGATTTTTCTGGGGAAACCTGAAATCAATGTTCACTCAGGGCTGGAGAGATGGATTAGTGGTTAAGCGCTTGCCTGTGAAGCCTAAGGACCCCGGTTCAAGGCTCCATTCCCCAGGACCCACGTTAGCCAGATGCACAAGGGGGCGCACGCGTCTGGAATTCATTTGCAGTGGCTGGAAGCTCTGGCGCGCCCATTCTCTCTCTCTCTCTCTCTCTCTGACTCTTTCTCTCTGCCTGTAGCTCTCAAATAAATAAATAAAATAAACAAAAAAAATAAAAAAAATACTCACTCAAATAAAGCACCAATGACCAACCAGAGGATTCCACCCAAATTTAGCCTGGTGAACTAAACGTATTGACTGAGCTCACTTACCGGAGCTTGAATGACCCCAAACAGCTACACCACTGAAAAGTCCCAACCTTCTGAAAGTTTCATAAATGGAGCCCCCTCCCCTTCAGTTGACCTTCTGCCTCCTGTATACTCCCCAGACCATTTGCAGCTGGGGCAGAATTACATACAGCTGAGAGTGGGGCACAGGAGGGAGTAGCTGGCATCTCAGGTGAGGGTCCAATGACCCTCCCCTACCCCTCTTTCTATGACGGCACATCAACAGGTCCACTTTTGTGAAGTTTCAAGCAGGCAGTCAGCTGCTTAGGTTATGATGGGAACAGCCAGGAAGACAGTGTTTTGCAACAAGGACCTTGAGAATACTTGGCCTAGGGTACTGCTGCGCTCCTAGCCAGACGTACAGGTATTAATAGCAGTGAAGTGAAGCCAGTGAGTCAGGAAAATGAGCTGACAGCCTTGAGCATCTCTTTTCTGGATCCTGGGACCCTCATGGGGTGGGGGGGGGGGAGGTTGTTCAGGACAGTTAAGAAATGGGGGGTAGAAATAGCCATTCCTAGAAGTGAGTAGTACCCTAAGATAGAGGGAAGGGATAGACACAGGACAACAAGAAGACAGGGTTCAAGTATTCAGACACACCCCAATATGCCATGACTGAGATGGGGCCTCTTGGCTTCCTGTGAAAAAAACATTGTGCAGTATTTTAAAAAGTATTTTACTTACCCAGGCATGGTGGGACACGCCTTTAATCCCAGCACTTGGGAGGCAGAGGTAGGAGGATCACCATGAGTTTGAGGCCACTCTGAGATTACATAGTGAATTCCAAGTCAGCCTGAACTAGAGTAAGACCCTACCTCGAAAAACCAATAATAATAATGATAATAATATTTTATTTATTCATTTATTTATTTGATAGAGAAAGAAAAGAGAGATGGATCATTGCTAGAACATTTTCAGTGCCAGGGATGGGATATCTTCCAGTGAGTTGTTGGCCAGGGAGGTCCCTGATGACCCCAAAACATTATAGGCCATTGCCAAGGTCCTTTGTTTCCCAGCAGGAAGAAATGGTAAGACCCTGTTGCTAAAGACTCCACGTATGTGGGCTGCAAGGCCACTGAAAAATCCTGCTGGAACTGAGCTGATAACCTCCTCCATGTAGACCAGCTGACAGAAAGCTGGAAGAAGCCATTCTACATGCAGTTCAATGGGAGAAAGAGATACCACCAGTGAAGATACTCAACAGTGGACACTGCAAGCCTTATAATTGGCCAGCCAGGCCAAATAAGCCAACGGGTGCAATAGTGGTAAGTCTATCATGGTGGAAACCAATTGCTCTCCAATTGTACTGGAGGCCCGCTCCATGGGAGGGAATACATCCCTGACACTGAAAACTTAAAACAGGGGTAGTCATGAGCCCTAGGGGTGTAACATCTGCTGCTGTCTGGATAAATGTATATACTATGCTTATCAAACTGCCTAGTAAGCACTTCTCTTAATATTCATACCTTTATATTAATGCTACTCTCACTGTGGGTAGAGAATCTTCTCTTTTCAGATGGCAGTGGCCTTGGGATGACTCAGAAGGTGTCATGGTGCTGGAAAGAAGTGACTAGAGTACCGAGTAACATCTCAATCACACCTTCCAAGGCTCAGGGTCTAATGTGGAAAAGGTGGCGGAAAGAATGTAAGAGCCAAAGGAAGGGTAGGACTCCTTACAACGTGCTCCCTCCAGACATAAAATGGCCTGGATATCCATGACTTCATAGTGCCTGACACTACCTACACAAGACCATCATAAGAGGAGGAAAAGATGATGACATCAAAATAAAAGAGAGACTGATTGAGATGAGGAGGGGATATGATGGAGAATGGAATTTCAAAGGGGAAAATGGGGGGAGGGAGGGTATTACCATGGGATATTTTTTATAATCATGGAAAATGTTAATAAAAATTGAGAAAAAAAAGAAACAAACAAAAAAAAAAAAAAGAAAGAAAGGAAAGGAAAAGAGAGAGAGGGATGGAGAGAATGGCTGTGCCAGGGCCTCTAGCCACTGCAAACAAAGTCCAGACACATTCACCACCTTGTGCATCTGGCTTATGTGGGAACTGGGGAATCAAACCTGGGTCCTTGGGCTTCGCAGGCAAGTACGTTAACCGCTAAGCCATCTCTCCAGTCCCAAATTTATGCATTAGTTTATTATTTATTTGAGAGAGTGTATGTAAGAGGAAGAGGCAGATAGAGCAAATGGGTGCACCAGGGCCTGTAGCCACTGCAAAAGAACTCCAGATGCATGTGCCACCTTGTGCATATGGCCTTATGTGGGGACTGGAGAATCAAACCTAGGTCCTTAGGGAAGCCTCTTAAACACTGAGCCACCACTCCAGCCCTACTGTGCAGTATTTTTATACTTCCTTTAGGAAAACTCCAGGTGCTGAGAACACTGTGTATCTTGAGCATTTTCAGAAGCATTATCACCCACACTGTTTTGTACTGCTGCGTATGCTTATGACAAATAGCAGATTACAGTTCAGTTTCTTGGTTGCTTTTAAATTCGCCCTAGAGAGATGTCTGAGGCAATCACAAAAACCCTCCTCCTCCTTACCTTGGAACACTGGTGGGTACACAGGGAGAGACTGGGGTGCTTTAAAAGAAACACAGGGTAAGAGTAGGGCATGCTGAGGACAGTGGCTGGAAGAGGGGAGAGCGAAACTGATGAGCAAAGTTCGACATAGGGGCTTCAATTGTTTACCATGGCCTGGCCCCAAATCTCCTCCTTGCTATAATACCAACACAGTTTTGTTTTTGTTTTTGTTTCTGTTTCTGTTTTTTCAAGGTAGGGCTTCACTTTAGCCCAGGCTGACGTGGAATTCACTATGTAGTCTCAGGGTGGCCTTGAACTCATGGCAATCCTCCTACCTCTGCCTCCCAAGTGCTGGGATTAAAGGCATGCGCCACCATGCCCAGCTTGTTTTTTTAGTTATTTTTATTTATTTGACAGAGAGAGAGAGAGAGAGAGAGAGAATGGGCACACCAGGGCCTCCAGCCACTGCAAACGAACTCCATATGTGTGCATTCCCTTGTGCATCTGGCTAACGTGGGTCCTAGGGAATAGAACCTGAGTCCTTTGGCTTTGTAGACAAGTGTTTTAACCACTTAGCCATACCTCCAGCCCCAACATAGTTTTTATTAGAGAAACTCTCCTCTCATCATCTTATATAGTCTGGATTAAATGGACTAAATTTCAACACTTCAAGCTGGTCTTATGTTGTCAACCAGAGGAATCAGGAATTACATTCCTGGGAGTGATCTCAGGTCTGTAGTTGAGAGGAGGCGTAGAAGGTAGTCCAATTTCACTGTTTGAAGCTCGCTCTTACAGCTTTCACTGAAATGAGAGAAGCATTCTGATGAATTACACAAAAATCCAGCAGTGAGACAGGCATCATAAGTGACAGGAATGAAGTGGAAATTGCTGTGAAGTTGCAACAATAGGTCTACCATTTACCAGTGTACAGAGTTGCCGAGCATGGTGGTACATACCTATAATCCTAGCTCGTGGGAGGTGGAGGCAAGGTGGTACATACCTATAATCCTAGCTCGTGGGAGGTGGAGGCAAGATGGATCAGAAGTTTAAGGCCAGACTCACCAAGTTCAAAGACACTCTGGGCTGCATGACAGTGTGAGTTGGGAGCCAGGTATGACAGCTCACACCTGTAATCCTGACACTCAGGAGAATGGGGCTGGAGGATCAGGAGCTCAAGGCCAGCTTGGGCTACACAGTGAAACCTTGACTCAAAACAAAACAAAACAGAAACAAAAGTTGGGTTCTTTTTTTTTTTTTTTTTGGTTTTTCGAGGTAGGGTCTCCCTCTAGTTCAGGCTGACCTGGAATTCACTATGTCATCTCTCAGGGTGGCCTCGAACTCATGGCAATCCTCTTACCTCTGCCTCCCAAGTGCTGGGATTAAAGGCGTGCGCCACCACGCCCGGCAAAAGTTGGGTTCTTTACACCCACAACCTACAAGATCCAAACCAATAATAGAGTGTATTAAGATGAGCTAGTGGGTATGGTGGCACACGCCTTTAATTCCAGCACTTGGGAGGCCACCTGAGACTACATAGTGGGCTAGAGTGAGACACTACCTCGAAAAACCAAAAAATAAAAATATATATTTCATTTAATATCTATATATATAATTTCATATTATATATATAATATTTTGTTTTATTTTTATATATTTATTTGAGAGCAACAGACACACAGAGAGAAAGAGACAGAGAGAGAATGGATGCGCAAGGGCCTCCAGCCACTGCAAACGAACTCCAGACTCATGTGCCCCCTTGTGCATCTGGCTAACGTGGGTCTTGGGGAATCGAGGCTTAAACTGGGGTCTTAGGCTTCACAGGCAAGCGCTTAACTGCTAAGCCATCTCTCTAGCCCTACATATAGTATTTTTAAAGTAGCAGAAGTGATGGCTTGTGCTTGATTCACAATTTGGGACACCTCAGTATGGCCTCAGGCTATCAGTTACCCACGCCAACATGAGACCTGAAGAACAGGAGAGCTTGGGCACCTCATGTTCTACTAAGTTAAGAATCACTGAGTTGTGATATACTCAAAAAAAAACATAAAGCTGGTATAAAAACAAACAAACAAACAAAAAAGCCGGGCGTGGTGGCACATGCCTTTAATCCCAGCACTCGGGAGGCAGAGGTAGGTGGATCGCCGTGAGTTCAAGGCCACCCTGAGACTACATAGTTAATTACAGGTCATCCTGGACCAGAGTGAAACCCTACTTTGAAAAACCAAATAAATAAATAAACAAAAAGTAAGGGCTGGAGAGATGGCTTAGCGGTTAAGGTGCATGCTTGTGAAGCCTAAGGACCCAGGTTTGATTCTCCAGGTCTCATGTAAGCCAGATTCACATGGTGGCGCATGTGTCTGGAGTTCGTTTGCCATGGCTAGAGGCTCTGGAGTTCCCATTCTCTCTCTCTCTCTCTTGTTCCCTCTCTGTCTCTAATAAATAAATAAATAAATAAAAATAAATCTTAAAAAACGTAAGTCAGGCATAGTGGCTCACACCTTTAATCACTAATCATAGCACTTAGGAGGCTAAGGCAGGAGGATTGTCATGAGTTCAAAGCCTGGGCTATATACAGAGTAGGTTCCAAGTCAACCTGGACTAGAGTGAGACCCTGCCTGAAAAACAAAACAACAGGGCTGGAGAGATGGCTTAGCGGTTAAGTGCTTGCCTGTGAAGCCTAAGGACCCCAGTTCGAGGCTCAATTCCCCAGAACCCATGTTAGCCGGATGCACAAGGGGGTGCACGCATCCGGAGTTCATTTGCAGTGGCTGGAAGCCCTGGTGCACCCATTCTCTCTCTCTCTCTCTCTGTCACTCTCAAATAGATAAATAAAAATAAACAACAACCAAATGTGAGTAAGGCCTGTTCTTGATAGACCTGAAATTTGTCAAAGTCTATGGTTAAGTAAAACAAACACATGGGGGTTGGGCAGGGGATGTAAGCAAGAGTCCACACATGATGCATGTGAGTGCATGCAAAGGAAAAGGATTGCAAATTAGTCTCTTTGGGATGAGAAGAGAGAACAGAAAAAGCTAGGGGGAAATTCAGTCTCCTTGTATATTCCTTCTCAGAATATATCCATAGAGTTTTCTCTCCCTTAAGAAAGGGGCTGGAGAGATGGCTTAGTGGTTAAGGCACTTACCTGCAAAGCCAAAGGACCAAGGTTCAATTCCCCAAGACCCATGTAAGCCAGATGCCCAAGGTGGCGTATGTGTCTGGAGTTTATGCGCAGCGGCTGGAGGCCCTGGTGCACCCATTCATTTTCTCTCTCTCGCTCTCCCTTTCTCTCTCTCTCTCTCAAATAAATAAATAAAACTAAAATATTTTAAAAAGCTTAATTTGAGAGAAATCACCAGTGGACACTGCAGGCCTTAAATTTGGCCAGCCAGGCCAAATGAGCCAACGGGTACAACAGCAACACATCTGTTGTGGGGGGAACCAACCGCTCTCTACTTGGACTGGAGGCCTGTTCCATGGGAGGGAATACACCCCTGATACTGAAAACCTACAACAGGGGTAGTCATGAGCCCTAGGGGTGTAACGTCTGCTGCTGTCTGGGCAAATGTATATACTATGCTCACCAAACTGCCCAGTCAGCACTTCTCTTAATGTTCATACCCAATATTCATGCTATTCTCACTTTTGGTTAGAGAACGCTTCTCTTTTCAGGTGGCAGTGACCTTGGGATGACTCAGAAGGCACCATGGTGCTGAGAAAAAGTGACAGAGGAGTGCTCAGCACTAAAATATCTCTATCACATCTTCCAAGGCTCAGGGTCCATTGCGGAAGAGGTGGTGGAAAGAATGTAAGAGCCAAAGGAAAGGTAGGACTCCTTATAATGTGCTCCTCCAGACATAGAATGGCCTGGATATCCATGACCTCATAGCGCCTGACTGCTACCTACACAAGACCATCCTAATAGGAGGAAAAGAGCATGACGATCAAAATAAAAGAGAGACTGATTGAGAGGGGGAGGGGATATGATGGAAAGTGGAGTTTCAAAGGGGAAAGTGGGGGGAGGGAGGGAATTACCATGAGTTATTGTCTACAATTATGGAAGTTGTCAATGAAAAATAAATAAATAGAAGCCAGGCGTGGTGGCACACACCTTTAATCCCAGCATTTGGGAGGCAGAGGTAGGAGGATCACCATGAGTTGGAGGCCACCCTGAGACTCCATGGTGAATTCCAGGTCAGCTTGGACCAGAATGAGACCCTACCTCGAAAAACTAAATTAAATAAATAAATAAATAGAGTTGTTGAGATAGCTTAGTGGTTAATGTGTTTACCTGCAAAGCCAAAGGCTCCCAGTTCAACTCTCCAGGACCCACGTAAGCCAGATGCAAAAGGGGGCACATGAATCTGGAGTTCATTAGCTGTGGCTGGAGGCCCTGGCACACCCATTCTCTCCCTTTCTCTCTCTCTCTCTCTCTCTGCCTCTTTCTGTCTCTCAAATAAAATATTAAAAAATAAAAATAAATAATTAATTAAAATTTTAAAAAGTTCAATTATTTAAAAAAAAAAACTTGCCAGGTGTGGTGATGCAAGCTTTTAATCCCAGCACTTGGCAGGCAGAGGTAGGAGAATCGCTGTGAGTTCGAGGCCAGCCTGAGACTATGTAGCGAATTCCAGGTCAGCCTGGGCTACAGTGAGACCCTACCTTGGGAAAAAAAGAAAAGAATCATGTTGAAGATCTATCTAATCCAGGGCCTTGCATATACTATTAGGAAAATGTTATGTTCTACCACCTAGCTATACCCACAATCCCACATATCTTTTTTTGTTTGTTTGTTTTGGTTTTTTGAGGTAGGGTCTCACTCTAGCCCAGGCTGACCTGGAATTCACTATGTAGTCTCAGTGTGGCCTTGAACTCACAGTGATCCTCCTACCTCTGCCTCCTAAATGCTGGGATTAAAGGCGTGCGCCACCACACCCAGCACCATTATTTTTTTAATATATATATTTGATTCATTTATTTGAGAGAGAGACAAGGGGGTGGGGGCATGCCAGGGCCTCTAGCCACTGCAAAGAAACTCCAGACACATGTGCCACCTTGTGTATCTGGCTTATGTGGGTACTGGGGAATCGAACCTGGGTCCTTAGGCTTTGCAGACAAGCACCTTAACCGCTAAGCCATCTCTGCAGCCCCCATGTACCATTCTTGTAATAAAATCTCACAAGCTGAGTGTCGTGAAACATGTCCAGAATCCCAGCACTTAGGAGATGCAGAAAGGAGGAGCAGGAGTTCAAAGTCATTCTCAGCGATATGAGCAAGTTTGAAGCCAGCCTGGGCTACATGACACCCTGTCTCAAAAAATATAATTAAAATTTAAAAATGATGGGGCTGGAGAGATGGCTTAGCAGTTAAGCACTTGCCTGTGAAGCCTAAGGACCCTGGTTCGAGGCTCGATTCCCCAGGACCCACGTTAGCCAGATTCATAAGGGGGCGCACGCATCTGGAGTTCATTTGCAGTGGCTGGAGGCCCTGGCGCGCCCATTCTCTCTCTCTGTCTCTCTCTCTGCCTCTTCCTCTCTCTGTCTGTCACTCTCAAACAAATAAATAAAAACAAAACAATTAAAAAAATAAAAATAAAAAAATTAAAATGAGGACTGGGATATTGTTCAGTGGTTAAAGGCACTTGCTTGCAAAGCCTTCCAGCCAGCATTCAATTCCCCAGTACCCACCTAAGGCTAGATATGAAAAGTGATGAAAGCATCTGGTGTTTATTTCAGGTCCATATAGAACAGGCCTTACTCACATTTGGTTGCCGTTTTGTTTTTGCGGCAGGGTCTCACTCTAGTCCAGGCTGGTAGGCCTTGAAAGCAAGTACCTTTAACTGCTAAGCCATCTCTCCATCCCACTACAGTTATTTCAATCTGTCTTTGCCTTCATAAAGATTTCTATTACATGTTGTTAAATGCAGGAACAAATGCTTGTGCTTTAGTAGAAATGTACAAAAATAATATGTTAGTATATGTAACTTATCCGCTATGATTTTAAAAATTTTTTTTGGTTTATTTTTATTCATTTATTTGAGAGTAACAGAGAAAGAAAGAGGAAGAGAGAGAGAGAGAGAGAATAGGCGCGCCAGGGCCTCCAGCCACTGCAAATGAACTCCAGACGCGTGCGCCCCCTTGTGCATCTGGCTAATGTGGGTCCTGGGGAATCGAGCCTCGAACCGGGGTCCTTAGGCTTCACAGTTAAGCGCTTAACCACTAAGCCATCTCTTCAGCCCCGCTATGATTTTTTTGGAAGTAGGACTACAGGTAGTAGGACTGAAGATGCATTTTCCATAATATCTGAATTTCATATGAAGGACACGTGTGTGTGTGTGTGTGTGTGTGTGTGTGTGTGTGGTATGTTTCTCACAGGTTAAACGGCTGTCCCCAAAACGTAAGGAATGGGCCAAGATAGAGAACTATAACAACCCACCAGGAGAAACTTCCACCAGAACCAGACTATGGGGAGGAAGGCCTGAACTGTAAAGTGACAAATGTCTGAAGTCAGTGTGGAAAACTCAAGGTGCAGTGGACGGCATTTATAGGAATATTCATTTACTTGTGTGAGGTTTACCTTCCCCAGGAACTCAACCAGGTTCTCACGTGAAAGACTAGAGAACAATATCTGATGCTGGCAGAGGGAGGGGGAAGTAGCCATCTTGAAACACGGCAATGCTCAGTTCCTCAGGCCCACCCCTGGGAGGAGCTGGCTTCCTCACAGCAGCCTGAAGAGCCTGGAGGGAAGGCAAGTACTGAGCTCCGAGCCCACTCTGACCATCATGTCCCACTGAAGGTGGGGAAGAAACTAAAAAGCATGTGTGAAGTTCAAAGCCCAGGGGCACAGGCTCCCTAAAAGGCACCCCAGGACTAAAGAAGGCCTCCAGTTCCCAGCTCCTTACTGGTAGCTACATTCCTAAAGGTGGCCTTACTGGAGTTCCTTTTACGAAGTATATCATGTCTGGATTTCAACACCATTACAGGTCATACTTAAAAGCGAAAACCTAGTCTGGAGAATAAACAGCACTCCAGATTCAAATGTGGCAAAGACACTGGACTTGCCAGACCAGGAATTTAGAATATGAGTAATATGCTCCGGGCTCAGATAGCATGCAAAACAGTGCACCAAAGCAGATGGGCCGTATAAGCAGAGACACGGACAAATCTTTTTTGTTTGTTTTCTTTTGTTGGAAACAGGGTCTCACTCTGTAGCTCAGGCTGGCCTGAAACTCACTGTGTAACTGGGCTAGCCTCAAACTCATAGCAATCCTCCTGCCTTGGCCTCTAGAGTTCTGGGACTATAGGCATGAGTCATATATATGTTTGTGTGTATATGTATATATATGAAAATTTTTATAAACGTATATATATATATATATATATATATATATATATGTATGTATGTATTTTTAGTTTTCCGAGGTAGGGTCTTGCTCTAGTCCAGGCCCACAGCCTTGAACTCACAGCGATCTTCTTACCTCTGCCTCTAAAATGCTAGGATTAAAGGCATGTGCCACCATGCCTGGTCCAGTAAATATTTTTTAAAACCTGTTAAATATTTTTAAAAACCTGTACAGAGGGCTGAAGGGATGGCTTGGTGGTTAAGGTGCTTGCCTGCAAAGCTGAAGGACCCAGGTTTAATTCCCTAAGACCCATGTAAGCCAGATAAACAGGTGGCACATGCATCTGGAGTGCTTCTGCATTGGATGGAGGCCCTGGCGTGCCCAGTCTCTCTCTCTCTCTCTTTCTCTCTGTCTCAAGTAAATAAGTTAAAAAACTATTAAAAAAAAAAGAAAAAACAGCCGGGCGTGGTGGTGCACACCTTTAATCCCAGCACTGGGGAGGCAGAGGTAGAAGGATCAATGTGAGTTCAAGGCCACCCTGAGACTACATAATGAATTTCAGGTCAGCCTGAGCTAGAGTGAAACCCTACCTCGAAAAGCCAAAAAGAAAAAAAACTTGGGCTGGAGGGTGGGCTTAGTGGTTAAGGCATTTGCCTGCAAAGCCAAAGGACCCAGGTTTGATTCCTCAGGATCCATACACATCTGGAGTTCATTTGCAGTGGCTGGAGGCCCTGGCATGCCCATCCTCTCTCTCAAATAAATAAATATATTTTTAAAAACCTACACAAAGACATTTGTAGCAGCTTTGTTTATAACTGACAGTACCTGGAGGAGAGAGGCTAAACACACAGCACATCATATAATGAACTATTATTCACTGTTAAACAAAACTGAGCTTCTAAGCTATAACGATTTTTTTTTTTTAACCATCTGTGTGAGCCACTGGCAACTGGAGTTCTGGAAGCCCTGGAAGCAAAAGTAAACATGTGGAGGCCATTGAGACATCACACATTTCTTTCATGAGCATCACTTGATTTCCTATTTTTTAAAACATTTTATTATTATTTATTTATTTATTTGACAAAGAGAGAGAGAGAGAGAATGGGTACACCAGAGCCTCCAGCCACTGCAAACGAACTCTAGACATGTGTACCCCCTTGTGCATCTGGCTAACGTGGGTCCTGGGGAATCAAACCTGGGTCCTTTGGCTTTGTAGGCAAGTGCCTTAACCGCTAAGCTATCCCTCCAGCCCTTCTATTTTTTTTTTTCAGAAAGCAAAATTCATGTATCAAAATAAATCACAGGCTGGAGAGATGGCTTACAGTTAAGGCATTTGCCTACAAAGCCTAAGGGCTCGAGTTCAATTCCCCAGTACCCACATAAAGCCAGATGCGCAAAGTGGCAGATGCATCCGGGATCTGTTTGCAGTGGCTAGAGGCCCAGGTGTGCCCATTCTCTCTGTCTCTTTCCTATCTCTCTCTTCTTACAAATAAATGAATTTAAATAAATAAATCTTAATTTTCCTTAAACACCTGCAGTTTGATTTTGCAAGAGCTCTAGGTCCTGGCTCCGCATTCTCAATTTTTCCAAACATAAACCCATCTACAGCCAAGGCAGAAAGGGAGTGTTGTGAACAGGGCTAAACTCCATGTTACATACAACAACAGTAATAACAACAAAACCACAATCAGAAGACACTGAAGGAATGTCTTGGCAAAGAGCTGGAGGAACTAGAGACAGGATTTAAAAGGGACTTTCAGGACCTCAGATCCTCTGAAGACCTAGACAAGGTATCCTGCTTCTTTGTATTTCTGAATGATGTTCAAGAAATCCCAAAGCACTGAGGAAATTTCCACTGTGCTTTGTAAATTTTGCTGGGTTTTCGTCACTCATCTTCTTTGCACATCTATGAATCTAATGTGATCTGATGTTCTGTCCCATTAGTTCATTCAGTTATGGTCTTTTTGAAAGCTGACTACATGGTAGTAAAGGTGTATATTAACCTTTGAAACCTAGACGGTTGCAATTCTCTGTTTCTCTATTTATAACTTCTCACCAATATCCAATGAGCAAACACTGAAGAACCAGTGGATGGCTTGCTTTCTCCTTCTTTATGTATTTCTGCCTAAACTTAGGGAGGAATTACTGTTGAGAGCCCTTGACATCAACCTTGAAGATGGTCTTCTTATTGTCTCAAAACTCGAGCTGGGCATGGTGGCACACGCCTTTAATGCAGGCATTCGGAAGGCAGAGGTAGGAGGATCACTGTGACTTCAAGACGACCCTGAGACTACATAGTGAATTCCAGGTCAGCCCAGGCTAGAGTGAGACCCTACCTCAAAACAAACAAGCAAACAAAAAAAATCAATCATATTTTGAAAAATAAGAAATAAAAATTAGTATAAAGAATGGTATCTGGATTGATTTCAAGGCCATCCTCTTATTATTATGTCTGATTTGTTTTAACTTTTCTTTTTTTTTTTTTGAGGTAGGGTCTCACTCTAATCCAGGCTGACCTGGAACTCACTATGTAGTCTCAGGGTGGCCTCGAACTCACGGGGATCCACCTACCTCTGCCTCCTGAGTGCTGGGATTAAAGGTGTGCGCCACCACACCCGGCTTATTTTTCTTTTCTATGAGAGAAAGATAGAGAGAAAGAGAATTGGCATGTCAGGACCTTCAGCCACTATAAACGAACTCCAGACACATGTGCCACCTTGTGCAGCTGGCTTATGTGGGCACTGAAGATTCGAACTTGGGTCCTTAGGCTTTGTAGGCAAACACCTTAACTGCTAAGCCACCTCTACAGCCCTTATTTATTTATTATTTGAGAGAGGAAGAGACAGAGAAAGAGAGGGAGGGAGGGAGAGAATGGGCACACCATGGCCTGTAGCCACTGCAAATGAACTCCAGACGCATGTGTCACCTTGTGCATCTGGCTTATGTGGGTCTTGGGTAATTGAACTTGAATCCTTAGGCTTCACAGGCCTAAGTGCCTTAACTGCTCAGCCATCTCTCCAGCCCTAAGTCTGCTCTTAAAAACGAAGCGCTGGAGGAATGGCTCAGTGGTTAAGTGGGCTTCCTGAGCAAGCATGAGGACCTGAGGGGGCCTAAGAACACGTGAGTTCAATCTCCAGAACCTATATAAACAGCTGGGTGTGGCCATGTGTGTCTGTAACCCCAGTCTTGTGTGTGGGGTGGTGGTGGAAATCCGAGCATTACTGGGGCTTGTGAACAGCAAGCTCCAGAATTACTGAGAGACTGTCACAAGGAAAGAAAAAAAAAAAAAAACAGGCAAGTTAGTAATGAAGAAAAGGGTCACCGGACATTCTTGGCCCACTGGGCGCCACAGGCAAGTTGCAAGAGGTGTGACATTAGCACGACCATGCCTGGTGGTGCAGGAAGAGTTGGTGCAGAGCAATGCTCCAGGGACTGGAGGAGAGAGAGGAGGAAAGAGCAGGCCCAGCCAGAGTCACGGCAGGCAGACAGGTGGAGGCCAGCCGCCCACAGGGGTGGGTGAGGGAGGAGCCGCGCCTTTGGGACAATCGATGAGAACAGTGACTACAAGTCACCAGGCAGATAGGAACTTCCTTGAGTCACTGGATTATGCAAGTGCTGAGGGCAACAGTGACAAAGGGCCGGAGAACGGAGCCGGGCAGACTTAGCCAGCAGAGACCACAACCCTCTCTGTGCCCAGGGCAAACGGCACAGGCTTGTGTTACCAGCTGCATGGGCAAAGTGGATGTTGGCATCCACAACTTCCACACTACCTAGTGGTGGCTTCCAGGCACAGGGCGGGGATGGGGGGGACCTGCCAGAAACAGCTGAGAGGCACCCAAAGGTAGAAGGATAAGGCAGGCATCAGTTTATAGCAGATGCCAAAAGGGTTAATGGGATGCTTCCTATGGAACTGTGGGGCCAAGGAACTAGAACTGACCGGACACTCCCCAGTCTCAACTAGCCCCACAAAGATGTCCCTGAATGGCAGGACCAACAGAGATGTCCCCCAGCCCTCCAGGACTAAAGGTAAAGTTGGGAACGTGGAGATGGAAGGACAAAGGCGGTGCCTGGGCTTAGGGCTGCTCCCGTGAGCGCAGGGTGTTTCGTGACAGTGCGGGGAACCTGGTACCCCTTCACTCCGATGAGCCTGTGCTCCAGGGAAAGGATGTCCCAGCCCAGTGAGTAACAGTAGATACTGTCCTCATTCTCTCCCAAGGTGACCCACCCCAGCTTAGCAATATGCAAACCCAGCCAAGCCTTAACATGTATCAGTGACTCACAGCTGCGTTACCCAACATCAGCAGCCTGCAAATTGAATTATAATTATACTCAGAGAAACAGTGAATCCAGCCTGGCGTGGTGATGCATGGTGGTAAGGAGGTGGAAGCAGGAGAATAGGAGCTCAAGGCTAGCCTGGGCTACATGAGACCCTGTCTCCAAAAAGAAAGAAAGAAAGAAAGAAAATAAAAAAGAAGGCAAACAGGGATGAGGAGACCATTCAGTCAGTAAACTGCTTGCCTTGCAACATGTGGACTTGATTCCCAGGACCCACGTGAAAATGTCAGGCACGGGAGTGCACACTACCAGCACCTGGGGGGTGGAGACAGGCAGATCCCTGGTGCTCACGGCCAGCTAGACTAGCCCAACTGGTGAGCTCTAAGTCAATAAAACTGTGTTCATTGGAGATCATCCTCTCCCTCCACACATACATGCACCTACATACACATGACCTACATATACACACGGGAACACACATGCACAAAATAGGCAAAACAACAATAGGTAACAGTGAAACGAAACAGGCTACACAGTCTCTGGATTTGCCTAACAAAGCCGCGGTTCTATGGCCATCTGATAAGAAAAAGAACATTTCACAATGACTCCAGTGCTGGCCAGGCTGTAAGACAGCATGCAAGCTTTTGATATTTTATTTTTATTAATTTACTTGAGAAAGAGAGAGAGGGAGAGGGAGAGAATGGGCGTGCCAGGGCCTCCAGCAGCTGCGAACGAATTCCAGAAACATGAGCTACCTTGTGCATCTGGCATATGTGGGTCCTGGGGAACTAAACCTGAGTCTTTTTGCTTTGCAGGCAAGCACATTTACCACTAAGCCATCTCTCCAGCCCTGTATGCAAACTCTTAAACACTGTTGTTTTGTTTGGTTTTGAGACACGTTCTTACTATATGAATCCCTGCTGGCCTGGAACTCCACTAGGTAGACCAGGTTGGCTTGGAACTCTTTTTTATTCCTCAATTTTTTATTAACATTTTCTATGATTATATGGCTTGGAACTTTCTTTTTTTTTTTTTTTTGGTTTTCCAAGGTAGGGTCTCACTCTAGCTCAGACTGACCTGGAACTCATTATGTAGTCTCAGGGTGGGCTCAAACTCTCGGTGATCCTCCTACCTCTGCCTCCTGAGTGCTGGGATTAAAGGCATGTGCCACCACGCCCGGCTGGTTTGGAACTTTCAATAGTGTTCCTGCCTTCGCCTCCCAAGTGCTAGGATTATAGGAATGCGCCACCTCTTGTCACTCTTCCACATTGTAAAGTGAAGGCTAGAGTGAAGCTCAGTGGTGGTATCGTACCTACTGTGTGCCAGGCCCTGGGTTTGATCCCCAGCACCACAAAATAATAATAATAATAATAATGAAGAAGCTCTTTCATACAGACTTATCTTGGGTCTATCTCTGTACCAAGATAAATCCCACTCCTTTCTCTAGTTCAGAATTTCTTGGGCTCAGCAATCCTGTCATTTGGAACTGGAGGATTCTCAGACTGAAGTCTGCTCTGGGTTTTTTGTTTGTTTGTTTTTGTTTTTTGTTTTTCGAGGTAGGGTCTCACTCTAGCCCCAGGCTGACCTGGAATTCACTATGTAGTCTCGGGGTGGCCTCGAACTCTCGGCGATCCTCCTACCTCTGCCTCCCGAGTGCTGGGATTAAAGGCGTGCGCCACCACGCGCGGCTTGCTCTGGGTTTTGTACAACTGGTGTGATGGTTAATTTAACGTGTCAACTTGACTGGGACACGGGGTCCCCAGATACCTGGTCCAACATGATTCCTGGCGTGCCTATGAGGGTGTTTCTGTGTGAGAACCGTATTGGCATGGGCAGGCCTCTTGTCATATCCAGTGATACAACACTGCAGTCTGGATCGCTTATGAACAACCGCAGTTAGGGCCTCATCATTGTGGAGGCTGACGTCCCAGATCAAGGGGCTGGAAAACAGGGTGTCTGGTGACATGGACAGCATCTTCCGTGTGTCCTCACGTGGGAAGAAGTGTGACCAAGCTTCCTCCGAGCTTTTCATAAAGGCATTAAGCCCAGTCATGAACTCAACGGCCTAATCACTCCCCCACAGCCCCCACCTCGAAATACCATCACTGTAGGGGTGGCATTTCAGCATATAAATTTGCTGGGGAGACGTAAGCATTCAGACCATGGTATTGAGTAAAGCCATTGCCCCTCCCCTATCTATCAGGAACAACGTGGCTGAGAAAAAGGGAACAAACACAGCCCTCCTCGGGCCTATCATGTCTTTGAACTTGGGCAGAAGCATGGGCTCTTGCTACAGCTCGGAGCCTTTGCACTGGAAACAGCCTGGCCTTGCCTCCTCCGGCAGCCTGCTGACTCCCCTGCTGTTTCCGAGACCTGTCAGCCTACCCAGTTGTGCAAGCCAACTCCTGACAATAAATCCTTTCTTTCTATATACGGATTGCAGGTTACAGATGGTGAGCAGTGTCCCTAGTGTATTCACCCGTGAAACGCCAACAGCCACCCCCACACCAGTTGTGACAACTAAAACTGTAGACATCTTCCCAGGAAGGGAAAGGGAACAGCCTGTCTTGAAGACCACAGCAAGAAGATACCTATCTCCCAGGAGCAGGGAGGCGTGGGAGCTCTGATGGGAATGGAAGCGAGCCAGCCAGAGACCACTGCAAAGACAGACAGACAGACAGACAGACAGACACACACACACACACACACACGAAAGACAAGGACCCACAGAGAATGATGAGACCATGCAAAGGCCTTACTTGAGGCAGAGGCAAGCCTGACCCCTACAGTTAAACAGCAGGGAAGGCAGGTCATGAGGGAGGTTCAATGGGAGGTGGTAGAAGAATTGTCAGAATGACAGGATTCAACGCACATCTTTATGGGGAAGATTTAAAAAAAAAAACATTTTTATTTATTTACTTATCCATTTATTTGAGAGAGAAAGGCAGAATGAAGAGAGAGAGTAAGAAAGAGAGAGAATGGGTGTGCCAGAACCTCCAGCCACTGCAAATAAACTCCAGGTGCATGTGCCACCTTGTGCATCTGGCTTGTGGGTACTGGGGAATCGAACCTGGGTCCTTAGGCACCTTCACTGCTAAGCCATCTCGCCAGCCCACGGGGAAGATTTTTAAGGGTAGCAACCATGGGCACACAGTTCCTAGGGAAGTGGGCTTAGTGTCAGCCAGGCCCCAGACCAATAGTGAAGTACCACCAATGCCAACAAGTGGCAGGTGTTAGCAGCAACCACTAAGTGTGCCTTGGCTAAATCCCCCCGGGTTGAGCAAGAAGAGGGTTTAATTTTCTTCCACCTGAGGACATAAACAGGGCAGGAGACTGTCCGTCCACAACACAGCACGGCTAGGGAGACAGAGAGGGGGGAAGGGGGAAAGAGAGAATGAATATAGATGTGCCTGTGTCTTTTCTGCTGCAAACAAACTCCAGTCCAGATGCCTGTGCCACTTTACACGCCTGTGCTTTATGTGGGTGCTGGGGAAGTCAGCCTGGACCAGCAGGCTCTGTAAGCAAGCGTCTTGAACCCCAGTCCCAGGGTTAGGGCATTTTATTTTTACACCATAGTTGTGGTGGCAGAGTTAAATGCACCGCACCTACGGATACACATGCCAAGGTGCATGCCAGGGACACACCCTGGCACGCTGGAAACCACCTCTGTGACTATCAGCTGGGGACAGGCCGTCCTGTGGGTTCCGGTGTGTTGTGTGGGAGGGGGACGTTCCGCAGCCATTCCAGAGAAAATGAAAAGCACCAGGATGGCTAGAAAGAGCTCCAGGAGCAAGACAGCAGGTAGGGCGGGGCGCCTGTGTGATGCGACTTTGGGAAACAATGTGCGCACCAAGTATTGTGACATCACTGGGCACGGTGGCGCACGCCTTTAATCCCAGCACTCAGGAGGCCAGAGGTAGGAGGATCGCTGTGAGTTCGAGGCCAGCCTGAGACTACATAGTGAATTACACGTCGGCTTGGGCTACAGCAAAACCCTACCTTGAAAAAAACAAACAGAAAAAAAAAAAAAAAAAAAAGGATAACTGAATAACAGAATGGAATGTTAAAGGAATAAGCCTGGGGCGTGGTGGCACACACCTTTAATCCCAGAACTTGGGAGGCAGAGGTAGGAGGATTGTTGTCAGGTTGGGGCCACTCTGGGACTACATAGTGAATTCCAGGTCAGCCTGGGCTAGTGTGAAACCCTACCTCGGAAAAAAAAAAAAAAAAAAGAAAGAAAGAAAGTTAAAAGAACTGCTGGGGATATGGCCAGTAAGGGTAAGAGCACTTGTTTTGCAAGCATAAAATGTCAGGCATGTTGGCACATTACTGTAATCCCAGGGCTGGGGAGGCAGAGACAGGAAGATCCCTGGTACATGATGGTTAGCTAGTTTAGCTGAATTGGTGAGCTCAAGGTTTGGTGAGAAACCTTAGCTGAAAAGAATAAGGTGAGGGGACTGGAAAGATCTCTTAGCAGTTAAGGCACTTTCCCATGAAGCCTAAGGACCCAGGTTTGATTCTCTTGGTCCCACAAGCAAGATGCACGTTGCGGTGGTTTGATTCAGGTGTCCTTTATAAACTTAGGTGTTCTGAATGCTAGGTTCCCAGCTGATGGAGATTTGGGAATTAACGCCTCGTGGAGGGAGTGTATTGTTGGGGGCAGGCTTGTGGGTGTTATAGCCAGTTTCCCCATGCCAGTGTTTGATAGCCAGTTTTCCCATGCCAGTGTTTGGCACACTCTCCTGTTGCTATTGTCCACCTTCTGTTGGCCGGGGGGTGATGTCCACCCTCTGCTCAAGCCATCGTTTTCCCCTGCCATTGTGGAGCTTCCCCTTGAGCCTATAAGCCAAAATAAATCTCTTTTTCCCAGAAGCTGCTCTTGGTTGGGTGATTTCTACCAGCAATGCGAACCGGACTGCGACACACGTGGTGGCACATGCGTCTGGAGTTTGTTTGCAATGGCTAGAGGCCCTGGCATGCCCATTCTCTCTCTCTCTCTCTAGCTCTTCCTCTTGTCCCTAATAAATAATTTTAAAAAATGTGAGGGCTGTGAGATGGCTCAATAGTTGGAGGCACTTGCAGAGCCTGCTTGCCCAAGTTCAATTCCCCAGTACCCATGTCAATCCAGATACAAAAAGTGGTGCATACAGCTGGGGTTCGTTTGCAGCAGTAAGGCCCTGTGGCACCAATACACCCTCTCTGTCTTAAAATTTACAAACAAAATAAGGTAAAAGTGATTGAGAGAAGCACCTGATGTCAACCTCTGGCCCCTACATGCATTCATAATGTAAGCACATACGAACATACATAAATGCACACACACCACGCTCACTACACACACAGAGACAGGGAGGGAAGAGAGAGAGAGAGAACAGAAGACCTCCCAAAGGTTCTACCTTCAGGTGCCACCAACATACAATTTTGATGTTTTCTAACATGTGAGCTTTGGGGGAAATATTCAAACCACAGCAATCACACTGTAAGACATGAAAGATACAACTACTAAACTTCTAGAAGGATACATAGGAGAATGTTTTTATGGCTTCAGAGCAGGCTACAATTTCTTAGAGGGGAAAAAGGCGCTAATCATAGCTTGACACATTTGATTTCACTGAAGTTAAATTTTACTGCTCAATAAAACAGATCATTATGAAATGAAAAGGGACAGTGGAGGCACAAACATGTAATCCCAGACATGTTGGAACCTGGGGGCCTGGGGGAAGGAGGACTGTGATGTGAGTTCCAGAATAGCCTGAGCTATTTAGCCAAAGCCTGTCTCACAAAAATATCTATATACCTATATCTATATCCACCTACCTGTATATGAAAAGAAAGGCTGGGGCTTTAGCTCAGTGGTTCCTGGGTTCTAGTCCCAAGCACCACAAAGGAAAAAGGAAAGGCAAGAATATATATACATTCACAATACAGAACAAGCTCACATCCTTACACCCTAGGCTAGAATGAGACCCTACCTCAGGAAAAAAAAAAAAAATAGTCAGGAGCAAGGCTTGGTGGTACACGCCTTTAATCTCAGCACTCAGGAGGCAGAGGTAGGAGGATTGCTGTGAGATCAAGGCCACCCTGAGACTACAGAGTGAGTTCCAGATCAGCCTGGGCTAGAGTGAGACCCTACCTTGAAAAAAAAAAAAAAAAGTCATCCTCAGGCTACAGAGTTGGGTTGGCTTAGCAGTTAAGGGCACTTGCCTGCGAAGCCTAAGGACTCATGTTCAACAGTTCAGATCCCAAGGGCTGGGAAAACAGCCACTGGAGCCTCATACAATGGAGGTGAGAGTGGACCGTCCAGTCAGTGTCCAGAACTTCTGGGAAAGCTGACAAAGCTCAATGTTTGTTTACCCTTTGGTTTTTACAAGGTAGAGTCTCACTCTAGTCCAGGCTGACCTGTAACTCACGCTATAGTCCTAGGCTGGCCTCGAACTCACAGCGATCCTCCTACCTCTGCCTCCTGAGTGCTGGGGTTGAAGGTATGCGCCACCACGACCGGCTTTGTTTACCTGTTAATCCTGACAGTCCACTCTTCGGTCTTTACCCATGAACGCCGAGGCCTGCATGGTGTGGTGGTGCGTGCTTGTAGTCTCAGCACTCAGGAGGTACAAGGAGGAGAATGAGAAGCTTAACACCATCTTCAGCTACACAGCAAGTTTGAGGCCAGCCTGGACAACACGAGAGCCTTTCTCCAAAAACTAAAAATAAAGGGTCAGACTAAATTTACATGGGTGTACTGTTTTTTTTTTTTTTTTTTTTGAGGTAGGGTCTCCCTAGCTCAGGCTGACCTGGAATTCACTCTGTAGTCTCTGGGTGGCCTCGAACTCACAGCGATCCTCCTACCTCTGCCTCCTGAGTGCTGGGATTAAAGGCGTGCGCCACCACACCCAGCTATGGGTGTACTTTCTTAATAAGACTTATTACTAAAATTTTTTTACATTAAACATTTGTAGTTTTAAAAAATATTTTACTTTTATTTATTTGAGAGAGAGAGAAGAGAGATTGAGAGAAAGAATGGGCACGTCAGTGCCTCTAGCCACTGAAAACGAACTGCAGATGCATTACCATCTTGTGCATCTGGCTGACATGGGTCCTGGGGAATCAAACCTTGGTCCTTTGGCTTTGTAGGCAAGTGTCTTAACCACTAAGCCATCTCTTCAGCCCAGATTTATTTATTTTTTATTTTTATTTTTTTTGTTTTTCGAGGTAGGGTCTCACTCTAGCCCAGGCTGACTTGGAACTCACTATGTAGTCTCAGGGTGGCCTCGAACTCACGACAATCCTCCTACCTCTGCCTCCCGAGTGCTGTGATTAAAGGCGTGCACGACCACGCCCAGCTTGGTTTTTTTTTTTTTGGGTATTTTTTTTTTTTTTTTTTTTAATGGCAGGGTCTCATTCTAGCTCAGGCTGACCTGTAATTCACTGTGTATTCTCAGGATGGCCTCGAACTCACTGCGATCCTCCTGCCTCTGCCTCTCAAGTGCTGGGATTAAAGGTGTGCACTACCACACCTGGCCCCAGAATTTATTTATATTGTTTTTTATTTTCATTTTTTTTAAGGTAGGGTCTCACTCTAGCCCATGCTGACCTGGAATTCACTATGTAGTCTCAGGGCAGCCTTGAACTCACGGCGATCCTCCTACCTCTGCCTCCCAAGTGCTGGGATTAAAGGTGTGCGCCACCACGCCCGGCTCAGAATTTACTTTTATAACAACCCATCTGTATTGGTTACTTTCTCATTCCTGTGACCAAATGCCTGAGGAAGAAAGGGTTTATTTTGACTTACAATTTGAGGTACGGTCCACAGTGGTGGGGAAGGCGTGGCGGCAGGAGCTTGAGGCGGCTGGTCCCGTTCAGTTCACAGTGAGGAAGCAGAGAGGATGCACGCTGCTGCTGAGCCCGCTTTTGCTCCAGTCCAGGACAGGAGCCCAGGGAATGGTGCCACCCACAGTTAAGGTGGGTTTTCCCGCCTCAGTGAACCTAATCAAGATCATCTCTCACCGAGCTGACAGTCAGTATACAGCACCACGCCAGCTAAGCGCGCAAGCATTTAAAAACGTGAAGGAGGTTGCTGAGGAGGGCGTGGAGCAAAGAGCACGGTGGGCTGGTGGCAACTTGAACAAGGGCTCTGAGAGGAACGTTCTCCACGGAGAGGTGCTGTCCTTTCCAGTCCCGATGCCAGAGGCAGGAGCATGTATGTTCCTTCAGGAGCCTGGGGGGGTAAGGCTGAGAATGTACTTTTTTTAAAAAAAATTATTTTTATTTTTTAATAAATATATTTTTTAATTTATTTATTAAAGAGAGAGAGAGAGAGAATGGATGCACCAGGGCCTCTAGCCACTGCAGATGAACTCCAGACACACGCGCCCCCTTGCGCATCTGGCTTACGTGGGACCTGGAGAATTGAACCTGGATCCTTAGGTTTTGCAGGCAAATGCCTTAACCATCTCTTCAGCCCTATTTTTAATTTATTTATTTATTTGAGAGTGATAGGGAGAGAAAGAGGCAAATAGATAGAGAATGGGCGCGCCAGGGCCTCCAGCCGCTGCAAACGAACTCCAGATGCATGCGCCACCTTGTGTATCTGGCTTACGTGGGTCCTGGGGAATAGAGCCTCGAACCGGGCTCCTTAGGCTTCACAGGCAAGCGTTTAACCACTAAGCCATCTCTCCAGCCCGAGAATGTGCTTTTGAGGCAAGCCCCCAGGTGACGGCCCCCACCTTGACAGCCACAGCCTCAGCAAGAGGGGACGTGCAAGGTGCAAACCAGAGCAGGTACCCTCTGAAGCAGGGAGCTTATGTGACTTAGTTCTTACACAACGCTTTGAGGTACGGAGCACGGCTGTCCTCACTGGTGGGCATGTGCAGAGGCTGGAGGGCAATCTCGGGGGTCGGACTGCATGTGTCAGCCCCCTTTTTCTGACACAGGGTCTCTTACTGGCCCGGAGCTTGCCAATAGGACAAACTAGCTAGCCAGAGAGCCGCGGGGATCCTCCTGTCTCCACCTCGTCAGGGCTGGGACCACAGGCACATGCCGGCACACATCACTTTTCTCACGTGGGTTCAGGGGATCAAACTCACGCTCGCAAGGCAAGCACTTGACCTACTAGGCTACCTCCCCAGCCTCAAGGTTCCCATTTTACAGGTGAGGGGGAAAGAGATGGCACCATTTGCTCGATTTCTCAGGCAGGTGAGTGGCACCAGGTGGCCTGGCTTGAAGAGCCTGTGTGCATTACCCTGCTGTCACACACTGTACGCCTCCTTATTTTCCAGAGGGGACCGAGGCTCAGAGTGCTCAGCAGGACTTAGACCTGGGCCTCTCCTGCTTTCATAATCTGTGCCTTTGGCTTCTCTGCCAGCCCAGGGAGAGCTATAGCATTGCTCCTCTGCCACCAGGAAGCTGAGTTCTGAGGGGGAGAGGCGGGGGCTTGTAGCAAGAGATCAGCAAAGCTTACGAGCTCTGGGACAAGGAGGACTCACCTGTGTCTCAGGCTTCTCAGGTGTATTCTCAGCCTGGAATCCGGTCTCGCTAGCTCTTTTTTCTTTCCCTGTCTCCTGCCTCCCTCCCTCTCATTCTAGTTTTTTTTTTTTTTTTTTCGAGGTAGGGTCTCACTCTAGCCCAGGCTGACCTGGAATTCACTATGGAGTCTCAGGGTGGCCTCGAACTCACAGCAATCCTCCTACCTCTGCCTCCCGAGTGCTGGGATTAAAGATGTGCGCCACCACGACCGGCTAGTTTATTTTTTAATTGACATCAATAAACCATAATTCCCTCACATCCCCACTTTCCCCTTCACAACTTCACTCTTCATCATATCCCATCCCCCTTCCAACAGTCTTTTATTTTGATGTCACCATCTTTTCCTCTGATTATGACTGTCTTGTGTAGGTAGTGCCAAGTACTGTGAGGTCATGGATAATTTTGTGTCTGGAAGAGTGTCATTCTAGTTTTGAAGACATGAATATGTGACTCTCCTGTCTCCACCTGAGGGCTGACACAGCCTTGTTCTTCTGTTAGTCATCTCTCATATTGGTTCTTCAGAGAAGCCATTAAGCCAGCCCTAGCCCCTGAAACCTCCCTCTACACCCCAAGACAAGCCTATTTCCCTCTCCTTCTAGAGGCTTCTGAAAGTCCCAGTGGGGAGTCAAAGAGGAATTTGGTATTTACAGTGCCTAGCACCTCATATGTATGCCTCTATATATGGACACAGACTCCGTAGACAGTACTGGGTGTGCCATGCAAGGCCTGGAACAGCTCCGGAAGCCCCTTTGCAGCCAGTCCATCCTCAGAATGTATCTATATGAAAAGGACTTTGAGGCCAGCCTGGGCTACTTACTTGAGATCATTTATAATGGGGTTAATCTGGGTTGTTGAGGAGGCTCCCGCCCATGCCCAGTTGGTCTCCTGTGCATTGGATCTACAGCGAGGCAGAACATAATGATGGGAACTCAGCAGCAAAACTGCTCACCTCATCAGCCAGGAAGCACAGGAAAGGATTGGGGCTCGCACAATCACCTTTGGGAGCACACATCTAGTGATTCAAAGGCCTCTCCCAAGACCCCAATTCCCAAAGGCTCCCCTGCCCAACACTGGCACCCTGAGGGCCAAGCTTTTAACATGTGAACCTTTGCAGGCACATATCCAGTAAGAGCAGCCAGAACTTGAGCACGCTACCTTGGAGCTGGACCACCTTCTGATGAGTTTCTTTATCAATGAAACCAGTTTTCAGTCACTTACACCCCACAGCACAGTCCGGGCATGGCTGAGGAAGACGCTGCCTCAACCTTCAGTAAAATCAGTGATATGGGAGCCCATGCTGTGAGATCCAGCTCTGCAGTTCAAATTGGGACAAGGGGGAAGCTGGATGCTGACCTTCTCCTAAAGTCCCTGCTTGCTGAGAGGGCGATCACCTTGACTGTGAAGAGCAGGGACCTGCAGCTTGGGAGTGAGATGCCAACTACTACTGCATCTCTTCTCAATGCTACTGCGTTGGAGGCCAATGCAGAGGGTCCAACATGAGGGCTAGGACTGGACTGTCAGAGCCTGGAGCGTTGTGGGGGGGAGAGGACTTGGAGATTCTCAGGCCTGTTCCTAACTTCACAAGTGACAACTCAGCAAGCTTTGGGCTTTGGATATTAAATCTTGGAACTTAATGAATACAGTTTAAAAACGCTTACTTTGGCATTGTTATTGTTCTTTTTAAAAAATTATTTATTTATTTGAGAGCCACAGAGAAAGAGGCAGATAGAGAATGGGCGCGCCAGGGCCTCCAGCCACTGCTAAATGAACTCCAGACTTGTGCGCCCCCTTGTGCATCTGGCTAACGTGGGTCCTAGGGAATCCAGCCTCAAACCGGGGTCCTTAGGCTTCACAGGCAAGCGCTTAACCGCTAAGCCATCTCTCCAGCCCTGTTATTGTTCTTTTGAGGGAAGGTCTCACTGAGGCCCAGGCTGACATGGACCTTACTCTAGGCTAGGCTGGCCTCAAACTCACAGTGATCCTCATACTTTAGCCTCTAGAGTGAGTCACCACACCCAGTACCAAGGCCTTTTTAATATTTATTTGAGAGAGAGAGAGAGAGAGAGAGAGAGAGAATGGTGTGCCTTGACCACTAGCTACTGCAAATGAACTCTAGATGCATGCACCACCTTGTGCATATGGCTTTTCGTGGGTACTGGGGAATCAAACCCAGGTCTTTAGGCTTTACAGACAAGCACCTTAACTGCTAAGCCATCTCTCCAGCCTGTTTTTTTTTTTTCTTTTTTAAACTAACTAACCTTCCATCATATGGACCTACCACAATGTGTCTGCACATCCGTCAGCTGGTGGATAATTGGAGTTTCCCATTTTTTGCTATTATGAAGAACGATGCCATAAACATTCATGTACAAGTATTTGAGTAGATTTATAATTTTACTGTTTTTGGACAGAACTCCAGGGATAAGCCAGGCATGGGGGTGCATACCTATAATCCCCATTACTCGGGAAAATGAAGCAGGGTGATGCTGTGAGTTCATGTAGTTTGGGCATGTGGTCAGCACGGGATACACAGCAAGACCTTGCCTCAGCCAAAGCAGCAAACAAAGAAAATTCTAGCCAGGCACGCTGGTGCACACCGACAGTCCATTGCTCAGGAAGTCGAGAAAGGACAGGTGGGACTTCAGGTTATCCTGGCTTACATAGCAAGTTCGAGGCCAGCCTGGGATACAGGAGGCGGTATCTGAAAACAAACAAACATGACAATACTAGGGCAGGGGCTGAGGAGACGGCTCAGTTGGTAAAGCACTTGCTGCACAAGCCTAAGAACCCGAGTTCCCATCTCCAGCACCCACCAAAAGGCTGGGCATGTTGGCGCAATCCTTATGCAGGGGCAAGCGTCGCTTTCTAGTCTATCCAAACTGGTGAAGTCCAGGTTTGAGAAAAGAGTTCTCATCTCAAAAGAGCAGAAAAAAAATTCTGAGAAGATTGATTGAGGAAGACCCTGACATTAAACCTCTGGCCCCCACATGTATATACATGTGCACCCACCCACACACGGATGAGCCTCTCCCCTGCATGCACACCATCACACACACACACACACACACACACACACACACACGGACACATGGGACAGAATTTCTGGGTCTTATGAGTTGTGTCTGTCCCTTTCAGAAACTGCTCAACTATTATGTTAAGGAGATATACAATTTTACATTCTTGAAAAAAATCTAAGCCAGGAGCCGGGCGTGGTGGCGCACGCCTTTAATCCCAGCACTCGGGAGGCAGAGGTAGGAGGATCACCATGAGTCCGTGGCCATCCTGAGACTATAGTGAATTCCAGATCAGCCTGAGCTAGAGTGAGACCCTACCTCAAAAAAACAACAACGAACAACAACAACAACAAAAAACTACATCTGTCTATCTCTCTGCCTGAAAGAAAGGGGGACAGGGGAGGGCCTCTTGACTTTGCGAGCAAACTCTAGATCCGTGGGCCACTTTGTGTGTCTGGTTGTAGTTGGGAACTGGGGCATCGAATCTGAACCTGTAGGCTTTGCAAAAGCAAGCACCTTTAATGGCTGAGCTGTCTCCTCATCCCCAATTTTATATTCTGATAAGCCATCCATAAAGGTTATTTTTAGTGGCATCTTGATATTCAAGATATTGCACTTGGCCATTAGTTGTAGCCATTATGTGGTGTTTGTGGGTGGTGGTGGGGGTTATATACATGTGTGCTGTTATTAGATGATAGCTTTATTTTTCTTTCCAAATGACTAACGGTGTTGAGTATGTCTTTAGGGGCTTATTAGCTATTCATGCTTTCTTTTTCCCATTACTGAAACATCTGTTCAAGTATTTGGCCAACTTTACACTGGGTTGCTTGTGAAAGTGTGAATAATTAATCGAACAAGGTCCAGACCACCTATAAAAGTGGAACTTTGACTCTACCAGATGATCTGGGTGGGAAACTAACCCCCTTTATCAAGAGTCAACAGCCAAGGAAGGCAGACTGCATAAATCACACCAGCAGGAAATTGTGTGCTAAACATTAACCTTTATAATGATTTGTTCCATAATCCAAGATGTGATCAATAGGTGACAACTTTCCCAATTCTCATCCCGCTTCCAAGGACCACCCAGAGAAAGGCAAAATCGCCCCCTCCTCAATCTCAGTCTGCACATCTCGTCAGCTAACCCAGCTTCCCCAGCAACAGCCGCCACCAGACTCACCTGCGTCTTCCCTTCCCCATGAAGGACATGGACGTCTCTGCTCGGCACAGGGGACGGCGGCCAGCATCTTGACCTTGGAGCTCTACCCCCAGCTCCTCCGAAGAACTGTTAACATTTCCTACCACGCGGCCTACCAATAGATTCTCTAAGTGTTCATCTGAGAAAGCCTTTTCATTCACACGCGTGTGCATGTGTGTCACGTGTGTGGTGTACATGTATATGTAGGGTGTATGCACGTGTCAGCGCCAATGTGCGTGCCCCATGCACGTTGTGTGTGGATGACACAGAAGAATGTCAGGTGTCTTCCTCTATTGCTCTTCCATTTTTAAAAATTATTTATTTACTTATTTGAGAGAGGGTAAGAGAGGGAGAGAGAGAGAGAGAGGGAATGGGCGTGCCAGGGCTTCCAGCCACTGCAAGGCCCACCTTGTGCATCTGGCTTACGTGGGTACTGGGGAATTGAACCGAGGTCTTTTGGCTTTGCAGGCAAGCACCTTAACTGCTAAGCCATCTCTCAAGCCCTGCTCTGCTCTTCCATTTTTATTTCCTCAACTGGAACTTCCATAGTTTTTTTTTTTTTTTTTTTTCTTTTTGGTCTGAATGGCTGACCTGGGAACTCTAGTGATCTAGTCTCTGCCACACCCCCCCAGCATTAGAGTTACAGACATGTGTGTGGTCATGCTCAGCTGTTTTTTAAAAAATAATTTATTTGGGGCTGGAAAGATGGCTTAGTGGTTAAGCGCTTGCCTGTGAAGCCTAAGGACCCCGGTTCAAGGCTCGATTCTCCAGGACCCACGTTAGCCAGATGCACAAGGGGGCGCACACGTCTGGAGTTCGTTTGCAGTGGCGCGTCCATTCTCTCTCTCTGCCTCTTTCTCTCTCTCTGTCTGTCACTTTCAAATAAATAAAAATAAACAAAAAAATTAAAAAAATAATTTATTTATTTATGAATGAGAGAGAATGAGAATGGGCACACCAGGGCCTCCAGCCACTGCAAAGGAATTCCAGACACATGCACCACCTTGTGCATCTGGCTTACATGGGTGCCACTGGGGAACTGAGCCTGGTTCCTCAGACTTGACAGGCAAGCACCTTAATGGCTAAGCCATCTCACCAGCCCACACTCAGCTTTTTATGTGGGTGCTAGGATCAAAATGAGGTCCTTGTGCTTATGCATGCAGCAAGTGCTCTTACCTGCCGAGCCCTCTTCCCAGCACCAATCGTTCACCTTTGAATGATAATTTTACTTATTTATTTGCAAGCAGAGACAGACAAGAGAGAGAGGGGGAGAGGGAGAGAAAATGGGTGTGCCAGGGCCTCTAGCCGCTACAAACTAACCCCAGACGCATGTGCCACTTTGTCCATCTGACTTTACATGGGTCTTGGGGAATCGAATCTGGGTCCTTTGGCTTTGCAGGGACGCGCCTTAACCGTTGAGCCATCTCTCTAGCCCTGAAGGCTAATTTGACTGGATACAGGGGTCTTAATTGGTGACTTGTTTTTGTTTCTTTGAAAATTTTTCAATACTCCACCTACTTCCCTTGTTCTGCATGTTCTCCTGAATAGAGATGTTTCTCCTTGGGTTTGTTGCACGAATTTCTTTCTTTCTTTCTTCCTTTTTCTTTAATCCTCCTTGGTGTTCTCTGAGATTTCGAGATTCGTTCTTAGCTTATTTCCCCTAAATGAGGCTGATTCTTAGTCCCTAAAGCAGTAGCATTGAGATGAGGCCTACAGAGCTGAAGCAGCCCTGGGGGCTCTGCCATTAGGAAGGGTTAGCAGTCACATAAAAGGACTAGTGGAACTGGTTTTGGTGGCGCAAGCCTTTAATTCCAGCACCCAGGAGGCTGAGGTAGGAGGATTGCTGTGAGTTCAAGGCAAACCTGGGTTCCAGAGTGAATTCCATGTCAGCCTGAGCCTGGGCTAGGCTGAAACCCTGCCTCCAAAGTAAAAATAATGGCTAGCAGGAACTAGCTAGAACCTCCTTTCCTCCTTCATTCCCTTCTTCACTGTGAGGGTGTAGTGTTTGTGACCCTCAGTAGCAAGAAGGCACTGTACTGGAAGCAGACACTTCACCCAACACTGGACTTGCCAATGTTCTTATCTCTAGAGCTATTTTTAATGACTCAGCCTCTAGCATTTGTCACAGTGCACATGCACGCGCGCACACACAAAGACACCCGGCTTCCCCAACTTTATTCGTGCATCTATATATCAGCCACAGGTTAGTCAGACAAGGCTCAGAGCCAATGAGGCTTTCCCTGCCTGCTGATGGGTCTAGGCATGAGCAGGGCAGCGCAGTCTAACCTCAGTAACACCCCTCTCCTCCAGGACTATGAACTGAGCCCAGGACCTCATGTATGGCAAACAAGCACGCAAACACTGAGCTCCGTCTATTATCCTCAACCCCTTTGTGTTCTAAATTGTCCAGGCTGGCCTTGAGCTCACTCTACAGACCGGGTAAGCTCTGAGCTTTCAACCCGCCTGCCTCAGCCTCCCAAGTGGCTGGGATTTCAGGCCATGACTCAAGTAATGTTTAAGTCTACCTCAAGCTTTCTGTCGGAACTTTTTTATTTATTTTTTTTTCGAGGTAGGGTCTCACTCTAGCTCAGGCTGACCTGGAATTCACTCTGTAGTCTCAGGGTGGCCTCGAACTCACAGCGATCCTCCCTACCTCTGCCTCCCAAGTGCTCGGATTAAAGGCGTGCGCCACCACGCCCAGCTCAGAACTTTTTAATTTATTTTCTTGGGTTTTTCGAGGTAGGGTCTCGCACCAGCCCAGGCTGACCTGGAATTCACTATGGTTTCAGGATGGCCTCGAACTCATGGTGATCCTCCTTCCCTCTGCCTCCCGAGTGCTGGGATGAAAGGCGTGCGCCCCCATGCCTGGCTCTGTCAGAACTTTTACATCTCCTCTCCATGCGCACACACATGCTGTTGGCTGGGGCACGGGGTGGCTTGGACCTCTGCAGATCTTGGCCGTGTGTAAATACTCCAGTCAACCTATGATCGTGGTGTCTCTTCATCTGACACTCCACACTAATTCCCCAGCCAGCTCTTAAATTGGCTGGCTGCTTGCTTCAAGCAAGCCACAGGAGCCACCGACACTGTTCACTTGCCTCTAAGACCCCCTTAACTGACACCTCAAATCAAGCGTGAGGTACTGGGAAGCCAAAGATTAGTTTTCGCCGTCTCCCCGTGGTGGCATTCTGGCACCGTGCTGAAAATGCTTGACCTAAAAGGTGGAATGGCTGATTTTGGCTCGTGGTTTTAAGTTTCAGCCTCCGGTCAGCTGATTCTACTGTCTGGGGCCCATCATGAAGGGGAGTGCCTGTCAGAGAAGCTTCTTGTCTTGTAGCAGCCAGGACCAAACTGAGGCGGGGGTCAGGGTGGACAGGGTCCTAATACCTCTTTCAAGGGCATGCCCCTGATAACATAACTTCCTTTTACCTGTGTCTTTATTAAAGATTCCACCCTCTCCCAACAGTGCCACGGTATGACAACCACGCCTTTAACCGATGAGCCTTTGCATAGATCCAGAGCCTATCTTCCCAGTCCAACTACGACACAGAGCTGATGGTAGAAACATGAGGAAAGATCACCAGTCTTGCTGCTTACACTTAAATTTCAGTCAATTTCCAGAGCATTGAATCCAGCTTATTTAAGGTTGTTTTTGAGTGGTGGTTTGATTCAGGTGTCCCCCATACACTTAGATGGTCTGAATGCTAGGTTCCCAGCTGATGGAGATTTGGGAATTAACGCCTCTTGGAGGCAGTGTTATTGTTGGGGGAGGGCTTATGGGTGTTATAGCCAGTTTCCCCTTGCCAGTGTTTGGCACACTCTCCTGTTGCTACTGTCCAACTGATGTTGGCCGAGAGGTGACGTCCACCCTTTGCTTATGCCATCATTTTCCCCTGCCATCATGGAACTTCCCCTTGAGTCTATAAGTCAAAATAAACCCTTTTTCTTCTCCATAAGCTACTCTAGGTCGGGTGATTTGTGCCAGCAATGCGAACCTGACTGAAACAGGGAAGTAGGGGGGGGGTTCAAGTTAAGGTCTCACTCTAGCCCAGGCTGACCTGGCCTGACTCGGTAATCCCAGATGGCAGCAATCCTCCTACCTCTGCCTCCTGACTGCTGGGGTTAAAGGTGTGTGCCACCACACCTGGTGAATCCATCTTGTTTAAAACCCTCCCGGTTCAAAAGTGCTTTGTCTTTTTTTTCTGGGGGGGGGGTGGAATTCTAGATCTACTCATTCCATTATTTCAGATGTAAATCTCTCCTCCAAATTGTGTGCGTGTGCTGCTGGGGTTTAAACCCAGGGCTTCATGCATGCCAGGTTAAGTACCCTGACACCTAGCTACACTCCAAGCCTTCCGAGTGACACTTTCTATTGTGACAATTTTCTTCTATCGCACTGTGTCTATTTTCGTTCACAAGCCACTTCCACAGCACTTATTCCCTGACTCCCTGAATCACAAGAGCTGGGAGGGAACTGATTCCCTTAGACTGCTGATGGGACTGACTTGGGAACCTGCCAGTGAGATTGAGCAAATGATTTTTAGAAGGCAGGAGAATGGAGCCATCCTCCAGGCAGCGGTAGTACATGATGTGCAGATTCTGGCCAGTGTGTGCAGTGAGCCCATTCCGTGTCCCATGAACATCTCCCTCCGGCTTCATGTGACTCTGGCAATGATTTTCTGCAGGCTCTTGACACATCTGTATCACTACCGTGACGACATGGCTTTGAGATCTACCCACAGGCTCCCGACTGCCACTCTTTTAATCCTTTCCAGGACTCCCTTCCCTTCCCCCATGCTGCTGATGAACTCGTGGCATTTGTGCCCACTAGGCAAGTGCTCTACTGAGCTACATCCTTAGCCCTTCTGATAGACCCGCCCCTTCCACCTCCCAAGTGCTGGAATTATAGGTGTGCATCACCAAACACCTGGTTCATATGGTGCTAGAGATAAAATTCAGGGCTTCAGGCACGGTAGGCAAGTACTCTCCCAATTACTCCACTTCTAGCCTAGGAATCTTTCTTTTTTAAAAGAACACATATTCATTTCTAAAATAACATATATGCATGTAGGGTCTCTTGCCACTGCAAACGGATACCCATCCAGCTTTGTGTGGATGGCTGGGGAACTGAACCCAGGTGGGCAGGTTTTGCGAGCAAACACCTTTCACCACTAAGCAATCTCCCCAGCTCCTGGAATTTCTTTTGTGATCATACCATGTAGAAGTGTAAGGTTTAATCTCCAAGCATTTGGGGGCTTTTCAGCTATCTTTCTTTTATTGATTTCTAGTTCAACTACACTGTGGTTTGAGAGCATAAATTGTATAATTTTATTCTCTTAAATTTGGAAGGTGTATTTTAGGGCCAGAATTCAATTATCCTGGTACCCATCCATGTGAACTTGAGTGTATGTTTTGCTGTCGAATATGCAGATATCAATGGCTTCAAGTTGACTGATGATGCTATTGAGTTAAACTGTGTCATGATTAGTTGATGGATGTGTGCGTGCACATGCGTGTGCACGTGCTGGGTTCTAACCCAGGGATCCTTGTGCATCCAAGGCAAGCATTCAGACACTAAGCTATATGTTCAGCCCTTGGATTTTCTGAGCCCAAGCTTTGTTATGGAGCTCAAGTTGGCCTGGAACTATGTAACCCAGGCTGGCCTGGGACTCACAATACTCCTGCCTCTGCCTCCTGTGTGCTGGCATTACAGGTATGTACCACCACATCTGGATGGATCTACCCATTTCTTTTTTTTAAGGCAGGGTCTCACTCGAGCCCAGGCAGACCTGGAACTCACCCTGTAACCCAGGCTGGCCTTGAGCTTACAGTGATCCTCCTTCCTCAGCCTCCTGAATGCTGGGATTAAAGACGTGCATCGCTATGCTCGGTTTGGATTTCTGATAGCAGTGTTGAAGTCTCCAACTCTAAGTTAATAATCTAGTTCTTCTCTTGCAGTCCTGAGATTCTGCATGTTTTCTGATGCTCTATCATTAAGTATATACACAAAGGACTTATGTCTTTTTGGAGAACTGAAACCTTTATCATTATGAAATGCCCCACCTTATCTCTGCTAATGTTTGTTCTCAAGTCTACTGTTTAATATAGCTTGCACCACAACTTTTAAAAAATATTCATTTACTTAGGTGTTTATAAGAGAAAGAGGAGAGAGAGTGAGAGAGAGAATAGGTGCACTAGGGCTTCTTGGCACTGTAAACAACCTCCAGACACATTCGCTACTTTGTGTATCTGGTTTTATGTTTGTACTGAGGAACTGAACCCAGGCCATTAGGCTTTGAAAGCAAGCCCCCACTGCTTTTGGTTAATATTACCATGGTATTTCTTTCTTTATATATATATATATATTTTTTTTTTGTTTGTTTGTTTGTTTGTTTGTTTGAGGTAGGGTCTCACTCTAGTCCAGGTTGACCTGGAATTCACTATGGAGTCTCAGGGTGGCCTCGAACTCACGACGATCCTCCTACCTCTGCCTCCCGAGTGCTGGGATTAAAGGCGTGCGCCACCACGCCCGGCTCTTTATATTTTTTTATTTTTGGTTCTGTTTTTTTCAAGTGGAGTCTTGCTCTAGCCCAGTCTGACCTGGAATTCACTATGTAGTCTAAGGGTGGCCTTGAACTCACAACAATCCTACCTTTGTTTCCCAAGTGCTAAGATTAAAGGTGTGTGCCACCATGCCCAGCTCCAGCTCCTTTATTTTTATTAAAACATATTTTAAATTTTTGCTTATTTTATTTATTTATTTGAGAGTGACAGAGAAAAAGGCAGAGAGAGAGAGAGAGAGAGAATGGGCACACCAGGGTTTCCAGCCACTGCAAACGAACTCCAGATATATGCACCACCTTGTACATCTGGCTTACATGTGTACTGGAGAATCGAGCCTTGAACCAGGGTCCTTAGACTTCACAGGCAAGTGCTTAACCACTAAGCCATCTCTCCAGCCCCAGCTCTTTTATTTTTAATCTACATACCTGTATGTCTTTGAATTTAAAGTAGGTTTCTGGGCTGGAAAGATGTCTTAGTGATCAAGGCTCTTGCCTGCAAGCCAAAGGACCTAGGTTTGATTCCCCAGGACCCACATAAGCACACAAGGGGTGCATGTGTCTGGAGTTCGTTTGCAGTGGCTGGAGGCCCTGGCCCTCCCATTCTCTCTCTCTCCCTGCTTCTTTCTCCCTATCTCAAATAAATAAATAAAAATAAAATATTTGAAGTAGGTTTCTTACAGACAGCATATAATTTTATTTTATCCACTCTGACAATATCCTTTAATTGCTACAAATTTAGGCCGCTGACATAGGAAGCAATAACTGAGACAGTTGCATTACCTATCATTCGTTAACTATTTTCTATTTGGTGGCCATGTTCATTGTTATTTGTTCCTACTTTTATTTGCTATATATATTTTGCCATTTACAGTTATAACTGAGCATTTTATATGTTTCTTGGTCCACTTGAGTAATAACATCCCACAGGCCAAGTCAGTGGCTTATAGACAACAGAAACTTATTTCTTATAGTTCTGGAAATTGGGATATATAAAATCAAGGTACTGGTGGGTTTGGTGTCTTGTGAAGATTTGAAAAGATAAAATTTAGAAATTTGGATTTTTTCTTTTAAAAAATTCATTTGTGGGCTGGAGAGATGGCTTAGCAGTTAAGCGCTTGCCTCTGAAGCCTAAGGACCCCGGTTCAAGGCTTGGTTCCCCAGGACCCACGTTAGCCAGATGCATAAGGGGACGCATGCATCTGGAGTTCGTTTGCAGTGGCTGGAGGCCCTGGTGTGCCCACTCTCTCTCCCTCCCTCTCTCTCTCTGTTGCTCTCAAATAAATACGTAAAAATAAACAAAAAAAATTTTTAAAATTTCATTTGTGTTCTTTTCCACTACAAAAGAAAGAAAGAAAGAAAGAAAGAAAGAAAGAAAGAAAGAAAGAAAGAAAGAAAGAAAATCATTCAAGCTTTATGGGAGTGGCTGGAGAATTGAACCTGGGCCAACAGACTTTGTAAGCAAGCACCTTTAATCGCTAAGCCATCTCCCCAGCCCTCAAGAAACTGGAATTCTCGTTGGAACATTTCTGAGTACTGACTCAGCTTTCTCTTAGGGCTACTGCTTATTTCTAGGACAAACTAGCTAAAGGTTTGTCAATTTATGTTTTCTGATTTGTAGATGCTGTATTTCCACTGTGACTTCATAGAGGTTTCTAGAATGTCTGTTATGAGGGGTCTTTTCTAGTCAAAGGGCTTTACCCTCATGATTTAAACACCTACCAAAGGCCCCACCTCTTACTATCATCACCTTGGAAGTTAAGTTTCAACACAGGAATTTTGGGAGGACACAAGCATTCAGACCGTAGCATTCCATCCCTGGACTACTCAAGCTTACATCTATCTCACATGCGAAGTGCATTCATTCCATTCAGTAGCCTCAAAATTCTCAAAACATTTTAACATCAACTTAAAAATCCTAAGTCCAGGGCTGGAGAGATGGCTTAGTGGTTAAGGTGCTTGCCTGCAAAGCCAAAAGGAGTTCATTTACAGCAGCTGGAGGCCCTGGCGCACCTGTTCTCCAGCCTGCCCCCCCCCCCCTTCTCTACCTGCCTGATTTTTTTCTATCTCAAATAAATTTTTAAAAAATCCAAGTCCAGCGTTTTAAGCCAGGTTGAGGTGAAACTAGTGGTATGATACATCCTGAGGCAAACTGTTCTGTAGGTGTAAAACAAAGAGGTTCTTGTCTCCAAATTAAAACGATGGGCTATGCACAGGATAGATACTCCTATTCCAAATGGGAGAAATAGGAAAAAACAGAAAGGAGAGATAGATCCCAAGTAAGTCTGAAACCCATCAGGACAAGCAATAACAGACCTTAAAGCTCCAGAATCGGGCTGGGAGGAATGGCTTAGCGACTGAGGCACTTGCCTGCAAAGCCAAAGGACCCAGGTTTGATTCCCCAGAACCCACATAAGCCAGATGCACAAGGTGGCACATGCATCTGGAGTTCATTTGCAGTAGCTGGATGCCCTGGCGTGCCCATTCTCCTTCTCTCTACCTGCCTCTTTCCTTCAAAATCACCTTTTACTGCACAATGCTCTGCCCTCCAGGCCCACGGGGGTGACAGTACCACCTTCAGGAAACACTGGGGTTGGCAGCCTTGCCCCTATGGCAGCTGTGTGCCTGGGTGGTACTCTGCAGTGATTCTCTGTAGTGCCCCACCTCCACAGTGCTGTGTGCCGGAGTTAGAAGTCTTGGGTTGGCCTGGAATCAATCACTGGCAGCTTTACTGGGCTGGAGTCACAGGGCCCGCTCCATTCCCATGGCTCCACCAGGCGCGGGCCTATCGGTGACTCTGTGGTGGCCCTGCCCTTGCAGATATTCAGTGCTTGGGCTGCATGGCCCTCTGCCACATCCTTTGAATTCTAAAGGCAGACTCCAGCACAGCTTTGCACTCAGGGCCTGTGAAGAGAGGAGCAGCCTCAATGATTTTCTATGCTTCTGGGGTCATTCTTTCATTGCTTTGGAAAACAGGTCTTGGCTTTCGTATATAGACCGCTGACCGTGGCTTCCTGTTTATGAACAATATCTGTCTCTATTGAGCTGGCTAATCCACAATACTTATCTCATCAAAGGGTTACTCGGCCACACCTTTGCTCTCTCCCAAACAGGCTTTCTGATTTCTTCTAATATGAGTAGGCTGGATTTTCCCAAATGTTAAAGTTCTATTTCCCTTCTAACTGATCCTTAATCATTCCACTTCTGTCAGAACGCATTTTCCCCAGGCGCCCAGCATGCTCCACTATTTGCGTAGACCCAACATCAGCTAGGGCTGGGAAGATGGTGTGCAAGTGTGAGGAGGACCTAAGTTTGGATCCCAAGGACCTATGTGAAAGCCAGACACAGTAACACAAGCCTATAATCCCAGTGCTGCTACAGTGGGAAGGGAGGTAGAGACAGGAGAATTCCTGGAAGCTCCCAGGCCAGCTAGCCTGGCATAGGCAGTGGCAAGAAACCCTGCCTCCAACAACGTGGTCATGGAGGACTGACACCAGAGGTTGTCCTCCAGCCTCCCCATGCAGATACAAAGATTTTTTTTATTTTTAAATATTTATTTGCAGGGCTAGAGAGATGGCTTAATGGTTAAGGCACTTGCCTACAAAGCCTAAGACCCATGTTTGACTCCCCAGATTCCATGTAAGCCAGACACACAAGGTGACACATGTGCAAGGTTGCATATGTGCACAAGGTGGCGCACGCATCTGGAGTTTGGTTACAGTGGCTAGAGGCCTCAGTGAGCTAATTCTCTCTCACTCTCTCATAGGAGAAAGAGACAGAGAGAAAGAATGGGCATGCCAGGGCCTCCAGCCACTGTAAACAAACTCCAAATGCATGCACCACTGTGCATCTGGCTTTACATGAGTACTGGGGAATCAAACTTGGTGGTTAGTCTTTGGAGGCCAACACCTTAACCACTAAGCCATCTCTCCAGATCCCAATTTTTTTTTTTTTTTTTTGTAAAGGTAGCATTGGGCAAACATCCAACTTAATTGCTTACCAATTCTACTTTCCATAAAATACTAGAACATGAACACCATGTTCTTTGACAGCTCATGACAAGATGGCCTTTCCTCTAGCTTCTAAGAACATGCTTCTCATTTCTGCATATTCAGCTGTCTCTCAAACTTTTGGTGTAGTGCTTTTTTTTTTTTTTTTTTTTTTTTTCAAGGTAGGCTCTCACTCTATCCCAGGCTGACCTGGAATTCACTATGTAGTCTCAGGGTGGCCTGGAACTCACGGCAATCCTCCTGCCTCTGCCTCCCAAGTGCTGGGGCTTACAGTGGTCTTTTCTAAATTACTTCTCAGATGAAGTTAGAGGTGCCATTTCCTCACGGTCTCACCTTTCTCTTGTTAGGATGCAGTGATGACTTCTGAGCTCCTCATGTACCAGACCAGAACTGGAATTCCCACTGGAACATTTCTGATTACTTGTTCAATTTCTTTTCACAGGTGTACTGTTTATTTCTTAACAGGCTAGCAAAAGGCTTATCCATTTATCTTTCACTTCTTGGGTCAGTTGATTTTTCTCTTTTGATATTGTTTATTTATCTTCACACTAACCTTTCCTTCTTATTGTGAGCTAAGATGATCCACTACTTTTTTGGTATATAATGAATGGTTCACTGTGCTCATATCCTTAATGTTTCTGTAAAATCAGTCATGTAACTGTCCTCATTTCTTAGTTTAGTAATCTGAGTTCCCTCTCTCTCTGTCTTCAAGGAGGAGGCTCCAGCAGGACAAGGACCCTCAGCAGAGGAGAGGGAACCTGGAGAATGACCCTTAAAGAAAGCAAGGCTGCCATAGAAGAGGTGACCAGAGGGCACCATGGCACCTAAATGACAATGTGGTTAGGCACTGTCCCATTTCCTTATATCCAGAAGCAGTCATTCCAGTGTGCCCAGTATATCTCTGTACACCCCCCAGCAGTTCCATGTGGCTATGTGTGCACTGTCTACGAGTGCATGTGCAGAGGTCGAGGGCACAGCCTTGGCACGTCTGTCTTCTTCAACCTTGTTCCAGACAAGGTCTTGTTGTCTGTTGTGAATGCCAGGTCAACCAATCAGTGAACTCTTGGGCTCTCCTGACTCTCTTCATTCCAAGTGCTTTATACCACGGTGCCACCTCCCCATCCCCAAATACTTGTTTTTTGTTTGTTTGCTTGTTTTGTATGTGTGTGTGTGTAGCAGGTGTGATGTGGAATATGGTATGAAAGTGTGTGTGCAGATGTGGTCCCTTGTACCCATGTAGACACCAGAGAGAACATCAGCTGCCCCTCTTCATTACCCACTGTTTTATTTACTATTTATTACTTGAGGGGGGAGAAAGAGAATAGGAGGCAGATAGAGAGAATGGGCAGGCCAGGACCTCCGACTGCTGCAAACGAACCCCAGACACATGAGCCACCTTGTGCACCTGGCTTACCTGGGTCCTGGGGAATCCAACCTGGGTCTTTGGTTTTACAGGCAAATGCCTTAACTGCAAAGCCATCTCTCCAGCCCTCATCTACTGCTTTCTTGAGATGGAGTCTCCTCACTGATTCTGGAGCTTTGGTGGTTTTGCAAGCCCCAGTAGTTCTCCAGGCTCCTCTTCTCACAGGACTAGGGTTACAGACATGTTTGGCCATTCCCAGCTATTTGCCTGGGTTCTGGGGAATTGAACTCAGGAGTCTCGGGCCCCCACTTTATCCAAACTGCCCCTTCCTAGCCAGGAAGTATAGGCTTCTCACGGCATCATACTAAGAGAACACTATATTGTCCTCTGATCACTGCTGAGGTCTATACCTGATGACGTGTGCAACCCTGGGGTACTCCCACATCCCAAGAACAGACTCTTACAGATAGAATGGCTCTGTCGGAGGCCTCAGACTTACTGTGCACTGATGGAAGCAGTCGTGTGGCGCAGGGGTGACAGCAATCACAGGAGCAAGCACTGCTTCATCTTTTTATTATTCTTTATTGGTCCTACCAATGTGACTCTTTACCCAGGCCCACTGCTCCTATGCATACTGGCTTTGTAGACATTCACCACATGTTCGTATCCAAAAATCTCGATTAATTTCCCCATCCTATCCCTTTTTCACACATTGCCTCATTTTCTCAGAAACTGAAGGCATTTGCATATTATTATTTGTTTGTTTGGGTCTGTGTAAAGGTTCCTTGGCAGGAGAACATGCATATGACTTTAAAATAAAGACACTCTGACACTAAGATAATGCACAGAAAAAAATACAGTACTTAGACATCATTGCAAATAAATACCCCATACTGGTGACGTTATCTCAAATGTAACAATATCTTATGAATCAACACTGTAACAGAAGGTAAAAATGAGTCCCAACAACTAGGAATAAGAAATGCTCATTCCAGGAAACAGAATTCTTCTATTCTTGTAATTTATATTATCATAATTTGCCCCTTTTTTGGAGGACAGAGGACATTTTTCCTTCCTCCCCTAGTACCAATCTGACCACACCCATGAACCCCACTTAGCAAATAGTTTGCTAAGGAGTTTAAATGAGTTCTGTTTCCTGAAATTAACAGTGATTAGTTACACCAAGCAAGAGAAGATATAATGTCTCGTTTTCACATTTGCAAAGAATACTATGGCTAACCCTCATCCCTACTCGTGTGCCGGCTGCGCCGACTCCTGACGCCCTCAGCTCTTCACAAACGCGGTGCTCATACAGCTTGCTTAGCTTGTCTCATAAAGTCCATTTGGTTCCCAAAGCACACTCAAGGTTTTGTGTCGTGTGTGTGTGTGTGTGTGTGTGTTCTAAGCCCCTGAATTTGTAAGTAAAGAATCACTGACTAACAGAATTTTGCACAATCGCTGTTTTCTTTCCCTCAATGAAGATGCCCAGGTACAAAGTGTGCGGCAGGTGCCTGCTTCCACCTACCGGTCCACATTGGCCTTCAGCATTCCCAACTAGCTCGTCACTGTCCATTATAGAGAATTAACTTCGCTGGGACACCTCCCATAACTGATGAAGGCACTACTGGCAATGATTACTAACAAAAAGGTGTTGAAATTGAACACCCTAAAAATCGACAACTGGAGAATTTCCTAAGTGTACCACAATTTGGCACAACAACCAGAATTACAAAACAATTCCAATTTGGAATTTCACTGGTACAGTTGTATAAAATTCTGTTAATCAGTCATGCTTCACAATGTCCTAAAACCCAGAAAACTCTGGAATTTGTAGGTAATACTACTCATTCAATAATTTATGCTTTTTTTCAAGTGCCTATTACTGTTTTAACCAGAGCAAAGGTCAAGTTTTCTTCTTGTTACATTGAACTATTCCTAAGAATAATAATAATACAATATGAAAAACCCCAGAATTGGAATACCCTGGATTTCTTAATGAACATGGCATTTAAAATCTGTAATTTCAAACATGAACCATAGTGCCGTGTAATCGGAAGGCTGCTGAACCACAGCAGGGAGACACTAGCTGAGCTCCTCGCCGGGTTGCCGCATCCGTTCCAGTCTAGCTACACACTACGGAGCACAGCTCTGCCTCATGCCGACGCCAGAGCGGCACACCGGAGCTAAGACAGACAGCTACAGGACCATGAGCACAGACCACGGCATCGGAGACCGTCTCTATGCGAGGAGTTAAGGAAGCAAATATAATATCAAAATATCAAAAGTGCACAGGTTGATCGGATAAAAAAAAGGACCATGTGGAATAAGGAGGCCTTGTGGCTGTGGCGGCATTCCAGCAGGCCTCTCGCAAGCCTGGTGGCGGCTGTGGAAGCGGGTTCTTCGGCCGCACGGAGGCCTTTCCAAGCAGCAGCTCGCAGCAATCTTAACATTAAAGCTTTTTGTCTTCCCATGAAAAACCCGGGGAATGCTATTTTGAAAAGAATTGCAGTGGCATATCCAAAACATTCCTAAGTGGACTCTTAGGCTGCCTGCCCTTCCTCTGCATGGGCCACGGGAGGGGAGGGGAGGGGAGGGGAGGGGAGAAAGGACTGCAGTGTGACAGGGCCCGACGGCCACATCCTCCCAGCAGCTACTCTACAGCTGAAAATGGGAGAAAACAAGATAGTGTTAGAAATCGGTCACCTGTCACTCCCTGTTCACTTGACAACTAAATCTCTTGTGCCGGGAGTGAGCGAGCACGTTAGTTGGCAAAGGAGACCTGCGTGTGTGTTAGGGGGGTGGGTAGTTCAGGTGCCCGCAAAGCCCCTTAACAAGTACAGGAGAAGCTGCATTGTAGCCCAGTAAGGAGGAAAGGCAGATGGCAGGCGGGCGGGCGGGCATGCAGGCAGCCATCCCCAGGATGGACATGCAGGGGCAGATGGCCTGTTCTGCACTCCAGTGTGCTGCCTACAGCCTGGAGGCGGACAGGACACCCTCGGCACCAAAGACAACGACGGAGCAGACACTGGTGAGGGCAGCACGGCCTCACATCTGTACCAGTGCCAGCTGCCTTGCCATGGGGAAAGTAGCTGTGAGGGAGGAGATAGTAGGCTCTGGTCTGGATGCCCTACAGATCAGGAAACAAAATACTGTGATGAGTTCTACTTGTAATGCATGAACTCAGATGCCTGATGCCACAGCTCAGCACTGACTGTGCTTCCAAACAAGGAGAGCCTGTGGCTGCTATTCTTCCTTCAGTCGTACCCCCAAATAACAGTAGAGACCACCTACCTCCTACCTACCTGTCCCAGGCATGGCAGCTCTCCTAGCCAGGCTGGGTTCTGTTACACCTGTACAATTCAGCCATGCCCATGGGCAGCTCTGAAAACTCTGTTTCTTCAGGTCTGAAAACCTCTTCAAGGAAGGCCTGAGCACAGGCAGCTGGGGTTACTTGAGGGCAAAAGGATAGGCTTTGCACCAAGGACAGAGGTCTGGCCAGGCACTTGAAACACTGTTGTCATTTAAAAAAAAAAAAAGGAGACCCTAGGCCAACCTGTCACCTCACAGGCCAGTAGGTCAGCATGCAGATCTCAGAGAAGAGACATCAGGCTGCCGAGCTCAGCTCTCCTGGGCTATGGTGAGGTGTGTTGTCTCTGCTGCAGAAGGCAGGAGCTCAGGGCCGTTCTTCTCTAGGTTTGGGGAAGAAGCAGTGTACTTCTGTTCTGAATGTGATCTGCAGTGAGATGCTACACAAACTAAAACAACTCTTTCCATGAAACTACACCAACCTCAGAGTATCCTAAGGCTGGACCTGTGATGTAGCCACAGCCTCATAAAATGGCTTTCAGGTGCTGACACGAGACACATGCGAGGATCATGCAAGTTTCAACTTGGGTCCTGCCCCTCTGCGGGTGCCCAGGAAGCAGGACCCGAACTCTCCCTTGGGTTTCCTAACAGTGCCTGGGCCCCTAGAGGGCACTTCCACCCACTGTCTTCCACAGACCCATCTCTACCTCTGGCCATTCTCTTCCCCCCACCCCCAAGACAGCAACTGACCCTGGGATGCTCAGGGCAAGAGTGGGGCGGCTGCAGAGTGGAAGGTGACACAAAGCTCACAGGTGTGTCCTGGTGACAGATGTGCCCCACGCTGCTTGACTAGAATCCTGCCCTCTGTGCATTAGTCACGTTAAATCTGGCCTAGCACAGCTGTCCCACTGCGGCTGGGTTAGTTGAGTGAAGCAGACATTAGCTGCAGCGTGCGGCGCCCACAGCCCTAATCACAGTAAATGCTGTGCTTCTCGCTGCAGAACACCTGGTTGGCCAGCCCAGGGCCTTCAGCCCTCTCGCTGGCGCAGGCGCAGGCGTGACTTACGCTCGGGGTGGCTGGCTTGGCCTTGGAGGCGGCCTTGGTGCGGCCCCGTCGAGTCTGCTCATGGTCCAGCTCGAGGAGCTCCAGCCGCTGGGTCAGCGCTAGCTTCTGCTGGATGGCCATGCGCAGCAGGGAGTTAAGTGTCTTCTTCTCGTCCTCGGCAGCTGCCAGCTGCCGCTGCATCTCATCCAGCTGCGTGATGTACTCGTCACACCTACGGGGACAGAGCACAGCTGAAGGGCCACACGAGGGAGGGCCGTCCCTCACGTGAACCCTGAGTTGGGGCCAGGGCTGAGGGAGACTCATTCTCATATCTTTTAGTGAAGACTTCTTTGGAAAATGGCCCTGCTAAGGATCAGAGGGGGTTCAGTGCCCGTGGGCAGCACAGCTCTTTAAGGCTGGCTTGAATTATGTGTTACTATGGGTGTTGTTTCAGGGGATGGTTAGCAGTGGAGGGGCTTTGTGCAAGGGTGGGTAGTAGCTTCTGTAACAAATCTATGACCTTCAGTCATTTGACTTTTTGGGAGTAAGCCTTCTCCCCACATTCTTGTTGTTGTTTTGTTCACCTGAGTTAGGGTCTCACTATATAGCCCAAGCTGGCCTCAAATTCTAGTGACCTCTGCCTCTGCCTCCCAGGTGCTGGGGGTACAGGCTTGTGCTACTGTCCCTGGTGTTCTTCCTCCGCTTCAAGGCCAAGCAGTGGCTTAAACAGATACATCACCAGCTTCCAGGATTTGGGCATAAACTGAGGCAAGACTGAGCTTGTTCCCATGGCAAGCCATGACTGGTGCTTAGTGATAATCAGAATGAGGGCAAGGTATGTGTGGATTCTGTAAACAGCCCATCCTGGCACCTGAGCCTCCACCTACTGTGACACATCAGCCCACATGGTGTGGAGTGAGGGAAGGGAAGAAAAGCTCTGCTCTCTTTCAGGTGCCCCTGGCCCATCTGTCTAGTTGAGGCCTGATGAAAACTGAGACCCCAGGCAAGACAAACCTCAGTGTGCTGGGAATGGCAGGGGCACATGGGGATCTGAACACTGCCTTCTGCCATCCTTGGTCTTGCCGTGCCCTTGCTTAGCCAGTCCCTTGACAGCACAGTCAGTGATACATGTAGTCTCCCTCATAGGGTTTGAATTTGAAATCCTGGCTCCACCTGACAAGTCAGGGCTTTAAGCAGAACAAGTTTAGAGCCAGGGAGATGACTCAGTGGGTAGAGTGCTTACTGCGCGAGCAGGAAGACCTGCGTTTAAATCCTCAGCACCCATGTGAAGGCCAGCATGTATGTGTCTGCACTCCCAGTGGCAGAGGAGGCAGGAACTAGGGGATCCCTAGGCTTGCTGGTTAGCCAGTCTTGCTAAATGGGTGAGCTTCAAGTCCAGGGAGAGATCCTGTGTCAAAAATTAAAGTGGAGGGCTGGGGAAATGGCTTAGCAGTTAAGGCGTTTGTCTGTGAAGCCTAAGGACCCCGGTTCGATTCCCCAGGACCTGCGTAAGCCAGATGCACAAGGGGGCGCATGTGTCTGGAGTTTGTTTTCAGTGGCTAGAGGCCCTGGCATGCCCATTCTATTTGCCTCTTCCTCTCTCTCTCTCAAATAAATAAATAAATAAATAAAAATATATAAATATTTAAAAAATTAAAGTGGAAAGCAACTGACAAAGATAAGTAATATCATCCTCTGGCCTCCACATGCACATGAACACACACACATATGTGAGCCCACACACAAACTAACATGTATATACACATCACACACACACATACAGAGTTTCAAATGCTTTGGTTTACATAGCAGATGTTGAGATGCTGTCAGACTTTTTCTAAACTCCAGAAAGAAGTTTCTAGATAATCTCTAGAATTCTACCCGTTTCTGCCTATCCTGGCAGGGTCCATCTGCAGGAGTCCTGGGAAACTGGTATTTCCGGCCAAGAGAGAGGGAAGCAAGCCCCTGGTCTCTCCTGGGTCCCTGACTGCTCACTTCAGACCCTTAACTTCCTCACCCTCCACAGAAAAGTGCTGGGCTGACCAGATCCTGCGCAGTGGGCCTAGCCATTCCAGCTCCCACCATCAGGTGGCGCCTGCCTATCTTGGAGGATGAATGGCAGGGACATTGTTTTCCAACCTTACACTGTTCTTTCCCAGCCTTGGAATGGTACAAACACACATGAAAGCCCCAAGGCCATCCCAGGAACCATCATTTAAAGCCCCCAGTGAAGAAATCTCCCCTTCACCCTTCAATGATATGCAAGCTGGGAGAAGGGTGCCAAGTTGCAGATTGGGATCCCTGTCAGGACACCACTAGTGTGTGTGTGGGGGGGAAATCCCCCCTTCTGCCTCTACAAATCTAATCCATGCATGTGCCTCATATAGCCAAGTTTGGGCCTTGTCTGTTACCCAGTGGACCAAAGTTAGCCTTTACAACTTTTTTTAAAAGTTTACTTATTTGAGAGACAGAGAGAGAAAATGGGTGCACCAGGGCCTCCAGCCACTGCAAATGAACTTGACGCGTGCGCCACTTTGCACGTTTGGCTTATGTGGGTCCTGGGGAATCAAACATGGGTCCTTTGGCTTTGCAGGCAAGCACCTTAACAACAGCCATCTCTCCAGCCAAGCCTTTTTAACTCTTGTATTCTACCCATTCCCAAAGCTCATTGCTTTTAGCCCCCCTTTGCTTTTAAGCCTCCTTATACTCAGAGCAAGATAATGAAAAGAACTGGGCTTTTGGGAGCTACCCCAGACAGTGATAAGAACAGGGAAAGGACTACATGCCCTCTACCAAACAGCTCATGTGGCACCTGCTGGGTATGTTCCGTATGGAGACACCTGCCCACATGATGCGCAGGGAGCTGAGGTGCCGCCAGCTGGGGACCGTGGTGCTGCACAGACCCAGGCAGGAGACGAAGGGGAGGCTGAATTATGGCCCAGTTACCTGGTGGCGAACATGGCGCGCAGCGAGGAGAAGGTGGCCGCGTCTTCCTTGAGGGCCTTGAGCTCGTTGCGCAGCTTCATCATGGTCTCGGTCACCACGGCCTTCTCATTCTCGTATTTGCTCTTCAGGTTGGCCAGGGCCACCTCGGCTGTCTGCAGAAGAGACGAGGACACGGGTTGGGCTAAAGAAGTAAAGCTGGGCTGCACAGATGGCTTAGCAGTTAAGGCGTTTGCCTGCAAAGCCAAAGGACCCAGGTTTGATTCCCCAGGACCCACGTCAGCCAGATGCACAAGGGGGCGCATGCGTCTGGAATTCGTTTGCAGTGGCTGGAAGGCCTGGCGCACCCATTCTCCCTCTCCCCCTTTCTCTGTCAAATAAATAAATAAAAATAAAATATTAACAAAAAAGAAGTAAAGCTATTCGAAACATTTTGGGGACCCTGCGTCCAGGCAGTGCTGGTGTTCATAAGGAATACTCTGGAATGCACCCTGGGGATAAACCCTGGCAGCCGTGCTATGGAGGTCAGCCTGCCTCACTGCCTTTACCCTCTGATCCTGACCAGTAACCGAGCATTCAGGCTACAGCTCTCAGCTTTACTTCACCACCAGTAAGATGTTCAGCAGAAGAGGTTCATATGGACGAGCTGCTCTGGCTAAATAGAGCCCATTTAACCACTCTTCCCTCTTGGCTGGGAGTCCTGGGCACGACTGGAGATGACGCAGGCCTAGAAAGCCCTGCAGTGGGCGGGGAGAAAGGGTGATCTGTCCTCGGCCTGGCTGTCTCACCTGCTTGTTGGCCTTGAGCACCGTGCGCAGTGTGGTGATCTGCTCCCTCTTGGTGCTCAACAGCGACTTCAACTTGAGGATCTCCTCCATAAGTGCCTCCTTGTCCTTGTCCACAGCGGGGCCCAGTTCCTGCGAGGCAATGCGCTGCCTGGACAGCTCGGTTGTGCGGTCCACGGCGGCCTGCAGGTGCTTGATCTGGTCACGGATGATGGCAATCAGGTTGTAGATGTTCATAGGCTCCCGGCGGGGGTCACTCAAGGGTGATGGCAGTGAAGAGCTGGGTGAGGGGCTGCTGTCCCCAGTCCCACCATCTGCTCGGCCTCCCTCTGTGGCTAGCAGCCCCTTGGGCAGGAGAACAGGTGAACGACGGCCACGGCCCTCAGGGCTGGTGCGGCCAGCCTTGCCCTGGCCCTCACGGTAGTAATCCAGCATGACACGATTGGGTGTCTCATTGTTGCACATGCACACATGGTGGTAAAGGTTGGCCAGCTCCTCACTGAAGGTCACCAGCTCATCCTGAGCCACGCTCAGACTGCCCTGGGTCTCACCAGCCACATCGCTCACTTTCTTCAGCTCCTTCTCCAGCCGGGCCAGCAGCTCACGGTCCTGGTGGCTGGCCTTTTCCAACAGGGAGACCTTCTCAGTGAGCGCCTGGCCCTCAGCCTCGTAGCGGCCCTTCTCCTCAGCATGCTGAGCCTCACAAGCTTCGTGTGTGCTACGTAGTGCTTTGAGCTGCTCCCGGAGTTCACCAGCCTCGGCCACAGCCACATGGTACTTGCAGGCCAGGATCTCAGGCCCATTGATGTCCACCTCATAGTAGTCGCCGTCTTCATGGCTATCACGGTCCTTCTCGTTGTCCAGGGCTGTCTGTCGTTCCTTGCCAGCCTGCAGGCGCCTCAGAGCGCTCAGGTTCTCTGTGAGACGGCTCACCTTCTCCTGCTGCTCAGAAAGGGACCCTCGTGCCTGTTCCAATTGCTTCTGCGTGTCCTGCAGTGTTGCCAGCAGGCCCACCTTCTCCCGCTCCATCTGCAAAGGCACAGGAATGAGGAAAGCTGGTCAGCAGGCTTTCAGGGCCCCCAGGAAGGCTCTACAACGTCCCAGTCTTGTTGGGCCGTGGCTATGTGGATTCCTTGATCATGTTACCAGTGACAGAATTCACAATGGATCCCCAGAACACTGGCCATTACCAGTAAAGGTGATCACCCACAAGGTTCTCTCTACCCTAGTTGGAGGGGAGCTGGACTTCAAATGTGCAGATCTGGCAAAAGAGCAGACTAGCAGGGGCCCTCTGTCCCAGCTATCTGCCCTGGAGGATGAGGGCTCTGCCACCCTTCTTCCCTTGTCGTAGAGAGCACTCAAGTATACTAGGTCAAAAGTAATCTCCCTGAAGATGTGCCAACACTTTAGTTTGTGGTCTGGTGGCAAAGACCACATGAGGGGCCATGGTGGATAATTCCACCATGACTCGGAGACAGCAGGGGAAAGCAACTTGGGCACAACAGTGCTACACTTTGCGCAGTAATCAGGAACCTCCTACTCTGCACTAACTTCGTTTCTGGTAATACCCTAAGATTTCAAACCAGCATTAGTCAGTGAGCAGGAGTGCAGCACCGCCAAGGCACTGCAGAACGGACGAAGGCAGGACACGAGGATGTCCGCTTACCTGCACCAGCTGCTGCTTCAGCTTCTGGATCTCGGATATATGCAGCTCACTGAGCAGGTCGGAAACAAGGCTAGGGGAGGGGGGTGCCAGGCCATCCTTCCTGGGTGTGGACGTCTTGTTGTCTAGCGATGGTTTCACCAGACCACCATGCTCGAAGCCATTGACCAGGGCTTCGGCGTCATTGTTGGGCTCAGCAGTGGCGGCGTCATCACTGAACTTGAGGCCATCCAAGGAGACCTGCAGGTGGCTGGTGTAGAAGGAGTCGTTGATGCTCATATAGTGCGACAGCTCCTTGCGTAAGTTGTTCTTCTGCTCCCGCTCGGTCTTCAGCGTCTCTAGAGCCTCCTCCAGCTGCCGCTCAGAGATCTCCTTAAGCCGAATGGCATCCTCCAGCTGGCTATTGAGGTACTCGGTCTCTTCCTCCAGACGCTTGATCTCATGCTTGAGGCCCTCAAATTCCACCTGGGAAAGAGAGCACATACTCCCATGTCAAGACCATACTGAGGATCCACTTAAGTCTGACAAATTAGAACAACTCATCAGGGGCACTATCTCCCCAGCCACAAAGACCAAGGGGAGACACAAGGAGACGAGCTATCCTGTAGAAGAGGCAGAAGCCATCTTTCCTCCACCAAGGGATGGGGACGCTAAGAGGGTCCTGGGGCATGAGAAGCAAATACACAGACACACAGCGCACTGCCAGGACCGTGTACCTTTGAGCAGGGAAACTCAAACAGTATAGCCCTGAGAATACACACTGACACTGCCAAATTCCAGTTACATTTCTGAAAAATATTAAAAAATGTGTGCTGACTTAAAAATTGCTCAATTCAAGTATCCAGTCAAAAATCCTAAGGCACATAAAATATATTCTGTGTCCATTATTTTTAATCATATTTAAAGACAAAGGAACAGGGCTTTCCCCGGGACAGCACGTCTCAGTAATCCCTCAGAATAAAGACCTGAAGATTTGGAAGGTGGGCGGGAAAGCAGAAGGGGTCTTGTACTTCGATGGGTGGACAAAGAAAGGGCAGATGGAAACTGATGCTAAGTGCGAGGGGCGGTCAGGGCTTGCAGGCACAAACACATCTTACTCTGTAATATTTGCACAACAAATAATGACATGAATTACTGAAGGACTCTATGGGTTTTGGGTGGGAAGAAACATGTGGTACCATATCTTAGGTGTGCTCATGTCCCAGTGCCACAAACTGGGAGGTGAGGATTCCTAGAAGCAAGACTCCCAAGGTCAGGGTCATCGAGCATTGGCTTCTCTTCTCCTCAGGCTGTGGACAGTAATAGCAATGACCACTGCTAGTCAACAGGAGCTATCTCTAAAAGACTCGGGCTCTGACCTGTTTCTCTGGATTCCTGGACAGCAAATCCATTCCATGTGTGCTTTTGTAAACACAAAGGTTTTACATAAACACATCAGCTCCCTGTATAAGATCAAAATACTAGGTTCACTGATGGTGAGACTTCAGCTCTTGGAGGATCGGGATAGTCAGTAGAGGAGTTCTGAAGAAAGCAAGGACAGCATCCATAGCATTTTGATGTTGTTTTTGTTGCTGTCAGTTTTAGAGGTAAGGTTTCACTCTAGTCTAGGCTAACCTGAAATTCACTATGTAGTCTCAGGGTGGCCTTGAACTCGTGGTGATCCTCCTACCTCTGCCTCTCAAGTGCTGGAATTAAAGGCGTGCACCACCATGCCAGGCTATCCATAGCATTTTGAGACAAAGCTTGAGATTTTGTAGGAGGTATTCCCTGCTGGATGTGGCTCTTAGAGAAGGGGAGCAGACTCAGGCCCTAAGTGGTCCCCAGAGCTCAGTATCTTCTTCTATCATTCAGAGGTGACTTTCCTAATTGGGATACTCTCCCCATCACCCCAGGCCAAGACATGACCGTATTTCAGGTCTCAAAGTCAGAACACCCAAGGAGACAGAGCGTGGAGATCTAGGCTCGCTCTCTCCCTCTCTGTATGTGTGTGTATGAGAGAGGTATCTTCATTATCTCTTGGGTTCCCCTCCCCCATACCTCAATGTTGTGGACTATTATCCTCTAGGCATGATATGGCCATTGCTATCTCGAAATCAGAGCAACTATGACTACCCACGTTCATAAGACCCTCAAGAAATTTTCCTATAAACATTCCCTTGTTGAAGGAGGAGGTGAAGGGGTTTTGGAAGATATCTCAGTGGGCGAAGTGCTTACCTTGCAAGCATGAGGACCTGAGTCTCATCCCCAGAACCCATGTGAAATACTGGACATTGTGTGTGCCTGTAATCCCAGCACTGGGAAGGCAGAGACAGGTGGATCCCTGGAGCTAGTCTATTCTGAGCTCCAGGACAATGAGAGACCCTGTTTCAAAGAGATGGACAGCCGGGCATGATGGAACATGCATTTAATCCCAGCCCTTGGGAGGCAGAGGTAGGAAGATCACTGTGAGTTCAAGGTCAGCCTGAGCTAGAATGAGAGGCTATCTCAAAACAAACAAAAAGAGGTGGACAGTATACCTGAGGATGACATCAGAAGTTGTCCTCTGGTCTTCACATGCATATGTGTATACACACACACACCAACACACATATGAACATACATACACACCACACATGCCAAAAAATATATAGACAAAGGGTGGGGAGGTCTATTATTTCCTTACCTGAGATTTCAGCCACTCCCTGCTTTCCTTCTGTACCCTACCCCATGTGTACATAATCCTGTTTCAGCTATCTCAGGAGGTGCTAAATTCAGAATATATAGGAGGTGGTGGGGTAACTGAACGAGAGAACTCCATCTACACAGTTTTTGGGAGACTATCACCCATACTGAGGTGAGACTTTTTCTAATTTTTTTACTTTTATTTATTTATTTGATAGAGAGAGGGAGAGGGAGAGAGAGAAAGAGGCAGATAAAGAGAGAGAATGGGCGTGTCAGGGCCTTCAGCTGCTGCAAACAAATTCCAGACACATGCTCCAACCTTGTACATCTGGCTTACATGGGTCCTGGGGAGCTGAACCTGGGTCCTTTGGCTTTGTAGGCAAGTGCCTTAACTGCTAAGCCATCTCTCCAGCTCTGAGGTGAGACTTTTAAGTAATATAGCCATTTTGGGGGTCATGCTCCTGTAAGAAGCCCAATAAACTAATTGGTTCATCAAGCTGGACTTACAAGAAATTGCCTCTTTGCTCTGTTGTTAGTGCCCTATCTGAGGTGAACAGAAACACACTGCCCAGCAGCAGACAGCACCTGACCTGCAGAATCAGCAGTGGGCAGCAAATACTGCAGTCCCAGGCCTTGTCGTGGTGTCTAGGTCATGTGGGCCAGAGGCCCTGTCTCTACTGTGCTGGTGCTGACCTCTGGCATGCAGAAAGACAGGGAAAGGGAAGACAGGTGAACAGGGGGGCTGACAGGCCTGGAATGAGCTGTGTACGCACCCCACCTGAAACAGAAGCCTTACCTGGTTCTGTCTGAGGACAGACACTTGCTTCTGCAGGCTGATGTTCTCCTCCTCCAGCTCTGAGTAGTCCTGTAGTAGGCGGGCCTCTCGGAACTTGTACTCCTTGATGTCATCACGCAGACGGCCACGCTGGATCTCCACATTCTGGTTGATCTGTGGGGTACAGAGAAAAGCAGTGTAGATCATTTCTGCAATTGGCCCCACCATCCTTGCCTCCAAGTGGCTCAAGAAGGGCTTAGCATTGCCTGTGGCATGCCACACTGCCAGGACTTAGGATGTGGGCCCTTGGGCACCAGCGTGACTACCAGGAGGGGAGAGGGAAGCTAGGGGAGCGTGGTATACAGAAAGCAGCAGACAGTCCGGCATCAGGTCCCTTTAGTCCCTCTCAGCTGTGGAACTCCAGATAGATAACTCAACTAACTCTGACCCTCAGCTTCTTCATTTATAAGATGGGGGTCACCCTGCTGGTGGGCTGGTGAATGGGGCGATGCTGTAACACATTTACAGATATTCCAACTGTTAAGCAGAGTGTCTACCCCAAAGATATAAAACACATCAGGACTGGGGAGATGAGTCAGTGATTAAATACACTCACCTGCACAGCCTGCCAGCCTGGGTTCAATTACCCAGTACCCACATAAAACCAGCTGGCCCAAAGTGACGCATGCACCTGGAGTTCGTTTGCAGTGGCAAGAGGCCCTGGCACACCCCTACTCAGCTCACTCCATCAGTCTCTCTCCCTGCTTGCAAATAAGTAAGTGAAATATACATCCACACAGAATCCTGAACACTAACGTTCCCAGTGGCCCAAACTGGAAGCAACCTAAGTATTCATTAGCAGGTGAATAGATAACAAAATGCAGTCTATACACAATGCACTATTATTCAGCCACAATAAAGCATGATGTCTATACTTGCTACAACATGAATGAAGCTTGAAGACATTCTGTCGAGTGAAAGAAGCCAGTCATGAGAGGTCATGCATTGTATGACTCCATTTATACAAAATGTCTATAGCAGGCAAATCTACAGAGACAGAAAATGAATTAGTGGGGTTGGTTAGAGAGGGGGATGGGAGTAACTGTAAATGGAGACTTGTTTTTCTGGAGTGAAAAAAATGTTCTAAAGTTGAATGTGGGCTGGAGAGATGGCTCAGCAGTTAATGGCACTTACTTGCAAAGCCTGATGGCCCGGGTTCAGTTCCCCAGTAATCATGTAAAGTCAAGTGCACAAAGTGGCACATACATCTGGAGTTTGTTTGCAATGGCAAGAGGCCCTGGCATGACCATCTCATTCATTTTTTCTCTCTCTCCATGCAAATAAATAAATAAAAATATTTTTAAAATGTCTTTAAGCCGAGTATAGTGGTACACACCTTTAATCCCAGCACTTGGGAGGCAGAAGTAGGATGATCACCATGAGTTCAAGGCCATCTTGAGATTATATAGTGAATTCCAGGTCAGCCTGGGCTATAGTGAGACCCTACGTCAAAAACACACACACACAAAATGTCTTTAAGAGCTGAAGAGATGGCTTAGCAGTTAAGGCATTTGCCTGCAAAGCCAAAGGATCCCGGTTCGACTCTCCAGGACCCACGTAAGCCAGACGCACAAGGGAGTGCATGCATCTAGAGTTCACTTGCAGTAGGCTGGAGGCCCTGGCATGCCTATTCTTTCTCCCTCTTTCTCTCTCTCAAATAAATAAATAAATAAATATATTTTTTAAAAAGTCTTTAAAACAAAACAATTTGCATGGCTGGAGAGATGGCTCAGTGGTTAAAGGTGCTTTCTTACAAAGCTTAATGGCTCGGGGTTCAAATGTCCAATACCCACATAAATCCAGATGTACAAAATGACACATGCATCTGGAGTTTGTAGCAGAAAGAGGAACTAAAGTGTCCATTCTCTCTCCATCTCTCGCTCACTCTCTCTCTTTGCAAATAAATATATTTTTTTAAATTGACTGTGAGAGCTAAGCATGTGTCTTCATGGCAGAGGGCTTGTACAGCTCATACAAGGCTCCAAGTTTGTTCCCCAACATTACAAAAAAAAAAAAAAATGACTGTATCTATGCTACAACCCCTGAACTACACGCTTTTAAGTAAGTGAATTATGTAGGGATTTGAATTACCTCAATGAAGCTGTTGAAAACTAGTCCCTGCCTCTGAGCCACACGTGAGGAGACTCCCAGGGACAGGCAAATGCACAGCCAAGAGGAACACAATCCCAACCTGTACTGCCTGTGCTGTGGCCTTAGCCTAAAACATTCTGAAACAGATCTTTTTTTTTGGGGGGGGGGTGTAGGTAGAGTCTCACTCTGGTCCAGGCTGACCTGGAATTAACTATGTGGTCTCAGGGTGGCCTTGAACTCAAGGTGATAACTCCCACCTCTGCCTCCCGAGTGCTGGGATTAGAGGTGTGCACCACCACGCCTGGCTCAAGATCATTCTGTTGTTATTGTTGCTGCTGTTGATTTCGAGGTAGGTCTTGCTTTAGTCCAGGTTGACCTGGAGTTCACTAGGTAGTCTCAGGCTGGCCTTAAACTCACAGTAAGATCCTCCTACCTCTATTGGGATTAAAGTCATGTGCCACCATGCCTACTCCACAGGAAGGGAAAAGGAGGGGCAGAATGGGTGCAACCAGTTCCTTTAGCAAACGAATTATAAACAAATGAGCTACTCTGTGCATCTGGCTTACATGGGTACTGGGGAATCGGACTTGGGCTGTTTGGCTTTATAGGCAAGCACCTTAACTGCTGAGCCATCTCTTAGAGCCCAGATCATTCTTTGTAGTTGTTGAGCAGCTCCCTGACCTCTTCCCACCAGGCGCAGCTCCCTCCACACTGTGGCAAGTGAAGACGTCTCCACCTATGTCTCCTGGAAGCAAAATTGTCCCCTAGACAAGGCACCCCACCCCCATAATCCTTTTACTGAACCTTGCTACCTTCCCCCCTGTTCCTAATGCTCAGATGGCCATACCAATGATATCCCTGGCTCCAGAGCCAGAGCTCTGTCTACACTGCACCCACAGCTCTGTCCTCATCAGCGCTGTCCCGTAGCTTCTACAAGGCTGCTCCTCACTGTATTCATGCGTTCATCTGAGCACGATGCCCTAAGAAATGACATTCACGGACACGAGAGACATAAATGTTGGATCAGAAAAATGAAATAGTATCATGGGTGGGGGGAGGAAGGAAAAAGAAAGGGGAGATAAAACTTACAACAGAAAGGCCAAGAAAATTGTGACAATATAGCAAGCCCTACTGACAAGGCTTAGCACTTGAAAACAAGATAGTATTCAAAACCTATGGCAGGAGCTTGGGCATACGGTTCAGTTGGTAGAGTGTTCAGTTAACAAGGCCTGGGTTTGACCCTCAACACTGCATCAAAACAAAACAAAAGGCAAACGAACACAGCCTTTGGACCAGGAGGTGTCCAAATTGACACTGGAAGAAACAGAGATGGGAGGTGTTATGATGCCTTGCAACATAGAGAGGGCGAGGGAGATAGCCTAAAAGCCCAGGTACAACAGAGGGCAGGGCTACAGGCCTCTTCCTGAAAGCCCAGGGTGTCATGTAAGCCAAAGCAGTAAGTACTCCAACATGGACAGCAATTTACAGTGGTCACTAGTTGTTCAGGTACAAGGGAAGCTGGGGGTAGGTATGGTCCGAGTCCAGCAGCTCATGAGGTCTGTATGGCAAGAGGAAGAGACCCTATGCCCTCCAGGCAGGGGTAAGAAGTGCTGTAGTTTCCATGTGGCTAGGACACAGACTACACTGTACCCAACTGAAGACTGAGGCAGAACTGGATGCTTCTGAGGGGCACACTGGAGTCTTGTACTCCTGGAGCAGTGCCCAGGTAGTCTGTGGGAGTCCTCAGTGCTAAGCCCAGAACCCAGGGTACCTGCCACAAGAATGTCCCAGTGGTACAAGAGTGTTTAGTCTATACACGTCGGTGGATGGGTAGCCTCATGGTAAGACAAGCATAGAGTCACACACGTGCAAGTCCCATGCTGGCCTAGGAATACCATGTGGCATGTAATGGCATTATCTCTGCTAGCAGTGTAAGACCCAAACACCTGCACTTTTGTTCCATAGGGACTGCTTCCATCCCCAGCTGCCAGGTATGGGCAAAGCAGCTCAGCTGGCCCATTGCCTCGAGCCTCCACCCAGCACACGCCCAAAGCCTGAGAGCTCTAGCAGGCTCTGACTGGTCACTTTCCCTTGAGGTAAGTATCTTCTCCCAGGTGAGCCTTTCTGAGGCTAGCCCAATAGAGTGCAGGGGACAAGCTCTGTTCTGTGCAGACCAACAGCCCAGATAGAATGGCTGGGTAAATGGGCTCGGAGCCAACACCTGGCGTCCTATCCCAGCTCCCCTTCCTCAGGACCACCTGCCCTCGGGTTGCTCATCAGCAAGCATGTTGTGACAACTGCCTGCCTTAGGGAACCACTGTGCTAAGGGAACTGGCAGCCTTTTTTACTGCCCCCGAGTTACCCATCCTTTCAACCCAGGACATGTGTCTCAGTCCTGACGGCCTAGAGGAGCCCTCCCACTCACCCCTTGCTAGAGTCAGGGGGTCTCAATGTCATCTACAGGGCTTTTAGTCTCACTACACAACTTAGGCTAATTGGGCCTCTGGTTTTCCATCTGGAAAGGAAGCCATGTCCCCACCAAGCTATTCCTGAGATGCTTACCCTCCCTGCTACCAGGAGGAATGCCAGCAGGACAAAAGCTGGCCAAACTGGCCACTTCAGGTGCCACGTGTAGCCCAGAGGCCACAGGTAAGGACCCCAGAGCTGCTCCTCCCACAAGAGCCTCCGTTTTGGGTGATGGTAGAACACTAGGAGCAGCAGCAGCAGCATGACTAGTCTAAGACATTCAGAACTATCTGACCCGGGACGAAGCAGATTTTGTACGATAAAGCTTCCACTGGTCCTTATGGTGGGATATGTGTATGCTAAACAATAGTCATAGGGGAGGAAAAAGGGGAAAGGCTGTTGAGGTAGAGGTAGCAGGTCAAAGGGTAAAGACATTACCAAAGGCCAGCAAGAAAGGCTCCAGCCCAGTGGAGACAAGCTCTGGGCACTGAGAGCGTCAGCCATGCCGGATAAGGAGCTCAGCAGAGTGGCTGAACCTAGGAAGCAGCAGTAGAGGAGAAACTGTAGCTAGGGAGGCAAAGGCCTAAAGGTTCCTGCGGCTTTGTGGCAGGCGAGCTCCACAGCCCTGGGGACAGAGGTGGGGACACTTGGAAAAGGCCTGGGGGGAGGGGGCTCAGGATTTCCTCCTGCGCATAAACAGGAACAGTAGGAATCTTTCCCCCACCCCAGACCTGCCTATCATCAGCTCATGGAGCTCATTTCCGCCCAGTGGGGTCAATCGGTCCTTTTGGCAGCCCAGGGAAGAAGCTGCTTGTAAGAGACAGCCCTGAGGTGACCTTTGAAAGAGTGGCCAGAAAGGTGGAGAGTAGCCTGAGCAGGTAGGGCTCCCTCTCTCCCTCAGCGACAGCCCCTCCTCCTACCCTCAGCCAAACCATCCTTGGGGGAGGAAATGAGATCATGCATTATGGTGCCAAAGTGAGGGCTGCGCTCCCCCAGGGTCAGGCCAAGCCCCACTGGGTCCTCCGTAACACCAGCCACGCAGGGCCCTATTACAGCACACCCGCATGGCCGATGCCCTACTGACCTCTTGCTGAGAACATCTACTGCAGGGGGAGGCCCTTCTGCAAATGGAAAAATGGCCCCAAGTGCTTGGAAGATTTAGGGTGAAGGAGCACAAAGTATTTTCAAGGTGCCACACAGGATTTCAGAGAAGAGTTTATAGACAGGGAAAATGAGGCTAGGACTGATGACAAGGACTTGTATAGTCCTCCAGGGTCAGGGAGACGTGAGGCCAGTATCATCCCCCTCCCATCCCCGCAAGGACCTGTAGCCTAACCTATAAGGCCATTTCCAGGTTGTCCACAGCCAGATGCAGCTTCTCAAGGGGACTTTCAGGTCTACCTGTTGTCCCTGCTAACCCACCCTCCCTGCTGGGACCCTGGCCTTCCTCAGAGAACACTGACCCCTCTCTGAGGTTCCTGGCCTCGCTTTTTGTTGCTATGGCCACCAAATTACAAGTTGGACTGTGCATCACACAGGTCCGTGACCAAGGCTGCAGGACTCTCCCCTGACACTCCTCCCTGCTATCATGTGGCCAACCAGTCAGGCATGGCCAAGCTCTGAGTGACACAAAGCATTCCTTAGGTAAGGAACCAACCAGTGACAGGACCATCTTGTGAGCACAAGACCTAAACCCATAAAGGGATAACCATCACCCTAGTCAAGGCCTTTATGGGGGACCTGTGTCCCCAGTGAGGTTAGTTCAGACACTGCCCTGCTTGTGTGTTCACCTCTAAGGTGTGGAGAGTGAGGCCAGAGGAGCAAGATGAAGGCCACCGTCAGTGACAATGCGACCCCTACTTACCTCCTTCAGCTCCTGGGCCACCGAGGTGAGGCGCTCATTTTCAGACTGGGTGTTGGTGAGGACATTGCGAAGCTGTTTCAGCTCCGTCTGCAGTTCTAGCACCTTCCGCACATAGTACTGCTCCTTGGAGGCAGACTCCTGGATCAGGCTCTCCTCGCGGCTCTCACCATCTGCAGCCACCTTCTTGTGGTTCGTGTGCGCCTGGCCAAACGCCTGCACGGAGAGACAAGACATGAATGAGAAAGCTGTCCTGGGACCGCAGAACAAAGGAGACCCAAAACGAGAAGAAACACAGGGTAGGGTGAGGACTGGTGATCAAGGAAGTGGTTCTGTGTTGTGCATGTGTGTTAACATACACCGAGCTGCACATGACAAGAGCACTGTAATAAACTGTAATAAACTAGACTGGGTCTTGGGAACAAAGGATGCAGTGGCAGGATGGAACATGGAGGACAAGGTACCATGAAGAACGTGTGTGGCAGAACTCCCTCTGCACGAGACAAAGTTGGAGTTCCCATGCTGGGCACTAGGAGGGAAGTTACCAAGGACCGGGAGGGGTTTCCACTTTGATCCTACACCAGCCAACAGGATGTAAGCCCAGCCCTGACTTCCTCCCCACTCCAGACAGAAAATTAAGGCTCAGGCAGGTGTTACAACATACATCTCAGGCTAGTTACCACATACAAGGAGTGAAGGAGTCTCTCCATTCAAATGCTTGATGGCAAGCCACTCTTCACTTGTTCTGGGACAAACCTAGGCTGGGAAGTCAGAGCTCTGGGCCCTGGGGATGATGGTAGAGAGGCTAGCTCAGTGTGTTGGGGTCCACAGGGGCATGTACCTGCATGATCACACAGAGGGGTAAGGGACAAGGTTGCTGAGCCCCAGGGTTCAGGGAGAAGACCCTTTAAGAGAGAGCAACCAGCAAAGGGTACTGGCCTAACCTAGAACACCAGATCTGTCCACACCTTGAGCGCTTTGCTGTACCCACTCTAGGATGGGCCAGGCTAGCCCAGCATCCCATTCTGTGACCCCATGAGCGGGCCAAGCCATCAGCAGGGCCTTCACTAACACTTCTCTCCTTGACTCTTTACAGGACTCATTACAAGAAGCAAGATCAAGGAAGAGATATCAAGAATACATGGCTTTACTTTTTTTTTCATTTATTAGAGAATGAATGAATGAATGAATCTAAATGTGTGAATGTGTGTGCCAGGGCTTCTTGCTGCTGCAAACAAAGTCCAAGACACATGTGTAACTTTGTGTGTCCAGCTTTATGTGGGTACCAGGGAACTGAACCTGGGCTGGCAAGCTTTACAAGCAAGCAACTTTAACCACTAAGCTATCTCTCTAGCCCCAGGTGGCTTTATTAGTCTTAGGAGAGTAAAAGGGAACATTCTGTCTCATTTACTATTTAACACTGTCTAGAAATTCAGCCCAAAACAACAATGGAGAAAATGTACAAAGCCATGCTGTGTAAGGATGTTACTGAGCTGGACAGTTTCTAACATCAACACAGCAAAACACAGGCAGCAAGTAACTCACTGTCCTCCCGACAGGGATCTGGCAACGTCTAACGCATGTATGTGTCTGTGGTATTATGGGGAGCAACACACATAGCCCACAAGACCAGGGCTGTGTGGGGAACTTGGAGCTCACACCACAATACCCCTGGCAGTAGATCTGTGGGCATCCAAGTTACCCAGGCTGCCTCCTCCAAGGTGGCCAGGTCTCACTCTATGCACTCAGCCTTCCAATGAACAGCACATTTTGTGTGTCAAATCAAAGCAGCTCAGTTTCATGGTTTCTGTTCTGTTTGCCTACATTCTGGTCCCAAGGAAGGGCCAAGTCACCCACTGCTACATCTACAAGAACCTGACCCAGGCCAGGTGTGGTGTGGCACACGTCTTTAATCCAAGCACTTGGGAGGCTGAGGTAGGAGGATCACTTTGAGTTTGAGGCCAGCCAGAAACTACACAGTGAATTTCAGGTCAGCTTGGGCTAGAGTGAGACCCTACCTTAAAAAAAAAAAAAAAAAAAAAAAGGGAACCTGACCTATATTGGCTGTCGTCCATTGTAGGACACTGAAAGGGAAGCCATCCACCAAGCTAGTCTCAACTCAGAGCTCTTGGACTGAGCGGCAATCCTAGCATGTAGCAGACCTGACTGAAGAGTCTAGCACCTATGGCTGCTCAGGACACACTCACAAGCTTGGAGCTGGTACAGGGGTATCGCCTCAGAACCTTTCCCAAAATGTGACAGCTAAGCACTGTAACCCAATGTTCAAGCCCAGGCCTGCCACCCTGGGCCCCGAGTCTACTCTCCATGTAGGCTCCTAGCCTGGAGCCCGGGAGCAGCCCTGGGCAGCTTTTCAAACATACTGTGATGGAGGCTCCTACTGTAGCACAGAGGACGTAATCCAGGGACTGAACCTACCTTCTGTGTGCGAAAGCTAAAACAAGACAAATAATAATTAGCTACAAATTTCAATTCCCAGATTCTAGGTAAAGAGACAGGGTAAGGGGAGGCAGTTCAAGTCCTCATCCCTTCAGGAACTTCAGGGGGAGGGCACAGGAAGGAGGGCTGAAGGAGGCAGCAGGGCCTATAGAGGAGGAACACCTAGAAGACCGTGCCAGGAGAGTGGGGCAGGCAGCACTGAGGACAGGGATGAATCTTCACTGCGGATGGTCAGTGTGGGGCTGAGGGAGCCACAGGAAAGGACCACACAAGAGCAGAGTGGACAAGCCACCTGTCCCCCACTCACAGTCTGAAAACAGGCCTGTTCCCACCAGCCAGAGGAAGCCTCCTGCTTCACAGACAATCCCAATAAATAGAAGGCTGAGGAGGAAGGGTTGCCCTAAGTTCAAGGCCAGCTAGGGCTACAGAGTGAGTTCCAGGTCAGCCTGGGCTAGAGTGGGACTCTGCCTAAAAAAAAAAAAAAAATTAAATTAAATTAAATGCTTATGCTTTAAGTTTGTCACATGTATAAGACCTATCTGCTAAAAGCACAAAAGATTGCTGAGAGTTAACTGGAGAGCTACCCTTGTTTGTGGGCCTGAACACTCAATATTAAGATATTAATTCACCATGATGTCAATAAAAAATCCCAGCAAGTTTTTTAAAGAAAGTGATCAGCTGATTCTTCAAGTTCATCTGGAAACTCAAAATAGCAGAATATATTAAATGACTTTTAAAATGGACACATACTGTTATCCTAAAGACAAACAGATTTACTGAGTAAACTTGAGAATCCAGAAACATACTGACAGGTATGCTCAACCGATTTGACAAAAGCAATGTTTGGAAAAGATAATCTTTCTTTTCTTTCTTTCTTTCTTTTTTTTTTAAGAGACAAACTGGTCTTTGTCTTGAACTATGTAGCCAAGGATGTCCTTGAACTTCAGATTCTCCTGCCTCCTCCTGAGGGCTGGAATTATAGGCGAGCACCATACCACATTGGTTTATACTATGTTCAACTCTAGGGCTTTGTGTATCCGCAGCAAGCACTCTACAACTGAGCTATATTCCCAGCCCCAACACAACCTTTTATCAAGCGGTGCACAAATGAATACTCATATGCCAAAAAATGAACTTCAGAGCTGGGCACCTGACCTCCCAGTTACTCAGGAGGCTGAGGCAGGTGGTTCAACCAAGCCCAGGATTTTGTGGCCAGTTTTTGAACACAGCACAACATTCTCACAGGAAAACAAAACAAACCACAAAACCACAAAAACTTTGATCCCTACCTATTACACATGAAAGAAAGCTCAAAGTGGATCAGATGCTGAGATTAAAACAAAAAAAAAAGAGGAAACCATAGGAGAAAAAGTTTGTAATGACTCATAGGGTAAGTTCTTAATTTTGAAGGCCACCCTATTTGAAAAATACGTTAAGAGAATGAAAAGACAAGGCACAGACTAGGAAACTGCAAATCATACATATGATAAAGGGCTTGTATCCAGAATATGCAAAACTCTACTAAATAAGAAGAAAAGCAACTTCATTTAAAAATGGACAAAAAATCTAACAGGTACATCACCCAAGTTACAGATGTAAAAAGAACTTCATGAAAAGATGCTGACAACCAGTATTCACTGGGAAAAGCAAATTATAACTACGAGATACCAGCACATACCTATTAGAACATTAGAAGTCAAATAACTTCTACACAACTTACAGTGCATAATACAATGCAAATACTATATAAATAGCTGTTTACTGTATTGCTTAAAGAATAACAAAAAAAAAAAACTTTCTGGAATTTTTTTTCAAGTATTTTCAATTTGTGGTTGCTTGAGTCCCTAGATGTAGAGCCCAGGACATGAGGGGCCATGTGTATCTAATCGTCACAGTCATCCATTCCTAGGTACTTGCCCAAGAGAAATGAAAGCATATGTCCACAAAGACTTGCAAAAGAATGTATACAACCAGGCACTTGGGAGATGGAAGAAGAAGGATAGCCTGAGCTATAGAGAGGCTTTGTCTCAAAAAAGGGTGGGGCTCAGCCAGGTGCACGCCTTTAATCCCAGCACTTGGGAGGCAGAGGTAGGAGGATCACCTTGAGTGTGAGGCCACCCTGAGACTACAGAGTGAATTCCAGGTCAGCCTGGGCTAGAGTGAGACCCTCCCTGAGCGGTTGTGGGGAGGCGGGGGATCAAGAAATGCCTCAGCAATTAAGATACTTAAAAGCAAAGCCTAATGACTCAAGTTTGATTACCAGGTACCCATATAAACCTGGATGTACAAAGTGATGCATGCATCTGAAGTTCATTTGCAAAAGCTGCAGGCCCTAACGTGCTCATTCTCTCTCTCTCTTTGCTTGCAAATAAATTAATTTAAAAAAAAAAAAGAACCTGGGCTGGAGAGATGGCTTAGTGGTTAAGGCACTTGCCTGTGAAGCCTAAGGACCCAGGGTGGATTTCCCAGTACCCAATGTAAGTCAGAAGCACAAGGTGGTGCATGAGTCTGGAGTTCGTTTGCATTGGCCCTAGCAAACCCATCCCCCCATCTAATAAATAAATAAAATAAAGAACATGCATATTTGTAACTTCCAAAATAAAGCAGCCAAATAACCACCAATAGCAAATGGAGTTAAAATATAAAAGTATGGTACAACCCACAAAAAGAGATCAACTGGTACATTAACATGAATGTACCCCAAAATTACCCTGGTGAAAAGATGAAACAAAGTCCCTAATTCCATTTGCATACAATTCCAAAAATGCAAGTTAATTTATACCACGGTCCTCTGAAGAGGAGACAGGGAGGGACTACAAATGGGATGGGATGGGATGGGGAAAGGCGGAGAGTGAGGGACATACTAATTACCTTGACTTTGCTGGTGGTCTCGTGAACATATGCCTATCTGCAAACTTACACTGAGCATCTTAAACGTTGCAGCTCACAACATGTCTATTATCTCACTAAAGCTGCCTAAGGAAACAGTGCAGATGGTTCTGAAGCACTTTACCCTAACTGGAGAGGATGAATCTATGAGACAGGGAGCAGAACCCTACAGGCCACTATCTCCAGCCCAGAGAGGTGGAGACCGAGGCCTAGTCACCTTCCTTCTGACTAAAATACCTTCAAACCCCACTGCATACAATCCTATGTAACCTTTCAAGTACGTCTCAAACCTGCCCCTCCTAGACTCCCTTCTTTCATCCTAGTTTGTCCCCTCTCGTTCTCTCCTGAGGAGCTCAAGGGAAGTTCTTATCTGACAGAGGGGAAGGTGGAGGGATGATGATCATCAGCTGTGGCTGTACTTGCAGATTTCTCTGCCTTACTGCAGACCTCCCAGGTGGTTCCCTGTAGGATGGGAGTTTCTGTCCACCACCCTGCTGTCTGTGAGCTTCCAGCCTGGGAAGAGAACTCCAGATGCAGTACCCAATCTACCTCTGCCCAAACTTCTCTCCCTAGCTGCTCTAGGGACAGAGGACAGGGAAGGTGGAAGATCCAAGCTTCCTGGACCACAGGATGATGCTCATTTAGGCTGTGAGAAGCAAGCGATGTCTTGGTGACATCTTCCTGCATAGGAAGATGCTGTTCTTGTCAGACACCTGGCCCACACCTTGCCATACTGCTCAAAGTTGCCCAGGCTCAGCAAGACCCAACAGGGCTGGGAGAGTTCAAGCATGAGGTCATGGCCAGCCAGGCGCCTTCAAGAGGCAGCCCAGCCCATGTTTGCTTCTGGCCAACACATAGCCCCCTGGGATGCTGGCTTCAAGGTTAGTCACACCCATGTGGACATGGTGCAATCATCTATGCCTACAAGGAGCCTGGGCCAGACGTGACTAGGGAAGTATGATCATTCCTCAAAGATATGGGCTCAGGACAAGCTGAAGGACTCAGCCTAGGCTTGTCAAATGTGTAAGGTGGCAAAAGATGAAATCACAGGGGCTCTAGAGGCAGGATTTCAAAACCAAGCATAATGGGAGAGTGGACTCAGCTAAAGAAATGGTAGGAACAATGACATGGGAGGCAGGAGGTCCCATGAACCCTGTCTAAATCATCAGGAGCCACTCTGGAGGCAGTGGGGCACAGTGAGGGCTTAAAGATGGAACCATTATATGATTGCAGTGGCTGTGTATCAGGCACAACCCCTGTGTGTTACAGAATATTCTATAGTTCCATGCATGGGAAGGGGTACACAAGCACCCATTTTACACACAGAAACTGAGGCAAAACAAGCTCAGTATCTGGCTAAGATGGGATCATACAGCACTGGGATTGGGGAAACTGACAGCAAAGAGCACTGGAGTTATATCCAAGAGATGAATCCAACGTTCCTATGCCCCACACCTTGGAGCCAGACCGGATGGCACAGTAGAACAGGCCCTAGATGTATGTGGGAGCACATGAGCTCACCTGTGCCCACTGCCCCATCTCAGAGAAGGTCAGCTAATGTCATAGGCTGCTCAGCTGGCCCACCTCTGAAACATGCTGCAAGAGTACAGGTGGATGGCCATGATGAGCACCAATCGCAGTGTGCCTCAACTTGCTCACCTGTAACCTGGGTTAATAATGCCTCCAACCTGGGCTCGCTGCTGTGAAATTCAGGTAACAATACCTTACCTCAGCCCAAGCAGCCTCCCATTCTACCAAGCCCCCAACAGAGGCCTTCAAATACAAAGTCAGGGAGTTATCCTCTGTTCTTATCTACCTTTCTTTGTGGCCCAAAGGGAACCACTATTTCAGAGTCAGCATATGCCTGGCTCAGGACAGGGCCAAGGAACTAATCCCTGGACCAGTGTCAACATGCTAAGCACCCCTAGTAATGCCAGAACGGGGGTAGCATGCAGGAGGCCCCAGAACAAGCTGTTCAACATACAGAATCTAGCCCACAGCAGATGCTTAGCCCCTTCACTGCACCCAAACCATGAACAGAGGCTGAGAGCTGGTGTGAGAAGAAAAGATGACGAGCAACAGGCTTGTCCTGTGGCTTAAAAGCAAGATCTGAGACTTCAACCTCAGGATGCCTCCTGCAGCTTCAGGACATTACAGGTTATCTAATGGTCTGATTCCAATACAATTTTATTAGAATACCAACCTGGCCTATAAGGTGGTGGTTTGCTGAGACCTAGTCTAGGTAGCAATCTCATCGTCTCGTGACCAGAACACCTGCAAAGTTCCCTATTGTCTCCTGGGTACCCCACTAGTCTGAGATGACTTTTCAAGAGTTACTTCCTAAAGTTTGTTGTAGAAATCTGTAAGTTTGTGGTGGAAGGGCTGTACCCCTGATTGTGTGATACAGCACAGGAGGAAACAGGCAATTTGGTCAGAGCTTAGAAGGTGGAGAAGTGCTCTAGGGTGAGAGAACAGCATGGGCAAAGTACACAGGCAGGACAAGATGGGGCTAAGGAGACCAGGGCCCCATGCAAGAACCTCTGAATACTCAGACAAGAATACCTCCCCCTTCCTCCTTAGCCATGTAGATCCCCAATGACCAACCATGCAGGCAGGAGACATTGCTTCCTTGAGGACATGCTAGCAACACAGTAGGAGAGTGAGCACGTAAGTGCAAACCTGGAGCCAGGCTACCCAGGCCCACCTCCTGTTACTGGTCAGCCATGACTCTAGGTCCAAACCCTTTGCTGAGCCCGCCTACAAACTGGCTATGAAGCCAAGCTCCCAAGGGGCTGGGTGTGTGAAAGTCTAGCTTGTTTTGAGTGAACATGGGTACCAAATCAGGATTACCCACAGCCAGACCACTAATTAGAATTAAGAGCAGCCCAGATCAGCACTTGCCCCTTTCTACCTGCCACACAGCTGGCTGGTTCTTGCTGATCCCCACAAGGCCATATGCCAGAGTTCCTAGATATTCTTGCTGTCCACCCCCACATGAGAGATGTCCCTGAATGTCTACTGAAAGTTTCCCCTGCTACAAAGAAAAGTCTCATCCATTATCACTATCAAGAAATAACATGGACACCTCAACACTGAGCGCTGTCTGTGCCATGGTACAGGCCGGTCCTTCAGTCTCTGAACAAATGCATGGAGGGTCTGGGAACAGGCATAATCGGACACTGAGCACAAGCCCTCTGCCATACACACATTGTCTACAGGAGCCTGGCTCTCTGAAAAAAGCCTAAACCAACAGGGCAGGGAACAGGCCCTCAAGGCAGGGCTGTCCCCAGGAATTCTTTCATCCTAAACCAGTTTGGTCATCTGATGTAGCAGGCACACTTGCTAGCCAAGGGAGACTGCCTCAGCACTCTAATGAGGCAAGGCTTGTTCCAGGAAGCAGATTCCACAACAAAGCCAGGGTCCTCCACTCCTTTGTCTGGGCTGGTCCAGAGCACCACCCACCCACACACTGTGGGCTCCACACTTGTCTTTGAAGGGCCACCACGCCCGCATCGGGCTGAGCCTGGGAATCTCAGGAATCCCTAAGCTGTACCAGCTGCCCACCCTGGCACGCGTGCTTGGCAGAGCCCTCCCACTGTCTGCTGAAGTGGAAATGCTGCTAGACATCCTGGTCAGGGCTGGGGACACAGGAGGGAGGCACCATTCTTATCTGCTCCTGACAGAAAGGGCTTATGGGAATATCCCAAGCACAGTCGCCATCTATTTAGGCTTGTTATAAATGCTAGGAGCTGGCACATGTGTCCCATCAACCTTTACTGCCAGAATTTACTGCACGCCTCTCCTCTGATGGGCACCAGTGGTGTAGAGACCCTACTCCACAGTGCCAGCCCCCAACCCCCGCCCTCATCAGTACCCAACTGTTCAAAAGATGGAGCTGAGGAGACAGCTCAATGGATAAAGCACTTGCCATGCAAGCATGAGGACCTGAGTCGGGTGATTTCTGTCAGCAATGAGAACCTGACTGCAACAGTAAAGCTGGTACCAAGAAGTGGGATTGCTACTAGACGCCTAACTGTGTAGCTTTAGCCTTTTGGAGATGATTTTTCAAGAGGAATGTGGAAGAATTAGAAATCTTGGTCTAAGAGACACCTTGCAGTGCTGTAAGTACAGCTTGATGGACTATTCTGGTCACAGCTGAAAGACTAGAATGGAATAAGAACTATGGACTGTGAAGTCTGGCTGATGAGGGTGAGAAAGAGCTTTTCTTGGAATGGGCTAGAAGCATTGTGTGTAAGAAGCTTGCTGTTATGCCCATGTCCTGAGAACTTGTGTAGGGTTGCAGTGCGTAGAAACGGACCGGTGTGTGCAGAGGGATATGGCACTTCTAGAAAGAAATCTTTGGGTCAAAACTGCTGCCTGTTCAGCTGTTATTGTTTGAGAGATTACAACCATTGCAACTGGGCCAGCTGGCCTGCACTGGCACAACAGAAAGAATGTAGACTCTTTTGAAGGGTCCTGAGTGCTCAAGGAGTGTCCTGTTCTTCAAAGTCTGCTTTACTCCCCACTAGATTAACAAATTGGTACCCCACCTGATATTAAAGAGAGGGTCAGTGAATTTGCAACATGGTCTTGTGTTTTGGAAATGGTCATGGGCAGTATGTAGCAGGTTTGCTGGATGCCTGCATGGAGACCCAATGGAGCTGTGAGGATGAACTGTGGGGTTGCACTGGGGACCCAGTGGGGATGCCAGGACCACGAGATGGCTGCCAAGGAGAGCTGCTGGCCCCACATGAAGTTTTCCAGGACTGTGAGTAGCCTAGCTGGAGGGGTGGAATTGGAACTCCAGAGGCTTGTTGCTGTTTAGAATTATCGGACTTGGAGATGTATCACTGGCTACAGTTGTTGCACTTGGAGCTACAGAGTTTGATATTTGCCCTGTTTTAAATTTTGTATTGGTTGAATATTTCTTTGCTATGTCCAATGCCATCTTTTGCAGTGTGAATGTTTATTCTGTGCCATTATGGTTTTTTTTGTATTTTTTTGGCATTATGGATCAGTTAAAAGATCTTGGACTATGGGAATGTTTGAACATCATTGGGATTTATAAGAACTATGGGGAAGCCGGGCATGGTGGTGCATGCCGTTAATCCCAGCACTCGGGAGGCAGAGGTAGGAGGATCGCCATGAGTTCGAGGCCACCCTGAGACTCCATATTGAATTCCAGGTCAGCCTGGGCTAGAGTGAGACCCTACCTTGAAAAAAACAAAAACAAACAAAAAACAAACCAAAAAAAACCCCAAAACTATGGGGACATTTAAAGTTGGACTGAATGCCTTGCATTTTACATCATGGATGGTTATCAGTTTATGGGGGCCAGGGGCAGATTGTGGTGGTTTGAATCAGGTGTACCCCATAAACTTAGGTGTTCTGAATGCTAGTTTCCCCAGCTGATGGCAATTGGAAATTAAAGCTTCCTGCAGGCGGTATATTGTTGGGGTGGGCTTATGGGTATTAAAGCCAGTTTCCCCTTGCCAGTGTTTGACACATTCTCCTATTGCTATTGTCCACCTTGTATTGGCTAGTGGGTGATGTTCACCTTCTGCTCATGCCATCATTTTCCCCTGCCATAATGGAGCTTCCCCTTGAGTCTGTAAGTCAAAATAAACACTTTTTTTCCCAAGAGCTGCTCTTGGTCGGGTGATTTCTGCTAGCAATGAGAAGCCGACTATAACAACACCTAAGACCTTCACACACATGTGTGCACACACATGGAAATATGCACATGCAGACATCACACACACACATGTGTAAAAAGTTTAAAAGGGGAGGGTCTGGAGGGATGGCTTAGCGGTTAAGGTGCTTGCCTGCAAAGCCAAAGGACCCAGGTTCAATTCCCCAGAACCCACACAAGCCAGATGCACAAGGTGATGCATGCATCTGGAGTTCATTTGCATGCCCACTTGCCCTTTCTCTATTTGCGCCTCTCTCTCTCAAATAAAATAATTTTTTTAATTTAAAAAATAAAAGGCCTAGCTGGGTATGGTGGTGTACACCTTTAATCCCAGCACTCAGAAGGCTGACGAGGGAGGGTTACTGTGAGTTTGAGGACAGCCTGGGCTACAAAGTTAGTTTTAGGTCAGCCTGGACTAGATAGAGACACTGCTTCAAAACAATCAAAAACAAAAGTTAAGGCCTAGAAAGGAGATACAGTGGCTGGCAGGATGAGTGGGCCTGAGAGGTTCTGGTCACATGAGTCTGTGAACCTTGCTCCAATCCAGGCAGCTCAATGTGGCTGTTTAGAGTCCTATATTACTGAGATTCCACAGGACACCAAATGGCATCAGAGCTTATTAAATTCAAGATGGGGCTCAGGCTTATTAAGCTGGTATAAATGCAAACTCAAGAGTACTATTAAATGAAGAATCTAAACATTAAGAGAAGAAGTTCATAGTCAAAGTCTGATTAACCCTATCATGACTGTATACCATACTTGTAAGGGTCAGCGAGGCAGAGGACTTTCACAGTGATAGGTAATGAGGACTAGTACAACACAAGACCCAACCGTGTTCCCAAGAAAGATCTTGTCTGTAAGGAAATGCTGGCATAAGGAGATGGCCTGGAATGACACCTGAGTAATCTCCAAGAAGGAAGAAACTACTCTCAAAAAAGGAAGAAACTACAGGAAAGCAAAATACAGTATTTCATCAGTTTTTTATAAATCTAAAATTGTTCTGAAAAATAAACACTATAGAAAGCTATGCCAGCATGCACCTAACACATGAAAATTGAAAAAAAAAAAAAGATATTCTAAGTGTTGTCTGTATCAGGAAGGGCATACATGGAAAAACAACAGGAAACTGAATAAACAAAAAATAGAAACATATCATACTAGCACTCAGGGACCACTGCCAAGCAGCCCTGTGCTGGGGGCGGGGCGCACCACTAAAAATAAACATTGATGATAAAAAGAAATATCATCTCTTCTGGAATTTCAGAAAATAAACAAAATGGCAAGGCAAAAGTCTCGAAAAGGTGAAGAGGACACTACAAAAACAATACAACCAGAAATGAAACAGAAAGGCCCAGCAACTGTGTCAGTGGATTGTTTTAACACTACTGAGTGCAGCGAGGCTCATAAGTCTGTGCAAAGCTATCGCCCTCACCAGGGACAGACACTGACTGACTGCACAGTCCCTGCAGCAACGCGAGAACTGAGCTGCGGCACCCCTGGCTTGAACTTGCTTCTGTAGACAAGATGAGCAGGGACAGACACATTCCACAGAGGGCTGAGCCAAGGCTGAGAGCACATGTCCGGAGGACAAGCCCAGGAGCCACACCACAGAGCAGTACTTGACCCCAAGTCCGTGGCCAGCATCCTACTTACTACCTCGTCCACCCTCAAACAGAAACTTCATTGGCTCTCAGAGATCTTCCCTTTCAGGGACCAAGCTCAAGCTGGACAGGGAAGTTAAAAATTCAGTAAAATTGGGCAGGAGAGATGGCCCAATGGTTAAGGCACTTGCCCACAAAGCCTAAGGACCAGAGTTCGATTCCCTAGTACCCACATAAAGCCAGATGCCCAGAGTGATGCATGCAGTGGCTGGAGGACCTGGCATGCCCATTCTCTCTGCCTCTCTTCTATCTCTCTCTCTCTGCTTGCAAATAAGTAAATAATTTTTCTAATCAGCAAAATTCAATACACAGAACAAATACTTCTACTCTATGAATTATTCACCGTCCTCAGAAGACTATGACTGGAACTCACATCTGAGATAAACGAGCTCAAGTTTCATTTTAAATATTTTTATTTATTTGCAAGCAGACAGAGACAGAGAGAGAGAGAGAAAATGAATGAGAATATGAATGTGCATGCCAGGACCTCTAGCCACTGCAAACGAACTCCAGATGCATGCACCACTTTGTGCATCTGGCTTCACGTGGTCACTGGGGAATCAAACTCAGGTCATTAGGCTTTGCAGGCAAGCACCTTAACCACTGGGAAATCACTCTAGACCTCCCCCCTCTTTCAATTTTTTTTCTAATTGTTTTTTGTTGGTTATTTATTTATTTATTTATTTATTTATTTATTGGGAGGGACGGAGAGAGAGGGAGGCAGATAGAACGGGTACACCAGGGCTCCAACCACTGCAAACGAAGTCCAGATGCATGTGCCACCTTGTACATCTGGCTTTTGTGGGTTTTGGGAAACCCAGGTCCTTAGGCTTCTCAGGCAAGCACCTTAACCACTAAACCATCTCTCCAGCCCCAACTCCATTTTTAAAAGAATGGATGTTCAGCATGTTACGGAACAAAAGAGGCCCAAAAGTCTAAGTACCTCATACAGTATGTCAGAAGATAAACTCCTGACTCTTTTGTTTTACCTCAAATTACCTAAAAAGGAATCCTCCAAAAATAAAATAAAAGGAATCCCCCAAAGTAAAATAAATAAGGGGAATCTCCTCAAATAGATTGTCAGGTTAGGAATACATAAAGCAATTACATTTGTAATCTTAACCTTAAAAATACATAACCCTCAGATATTAATTTCACTAGAAAAATGAAATTTATTCAATGAAAGTTATAAACACGACAAGAAAGGTTAAATGTTAGTACAGAAAGATTACTCCTCAATGTCATACAGCATTCCACTGCTATAGAACTAGAAGGAAGCTGTCTCAGTTCAAGATTACTTCAGACTAAAAGTGAAATTAAATCTAGGTTTAGCAAGCAAAATATCCTCCCCATACCTTTTTTCAATTTTTAAAGTGGTTTTTAAAAATTAATTATGAGTTACTGAATTTAAGGAAAAATCATAAAGTATGAAATTGCAGGGTTCATTTAAGGGAAGTTGGGATCTAAGAAAAGGCTGGAGTAGTCACAAACAGGATCTAGAAGCTCATAAAGAGAGTTAGAAGAAACATGCAGTCGTGTGGAAGGCACAGCATAGTTTATGAGGTTCATTTAAGAGAAAATGAGGTTTAGGAAAAGGCCAGCACAGAGTCACAAGCCAGTAGAGAATAGGATCTAGGAGCTTATGTAGAAAGATTTAGAAGAAACACGCATTTGTGTAAGGCACAGCACCCACCCTGAGCCTCCCCATGGAAGAAAGTTAAGAAAGTGGCAATGGCTTACGAATAGGACAGAGGGGTTGGAGAGGTGGCTCCTGTGAAGTCTAAAGACCCAGGTTCGATTCCCCAGACCCATGTAGGCAAGATGCACATGGTAGTGCAGTGGCTAGAGGCCCTGAAGCACCCATATACGTTCTTTCATATTCTCTCTCTTTCTCTCTAATAAATATGTAAATAAATAAATAGTTTTTTTTAAAAAAAGAACAGAAGCTGGGTGTGTGGCTCACGCCTTTAATCCCAGCGCTTTGGAGGCAAAGGTAGGAGGATTGCTGGGAGTTCAAGGTCACCCTGAGACTACAGAGTGAATTCCAGGTCAGCATTGGGCTAGAGTAAGAATCTACCTCAAAAAAAAAAAAAAAAAGAATAGGAGGGAGAAAGTACCAATGTAGAGACCAGAAGTTTAGATGAGAACTGAATTATAAAGAGTCACACCCGTGGCTACCCACCCAGAGTTCACAGAAAATACCCACATAGTAGATCTAAAGTTTAAAGGAAATAAATACACATGTGGTAGATTCAGAGATCGGTGAAAAAAAGCATACATGTAATTAAAATGAGAAGTTGCTCCAAAGCATAAGACAGACAGACAGGAAAGCAGAAAACCACCCAAGCCAAGAAACAGTGCTCTTCCCTATTTGGCCAGGCTGGATAGGGGAGAGGCAGACTTACATGTGTCCAAACAGATCACAGCACAGAAAGAGCTTTGTGTGTGTGTGTGTGTGTGTGTGTGTGTATGTGTATCTGTGGGTATGTATATGGGCACGTGTGTGTCACTGTGTACACATAGAGGGACCTCTACGTGTCCTCTTCCCCTACCCTACCTGAGACAGGATCTCCCCTGTGGTCATTCTGTTTTCGCTGCCTTGCTTTGTGTGAACCAGTCTAGCTGGACTATGAGCTTCTGAATTCTCCTGGCTCCATCTCCCATTGATGTAGCCTGTCAGGATTACAGGCACATGTGCCACTATGCCTGCGGCTTTTCACGTGATGCTGGGGAGTCGAACTTGGGTCAGTAAGCTTACAAGTAAATGCCTTTAACCTCTGAGACATCCCTCCAGCCAGTTAATTTCTTTTTTAATAGATATGTGGTCCACCTTTTGAATTCAGTGGGAGAAATCAAGGGGCTTTTAGTCCATTTACAGAGTTGTGTGACCATTGCCATTAATTCCACATAAACACTCCTCCTCAGGGAAACCCTCTCCCACCAGCAGTAACTGCAGCTCCCTTCCCCCACACTCTGACAACTATCAATCCATTGTCTGTGGATTCATTTGTCTCTTCTAGACCTTTCTCACAAATAGAAGAGAATATAGGTCTTTTGTGACCAGCTTCTTTCAGCTGACATGATTTTGAGGTTCATGCATGTTACAAGCTTGTGTTAGTGCTCCATTCCTTTTATGGCTAAATACTATTCCATGGCATAGCCAGACCTCCTCTGTTTATCCATTAATCATTTGATGAACATCTGCATTGTTTCTACTTGGAAGCTATCATAAATAATAATGCTATGAACACTTACAAGATTTTTGTTTGGCGGATATTCTCATATTGTGTCTTTCTTTCTCTCTCCTTCCCTCCATTCATCCATCCATTGCTTCTTCTCTTCCTCCAGTGCCCCAGGCTGCTCTTGAAATTGCCATCCTGCTGTCTCTGCCTCCTGACTGCTGGGATCAAAGGCATACACCACCATGTCTGACCCTCACATAGAGTTTTGTGTGAAAGTGTATCTTCAATTCTCTTGGGTATACGCTGTGATTTAATTGTGAAATGTAACCCAGAGGCTCCTGTGTTCAAACACTTGATCCCCTGCTGGCAGCAGCTATTTTGGGAAGTTGTGGTGCCTTTTAGCAGCTGGGTCCTACCTGGAGTATGTGGGTCACTTGAGGGAGGAAGCCCCACTTCTGGCCCAAGCTCTCTGTGCTTCCTCATCTATCAAGATATAACAAGTCTCACCACAAGCTCCTGTCACCATGGGCAGAGCTACCAGCTCGCATGCCTTCTACCATGATGGACTGTGTCTCCTAAACTGTGGGCCAAAGTAAAACTCTCCTCTTGAAACTGTTTTTGTCAGGAATTCTGTCACAGGAATGAGAAAAGTAACTAATAAGACAGATATGGCTGGTAACGGAACTGCTAAGTCACACTGTATCTCCCTCTTGTCTCTGAGGACCACCATGCTGCTTTCGCAGTACATTTACCCTTACATGAAGGAGGACGCCAATGTGTCTGCCTGCACGTCAGCAGTTGTCTTTCCTTTGCCAGGAACCATGCTAGTGGGTGTGAGGTCTCTTCTCATTTTAAAATAAATTATTAGTATCAGTAATAGCTAACACTGTATAAGACTCGTAAAGTACACTACTTGACTTAGTGCCTATCTTAAAAGATTAAGAATTCACGTTCCCATTTCAGAAAGGAGGAAGCCGAGGCTCCAGAGATCAAGGCTGTGGCATTGTAGAGGCACAGCTAGCTCAGAGTTGTACATCCCCTTCCATGGCAACACTGTATCAGAACTGCGGCCTGATGGCAAAAGGATCCATAGCTTGGCTATCAAGGGTTCCTACAGCCATGGGAAAAAGGAGATACTCAGTAGGAACACTGTCTGAAGGTTCTGATGGGTTCTTCAGAATCCTCAACAGCTAGAAACATAGAAACTGTCCATGAAGCAGGTAATTTAGTCCTGCAAGACACTACTGCCCTGCACTGATCAGAACGGCTAAAGCTTAGCCCAACAGCACCCGTCCTCAGCACCAGGGCTGAGACTTTTCACTGTGCTGAATGTGACCAGCGCCCTCAAGCTGCTGCTACCACGCCCTCTTTGCCATGATGGACTGCTATTTGGAACCATAAGCTGAAATAAAATCCTTCCTCCCTTAAACCTATTTGTTGTCATATATTTTGTCCCAGCACTGGGAAGTTGACTAATACAGAAAATTGGTACCAGAAGTGGGACCAATACTACAATAAACCTGACCGTGCACTTCCTGGTGTTTTGGAAATGGTTTGTGGGAGTAATGTGGTAGGGATTTGGAACTTTGGATTAAAGAAGCCTACAATACTATAAGCAGGGCTTACTGGGCTATTCTGGTGGGAGTTTGGAAGAACAGAAGTCTGAGAGAAATAACAGTGGAGGTTTGGCTCATGAGGTTTCTGAAGGGAACAAGGATTCTGTTGGGAACTGGGCTACAGGCAGTTCATGTGATATTCTGGCAAAGAAACTGGCTGCAACTTACGTGTATACTGAGAACTTGAATGTAAATGAATTTAAAAGCAACAAAGTAATGTGTTTGATGGAAGAAATCTCAAGCAGAAAAGCAATGCATCTGTGGAACAATTTCTCTTCCTTTCCCTGATTCAGATCTTCAATGAAAGAGATGTGAAAATGTACAGCAGAAGGATATGAAAAATATAAGTTTGATAAGAAAAAAGTATGGGCTGGAGAGATGGCTTAGCGGTTAAGCACTTGCCTGTGAAGCCTAAGGACCCCAGTTCGAGGCTCGATTCCCCAGGACCCATGTTAGCCAGATGCACAAGGGGGCGCATGCGTCTGGAGTTCGTTTGCAGTGGCTAGAGGCCCTGGCGTGCCCATTCTCATTCTCTCTCTCTCTCTGCCTCTTTCTCTCTCTGTCTGTCACTCTCAAATAAATAAATAAAACAAAAAAATTAAAAAAAAAAAGAAAAGAAAAAAGTATAAGAAAATTTAAGGCGCCAGGCCCAGAGATTGCAGCCACTTCGGCTGTGACTATTAAAGATTACCACCATTAAATATAAGACCATTAAATATAATATATAATATAAGTGGGTGTCTTTACCCACTGAAGGCTAAATACAGGAAAATTGGTACTCTTTTGAAAGGAAAGACCTAAAGGAAGAACCTGAAGGATGTCTCTGCTCCCCAGGTCAGTATACAGAAACGGCTACAGCTGTGTTCCATGGGCAGCAAGGTTCATCTGGAGAGCTACTGAAGCTAAGCAACTGAGGCAGGCTTGAAGTCCCTGCACAGGCCATTAAGTAAAGCTCTCAAGATGAAACTGTAACAGGATGTTAGAAATGCCAGGACCAAAAAATAAAAAAAATTTTTTAAAAGAAAGAAATGCCAGGACCATGGGACATCTGCCAAGAAAAGCTATAGGCTTGAGGCAGATCTGGCTTAGGAGACAGGCTACAGACAGTATAGCTGGGGAGCGGGGGGAGTAGTGGAGATACCCAAGCCTTTTGGGGACCAGAGGATTTCATCATGAGTCCAAGATACTGATCATGGAACTGCAGAATTTGGTGTTTGCCATGGGTTCCAGTCTTGTATTGGTCCAAACCTTCCTTGCTATTCCCCCATTTCACCCTTTTGGAATGGGAATGTTTATGCTGTGCCATTACATGTTGGAAGTATGTAACTTGGATTTGATTTTATAGGGCTCACAGTTAAGGACTGTCTTGAGCCTCATATGAGACTTTAGATTTTTTTAAGTATTTTATTATTTATTTATTTGAGGGAGAGAGAAGCAGATACATATATGGGGGGGGGTAGGTGAAGGAAAGAGAAAGAATGGGTGTGCCAGGGCCTCTGGTCACTGTAAACAAACTCCAGATGCATGTGTCACCTTGTGCATCTGGCTTTACATGAGTACTGGGGAACTGAACTGGGTCCTTAGGCTTTGCAGTCAAGAGCCTTAACCATTAAGCCATCTCTCCAGGACAAGACTTTAAATTTGTTTGTTTCAGGCTGGAGAGATGGCTTAGCGGTTAAGCACTTGCCTGTGAAGCCTAAGGACCCCGGTTTGAGGCTCAATTCCCCAGGACCCACATTAGCCAGATGCACAAGGGGCGCACGCATCTGGAGTGTTTACAGAGGCTGGAAGCTCTGGCGCGCCCATTCTCTCTCTCTCTCTCTATCTCTCTCTGCCTCCTTCTCTCTGTTGCTCTCAAATAAATAAATAAACAAAAAATTTTTAAAAATTTGTTTGTTTGTTTGTGTTTTTTTGTTTTTCGAGGTAGGGTCTCACTCTGGCTCAGGCTGACCTGGAATTCACTACGTAGTCTCAGGGTGGCCTCGAACTCTCAACGATCCTCCTACCTCTGCCTCCCAAGTGATGGGATTAAAGACATGTGCCACCAGGCCTGGCTTAATTTTTTTTAAATGGTTTATTTATTTATTTGTTTAAGAGAATGGGTGCACCAGAGCCTCCAGCCTCTGCAAACGAACTCCAAATACATGTGGTATCTTGTGCATCTGGCTTACATGAGTACTGAGGAACTGAACCTGGGTTCTTAGGCTTTGCAGGCAAGCACCTAAATTGCTAAGCCATCTCTCCAGCCCAGACTTTAGACTTTTGAACAGTGTTGGAACTGTTAAAAACTAAGGACTTCTGACTTTTTTTGACATTGGATTGAACACATTTTGCATTATGAGATGGCCATGTTTAGGTGCCAAGTTGACAAGGAGTGGACTTGTCAGATGGTGTATAATGTCAACTTGATAGGCCCTACAGTCACTGTGTGAGATCATGTAGATCAGGTTAGCCTGTGTGCACATCTACGAGGGGTATCCTGACTGGGTTAATTAAGGTGGGAAATCCCGCCTTAACTGTGGGCAGCACTATTCCTTGGGCTGGGGTCCTAGACTAACTGAGTAGTAGATTCATTGCTCTTGCGACTTCTTCCCTGAGGATGTGATGACGGCTTCCAGGTTCCTGCCTTGCTTTCCTCCCCATGATGGACTCTACCCTATGGAACTGTAAGCCAAAATAAACCCTTTCCTTCCCTTAGCTGATTCTGGTTGGACATTTTGTTCCAGCAAAGAGAAAGTAACTGATACAGATACAGGGCTAGCGGTGAGGCGGGTGAGGACAGGAGCTGGTGCACACTGGACGATTTCCCACCCACACCACCCAGCCATTCGACCCAAAATAAGTGAGAACCACCCAAGTGTCCAAGAGTCCCAGCCTGGAAATGACCCAAATGCTGTCTACCTGACAGTGGGTGAGAAAGGTGTGGTACATCCATATAACAAACCCAAACAGCAAGGAATCCCAACAACCTACAAATCCAAGCAGCAATGAAAATCAATCTCACAAGCAATGTTGAACAAATAAAATAAAAACAGGTACTGGCAGTTCCACAAGTCAGCTCAGAAGACCCAGCGAGCACCTCAGGCAGGCTAAGCACTCACAATTTCTTGGTCTGCCAGGGGTTGTGTGGGTGCATTCACTTTGATAAATCATCAAACTGCGCAAGTATAATCTGTAGTTTCTGTAACTATCTTACACACCAATGAGAACACATTTTGTTCTTTAAAAAAAAAAAAAAACTAGGGCTGGGGAAATGGCTTAGTGGTTAAGGCATTTGCCTGCTAAACCTAAGGACTCTGGTTCAATTCCCAGGACCCATGTTAGCCAGATGCACAAGGGGGCGCACTGCGTCTGGAGTTCTTTGCAGTGGCTGGAGGCCCTGCGCACGGCCACTCTCTTTCTCTCTGCCTCTTCCTCTCTCTCTCAAATAAATAAATAAATTAAATATTTTTAAAATAAAATAAAAAAACTAGTACAAAATGTCACTTATCAGAACTATTATGAATAAGGCTTTAAAATAAATAGAAAGTCAAATATATTTCAATAAAAATAACCCACCAATAAGGACACCATTATCTGAAATGTTATAAAAATGCACAAAACTACAATATGGAGCTTAGAGCTAAACCTATGTCTATTTCTTAGGAATAAAAAGGAGGGGCTGGAGGGATGGCTTAGCAGTTAAGGTACTTGCCTACAAAGCCAAAGGACCCAGGTTTGATTCCCCAGGACCCAAGTAAGCCAGATGCACAGGGTACTGCATGCATCTGAAGTTCATTTGCAGCAGCCTGAGGCCCTTGAGCACCCATTTTCTCTCTCTGTGTCAAATAAATAAACCAAAATAAAATAAAATAAAATAGGGCTTAAGAGATGGCTTAGCAGTTACAGAACTTGCTTGTGAAGCCTGAGGACCCAGGTTCAATTTCCCAGAACCCTCGTAAACCAGATGCACAGGGTGGCACATGTGTCTGGAGTTCATTTGCAGGGGCTGGAGGCCCTGGTGTATCCATTCTCTTTCTCTCTCAAATATATATGTAAATAAGTTAATTAAATAAATATTTAAAAATAAAAAGAGAACTGCAACTGACCAGCAACAGTACCCCCATATACATGCACTTGAATGGCTGTAGATTCTGCTCTGTATAATTACAGTTAAAAGTTAATAAAGCCCCAAAACAAATGTACCCAAAGTCTAAATATACTTCAGGGAGTTCAATTATCCACTATTAATGAAACAGATGGTGTCACAGACAAGATGAAAGATCAAATTTCTATAAATGTACCTCAGCAAAAACATAATACAAGAACACTGTATCAGTCATGACGGCACACACCTATAATGTGAGCACTTGACACAGAAGCAGACAGGTCTCAGGTTCAAGGCCAGACTGCTAGTTTACACACGCCATGGCTCCACACCACCCCATAAACAGATAGAACAGCTCAGCATCACCAGGATGAACTCTGTGGTGAGATGAGAGGGGCTCCAGGCCAGGAGGGAGGGACAGAGTTGGGGGGTGAAACCTCAATAATGACCTGGATCCAATAATAGGAAGGCCTGAGATATGTGAGGACACTCATTGCAGCAGCAAACATAGATGGACAGAATAGGATGGGATGGGAGGTAGGTCCCACTGGGCATCTTCACCAGGTCTACTCTGTGAAGATGCCCCTCCCAACCTAACACCTAGTCACATCACTCTACCAGTCTTGGGCTGTACACAGGGACAGCTCAGGAAATAAGCACTGCTGTTCTAGCTGACAGAGGCACAGAGGAGAAAGAGGAGGACAACAGGTGTTAACAGAAAAGCAGGAGCATGCCTGACCCCAAGGGGGCTTTAGAGTTACTCCACTTCAGTTTGCCCTAACAGAAGTTCAATGGATTCTCACCGGAGCTATTAGCTCCTTTTAAAGCTGAGAAACAGCTCTGAGAACGTGCATCTCCATTTTCCCCAACAGGGTCTGAAGGAAAGAGCAAGCTTAGGAGCCACAAGTGACAGAGCCTGGATCCCTGGCATCGCCTAACCTCGCCTACTCCTCAGAGTCCTCTAAAGAATGGGAAACTCCCATTCCCGGGGTGGCAACACCTGTGGCTTGGCCTGGATCCGGGAAAGCATGGCCTTAGTAGGAGGACCTTTTAGTTCAGATCAGGTGGAGCAAGTCCTGAGGATCCCACAGATCACTTCCCTCCTGACACTCAGACTGTGCCTCCCTAAACTCACAGTGACAGGCAACAAAGCATGAGACAAGGGCCACCTACTGACCAGGGACCTGTCCATGTGTGGAGCAGAGAGGAGAGCGGTTTGCTGTGGCATACCTCAGGGAAGGTGGGACACATGCCACACATAGACACCAAATCTGGCACACTGTGCTCAGTAGCGAGAAAAGAAACTCCTGACTATGATGGCTGAGAGGAGCTCAAAAAGCAGCCCAATGGCCACATGAAGGCAAGGAAGTCAGGTAGCCTTCAGCTAAAGTGGCAGCCACTTGTGGGTCTTGTGTATAAGGCAAGTCATACCTCATTTTTTTTTTTTTTTTTGGAGGTAGGGTCTCACTCTGGTCCAGGCTGACCTGTAATTAACAATGTAGTCTCAGGGTGGCCTCTAAATCACAGCAATCCTCCTACCTCTGCCTCCCGAGTGCTGGGATTAAAGGTGTAAACCACCACACCTGGCTTTTTTGTTTTTTGATTATTTGAAGTAGGTCTCGCTCTAGCCCAGGCTGACCTGGAATTCACTATGTAGTCTCAGGGTGGCCTTGAACTCATGATCATCCTCCTACCTCTGCCTCCTGAGTGCTGGGACTAAAGGTGTGCGCCACCATGCCCGGCTTCATATCTCAATTTTTAAAACAAAAAATGTAACTGATGATTATCTAAGTAGCAACCAAAATCACTCTAGAAATGTCTGCTCCCTTTGGGGTCAAAGCTACCCTAAAAATACAGCCTGATCTTTAAAAATGGCTCATAGTAAATCACACCAATAGCAGCCCTGAGTGCCAGGGTCTTCCTTGCAGCCCTAAGGAGATGTGCACAAAGCTCCCACTTGGAGAAAAACTTTCTGGAGGGCTATATAGCCCTGTGATTTCCTTCCTAGGTTCCAATTGGGCCACATCTCAGAGCCAAGATGTTAACAGAAGATCCAAATGGACTCAAGTATCACCTCCCCTGCCTGGAGCAGTGGAAGTCATGCAGTGCTATGGAGAGAAGCACTTTGCCCCAGACCCTGCTACAGTAGGAAGCTGGTCCTTGCACATGCCTGGAAGAGGTCATGCCTCAACCTTCATGGAAGCCCTTTCTGCGCAGAGTTCTTGAACACAGCTCAGGGCGTGGGTCTAGCACTGGGATCAGCAGGGAGGGCTGGACCCACTAAGCAGCAAGGAAAAGTCCAGCAGCAACCTCAGAACAGCAGAATTCCCTCTAAGCCTGGAAATACCCAGGGAACAACATGAGATTGCAATGGTTATCACTGGTCTCTGCCTACCCACAGCCTGTGAGGCCTGTATCAATCCACAGAGGCCATCCCATTGCCAACTGAGAACCCCAGCTGTTTTGGGCAGAGTCCAAATGCTAAGCCGCTTTTAGAAAACTCATCCCTGGATTCATCCCTGGACAGGAGGGATTTAGCCAGAATTGGGTGCCATTTAGAGAAGATTACACCCTAATTGCCATGGTGTCAGCAGACAGGCTTCTGGCCAGCTGAGCTCTGGGGCTGGCAGAGGCCCCTATGGACCTATACTCCCCAATTCAAGGACATAAAGCCCAGTGCTGGGATCTGGGGACCAGCCACAGCAGCTGGGCTGCCTCAACACAAGCCTTCATCCAATAGCCTGCGGTCAGGGCAAGAGAAGTATCTCAGAGGTCCCGCTGGGCAGCTGTCCAGCTCACATCTGTTCTGGCTTAGAGGAGGACAGCTCAGCAGGCACAGCATCCTGGACCAAGCTGGGCCAGAAGCCATAGGTGAGGGCAGCAGCTTCTCTTCTTGCTCCACCTCCTCACCCTCATCACCCTTCTTCACATTAGCCCCTGAGGAGGGAGATCAGCAAGGCGCAGGGTCATCAAGCGACAGAGCCTTAGGCTTAGGCCATCTCCTCCCAGGCCCTGGAGATTTTCCTCCCAAAGGATCAGTGACAAAGAGCAAAGGCCAAGGATAGACATTTATAAGCTATGAAGACACAAATGCTTGCTCAGTTGCCCAGAAGTTCTGGATGGCAGGTGGGCCTGTGGGCAGGGCTCTAGCCAGGCACCAGTGCACTCTGCCACAGATGCAGTGGTCAGTGACAGATAACCTGATGGTACATCAAACACAGGTCCTCTATGCCTGGACCCCTGCCCCAGGGGCTTGCACACCCTGAGGCGAGACTCTCAGGCTCAGACTGAAGAATGTTGGCACCTCATGTGTCCTAAAAGGCAGAGTGAGCCCAGCGGTCTGGTCTCCCAACCCTACTCATGCCTTGAGACCTGACCTTGAAGGGTCACCCAGGGGAGCCTTCCATTCCTTCCTATGCTGTCACATGACCCTCACATATAGTCATCCTGGACAACCTCTTGCAGAAACTGCCCTGGGCTGTCATAGTCCACTCTCACTTGAATAGCTTCTCCCATCAAAACTCATGCTGACAAGGTGACACATGCATCTGGAGTTCATTGGCAACAGCTAAAGGCCCTGGCATGCCCATTCTCTCTCTCTCTCTCTCTCTCTTCCTCTTTCTCTCTGTCAAATAAATAAAAGTATTTTAAAAATTAAAAAAAAAAGCACATGTTGAGGACTGACTCCTCAAGGCAACACTATTGGGAGTGGGATCTAGTGGGAGACGAGAGGGTTGCGGGAATGGAGCCTTCGTGAATAGACTAGAGCCATTCCCGTGCAGCTTCCTGTTCTCTTACACACGTGCCAGCGTGCTCTCTGCTTTCCAGAAGGAGTTAAGCAGCACAGGCTCACAGCAGACAGCAGCAAGGGCAGGTGCTATGCTCCTGGGACTGCCCAGCCTCCTAAACCATAAGCCCACATCAATCCTTTCCTTTAGTTATTCTGTTATTGCAACAGAAAACAGACCAAGACATAATCCAACCACAAAAACAAGAACCCTGGTTCCAGCAACAGAAGTCACTATGCAAATCACAGTATTTCCCAACAAAAGCCTACAGTGAGGCTGTATGTGGGGTCCTTAAAGAAAGAAAATGGGGCAGATAAGCTCAAATCACTGAACAAAAGTGACTTCTAGAGGGGCAGAAGCCAAGGGGAATGGGGTGAGGGATAGGCATCCTCTGAGCTTCACTCCCTTGTGAGTCTTTATCGTAGGATGATGTTTGATTCCAGCCAGAACAAGTAGGGAGAAAGGCATCGCATGATGGAAACTCAGGCACAGCTGGAGAGTGGGGAGAAAGCTAAGTGTGGCCAACAGCAGCTGTGTGTCTGAGTAGGGAGTAAGTAAACATGGACAGGACACCATTGTACAGGAGACCCAATATGGTCACCCCAGAGTGCAAAGTGCCACACAACTGATCACAAATACGTCTGTAGCAAACTGTCCCAACGTCAGTGAAGAGGAATACTATAGGAAGAGAGGAGGGCAGCTGTCTCAGGGTGGGGCTGGGCCCTAGGACCTGGGGAAAGGAGAAAGGGATGTGGAGCCAGACCAAGGGTTGTAGAAAACCAGAGGGAAGTGGTGGCAGTAGGTGCCCAGTGAAGATGGGGTTGACAATAAAATACCAGTGGAGGCATCTGACAATCTATCACCCTACAGGAGGATCCCTGCACCAGCCCTTTCTTGTGTCAATGTCCAAGCAGAATAAGAACCTAGGTGGCTGGCCCCTCCCGAGTCACTGTCTGATCAAAACACACATGGCTCAGTCAGCATGTCATTTTACAAAAGCGAAGTCAATCCTGAGCTAACCCTGGGCAGAAGGAAACTGACATGGAAACTTGTCTTATGGACAGACTTAGAAACATCATACTCATCTTTTATGAAAAATCTAACCAACTACACTGGTTTTTTTTCACCCACATGTAAATCTTATTATTTTCTCAAGATGAAAAACAAAAAAGGACCATCATCAATTGATAATGACCAAGAGCAACCCCACCAACCCAGGGTTCGCCAATCCCAGTCAGGAAGGTTGGAGGAGCCGGACCCTGATTCCTAGGGCATAGGTGTTCCTCAACCACTGCTCTACACAGAACCAAATAACAAAGCCCGAGAGTTTCAGAGAAGGCTAGACATAATTTATCAAGAAAACACAAAAAGACAGAAACCCAACAAAACCAGTAACACTGTTCAAACAGCAGTATATTGGCAAAAGAGTAGTTGTATGGCTTAATAGATCAGAAGTGTGAAACCAAAAACAGGGCCACACAAACATCATTAAGTGGTCTTTGACAAAGGAACAAAGGCAATTTAGTGAAATTAGCCATCTCAACTGAGGGTGCCAGACCCACCCAACTGGATACCCACACACAGAATAACCCACCTAGACACAACCTCACACTCTCTCAAACGTTAACTCAAAGTAGACCACAGACTCATATGAGAAATGCAGAACTATAAAAGTAGCCAAACAGAAGAGAAAAATCTACATGACCTTGGATTTGGTTATAAAGTTCACAACACTAAAAAGCAGGATCCATAGGAGCAAAAAGTAACATTTAAAATAAGTACTTCTGAAAAGTGCTAGGACTACAGATGGCACAGTGGTTAAAGGTGCTTGCTTGCAAAGCCTGAAGGCCCAAGTTCAATTCTCTAGTACCCACATAAAGCCAGATGCACAGTGGCACATATATCTAGTTTGTTTGCAGTGGCAAGAAGCCCTGGCACACCCATTCTCATTCTCTCTCTCTCTGCTTGCAAACAAATATATTTTTAAAGTGAATTTCAAGGAATATTTTCAAGGTAATAAAACAAATATGATATTGGAGTAATATAAATAATACTATCCATTTGTCTACACTAGAAAATGTGAACACCATGCATGAATATTAATGTAAAAAAATTAGACTGGGGATCCAGGATGAATTGCAGAACCCGTCCAAAAAAAATCTAGCTGAATTACAAATACCTGACCACCTCATTGAGGGGGTGGGAAATAACATGGAGATTTAAGTAGCTAGAAAAAGATGGAGCCAGTAAAAAACTAAAAAGGAACTACGTGGAAAAAGTGTGCTCTAGCCAATAATGCAGTCTACTAGGTAGGTCAATGACCCAGACACTGCTGTACATGTGAACGGGACGGAGCAATAAGTTACTATTCGGGGAAGAGTGGGAGCCAGGTGTCTCACTGTTGGGAGTGGGAGGTTATAGATAACAGGTGATAAGAATGATCCATATGGTGCTGGATTAGAGTTAGATGCAGCAGTATGAGTTCATGTTTAGCTAAATACACACACACGTGACTGGTCATAAAATATGTACAGGTAAATTCATATGTTAGAAGACACACACACACACATACTCCTTCGTCTACAGCTGAAAGAGCCTGGCATCAAACACACCCTAGTACAAAGAGCACTTTAAGCCACTACATCTTTGTTTCTAATATCTTTCCCATCTGAAGGAACCAGAGGAACTTGGGAGGGATAGTTGATTCTAGGACAAAGACAGGAAATATGCAAGATGAGCCTAGAATATCTTCTATTGTCAGAAGGTTAAAAAGTATTTAAGGGCTGGGAGATGGCTCAGTAGGTAAAGTGCTTGTCACACAAGCATGAGGACCCAGGTAGGATCCCCAGCACTGATTTGAAATGCTAGGTGTGGTGTTACACCTGTAATCCCTGAGACTCACTATCTAGTTAGACTAGCAGAATTGGTGAGCTCCAGGTTCACTGAGAAACTGTCTCAAATAAGGTGGACAGAGATTAAGGAGATAATAACTGACAACCTCTGGTCTCCACAGGCATGCACACCCATGTACACATGTGCACACACACAAAAAAAATATTTACACAAAAGGAAAAGGCCACAATGATGGAATATGTCACACAGTATCCTAAGAGCCAAATCTAGAACAATTTGAACAACCAAATCAAGCAGTACTGCCTTACAACCCAATGTATAAAAAAGGTCCAATGTGCCTAATAAAGGAAGGGTGGGGAAGAAAATTTTCAAATACATTGCATACTGACTTCCTTCTAAAAAGTACAAAATGGAAAAGAGAAAAAAAGAGTAACTTAAGCTAGAGAAATGTGACCTACAATATCTCATCAGCCAGGTAATCAAGGTCAACAAGAATGGTATATACATGCTACTGATAGTGCGTACCCCTGATGTACAGATCTCCATGATCTTCCTCTTTTGAGCTCATAATCTCAATCTAATCAAACAAAAACATAAGATAGGGGCTGGGAGATGGATCAGCAGTTAAAGGTGCTGGTTTACAAAGCTTCTCAGTCCAGATTCTACTCCCCAGTACCTATGTACAAAGTAGTGCATACATCTGGAGTTTGCAGTGGCGTGAGGCCTTGGCCTGCCCATCCATTCTCATTTGCTCATTCATTTTCTCTCCCTCCCTCCCTCTCTCACTCAAATAGGTATTTTAAAAAATCAGACAAATAAAAACGACGACTATAGTGGCACACACCTTTAACCCCAGCACTTGGGAGGCAGAGGTAGGAGGATCGCCAGGAATTCAAGGCCACCCTGAGACTACATAGTGAATTTCAGGTCAGCCTGGGCTAGAGTGAGACCCTACCTCGAAAAAAAACAAAACAAAAAATGAGACAAATACCAAATGCCCCTATCAATGACATTCTACAAAACACCTCCCCAGTCTTCTTTAAACTGTTAAGGTCATCAAAAATAAGAAAAAGCTGAGAAACTGTCACAACCGACAGTAGCCTCAGGAAACATGATGACTAAATGTAACATGATATTCCACATGAGACCTTGGGTCAGAAAAAGGACATTAGGTAAAAACGAAGGCAATCTAGAGAAAGCACAGGCTGCATGACAGTATCTTGGTATTGGCATTGTTTATCAACTGTAATAAATGTACCACACTAATGTATGACATTAATAATGGATAACTGGATATGGGGAACACAAGAACTCTACGATACCTCCAATTTTCTATAAATCTAAAATGGTTCCGAAGTCATTTTTTAAATGATAAAAAGGCAGTACAGTTTGTCATGTGTTAAAAACACATTGATGCTAATACATGACACTGTTTAAGAAGGGCGCTAAAGCATGTGGTGCCATAGGCTGCCAGCTCTGGAGCTGCTGAGAGGAGGCAGAAGGTGAGTTTTCTGAAATGGCACGGGCACATGTGGGTGTCCTGTGTATTCCTGCATGGCTCAGGTCACTGGGCTCAGGGCTGGGTTCACTAGTGGCTTTTAAGGATGAAACTACACACAGACAACATTCTCGCTTGGAAATCCCTCCTCCACATACCAATCACTTTGGAACAAATACGTCCCAGAAATCTCAATGAACCAAATTAGGGAAATCCAAATGCTGCCCGGACAGCAGTCAACATTAAGAACTGTTGACAAGCTTTACGTGTGAAAACTCAACTGTGGCTATGTTTTGTAAGGAAATAGTTCTTATTTTCTCAGCAAACCAAGTGCTATGAGAGCAGCAATGCAGGATGAACTGAGATGCAGGAGCAAAACTGGCTACAGCTACAACGTGCACATGCGGCAGGAAGGAGCACGGGAGCACTCACTCTGTCCTTCTCTCTACTTTCACTATGCTTAAAACAAAAGTCGTCTTTTTGAAATGCGGCAGCAGCTCCACCAAGGTTTCCCCTGCATTGTGTGCACCACACTCCCTGAAGGGGGCAGAGGAACGATGCTCAGCGCTCTCGCACTCTTCAGTCACTGCCCGGTTCACAGACTCCACACCGCTGCTCTACGCTGAGTTCCTAAAATGCACCCAGTAACTTCTAAAAATGAAGCAGCATTCGCCTCAACAGGGCGGTCCCCACGGCTCTAAGGAGGTTGAGGGGCACTAGTCCTGCCTCTCAGTCCCCCTCAGTCCACTCCAGGCAGAACTGGCCCTGGTATGAAATGACAAGGCTTGATCGCAATAGGAAGCTGGGCAGCCACACTCCACTTCTCTGCCTCGGGGGTAAATTTGGAGACACACTCTTGAACACTGGACAAGGAGCCTGAGGCCTAAACCTTGCCTAGCTGAGCCTGCATGGTCCTGGTAAGTATTGCTCTGCCAACCTCAACATGTCAGAGATTGCCAAGAGAAAAAAAAAAAAAAAACAAATTTTTCTTTACCATCACATGTAGAATGGCCACCTGAAACGGTTAGCTGGTCCACATGTGTGCAGAAGCAGGCCTGCCTGATGGGGTGCTGCCCCAAATTGACAAGAACAAATCTGTTCTCCACCCTCAAAGCAAGGCTGGAGTTCTCAGCAGGAATCCCACATGAGCCTGAGCCAGGGCTCTTGCCAAGGTTGGCTGCTTAGACCTAATGGAAAGACAATGAACATGCGAGTGTTCCCAGTGTTCAGAGTGCCAGACTGTGGTAACAGACACCATTCTTAACCCACTATGACCCACACAGTCAGAGTGGTTCATCCAGGGTCACACAGCTCCTAAGGGTCCAGGCAAGCAAGGTCCGAACTCCCCATCTAGCATCAGAGTGTGGAGACCACTGGGCGGGATGCCACATCTAAGTAGCCTCCTCTCCTGCCTAGGAAATGGAGGCTCCCAGCTCTGGGCCTGGGCCGCCCTCAAGCCCCACCTGCTAAGCCTCAAAGCATGCCTGGCATCCCTGAAGACAGGCCTGCTTCATCACAGCTGTGCCTGCCATGAGTCCAGTGGAAGGTGGCCAAGGCCACACCTCCACATGCTGGCAAAGCTGGCCTGGAAAGCCGGTGACATGCCTGGGGCAGATCTCTGCCCCTTACAGGTGCCTAGTCCCTGGGCCATTAAGAAAACAGCACCAGGGTGTGATGTGGGAGTTCTATTTTTTTTTTTTTTTAAGGCAAGCCCAACAGACTGGCCTTTTTTTTTTTTTTTTTTTTTTTTTTTTTTTTTTTGAGGTAGGGTCTTACTCTAGACCAGGCTGACCTGGAATTCACTATATAGTCTCAGGGTGGCCTAGAACTCACTGCGATCCTCCTACCTCAGCTTCCCAAGTGCTTGGATTAAAGGCGTGTGCCACCGTGCCCAGTGTGGCCTTTTGTTTTATGAGAGTGACAGAGAGAGCGCATGCTCACACACACAGTGCAACTGCACTCCAGATGCATGTGCCATCTTGTGCACATGTGCAACCTTGCCCACTTGCATCACTTTGTGCATCTGGCTTATGTGGGATCTGAAGAGTTGAACATGGGTCCTTAGGCTTCACAGGCAAGCACCTTAACTGCTAAGCCATCTCTCCAGCCCAGGAGTCCTAAATTTTTTAAAGCAAAGGGCACTTTAAGATTCATTATGACCCCCTGCTCCACATCTGTTAGTTAGAAAGGAAGGCCCAGAAAAGAGGTCACTCAGCAGTCAGTGACAGGAGTGGGACCATATGGCCATTGTTTGGATGCACAGGTGCCTCTCTCCACAGTCAAACTCTGGGGACAGAGGGTTGGACTTTTGGTAGCTCAAGATCCCAAGACCCTCAAGAAAGACATCATTGTGCAGATTACTGCTATCCCACATGGTTCTCTGAAACTAGGATCTCCAGCACCTGCCAGCCCCCACTAACCTGCTCAAGAAATGGAGGCAACGACAGTCTCAGAAGTTGTCAGAGGGACCTACCGAACCCCCTGCTTATTTTGTTTTTTTCTTTTGAGACAGGGGCTCATGTATCCCAGACTGGCATTCAACTTGCTATGTAGCCAAGGATGACCTTGAGTTTTTTAAGAGACAGGGTGAGGGGGAGAAGGGAGAAAGAATGGACACACCAGGACCTCTTGCCACTGTAAAGTAACTCCAGACATATGTGTCACTTTGTGAGTCTGGGTTTACATGGGTACTGGGGAATCCAATCTAGACCAGCAGGCTTTGCAAGTGCCTTTAGCCAATGAGCCTTCTCCCAGCCTGACCTTGAACTTTTGATCCTCTACTTCCAGAGTTCTAGGTTTTCATAGGCATGCGCCACACCTGGCTTAATGTGGTGTGGGGATTGAACTCAGGACCTCATGCATGCTAGGCAAGCACTCTACCAACTGAGCTACATCCCAGTCCCCAGCCAAGGCATGACACAAAGGGCAGCCCTCAGGAGATGGCAATGGGAAACACCCAAGATGAGGCAAGGGCAAAGACAGGAACAGGGAAGGCTACAGGTACCATGATGAGGAGCTTGAGGCCCGAGTGAGGTGGCGGCAAGGCTGACAAAGCACTTGCTGAGTGCCATGCCTAGCCTGGCACCCAATTCTAAACACAGGCACCTCACATACAAGGACAGCAGGTGCGCTAGAGCTTGGCTCCATTTGAAGCAGCACAGCAAGGCAGTGAGGGTGTCCAGACCTGCTCTTGGAGCCCAAGCCCAGGTGGGGCATAAACCCTTCCTGGGCATCCCCTTCACAACCCAGACGTGGCCCCTCACCTAAGGTAACTGCCATGCTCTGCCAGCCCCCACACCTGTCTCCTGGAAGTTGCAGCTGAGTGCACAGGAGGACGTCGTACGTAAACACCATGGGGCTGGTAAAAGCCCACCCAATTCTTTCCCCCTCCATGCTGGAGAAGGGGAGAAGGCACAACAGAACTTGGGATGCATGTGGCCCTTATTGAGTCTGGCTAAAAAATTCAACAGCAAAATGGGCCACTGAACATCCTCTCCACCTCTAGCCTCAGTCAACACCTGGGCATGGTGTCAGTAGGCCACAGCCACACCCAAGGGAGACAGGCAGTAGGGTTAATACTGACTCCACTCACCTACCATAGGCCCTTCCTCAGGCTCCCAAAGTCTTTCACCTGGGACAGCTAGCTTTCTCCCCTCAAAGACTATTTTATCTCTAAATGCAAGCGGGAGTACATGCAACTTCAGGTGCAGCATAATTTGTTAGCAACTAAATCCACCTCAGTTAAAAGAACAATCTTAAGGTAGGACCTATCTGGGAGAAATCTCCACAAAGTCTCCTCAAATTCTGATTTTTTTTTAAGCTGGGCGTGGTGACACACACCTTTAATCCCAGCACTCAGGAGGCAGAGGTAGGAGGATCGAGGTGAGTTTGTGGCCACCCTGTGAGTACATAGTGAATTCCAGGTCAGCTTGGTCTAGAGTGAGACCCTACCTCTCCAAACCCCCCCCCCCCCATAAAAAGGAAAAAATCTAAATCTGATATTTTGAAGTAGGAGTTAATATTTTCAAACATGACACTGACCAAAATTAAACAGGTTGTCAGGAACCTGTGTTGGTTGGCATGGGTATGAGAAGAGACACTATGACGACCGGAAACAATGTAGCACAAAACTTACGGCAACATTCCATGAAACTGATACACATTCTTGTAGACTCTACTACGGCCTGGGAAGAAACGTGACCCCCACTTTACAAAGGGGAAAGGAGCAGTGTGCTCGAGACCAAGTACCCCAATAGGTGGAGGAGCCCAAAAGCGACAGAAAGCTATGCACATGCCTAAAGAGCACCGACAGAAACGGTTACACCCTCTTTCCGAATCTGCCAAGGACTTGCCCTCCAGATAAACACAAGATTATACCATGGTTCTTCACTGTGCCAAAAAGGATTGTACCCATAACAACAGCAAAGAGCCGACATGTGACAGACCCTGGAGTGGGTTCCAGGCAGGTTAGCGACGGTACCCCCTCCCAGCAGGTTCCACCGAAGGAAAGCTGTTAATACTGACCGGGATATTGGGGGCTGCTCAGAGGGACTCATGGGTGCTCCAAATGGAGGGTGAAGGCTGCCTGTCTATCTGTAGAGGGTGGAACACTGTAATTAACAGTGTTGCCTGCCTGGAGGGAGGGAGAGGGGAGGTATAAACTCCACACTGGAGACCAGAAATGGGGTGAGGCCACACCCACTCCAGTCTCACAGCTCCTGGCCTTGTCTGACATATCCCCCTACCCCAAGACAGGGGCCCTTACAGAAGAGGCCCCATCCTAACCCTCGTGTAGCTTCACTGCCAGTGGTGCCAAGCTTGAAAACAGTGCCAATACCCACCAACAGGCAACAGAGTCAAGGCCTTTAGGGTAATGTGTGAGGACTCAACTCCCACTTACCCAGAAAGGCAATCATTCCTGGTGCTTAGCCAGCTCTACTTAAGCTTGGATGTACAGATTCATTCTCTCCTCTCCAGTATCACAGGACGGAGGGAGAAGAGTTACTGGTCTCCCCAGGAAGGCAAAAGAGGCTCCAAAGAGTCCAGGCATCCAAGAGCGGCTGGAGCAGAGGTGCCAGGAAGTGAGTCTATGACCAAGTCAAGATCAAGAATGAGTCTGCTAGAGAGGAAGCACATTCGAATAAAGCGACAGGCTGCCTGCCTTTCCAAATATATGACCTTCAGAACAATGCTTTCTGGATGGGCAAAGGAGCATGTCCATTTTGCAGAGATGGAAATGAAGGTTCTGGGAGGAGCTCTACTCACTGTCACAACATTAGTGAGTGATAGGGCCTGGGCCCAAACCTGAGGGTGTCCTCCTCCCACAAAGCACTTCCTCTCCAACCTCCACAACAAGGATGGGGACTCAGGGAGGATGGAGGAGACACTGACATTTAAATTATCCCAGAAGGCCTACCCATGTCCCTCCAACCCGTCCCCTACCCAAGGTCTTGGCCAGCCTGGGGGAGAGGGATCTAACCTCTCTTCTCACCATGGGAATGACACCAGCTACTAAGGTTTCCATACAGGAGGAACTGGACACCATAGTGAGGGAGAGGCCTCAAGGGGAGACGCAGGGCAGGAAGTGGGCGACTGAAACCATACATCCCTGCCGGTGGCAACCCAATCAGTGCGATAAGAAAAGAGCAGATGGGCCGGAGCTAGACCACAGAAGGGACACCGGGGGACGTCAACGTACACATGTAACCCAGCCAGAGTCCTCCATGAGGCCTGCCCTCCATCCCTTCCCCAGCTTCAGGGCACTCATGGAACCGGATGAAAAGCGCCGAAAACAGCTGCACCAAGAGAGAGGAAGTGATTTGCCTGAAGGTGACGACTAGTGGTCACCAAGACCCGGGCCCCCAAGGTTTGTCTTTGCCAAGCAGGTCACTCAGCTTCTAAGCGCAGGATCTGCCCGCCCACCACCTACACACAGACACACCCAAGACATCAACGACCACCGCAGAGCATCAGAGCTTAACCAAAGGGCCTCAGAGGCCCGCAGAGCAGCAAACGACAGAGACAGAGAGAGAGAGAGAGATGGGGGACAGGGGGAGGAGGCAGCGGGGAGCCTAAACCTCCGCAGCCACAACCAGGCACTGATCGTCCCGTTCCCCCCCCCCCCAAAGAAAAGGCCGAGCACGCTCACTTTCGCAGCCTGCCCTGGGCCCCATCTCCGGGCTCCGTGTCCCCAGCCCCGGGGACTTCGCCGGACAGGGTGACCTTAGTTGCACAGGCCCACCAAGTGCCCGGCGGGAGGGTCGCGGACGAAGGCGGCGGCGGCGGCTCACCTCTTTGAGCTGCTCCATCTCGCTGCGGATGGCCTCGTAGTCCACCTCGAGCTCCTCGAACTGCAGCTTGAGCTGATGCTTCTCCTCGAGCACCGCCAGCCCATACTCGGCCGCCTGGATCTTTTCACGCGTGGTCTCGGCCAGCTCGTGGGACAGCCGCTTGACCTCGGCGCGCAGCCACTCTGGCTGCGCCTCCATCACCAGCCGCGCGTACTCCTCCTCCTCAGACGGCGCGGACATGGTGGCCGCGCGCCGAGGCCGGCTTCTTACCGTTGTGGGTGACCGGGGTGGCGGGGGGAAGGGGAGGGAGGAGATGCCCTCTCCTTCAGCGACTTCCACAGCCCCTGCCGCCGCCGCCGCCGCCGCCGCCGCCGCCCAGCCCCGACGGCCACCCGCGCCGCCGCACTCTGCTCCGCCCTGGTCACGCGCAGGGCATCCTGGGGGCTGGAGTCCCGCTTCTCAACAACTACAGACCCCGTCGTGCACCGCGCCCGCCCAGTCCACGGTCGTGATTGGCTGAAGCTACAAAAGGGGGCGGGCTCTCCAACGTGACGTCAGCAGTCGCCGCCAGGCTCATTGTGGAAGCTGTAGTCCCGGTCGCAGGCCCGTGGTGCCCGCCCCCCCTCCACCTCCCACCCCACGCCCAGCTTCCCGGGCGGCGATTGGCCCGCGCCGCTGACAACACAGCCCCAGGCAGCGGCTGCTACCGATGCTAAGTAAGGATCGCTTGCCCCCGGGACAGAGGACCGCCAGCTTCAGGTTCTCGGTCATTGTCGAGTGGCTCTAAGGCACCGCCGGTTGGGAAAGGCGGGCCACAGCGTTGGTGATTAAAAGCCTGGACGCCGAGTGGTGGCGCGCGCTCTGTGCAAGGTATTTGAACGGAAAAGTGGCGGGCTGCGGGCGGTGCCAGCGTGCGTACCGGTTAACGGGGCGCTGGGGACAGTGGGGAACCTCACAGTCACAGCTTCCTCTTGGGTCCCCCATTCCTAGGATGGAAATAATGGCAGTTCTGTGAGCATAATGTGATAAGTGTGTTCATTACAGTTGTCTTGACATCTTTTTTTTTTCTTTTTTTTTTTTTAGGTGTTGCTTGAATGATTTCAAACATAGATGCCATAGATGTGTCCTTTACCCTGAGCTGACATCAAACTTGCCCTGTCGCCGGGTGATGGTTTGTCTGTAGACCTGCGTGGTTCTCTCTGTTCCCCAAACTCCACACACCCCACCATAAAACCTAGTGATCAACACAAGAGTTGTGTAAAAAGTTCATTGTTTCTCTCCCCCCCCTCCCCCTCTGTTTTTCGAAGTACGGTCTTGCTCTAGCCCAGGCTGACCTGGAATTCACTATGTAGTCTCAGCTGGCCTTAACTCCCGTCGATCCTTCTACCTCTGCCTCCCAAGTGCGTGTGCCACCACACCCGGCTTGTTTCTTTCTCTTTAGCCAGTCCACAACTGTGCCTCTCCTGGGAAAATAATGTCTCTGGACACCAGTAAAGGAATAGTCCTATAGTTCCCCCCCACCCCATCCCTCTCATTCCCTTCCCCAACCTCTATGAGTAACGAATTTCTGTCATGCATTTTGGTTTCACTTCCGCCTGTGTCTCACCTGACACATACCCCCAAACCTAAGTACCACCCTGTCCCCAGGCTCTCTTGGCACAATAACACGCTCAAGACAAAATTAGAAAGAAACCGTAACGATACAAATCAAAACATACAAAGCGCTGACCCTCTTAACCAAACAACAATCTATTTTCAATTGCATTGGGAACCAACCACACTGCTTTCCTGGTCCCGCATCCGGTTGCATAAGGTGATGGATAGATTAGGCTATACATTTGGGGCAGGGCCAAAACTGAGGTGTGGCTGAATTCTCATCACACCTTAAGAATCCCATGATGTCCATTTGCATCCATCTCATTGCTGCTGGTATTTTCCTTATTTATTTATTTGTGTGGCAGGGGTTGCCAGGGTCTCATGATACTGCAAACAAATGCTGTCTTTACATGGGTGGCTGGGAAATTGAACCCCCTGGCCAGGAGGCTTTGGAAGCCAGCACCTTTAATTACAGAACCATCTCTCCAACCCCTGATACTTTCCTTTATGGTGTCAGAGAAGGCATTTAGAGATCGTGCAAGCATCCTATCCTTCCTCAAACTTTGACCTGTTAGTTTAGCATTTACTGACACCTTTTTTTTGCCTGAATAAATTATTACCATTTAAGGTGCTTTTCTATTTTCACCCATCCTCCATTTATGAGCTGCCTTGGTACTGAAAGAAAGCTACTCCAATTCATTTGCTAGCAGTATGATTCCATGCAGACTTCTTTCAGTTGGTGAGTTCCCTTGTTTCTCTGCTTACTTGCTTAGGGGTCTCCAGTGTTAACTGATTTGGTCAATCAGAGCACCTCCAAGTTGGTGACATATACCTTCAACATGTGACACACACTCTGAGGCACGTGTGTAGAGATCAAGGGACATCCTCTGGTGTTGGTCCTTTCCACTTTCTTTGAGGCAGGATTTCTTATTGTTCACTGCTGCATATACCAAGCTAGCTAACCTATGAGCTTCCAGCCAGTTTCCTTGTCTCTGCTTCCCGTCTTGCTGTGCTAATGCTGGAATTGCAGACACATGCTATTGTGTCCAGCTTGACTTGGGTCCCGGGGATCCAAACTTAGGTTGACATGCTTGCACAGCATGAGCTTTTACTCATCTATCTATATCTGTCACTGTCTCATGACTGGGACACAATGCCAGACAAAAATAAGAAGGAAAGGGTTTATTTTTGGCTCGTGGTTCCAGAGAGGAAATGCATCATGATGACAGAGGCAGGGCAGCAGGCGCTGGGGGCAGCTGATCACAGTCAGTCTGTGGGGAGGAAGCAGAGAGTGATCAAGGGTAGTCCTCAGCCAGATCTTTCCTTTTCATACAGTCCAGGATACCCAGCCCATAGAATGGTGCCACCCACAGTTAGGTGGGTCTTAGGAGCTCAATAAACCCTATGTAGAACATCCCTAACAGACATGCCAAGAGATTTGTTTCCATGCTGATTCTAAATCAAGTTGACAAGTGAGATAACCATCGCATCATCTCTTAGCAGTTTAATGCTTTATTTGCATAAGGAGAATGTGACATATTTTGAATTGTTAAATTAAATGTTTTCTTTTTGTTTGTTTGTTTTTCTTTTGTTTTTCGAGGTAGGGTCTCACTCTAGCTCAGACTGAACCTGGAATTCACTATGTGGTCTCAGGGTGATCTCGAACTCACAGTGATCCTCCTACCTCTGCCTCCCAAGTGCTGGGATTAAAGGCGTGCACCACCACACCCGGTTTATTAAATGATTTCGTAAGGAGTTCAACCATGATAGGAGTAGATGTGACCAATCTGCCTGATTGTCTGGGACTGCTCTGGCTTGACACTGAAAGTCCTGCATCTCAGGTCTGGGCAAGCTGTTCAGCAAGTACATATCCTCCACAGCACCTGCCCCTGTCACAGGCTGGCCTGACTAGGGACCTCCCCAGCCCTGTCTATGGGGCAGCTCTGAGGAGAGATGGGGAGAACCATGGAAATCCGGTGCAGTGACTGACTGGCCAGGGAGCTTTGAACATGAAGATAGTGTGGTGGCTGAGGGACTGGGAAGGTCTTCAGGCATACTGAAATACAGAGGATCTGTCACCATCATTGTGGCCTTCCTTCCTGCAGGAAGGACAGCACTGACCATGGGAGGGGTGTAGGGGAACCAGGACATGCTTCCCTGAGGAGGTGACTCCTGAGAGATCCAGAGGATGCACAGTGCTTAGTGGAGCCAAGGCTGTGAGAGCAAGGGAGTTGCAAGAATAAGAAAAATGGGCCGGGGCTGGGGAGATTGCTCAGTGGATCAAGTGCTTGTCATACAAGTATAAGGACCTGATTTCAGGGCTGGAGAGATGGCTTAGCAGTTAAGCACTTGCCTGCGAAGCCTAAGGACCCCAGTTCAAGGCTTGATTCCCTTGGACCCACGTAAGCCAGATGCACAAGTTGGCACATGTATCTGGCTTGAGGCCCTGGTGCGCCCATTCTCTCTCTATCTGCCTCTTTCTCTCTCTGTCTGTCACTCTCAAATAAATAAATTAAAATTAAAAAAGGACCTGATTTCAGATCTCCAGCACCCATATAAAAGCTGAGCTTTGGGTTAGAGAGATGGCTCAGTGGTTAAGCTGCTTGCCTGCAAAGCCTAATGACCCAGGTTCAATTCCCCAGTACCCAAGTAAGCCAGATGCACAAAGTGGCGCATGCATCTGGAATTCATTTGCAGTGGCTAGTGGCCCTGGCACACCCATTCTGTCTCTCTCTATCTGCCTGTCTCTTTCTCTCTCAAATGAATAAATAAATTAAATAAAAAGTAAATGTTTAAAAAATATTTTTTTAAAAAGCTGAGCCTGGTGGCAAATGCCTGTAATTCCAGCACTGGGAAGATGGAGAGAGGAGGATCTCTAGGGCTAGTCTTGCCGAATTGGTGAGCTCCAGATCCAGTTAGAGACATTGTCTCAGAGAATAAGGAGAAGCGTGATTAAGGAAGAAAACTGACATTGACTCTGGTCTCCCCACACAAAAACACCTACATTCGTACAAACACACAAGCATATGCCTGCACAACATATACATACAAAATTGAGAGAGAGGGCTGGAGAGATGGCTAAGCGATTAAGGCGCTTGCCTGCGAAGCCTAAGGGCCCAGGTTCAATTCCCTAGTACCCACACCAGATGCACAAGGTGGTTAGAGGCCTAGGCAAGCTCATTCTCTCCCTCCCTCATTTTTTAAAAAGAGAGAGATCCACATGACTGGGCTACAAGGTCACTTGCTGGAGCTGAGCTGAAAACCTCCTTCCTGTAGACCAGCTGAAAGAAAGCTGGAAAAAGCTATACTGCATGCAGCTCTATGGGAGAGAGAAGTCATCAGTGGAGATGAACAGTGGACACTGCAAGCCTTAAGTTTGGCCAGCTAGGCCAAATGAGCAACGAGTGCAATAGTCATATGTCTGTTATGGGGGAACCAGCCGCTCTCTACTTGGACTGGAGGCCTGCTCCATGGGAAGGAATACATGCCTGATACTGAAAACCTATGACAGGGGAGGTCATGAGTCCTAGGGGTGTAACGCCTGCTGGTATCTGGCTAAATGCATATATTATACTCACCAAACTGCCAGTAAGCACTCTCGTAATGTTCATACCCATATATTAATGCTACTCTCACTTTTGGTTACAGAAGCTTCTCTTTTCAGATGGTAGTTACCTCTGTGATGACTCAAAGACACCATAGTGCTGAGAAGTGACAGAGGAGTGCTCAGCACTGAAATATCTCTATCACACCTTCCAAGGCTCAGGGTTCATTGCAGAAGAGGTGGCAGAAAGAATGTAAGAGCGAAAGGAAGGGTACCGACTCCTTAAAATGCACTCTTCCAGACACAAAATGGCCTGGATGACCTTGCAGTGCATGGTACTACCTACACAAGAGCCTTATAATAGTAGGAAAAGATGATGACATCAAAATAAACAGAGAATCTAAGCAAGAGGGGGAGGGGATATGATGGCGAGTAGAGTTGTAAAGGGGAAAGTTGAGGGGGGAAGGGAATTATGGTTCACTGTCTGTAATTATGGAAGTTGTCTATAATTTTTTTTAAAAGACAGAGTGAGATGGCTCTCATACACATGCATGAGGCCCTCAGAGGGCCTGAACTGCCTTGAGTTCAATTCTCAGCACCCATGTAAACAGCCGACATAGCAGACAAGCCTGTAACCCCTAGTCCTCTGGGGAGCTGAGACCAGAGAATTTCTTGGGCTTTTTGGTCAGCCATTGGGACCAAAAAGATGGCAACTTTGTTTCAAGGAAACACATGGACAAGTGAGACAGGAAAACACCCAACGTTCTCCCCTGGCTTTCATATGTGTGTGCATAGGTTGACACACACACACAGAGGCAAAAAAAAAAAAAAAAAAAGAGACAGAAGCAGGTTGGTGTCCTTCACCCTGCAGACAATGGGCCACCCCTTGAGCTCTTCCTGTGTCCCCAGCATTCCAAGTCCTTGGCATATATCAGTTCATTCAATCCTCACAATACCCTGAACTACACCGTCTGTTCTACAGTGAGGAAAGGAGGCTGCCCAATCTATGGCATCACCCTTGATTTCCCACCCCGCCACCCACTCACCCTTCCAGCAAAGACTGTCTGTCCTCGCTCATGACAAGCCCATGACAAGAAGGAGTCTCATGCTCATCGCAACTTCCACTCCCTGGCATCAGCTCCATCGCCTGCCTGGACCACTGACCTCACCTCCGCACTGGCCTCCGCGTCTCCTCTGCCCCCAGCGCATTCTCACACAGCAGCCACGGGGTCTCTGAGACCCAAGGCGGTTCATACCCTCTTCTCATATCCCTCTCGGAGTCAAAGCGAAATCATCATAGCCACCTCCAAGGCCGTGAAGGCTCTAGAGTGGCTCCTCCCTCATGCTGTGCTCCTGCGTGTTGGCTCTCCCTGCTATAGTTATTTCCCTCTGTTGAGTACCATTGTGCTTTTGCCTTGTGGGTTCCCCCTAGAATGTCAGCACCAGGAAGGCAGGGACCTTGACAAGACTCAGAGTCTCCTGGCCCACATCAAGGGCTCCTGTCAGAGTCCCAAGAGATTTGGTCCATGCAGACCAGGCTGTTCTCATCCAGCACCACTCCCTGGACGCGTGCGCCCTCTGGTGGAAAGGTAAGGAATGCACAGGAGAATGGAGGAGAGACTGGCAGAGAAGAAACAGGAGGCAAATTATAGTGGGGATCTGGATACAGTGGCCCTATGTAGGGCTAGACTGGTTAGCAAGGGTCCTAGGGACCAAGGGGGAGTGAAATCCTGCCAGGTTAATGTGTCAGAGCTCCCTACTACCAACACCCCTCCTCCCCTTGCCATCTGCTCAGGACTCTGCAGGAGATCTAGCAGGGCCTGGCTCTTTCCCTGAGCACTGGCCCACACCTCCGCAAGCCCCTCTCACTGGACAAGTCACCATGCCCAAGGTACATGGACATAAAAGGCCAGGTGCTACTCTTTCGATCTCTCTTCTGACTCTGTACCTCTTTCCCTAAAGTAAGGTGTGTATTTATCTGTATCTTTCTATCTCACCTGCCTCTCTGCTTTCTTTTTTTTTTAAAAAAATTTGTTTTCCAGCCAGGTGTGGTGGCACACACCTTTAATGCCAGCACTCAGGAGGCAGAGGTAGGAGGATCGCCGTGAAACTACATAGTGAATTCCAGGTCAGCCTGAGCTAGAGTGAGACCCTACCTCGGAAAACCAAAAAAAAATTTTTTGTGTATTTTTACTTATTTGAGAGCAACAGACAGAGAGAGAAAGAGGAAGAGAGAGAGAGAGGGAGAGGGAGAGAGAGAATGGGTGCACCAGGCCTCCAGCCACTGCAAATGAACTCCAGATGCATGTGCTCCCTTGTGCAACTGGCTTACGTGGGTACTGAGGAATCAAGCCTCGAACCAGAGTCCTTAGGCTTCACAGGCAAGCGCTTAACCACTAAGCCATCTCTCCAGCCCCATCCACCTTCTTTTTAAACAAATATTTTGTTTTTATTTATTTATTTGAGAGAGAAAAAGAGGGAGAGAGAGGGAGAGAATAGATGCACCAGGGCCTCTAGCCACTGCAAACAAACTCCAGACACATGCTCCACCTTGTGCATCTGGCTTACGTAGGTCCTGGGGAGTCAAACCTGGGTCCTTTGGCTTTATAGGCAAGCGCCTTAACCTCTAAGCCATCGCTCTAGCCCTCCTTCTTTTGAGACAGGATTTCTCTTATTTTGCCACCATTCTAGCTTGCCAGCAAACTTCTGCGTTCTCCAGGCTTCACCTTCCATTGCCTTGGTCTCAGTCTGTAGCCCAGGCTAGCCTTAACTCATAGTGCTATTCCTACCTCAGCCTCCTGATTGCTGAGATTAAAGGCATGAGCCACCTTTGTGAGCAACCGTCTAATAGAAGTGAGCAACACTGCTCGCTTCCATTGGAGATTAAAGACAACACAAAAGAGACAAGCATGGTGGTGTATGCCTTGAATCCCAGTACTGGGGAGGCATAGAAGGATCATTGAGAGTTTGAGGCCAGCCTGGGCAAGAGTGAGACCCTACCCTCCAAAAACAAGAAAGAAAGAAAGAAAGAAAGAAAGAAAGAAGAAAGAAAGAAAGAAAGAAAGACAGACAAAAGGGAGGGTGGTGGGAGGGGATTATGAACATGGTATATTGTTTATATTTTTGGAAGTTGTCAATAAAAAAGTTTTCAAAAACAAACTAATATGAAAATTATACACCTTTGTGCATGAGAAAATACAGAGATGAGCATGCCTCTCACAAGAAAATGTATACACATATATTTCTTTTCATTTAAAAGTAGTGTGTCACTCCTGGATATATGCCAGAAGCCCTGTCACAGAGACACTTACACATCTGCGCTCATTGCTGCACTATTCACAAAAGCTAAGAGATGGACCCATTCTAGACGTCTGTCAACAGATGAATGGATAAGGAAAATGAGGTTTAAGCCAGGTGTGGTGGCTCGTATATTTAATCCCAGCACCTATGCTGGGGTGGGCTTTTCCATGATGCAGGGTGCCTTTGAATCACCCATGCTCCCATAAGCAACCCCTCATCCTGCTCTGTAAGTAGCCCCAAGAAACTTATTGGTTCACTAAAGCTGGTTTTAGAACAATCTTGCTTTGGTCTGTTTCTGTGCCCTATATGGGATAAATAGACAGGCACTCACATCTTCCTAGGAAAAGAAGTTCCACGCAATATAGACTCAGAAGGACAAATATGTTTTTCCCATATGCAAATCCTAGATTTTAATATATATATATATATATATATATATATATATATATAGGCACTTATGTTTGTGTGTATAGGTCATGACACTAGAAAGGGGACCATGAGGGCTGGAGAGATGGCTTAGCAGTTAAGGCGTTTGCCTGTGAAGCCTAAAGACCTAGGTTCAATTCCCCAGTACCCACGTAAGTCAGATGCACAAGGTGGCGCATGCCTCTGGAGTTTGTTTACAGTGGCTAGAGGCCCTAGTATGCACGTTCTCTTTATGTTTCTCTCTCTCCCTCTCTCTCTCTCTCCCTCCCTTCCTCTCTCTTTCTCTCACTCTCTCAAATAAATAAATATTTAAAAAAAGAACAGGGACCATGAGCTGGAAAAAGAGATCCGTGGGATAAGGGGAGAAGGTAATAGAAGGAGAGCCAGGTGTAGTGGCGCACCCCTTTAATTCCAGCAATCAGGAGGCAGAGGTAGGTGGATCACCTTGAGTTCGAGGCCGCCCTGAGAGTACATAGTGAATTCAAGGTCAGCCTGGGCTAGAGCGAGACCCTACCTCGAAAAAAACAAACAAACAACAAAAAAAACAAAAAAAAACAACAAACAAGCAAGCAAACAAACAAAAACACAGAAGGAGGACTTTTGGGAGGAGGAAGGAGACCAGCGCTAAGTGGGGCCGGGGAAATGAGGGAGAAAAATCAACAAGACCAAAGCGTGTATTAAAATGCCATAAGGAAACCCATTACTTTGTATGCCAGTTTTAAAACACTAATATAATAAATAAGGACCATGTGTGATGCTTGCTGTTTCCTATCACCATAAGCTTTTAGGACTGCACAGCACTCCATGTCTTGGATGCCCATATGTTAATCGTAATCCCATGGGTGGGCATTTGGTCGCTTCTTGATCTTTTGCAAACACATTAATGCAGCAAGACACATCTGTGCCCATCCTTTGGAGTCCTGGAAGGCTGATACTTCCAATGGTGAGAGTTACTGAATTAATACAGCTGTAGTCATTCACTGATAGACCTGCCAGATGGGAGCTGGCTTTCACACCATTCCTAGTCTTGCCCCTGACTGATTTGTGGATAGTCCTTCCCCTCGGGTATTCCTGCCCTGCCCTTCACCTCTGTCCTAAGGTGTCTGGTGGCAGAGATCCTATTGCTTCAGCCACGACAACTCTGTTTGAGAAGGCCCACTGGGGACTATTATCCAACAGTCAGATTGTCTGCCTCTTCCAGCCACAGGGAGCCTTTCATCCTATAAAACTCTGACTGCTCCTTAGTTGATCTGCTGATTCCATATGGACCCTATCAGAATCCCAGATGGCTTTTTTTTTTTTTCGGTTTGTTTGCTTTTCAGAAATTGATTAATGGAATAGAATGGAGAGGCCAGAAATTTACCCATGCCTTTATAGCGAGCTGATTTTCACCAAATGCTCCTGGGTCTATAGATACCCACGTATAGAAGAATAAAGCTGGGGCCCTACCTCATCTCAGATAAAAAAAATTAACTCACTTGGGTTAAAGACCTAATTGGTATTATAATACTCTCAAAAAGCACAAGTAGGCCTGGAGAGATGGCTTAGCAGTTAAGGCGCTTGCCTATGAAGCCTGAGGACCCATGTTCGACTCTTCAGATCCACGTAAGCCAGATGCACAAGGTGGCGCAAGTGTGCAATGTGCACATGCACACAAGGTGGTGCACACATCTGGAGTTCGATTGCAGTGGCTGGAGGCCCTGGTGCACCAATTCTCTCTCTCTCTCTCTCATAAAAGGAATAAAAATTAAAAAGCAAAGGTATAAATTTGTGTAGCCTTTGATTAAGCAGTGACACCCACACCAAAAGTAGGCAGGGGACAATGGGAGAGAGAGAATAAGTTAGGTTTCATCAAATGTAAAACAATGTTAGGGCTGGAGGGATGGCTTAGTGGTTAAGTGCTTGCCTGTGAAGCCTAAGGACCCCGGTTCGAGGCTCGATTCCCCAGGACCCACGTTAGCCAGGTGCACAAGGGGGCGCACGCGTCTGGAGTTCGTTTGCAGTGGCTGAAGGCCCTGGCATGCCCATTCTCTCTCTCTCTCTCTTTCTCTGTTGCTGTCAAATAAATTTAAAAAATGAATAAAATACTTTTAAAAATGTAAAACAATTTTAAATAAAACTGGAGAAAATCTTTCAAACAGTATCTGTGATAAGCATTCATCCTCCAGAACCACCTAAGCACAGAGATGTAAGCCCTGAGCTGCAATCTCAGGACCCAGAAACGATCATCTCTGCCCCTGTGCAGACATGGGGACCTCACACAGGGCAAAACTGGGAGTGAAGGGTTTTCATCTGGGGTGAGGGAGGAGGAGGAAACAGAGGAGAGAAGGAGAGGGTCACCAGGATATTCACACTGTACTGTCACAATGACACCACCACCAGCAAGTGTACTGATTTGCTAATGCTGTCATAACTACACACCACAGACCGAGGGGGTCCAAACGGGATAAATGTATTTTCTCCCAGGTCTGGAAACCCCAGTTATTAGCATGGTGCAGGTCTTGGTGAGCTCTTCCTTCTTTGCTTGCAGACATAGCCACTCCTGGCTGTGAGCTGACATAGTGGAGAGACCTCCTTGGCATCCTCTTCTCATCTTACAATAACACCAGCCCTAGTAGATCAGTTCTTCCCCCCATATGACTTCATTCAATTTTTATCACCTCGTAGGCGCCATCCTCAAGGACAGTCACATCAGAGACTGGTGCTCTTACCTATCAAGTTGAAAGGGGACACAGTTCAGTCCATAGCAACAAGAATAATAGATATCATATGATGGTTGGTGGATTTTTTTTTCAGTTTTTCTTTTTGTTTTTTTTGGTCACTCTAGCTCAGACTGACCTGGAACTCAGTATATAGTCTCAGGGTGGCCTTGAACTCATGGCACTCCTCCTACCACTGCCTCCGAGTGCTGGGATTAAAGGTGTGTGCCACCACGCCCAGCGGTCAGGTGGATCCTTGCCTGTTAAAGTCATTGTTACCAACGCTGGGAGTCTCTCTGTCTGTCTTACTCTGTGTGTGTGTGTGTGTGTGTGTGTATGCACACATGCACACGTGTGTATATGTTTCCAGGTTTTTGGAGTCTTACTTAAGGAATTGAAGAAAGACACACACAAGTAGTGAAGCAGCAAGAAGCTTTATTAAGAACAGGAAGATAGTAGAGGTTTGAACACACTGTCAAAGGGGTACTCAAGGGCACCAGGAGCTGACCTAGGACTGCAAAAAAAAAAAAAGGGGGGAGAAAGCTAGCTGAGCGTGAGCATTCACCTCTCTCTCCATCCTCCTTGGTGACGTGAAGATGCAATGCTTATTTCCCATTCCTGCCATGTTTTCCCCACCACGATGGACTCTACCTTTGGGAACTGTAAGCAAAAACAAACCCTTTGCTTCCCTAAGCTGTTTCTAGTATGGTAGTTTGTCCCAGCAATGATAAAGTAACTGATACAAGTTTGTGTTACATGACATTTCTTAATAAAATATTTTTACTTATTTATTTATTTGTAAGCAGAGAGAGGGAGACGTACGGAGAGAGAGGGAGAGAGAATGGGCGCGCCAGGACCTCCAGCCACTGCAGTCAAACTCCAGATGCATGTGTCACCTTGTGCATCTGGCTTGAGATGGGTACTGGGGAATCGAACCCCGGTATTAGGCTTTGCAGGCAAGCGCCTTAATCTCTGAGCCATCTCTCCAGCCAAACATTTTTTTTTTTTACTGTTGCACCTTCCATGATACATCTGACTATAAACCTATGCACGCCCAACTATGTATAATCATAAATAAGATGGTAAATGGAGATTCCTCCCTAAAAGTTCACTTAAATCCAATTTGACTTACTGCCCATGTACCCAGAACCAGTCCAGAATAGGCGGTCTCTACTGTTCTGATCCTGGATCTAAGAACTTCCTTGAATAGGTACTGATCATGAACAATGATTTCTAAGGGAGGAGAAAACTAGTTCTTTGTTTGTAGTGTAGTGTATGTGCAGGCAAAGGCACCAGGTTTCTGACGGGTTGCCAGGTGCACTGCATACGAGAAGGGTGTTCATTGCCCAAGCTAAGCAGTTGTCCTGGGTGGCTAAAGTATTCCCTGTGCTTGCCTGCCTCGTCCTGATTTACAGAACTTTGTGATTTCCATATTCTAGATACTCCATATATGGCCAGTTTCAAGCTAGCAATGCCAACTAAAGTGAATTAGCAACGACTGCACAAGGGTTGCACATTTGGATACTTAGACTGAGAAGATCTCAAGAACACAGATAATTGGGAAGATGCAGCACAGTAATTAGAGTGATGAGGCTTTAGTAAGAATCAATGAGCCAGGCGTGGTGGCGCACACCTTTAATCCCAGCACTCAGGAGGCAGAGGTAGGAGGATCGTCATGAGTTTGAGGCCACCCTGAGACTACATAGTGAATTCCAGGTCAGCCTGAGCCAGAGTGAGACCCTACCTCAAAAAAGAAAAAAAAAAGATGATGAAGAAGAAGAAGTAATAAGAAGCTGGGGAGATAGCTCAGTGGTTAAAGATGCTTGCTTGCAAAGCCTCTTGGCCCAGGTTCAATTCCTTACCACCACATAAAGCCAGATTCAAAGTGGCACATGTGTCTGGCATTGATTTGCAGTGGCAAAAAATCCTGGCCCATACATAATTTAAAAAGAAAAAAAAAGATTTAATTGAAAGTACATGTAATTGAACTTTTATGTTATTTTTATTTTTTTCTTCCAAATTTTTATTAACAACTTCCATGATTATAAAAAATACCCCATGGTAATACCCTTCCTCCCCCCACTTTCCCCTTTGAAACTCCATTCTTCATCATACCCCCTCCCCATTTCAATCAGTCTCTCTTTTAATTTTGATGTCATGATCTTTTCCTCCTCTTATGATGGTCTTGTGTAGGTAGTGTCAGGCACTGTGAGGCCATCCAGGCCATTTTGTGTCTGGAGGGAACATGTTGTATGGAATACTACCCTTCCTTTGGCTCTAACATTCTTTCTGCCACCTCTTCCACATTAGACCCTGAGCCTTGGAAGGTGTGATAGAGATGTTACCCGGTACTCTAGTCACTTCTTTCCAGCACCGTGGTACCTTCTGAGTTGTCCCAAGGTCACTGCCATCTGAAAAGAGAAGATTCTCTACCCAAAGTGAGAGTAGCATTAATATAAGGTTATGAACATTAAGAGAAGTGCTTACTAGGCAGTTTGATAAGCATAGTATATACATTTACCCAGACAACAGCAGACGTTACACCCCTAGGGCTCATGACTACCCCTGTTTTAAGTTTTCAGTATCAGGGATGTATTCCCTCCCATGGAGCGGGCCTCCAGTCCAATTAGAGGGCAGTTGGTTTTCCTATTTTTTTTAAATTTATTTGACAGAGAAGGAGAGAGAGAGAGAGAGCGAGAGAGAGAGAATAGGTGCACCAGGGCCTCCAGCCATTGCAAACGAACTCCAGATGCATACATCCCCTTGTGCATCTGGCTAACGAGGGTCTTGGGGAAATCGAACCTGGGTCCTTCGGCTTTGCAGGCAAAAGCCTTAATGGCTAAGCCATCCCTCCAGCCCTATTTTTAATTTTTTTTAGAGATATATATAGAGAGAGGCAAATAGAGAGGGGGGGAATGGGCATACCAGGGTCTCCAGCCACTGCAAATGAACTTCAAATGCATGTGCCGCCTTGTGTATCTGGCTTATGTGGGTCCTGGGGAATCAATCCTGCATTCTTTGGCTTTGAAGGTAAGTGCCTGTAATTGATCTTTTCATGGAAGCGGAGCTTAGAAACAATGTTTCTGCCAGTTGAATAATGGGCTCTTACATATCCAGCATGTACTAATCCACCTGATGTTGTCCTCAGGCTTCCAGATGCATACATACACCACACCACATACTTTACAAGCACATGCAAAAAAAAAAAAAAAAAAAACAAAACACCAATGAAGGGATGAAGGAAATATTTTGGCTCAGTCTGAGGAGATAGAGTCTGTAGCGGCAGGGGAGGGATGGGGGTAGGACTGGTTGACGGTTGTTGCAAAGAGCATTTGAGGAGGGCTGAAGAATGAGAAAGCCTGGTGAGATCATGCTGGAACCAGAACTGGGCTACAAACCCCAAGGCCTCCGCTCTAATGACTCACTTCCTCGTGCTAGGCCTCACCTCCCAAGTGTTCCATAACCTCCCAAAACAGTTCAAGCAGCTGCAGGGCAAAGGTTCAAGCAGATGAGACTGCGTGTGACATCTCACATCCAAATCATAAGCAGGAGTCTCACGGTAACTTGACCTCGTGGTCCCTGGACATGGGTGTCGTGCACGGGCACTCGTGCAGTCACATCTCACTGGCAGAATCCAAGTCAGTCCATCCAGTGCCCCAAGAGCAGCAATCTCTGAGAAATGTAGCTTTTAAGTCTTCCAGTCCTCACAACCCAGGGACTGAGGAATAAATGATGCAGAAGTGGTTTGTGAGTAAAAAATAGATAACTTGGGGCTAGAGAGAAGGCTTAGCAGTTAAGGTGTTTGCCCATGAAGCCTAAGGGACCCAGGTTCAATTCCCAAGTGCCCACATAAGCCATGTGCACAAGGAGTTCGCTTGCAGTGACTGGAGGCTCTAGAACACTCTATCTTCTCTCTGTCTCTCTCTCTCTCTCTCTCTCTCTGCATCTTCCTCTCCCTCCCTCTCTCTCACAAATAAATAAATATTTTTTAAAAACAGAAAATAGATAATTTCTAGGCTGTAATAATAGAAAAGAGTTTTTGCCATAAAATGTTATTTGGAACTTGGTGTGGTGGCGCACACCTATAATCCCAGCACTTGGGAGGCTGAGGCAGGAGGATCACATATTCCAGGCCTGGGCTATATGGTAGGAGCCTGTCTCAAAACAGTGATAAAAAATTACCAAACAACTTGGCCTGGTGCTGCAGGTCTGTAACTTCAGCTCCTTGGGAGGCTGAGGCAGAAGGATCAAAAGTTCAAGGCCAATTCGGGCTACAGAATGATTTCAAGGCCAGCCTGGGCAACTTAGTGAGACCTGTCTCAAAATATAAAGTAAAAAGAAGGCCGAGGATATCGTTCATTGGCAGAGAAATTGCCTAGCATGTGCCAGGCCCTGGGTTTAACCCCAGTACTGCAAAATACTAACAAAAACCGCAAAGCACTATTTGCAGTTTTTAAAATATGTATTTACTGGTTTGAGAGAGAGAGAGAGAGAGCCAGGGCCTTGTGCCACTTCAAATGAACTCCAGACACATGCACCACTTTCGTGAATCTGGCTTTGTTTGTGTATTGGGGAATCAAACCAGACCATCAGGCTTTGTAAACAAGTGCCTTTGACCACTGAGCCACCATCTCTCCAGCCCCTATTTGCAGTTCTGATATAATGACATTAGCAGGACCACAGAGCCTCTCCCCCACAAAGCGCCTGTGAATCTGGAGAAAATCATCAACACAAAAGTCCATGCTTTCAACGCTCTAGAAACTTGCCAAATACATCAAACCAAGCCCTCATGACAATCACTGTGACTTGGATACAAATAACATAGACAAAAGCCCACGATGGCGTTCATCTCTTTCTCTTTGCTTGGCTGAGTTTTATCTTAACTTTAATTATGATATTTGTTTAGTCATCCTTAGTAAATGCTCCACTTTGGTTGTTACTGTGTTGCAATTTCAGAATTGGAATTCCCATTTGGCTCTTCTGTATAACTTCCGTCTTTGTGGAAGTTTCTTATTTATTGACTCATTGCAATCATGTATTCTTGTAGCTACTTAACTATTTATTTATTTATTTTGGTTTTTCCAGGTAGGGTCTCACTCTAGCTGAAGCTGACCTGGAATTCACTATGTAGTCTCAGGGTGACCTCGAACTCACGGCGATCCTCCTACCTCTGCCTCCCTAGTGCTGGGATTAAAGGTATGCACCACCACGCCTGGCTTATTTATTTTTAATAATTTTATTTTTATTTATTTGTCAGAGAGAGAGAGAAAAGAGAGAAAGAATGGGTGCCCCAGGGCCTCTAGCCACTGCAAACAAACACGAAACACATGCTCTGCCATGTGCATCTGCTCTATATGGGTTCTGGGCAGTCGAACCTAGGTCCTTAGGCTTCACAGGCAAGCGCCCTAACTGCCACGCCATCTCTTCAGCCCCTATTTAACTTTTTTAAAGTTTAACCTTTGGACTTACTTATAATAGCTGCTTTGAAGGCTTTGTGTACTCAGTCTACTATCCGAGGACAATAAGATACAATTTGTATTGAGTGTCCTTTCTCCTGAGTATGCGTCTTTGCATGTTCTATTGAATACTTGACATTCGAAATACAGCATTGTACTGACCCAGGATTACACTTAGTGCTTTTGCTTTGTTTGTTTGCTCGTAAGCACTGTCTCCCCAGTGATATGTGGCTATTTTTTTTAAAAAAGTATTTATTTATTTGAGAGAAACAGACAGACAGAGGCCTGTTGCTCCTGCATATGAACTCCAGGTTCATGTGTCACTTTGTACACCTGGCTTTACATGGGCACTGGGGAATTAGACCCTGGATGGCAGGTATTGCAAGCAAGTGCCTTTAACTGCTGAACCATCTCCCCAGTCCTTGTTTTTGTTTTAAAATATTTTTTATTTGTATTTATTTGACAGAGAGAAAGATGCAGAGAGAGAGAGAGAGAGAGAGAGAATGGGCATGTCAGGGCCTCCAGCCACTGCAAACGAACTCCAGACGCGTGTGCCACCTTGTGCATCTGGCTAACGAGGATCCTGGGGAATAGAACCTGGGTCCTTTGGCTTTGTAGGCAAATACCTTAACCACTAAGCCATCCCTCCAGCTCTATTTTTGTTTTTATATGTAAGTATTGCTTGCTGATTTTGCTTCCTGTGGCTTCATAATTTAGCATTCAGCCAAAGGTTTGCTTGATTATATTTATAGCCAATCAGCTATCACCTTTTGCAGAGAGATCTGCATTGGAGCAGAGCATATTCCAACCATGGCCACTTTCAAGTTGCCATTGGCTTTTGCATTAGGAGAGGGAAAAGAAGAGGGGAAGAGAGTGAGGAAGAGTGGAGGAGGGAGAGAGAGAGAAAGGAAATACTTGCTCAGATATCTCTGTTTTAAGAAGCTCAAATCCCATCACCGGAACCCTACCCTCATGATGTAATCACCTTCCAAAGGTCTCACCTCCAAACAAGATTACATATATGTGTGAAGTTCCCAGGAGAATAAACTGTACTGGGACACCTGAACATGGAGCCTATCACACTATGATTCCAACACCTTTTGACGAGGTCCTAAAGGGGGTACAGTTGGATGAGAAAGAGATGGGGATACAGTGGTTTCTGGGTTGGTGGGATTAAGATGAGGATGTGAAGAAATGCTTGAATGGGTTTATGTGACATGATTGCACTGTCTCTTTAGCTGAACGTGTTAATAGGGTGGATATTAGCCAGACTGGAGACTGTCTCCCTACCTAGTATTATGAAGCTGCAAGAATATGAGTTTGGCCAGGCGTAGTGGCACACACCTTTAATCCCAGCACTTGGGAGGCAGAGGTAGGAGGATTGCCATGAGTTCAAGGACACCCTGAGACTATATACTGAGTTCCAGGTCAACCTGGGCTAGAGGGAGACCTTACCTCAAGAAAGCAAAAGGCAAAAAAAAAAAAAAAAAAAAAAAAAAAAAAGATAGGAGATAGGAGTTTGCTCTTTAGTCACTATTAATTAGACATAGTAAATACGAGCTCCGTGATTACCCAAGTCCATACACACCATTAATTTGAAACAATATAAAGTACCAGCTGGGTAAAGAGATGTTCTCTTTAATTAATGATATGTTAGAAATTGAAATCCTAGCACCAACAAATTTTCCTCATACCATCCTGTGGCCTGCAAAAAGAGAGTGATTTTTCATAGACCACTTACACAGATTGGGGGTTTATGGTAAGAGCCCATAAGTGCCACCCAGTGGTTAGCACTGGGATTTTGGAGAAGGAAATTTCCAGACGGGGTGCTAGCATGTATACACTGGAGACAAAATTACTAGCTTGCAGCCAGGCGTGGTGGCGCATGCCTTTAATCTCAGCACTTGGAAGGCAGAAGTAGGAGGATCATCTTGAGTTCGAGGCCACCCTGAGACTACATAGTGAATTCCAGGTCAGCCTGGGCTAGAGTGAAACCCTACCTCAAAAACCGAAAGAAAAAAATTACTAGCTTGCAATCATACATTAATTAGAGCTGTTGCTAAGATTGAATGACATAAAATAAATCTTGAAAGTTGAAATACCCCTAATATCTTGGGTGGTGGCAGAGACACACTCCAAGGAAGGCCATGCCCAGAAAATCTCTGTTCTATACTAATATGGGAGTCATACGAGAGCACACTAACCAGTTATGATGGTTTGAATAGAATAGATGGCCCCCAATATATTTCAGCTGTTTATTTGCTTGTAGTTTGCATCTGCAGACACCTGGCTGGAGGCAATGTCACTGGGTGGATCTTAAGGTGTGGTGGTGGGTTTCAGATTTCAATCTAAAGATATGCAAAGTGTGCCTGGCTGGAGTTCCTGAAGTGTGCTGTGTGGATTTTTGGCTTGTACTTCTCTCTCTCTGCTTGGTCCTGTGAAGGCAGGCCAGCTTCTTCTGCTATTATGGAACTTCCCCTGGATCTGTAAGCTCCAATAAATATCCCTTCCTCCATAACTGTGCCTGGTCTGAAAGTTCATCTCAGTGAACCTGAAGCTGTCTGATACACCAGTGCTCTGTGAACGAACAGCCCTTTAACAGCCGACACAGAGCTGCTCGGTTTACAGATGGCAATTCTAAGGTGAATGGGTAGCATCTGACCTCAGGGTTATCCCACCATGACCAGCTAATGAAACTCTGAGTGAAGAAGGTGAGAAAAAAACTCACTCCAGTGGAATGAATTGCACCGTGTTCCTGGTTGTAGCGGAAGAATTGCACAATGCTCAAAGCCCCTATGTTTAGATTTCACTAACTTGGCCAGTGACCAACGGCCTGGCCACGGAGCCAGACAGATGGCAGTAATGAAGTGGGTTACGAAATGCCTGTATGGGGCATGAGCCACTACGGAGATCTGTAGAACCCCTTCCAGGATCAGGAAGTGAGTGGATCTGGCAGGTACGGATCCTGGTGTACGCACATAAGATGCTCACCTGGGTCCAACACATGAGGGGAACATGGGGCACATGCATCTGGGCAGAGATGGGCTGCTCATCCTATTCCTCTTGCACCCTCTAGGGTACACAATGCCCACATGAACTCTCCTGTCTGACAATAGAGAAAGAAACTACAGAGGACTATGGGGGCAGATTCCCCGGGGGAAGATCCTACTCACAGCTGACAGCAGTATACATGGGATCCCTGCTTTACGTCCTGAGAAGAAATGATATTGCGTCAAATGGATGTATCATGTTGTGTGCATCATTCTCAGGTAGTTCGTTAGAGTCTGGGCGGCCAGGGAAATGACTCAGTGGGTAAAGTACTTACTGTGCAAGCATGGGGACTTGAGCTTGGATCAAATTACAAGCGTTAATAATCTGCTGAGTCTACTGGAGGACATCCGCTCAAACCATCTCACTATGTAAGCATGAGGAGCTGAGCTTGGATCCCTAACATCCATTAAGTGCAGGGCGCGGTGACCCATGCTTGTAATCACGGTACTGGGGAGACAGACACTGGACGATTCCTAGCGATTGCTGGCTAGCTAGTCTAGCTGAATCACCGTGAGACCATGTCTCAAAAATAAATAAATAAATAAATAAGATGGAGAGTGACTACAGTAGTCCTTAAAAAAAAACATTTTATTTTTATTTATTTGACAGAGAAAGAGGGAGAGATTGAGAGGATGGGCGCGCCAGGGCCTCCAGCCACTGCAAACGAACTCCAGACGTGTGCGCCCCCTTGTGCATCTGGCTAACGTGGGTCCTGGAGAATTGAACCTAGGTCCTTTGGCTTTGCAGGCAAACTCCTTAACTGCTAAGCCACCCCTCCAGCCCTACAGTAGTCATCTGATGTCGACCTCTGGCCTCTGCATGCACATACACGGATTCCCACATATATAAACAAGCACACATACATGCATGTGCAGAACATACATATACACACTCAAAAAGAACAAAAGAGGGCTGGAGAGATGGCTTAGCGGTTAAGGCATTTGCCTGCAAAGCCAAAGGACCTAGGTTCAATTCTCCAGGACCCACGTAAGCCAGATGCACAAGGGGGAGCATGCATCTGGAGTTCATTTGCAGTGGCTGGAGGTCCTGGTGTGCCCATTCTCTCCCTCTCTCTCTCTTTCTGCCTCTTTCTCTCTCTCTTAAATAAATAAATAAATAAATAAATAAATAATATATTTTTTAAAAAAGAACAAAAGAACCAAGCAATGGAAGCATTCATCTTAAATGAGGCGCGATCAAAGCACAGAGAGCTTGCTTACATGTGGCCATGATTTAAATATGAGATGTTCACGAAAGTCTCATGCCAACCCCCACACACACCTGGATGCTATTTTAAGAAAGTTCTGGAAACTTTTGGAAGTAGAGCCTGTCTGGAGGAAATAGGTCACCAGGGGCAGGTTTTGGGGAGCTATATCTTGCCCTTGGCCCCTCCTGTATTCCTTTTCTCTACTTCTGTTTGCTATGAGGTGAAAACACTCCCCACCACGTCTCCCACCACAATATTCTCCCCGTGGGACCAAGCACCCATGGACAGAACCTTCTGAAATCATGAGCCAAATGAAGTCTTTATTCCTCCTAGTAAGTTGTCTACGTGGGGTATTCTGTCATAGTGAAGCCAAGCCTGACTAATAGACAAGCCGTTATGAATGCACGCTCACATTCAACGTGACTCCTCCACCCAATGTGCTTCCTTTCAGTGTGTGCGGAGCCTGCGGTGATCGTCCTTTTCTTACTGACGTTCGTATTTCTCACTCTCCTCCCTTGCTGGGGGCTAAAGGTTGTGCAATTTGATCAATCTGTTCAAAGAACCAGCTCTTTGGTTTTATTGACTTTTCTCTGAAGTTCACTGGGTTCTGCAGTTATTTTTCGCTATTTCCTTCCATCCATCTGTTTGTTCCAGGATTACTTTATTCTGTACTTTCTCAAGATGAGAGCTTAGATGGCTTATTCAGACAATTCTTTTTAGGCAAATAGTTCAATGATTTTTCACATAAGAGCCGCTTTATGCAACAAATTTTTGAATTTTATTTATTTTATTGTTTTTGGTTTTTTTGAGGTAGGGTCTCGCTTTAGCCCAGGCTGACCTGGAATTCACTATGTAGTCTCAGGGTAGCCTCGAACTCACGGTGGTCCTCCTACCTCTGCCTCCCGAGTGCTGGCATTAAGGGCGTGTACTACCACGCCTAGCTATTTTTTTAAATTTATTTGCAAGAAGATAGAGAGAGGAGGGAGAAGAAGGAAGAAGAGGAGGGGAGGAGGAGGAGGATGGGGAGGAGGGAGGAAGAATAAGTGCACCGGGGCCTCTTGCTGCTATAAACGAACTCCAGATGCATGTACCACTTTGTGCATCTTACTTGCATATGGGGGGAGGTGATCAAACTGGGACATCAGGATACCTTTAACTGCTGAGCCATCTCTCAGCCCCAAGTTTTATTTTTATTTCAGTTAAAAATGGTTTCAAAGCCTCCTCCCTGTTGACTAGCTGCCAGGATTCTGGAAAGAGCTATGCAGCACACAGCTTCTTGGGGGAGGGAAGTCATCTATGGTCTTAACCAGCAGTGAACCATGCAAGCCTTACCACTAGCTATCCAGGCCAAATGAGCTATCTGGTGCAATGGCGGCATGTCTATTATGGTGGAAATCATCTGCTCTCTGATTAGACTGGAGGCCTGCTCCACAGAAGGGAATTCATGCCTGGTACTGAAAACCTAGTCAAAAGGCTATGGCTGGGGAGGTCACAAGCCCTAGGGGGGAGTAATGACTATTGTTGTCTGGGTAAATGGATCCATTATGTCCAGCAAACTACCCTCTAAACACTTATGTTTATGCCCACATATTAATGCGACTCTCACTTTTGGTTAAAGAAGCTTCTCTTTTCAGATGGCTGTGACCTCTGGGGTGACTCAAAACTCACCATAGTGCTGAGAAGAAGTGACAGTGGAGTGTTCAGCACTAAGTGAGACATCTCGACTACACCCTCCAGGGCTCAGGGTCCATTGCCGAAGAGGTGGCAGAAAGAATGTAAGAACCAAAGGAAGGGGAGGGCTGCTTACAAGGTGCTCCTCCAGACACAAAATGGCCTTGATATTCGTGACCTCACAGTGGCTGACACTACCTACACAAGACCTTCATAATAGGAAGGAAAAAACTGATGACATCAAACTAGAAGGAAGGCTAACTGGAAAGAAGGGAGGATTTGGGAGGGGACAGTGGAGATGATGGGAGAGGATTACAATGACGGTATATTATCTATACTTATGAAAGTTGTAAAAAAAAAAAACCATTAAAAAGTAGTTTCTAAACTAGGCTTGGTGGTTCACATCTGTAATCCCAGCACTTGGGACATGAAGGCAGGAGGATCAGGAATTCAAGATCATCCTTAGCTGCATAATGAGTTCAAGGTCAGCCTGGGGCACACAACTCCCCACCCTCTACACCAAAAACATTTTCCAATTTCTCTTGAGATTTCTTCTTTGATCTAAAGATTATTTAGAAGTGTGCTGTTTAATTTTCAGGGGCTGGACAATTCTCCTGTTACCTTTGTGTTACTGATCTCTGATCTCATTTCCTCTGATCTGACAATAGAGTTTGTGCTGTTTTAAAATTTAAAGACTTTTTGCAGTTTGTGTTATTACCCAGAAAAAAGGTTATGTTTTTGACTCTTCTATATGCACTTGGGAAAAAAAATATATTCTACTGTTGTTGGGAAGATTGTTCAATAAATGTCAATTTGTTCTGCTTGATTGATGACATTTCTCAGTTCTATTTTTTTTTTTTTTTTGAGGGTCTCCCTCTAGCCCAGGCCAACCTAGAATTCACTATATAGTGTCAGGCTGGTCTCGCACTCACAGCAGTCCTCCTACCTCTGTCTCCTGAGTTCTAGGATTAAAGGTGTGTGTCATCACACCCGGCAGTTCTTTTATTCTTATCAACTTTCTTTCTACTAGTCCTATGTAGAACTGTTAAATTCTGTAGCAATAATCCTAGATTTCTCTATTTCTCCTTTCATTTATGTCAAGTCTTCCTTCTATATTTTGAAGCTATTAGTTAATTATTATAAGTTAATTATTATAAATTATAATATTAGCCAGGCGTGGTGGCACACGCCTTTAATCCCAGCACTCGGGAGGCAGAGGTTGGAGGATCGCCGTGAGTTTGTGGCCACCCTGAGACTACATAGTTAATTCCAGGTTAGCCTGGGCCAGAGTGAGACCCTACCTTGAAAAAACAAAAAAAAAAGTTATAATATTATAAGTTAATTGCATATATATTTTGGATAATTATATATTGGTAAACTGAGCTTTTATCATTATTTACTATTCACATTTACTTTGATGACTTTATATACTAAGAAATCTATTTTGGAGCTGGAGGGATGGCTTAGCGGTTAAGGTGTTTGCCTGCAAAGCCAAAGGATCCAGGTTCAATTCCCCAGGCCCTACATTAGCCAGATGCACAAGGGGGCACCTGCTTCTGAAGTTCGTTTGCAGTAGCTAGAGGCCCTGGCATGCCCAATCTCTCTCTCTCTCTTCTCTCTCTGCTTGCAAATAAGTAAATAAAATTAAAAAAAAGAAATCTATTTTATCTGATATTTAGTTAGTTAGTTAGTTAGTTAGTTTTGTTTTTTTGAGGTAGCCTCACTCTGGCCCAGGTTGACCTGGAATTCTCTTTGTAGTTTTAGGGTGGCCTCGAACTCATGGTGATCCTCCTACCTCTGCCTCTCAAATGCTGGGATTAAAGGTGTATACCACCATACCTGGTCTTATCTGATATTTATATAGCCATTCCAGTTTTTTTATTTTTAAATATTTTGTTTACATTTTATATATTTATTTATTTGAGAGAGAAAGAGAGAGAGGCAGATAGAAGAATAGGTACACCAGGGCCTTTAGCCACTGCAGATGAACTTCAGACATGTGCACCTTCTTGTCCAGTTAGCCTTCCTTCTAGTTTGATGTCATCAATTTTTTCCTTCCTATTATGAAGGTCTTGTGTAGGTAGTGTCAGCCACTGTGAGGTCATGAATATCAAGGCCATTTTGTGTCTGGTTTAACATGGGCACTTGGGAATTGAACCTTGGTCCTTTGGCTTTGCCAGCAAGTGCCTTAACCACTAAGCAATCTCTCCAGCTCTTTATTTTTATTTATTTGCAAGCAGAGAGAGGCAGAGAGTGAATGGGTACACCAGGGCCTCTTGCAACTACAAATGAACTCCAGATGCATGTGCCACTTTTTTCATCTGGCTTTATGTGGGTCCTGGGGAATTGAACCTAGGCTGTCAGGCTTTGCAAACATGAACCTTTAACCCCAGTTTTTGCATATACTATATACAAATGTCTAAATACTATATCTTTCCCCATAATCTTACTTTTAAAAATTATTTATTTATTTGAGAGAGCGAGAAAGAGGCAGAGAAAGAGAGAGAGAGAGAGAGAGAGAGAGAGAGAGAGAGAGAGAATGGGCACACCAGGGCCTCTAGCTCCTGCAAATGAACTCCAGATGCATGTGCCACCTTGTGCATCTGGCTTACATGGGTCCTGGGGAATCAAACTGAGGTCCTTTGGCTTTGCAGGCAAATGCCTTAACTGCTAAGCCATCTCTCCAGCCCAATCTGACTTTTTTTTTTTTTTTTTTTTTTTTTTTTGGTTTTTTGAGGTAGGGTCTCACTCTAGTCCAGGCTGACCTGGAATTCACTATGGAGTCTCAGGGTGGCCTCGAACTCACGGCAATCCTCCTATCTCTGCCTCCCGAGTGCTGGGATTAAAGGCATGCACCACCACGCCTGGCTACTTTTTTTTTTGATGTGCCAAGAATTAAACCTTATGCAAGCACTCTACCACTATACTATATTCCCAACCCTTATAACCTTACTTTTAGTCTTTCTCTTTTATATTTGTTTATTTATGAGAGAGAAAGAGGGCAAGAGAATGGGTACATCAGGGCCTCCGGCCACTGCAAATGAACTCCAGATGCATGCGCCACCATATACATCTGTCTGGCTTACATGGGTTCTGGGGAGTCGAACCTAGGTCTTTAGGCTTCACAGGCAAGTGCCCTAACTGCCAAGCCATCTTTCCAGCCCTTAACTTTTAATCTTTATAATAACGTATTTGAAACGAATTTCTTGTGAATGTCATATAATTGTGTCTCTTGGGTATTTTCTTGAGGTAACATGAAGCTGACTAGGACTGGAACCTATATCCAAAGGTTGTTGTGAGTTTCCAGTAACATCTGCAGGGCTGTTGTGAGTTTCCAGTGACATGCAGGCTAGAAGCAACGCTGGGGGCAGAGACCTCATGTTGCAGTTAACTTCCCGTTGTTGGGACACACGTGGACCCGAAGGAGCCGGCGGGAGGAAAGGGTTGATTTCAGGCTTGCGAATTCAAGGGGGACATTTCACCATGGCGGAAGAAGCTGGCTTACTCCAGCATCCACAGCAAAAAAAAAAAAAAAAAAAAAAAAAAAAAAAAATAGAGACAACACAACACCAGCAAGCGCAAAACAGCCAAAGCTCAGCCAGTCCTTTACACACCCTGGGGCTGGACTAAAAGATCTGCCTCCAGTGACACGTCCGAGCAAACTGCAGGAGGCTGAAGGGGCAAGCTTCATCAAGAGTAATGGGGAAATGAGCAAGAGTGCTGCTTTCTTGGTGAGCCTGGTACCAGCGCAAGGGTGAAGGAGATCGACACCGAGAACAATCAACTCCCACCAAACCAGATATCCAGAGACACAGAGGCTCCCAAGACCTCATCACTGCAGTAGACCTAAAACGAACCCAACGTGGCTCAGGAAAATTCAAGGAAGAGGGGGCAGGAAGACTGTTAGAGCCACAAGTTGGGTCATTATGCACAGAGACATTGCCTCTTCCCCTGCAGAGGGGGAATGACAGGGAGGAGGCTAACGATGCTACCAACATGGCTGTATATACACTGTGTACATAACTAATTAAAAAAAAACACAAAACAATAAAAATTAAAATTTAAAAAAAATAGAAGAGGGCTAGGAAGATGGCTCAACAGTGAAGGTGCTTGCTTATGAAGCCTGATGGACCTGGTTCGATTCCCCAGTACCTATTGTAAAGCCAGATGCACAAGCTGTGCATGTATCTGGAGTTCATTTGCAGTGGCAAGAGGATCTGGCAGTGCCCATTCTCATTCTCTTTTTCATAAATAAATTAATTAATTAAAAAAAAACCTCAGGCTATGGGGACCACCACATCCCATTAGGCCCAAGCCAGGTGAGTGTGAGCATCATTATGATAAAGATTAGGAAAATGAGGCCGAAGGAGTGGGCTCCTTGGATAAGGCTTTGGATCCGGACATCCATCCAGTCTGAACACTGACATCCAGGCAGCAGCTGCATTTGCTGGGCGCAGTTCGGTTCCAGCAAATGGAATGGAAAACACAAGATCTACTCAGGATCCAACCAGGTGGGTTTGGAAGGCCTGGGACATCAGCCTTAGAACCCAGTGACGGTGAGCAAACTCCATCATGATCTAGAAGCTTCCCACTTCCAGCCTCGCAACCCACTGTCCTCTGCTCTGGATCCAGAGCCATGCTCAGGAAGCGTTCTAACCACTACTTTCTTGTGGTGTTCACGTGGCAGACATTGGTAATTGATCCCTGCACAGGAAGCAGAGGATTGCAGAGTCCCTTGGGTACTAGCTAGTCTAGTCAAGCTTGTATTCAACACCTCCACCTGTAACCTGGCTGCACTCCTAATCTTTGCACCTTCTGTTCCAACATCTAGAATACTTATTCCAGCTTCATGTTAGGGATTTTTTTTTTTTTTTTTTATGAGAGAGAGAGAGAGAAAGGGAGAGAGATATTGAGAGAATTGGCACGCCAGGGCCTCCAGCCACTGCAATGGAACTCCAGACATGTGCACCGTCTTGTGCATAGGAGAGACCTTGTTCACCTGCATCACCTTGTGTGTCTGGCTTACATGGGGTCTAAAGAGTTGAACATGGGTCCTTAGGCTTTGCAGGCAAGCGCGTGAACGGCTGAACCATCTCCAAGTCCCCTGTGTTAGGAATTTTTAATTCATCGATCCAGATCCACAAACCTCTATTAGGGAAGCTTTTACTGCCCCTGACCAATTCCAATGCTTGATGGGCTGGCGCAGTGCTCTGTCTACTTCTGCTGCACCTGTCTACTAAAGTATTGGAGCCAGGACCTTTTTCTCTCTCTTTTTATTTTTTTTAATTTTTTAATTTTTTTTTATTTTTTATTTTTTATTTTTATTTTTTTTGGTTTTTCGAGGTAGGGTCTCACTCTAGCACCAGGCTGACCTGGAATTCACTATGGAGTCTCAGGGTGGCCTCAAACTCACGGCGATCCTCCTACCTCTGCCTCCCGAGTGCTGGGATTAAAGGCATGCGCCACCACGCCCGGCTTTCTCTCTCTTTTTATTCTGCAATCTGGACAATTTCCTGGTTCTGTGATCATGCAATCTCATGGCTTCAGGAGATTCAGGAGGGCTAAGCACTTGGTGTAATGAATGCCATGCTGTCACCATTTTGTGATTCTTAATACATTTATTTTTTATTTAATTTTAATGTGTGCGTGTGTGTGCATGTATGTGTACAGGTGCACATACATGTGTGTGCTCGTGCATGAAGATGTCAGAGGTTGACACTGGATGTCTTCCTCAATTACTCTTCAGCTTATTTGCTGATGGAGGGTCTCTTATTTGAACCTAGAGCTCACCAACTCAGCTAGTCTAGCTAGATGACTTGCCCTAAGGATCCTTAGACTCTGCTTCTCAAGTGCTGGGATTACAGGTGGGCTTCCATATCTGTGGTGCTGAGGATCTGAACTCAGGTCCTCATGTCCGTGCAGCAAGCACTCTGTCCCCCATGGAGCCCCAGTACTTTCATCTCTGAGCTTGTGTTTCATGAGTGAAAATCCTATGTGATGATGGCCATTGGCCAGGGTCCTGCCTCTCTGTGATAACTTCTCAATGGCTGCCTCCCCTTCTTCCTGGTGCCTCGGGCCCTGTCCAACCTCACCCTTAGCCCAGTGTGGGCACCAAGGGTTTCGATCATGTATGCACACCCTAGGACATCTGGGGGCCACTGGGGGAGCAGTGTTGCAGCCAGCCCCAAAACTCTGAGTCTTGAGATCACCTCTGTGCCACGGGATGGGGTGATGGCTTTGGGAAGAGGAGAAACTGACCTGAACACCTCAGAGTCTGCTAAGGATGATGGAGATGGGGGAAGCCCAGCAACTGTGGAGCCCAAGTCACAGGTTATTGAGTGCCTGTTGAGGTCCTGCACCTCCTGTGAGTCTTCAATATCTATGAGCTGGGGACCCTCCCCTCCTCCTCCCAGCCCCCCAAAGTCCAGGTTGCACTTGTCTCTCCTTTCCAGCTTGCAGCACCTCCACCCAGGAGGAACTACAAAGTACCAGTTCTGTGACTGGTGATCCTGCCTGCAAGTCACATTAATGAGTTTTTCTTTTTGTGTTATACTGGGGGTGGAACCTAGGGCCTTGTGATCTGGGCAACATTACCACTGAGTTATATCCTCAGCCTGTGTTTGCATTTAAAAGAGGGGGCTGGGGAAATGGCTTAGCGGTTAAAGCGTTTGCCTGTGAAGCTTAAGAACCCCTGGTTCGATTCCCCAGGTCCCACGTAAGCCAGATGCGCAAGTGGGCGCATGCATCTGGAGTTCGTTTGCAGCGGCTGGAGGCCCTGGCACACCCATTCTCTCTTTCTCTCTGCCTCTTCTCTGTCTCTCTCTCAAATAAATAAATAAATAAAATACTTTTTTTTTTTTTTAAAGCAGCATTGCACGAGGTATGGAACCATGAGAGTCATGTTCTGGGCTGGGTGAAGGTTCAGTGGATAAAGTGTTCACTGGGCAAGTATGAGGACCTGAGTTTGGATCCCCAGCTCCCACATAAGTACTGGGTGGATGCGGCAGCCTACCTGTAATCTTAGCACTTGGGAGGCAGAGACAAGCTGACCAGCTGGATTAGCAGCACCGATGGGCTCTGGGCTGAAGTGGGAGAGCCCGTCTCAGACGTAAAGTAGACAGAGACAGAGAAAGACACTCAGCGTCAGCCTCTGGCCCCCACGCACACACACTCCTGTACCAACACGCACGTGAACTACATACACCACACACACATACAGGCTAAACAAGTCATGCTCATGATTATAATTTTTCTTGTTTTATTTATTTATTTGAGAGTGACAGACAGAGTGAGAAAGAGGCAGAGAGAGAAAGAGAGACAGATAGAGAGAGAGAGAATGGGCGCGCCAGGGCCTCCAGCCACTGCAAATGAACTCCAGATGCATGTGCCCCCTTGTGCATCTGGCTAAAGTGGGTCCTGGGGAATCAAGCCTCAAACTGGGGTCCTTAGGCTTCACAGGCAAGCACATAACAGCTAAGCCATCTCTCCAGCCCCTCATGATTATAATTTTAATTTTCTTTCTTTCTTTCTTTCTTTCTTTCTTTCTTTCTTTCTTTCTTTCTTTCTTTCTTCCTTTCTTTTTGTATTGTTACTTAAGGTAGGGCCTTGCTCTAGCCCAGGCTGACCTGGAATTCACTATGGAGTCTCAGGGTGGCCTCAAACGCACAGCGATCCTCCTACCTCTGCCTCTCACATGCAGGGATTCAAGGCGTGCGCCACCACGCCCGGCAGTCTTCTTTATTTTGAATGGTGTTACATTGCAAGTACAGAGACCGTGGAAGGAAGGAAGGAACCTCAAATGATCCTTTTCTGCTTTGTACGTGTAAACCTAGTGCCCGTTGGCATGTTGCAGTGGTCAGGACCTGGCGGAGAGCAGGCTCTGACGGTTTTTTCCTGAGCAAAGTATGGGGTGTAGCTTTCAGTCTGGTGGGGACTCAGGGCACCCCTCCCGTGGTTGGCAGCAGGGTAACTCCCTGTTGCAGTCAGCCTGTGTAGGCTGAAGCCAGCTTGGCTCAGGGTGTCTGTTACACAAGGACAAGGGAGAGGTGAACAGGGGACATCTTCCTGGGAGTTAGACCAAGGAGGACATGAGATTCCAAGAGAATGGTGTCACCTCCAAGACAACCTTTACTAAACACCAAATATTCAGGCCCTGCAGAGTGGGTGCCAAGTGATATCCCATCAAGAGCTAGAGAAAGTCCATGTTTTTATTTATTCATTTGAGAGAGAGATAGAGAGAGAGATAGAAAGACAGACACAGAGGGAGTGAGTATGGGTACGCAAGGGCCTCCTGCCACTGCAAACAAACTTCAGACACATGCGCCACTTTGTGCAACTGGATTTATGTGGGTACTGGGGAACTGAACCCAGACTGTGAAGCTTCACAAGCAAGTGCCTTTAACCACTGGGCAATCTCTCCAGCCCAGCATTTTTTTTGTTGTTGTTGTTTGCTTGTTTTTGTTTCTTTTTAGGTAGAGTCTCACTCTAGCTCAGGCTGAACTGGAATTTATTTTTTATTTTTTATTTTTTGACCTAGAATTTATTATGTAGTCTCAGGGTGGCCTTGAACTCATGGTGTTCCTCCTATCTCTGCCTCCCGAGTGCTGGGATTAAAGGTGTGCGCCACCACACCTGGCTCCAGCCAAGTTTTTTAAAAAATTTTTTTATGGGTTGGAGAGATGGCTTAGCGTAAGGCGCTTGCCTGCAAAGCCTAAGGACCTAGGTTTGATTCCCCGATACCCACGTAAGCCAGATGCAAGGTGGCACATGCATCTGGAGTTCATTTGCAGTGGCTGGAGTTCCAGAGCGCCCATTCTCTAACCTCTCTCTTTCTCTGTCAAGTAAACAACTAAATAAAAATAAAAATATTTTAAGAACTATGTCATTGAAAGTTGCCATACCCTAAAATCCACTCTCTAACCCTAAGCCATTCCTTTCTTCTTGGGTGGGGGGGGGGAGGAGGAGGAGAGAAACCTTCATGAATTCGCCCACGCTGCAGCTCAAATTTTCTTAATCTCTCAGTAGATTTGTCTATGTGTTCACTTTTAAATTAGTATAAGTGCTTTCAATGTATAGAGAGTGTGTCTTACTATAACAAAATGCCCAAGACAATAAACTTAAGAAAAGGAAAGATCTGCGCATGGGGAGCTGGCTCCGTGGTTCAAGGTGTTTGTTTGTAAAGGAAAGGGTTATTTTGACTCACACTTTTGGATGCTTCCATCCATGGTCAGTCTTCACCACTGCTTTGTAAGCAAGGCAGTAAGTTATGACAGGAGCATGGAGAAGGCTGCTCACTTCATGGTGAGCAGGAAGCAAAAAGACAGGGAGAGGCTGTAGCTTTTGAGTACCTCCCCCCCCCCAACAGTGACCTAACTTCCTGTCATTACATTATGCCTCCCGGAGGTTCCATCACCGCCCAAGAGCATTACATGAGCCTTTATGGCACACTTAACCAAATGAACAGAACAAGTTCTGGAACTCGTTCTGCTCAATGTTATATTTATGAATTCATCCCTGTTGACAGATGTAGGTTCAGTTCTTTGTGTTTCTTGAGATAGGATCTCATTATGTAGCCCAGGCTCATGGTCTCTTGCCTGATCTCCTCAGATTACAGCTGAGTGCTACGATGCCCAGTCTTATTTCATTCTTGTTGTTGTTGTTGTTGTTGTTTTGGTTTTTCGAGGTAAGGTCTCACTGTAGCCCAGGCTGACCTGGAATTCACTATGGAGTCTCAGGGTGGCTTCGAACTCACGGCGATCCTCCTACCTCTGCCTCCCGAGTGCTGGGATTAAAGGCGTGTGCCACTACGCCCGGCTTCATTCATTTTTAGTACATTATTTTGTATTCCAATGCATTAATATGCCATATTAATTCCTTCTCTTATTTTATTTTGTTTATGTTTATTATTATTTTTGGAGGCAGGGGTTTCGAGGTAGGGTCTCACTCTAGTCCAGGCTGACCTGGAATTCACTATGTAGTCTCAGGCTGGCCTCGAAGTCACAGCGATCCTACCTCTGCCTCCCGAGCGCTGGGATTAAAGGTGTGCGCCACCACACCCCGCTTCATTAATTCACTCTCTTAATCACAGGCATCTAATTTTTCACAATAGAAAATATTGTTTCGATGACTATTCTTGAACCCATGTCCTTGTGAGCAAGTTTTGCCCGCTTAAATTTAAATTGTTTAAATTGTTTGCATACGTATGTGCGTATGATGTGTATGCATGGGTGTGCACGTGCCGTGACATGTATATGGAGGCCGAAGGACAACCTCAGATGTTTATCCTTTCCTTACACCTTATTGAGACAGTCTTTCTTCTCTTTTCTTTATTTATTATTATTATTTATTTTATTATTATTATTTTTAAATTTATTTATTTTTTATTAACTAGTTTTGTACTCAGTGAATACAGTCAAGTTGGTACCATTGTTAGGCTCATCCATGTCCTACCCCCTCCCTATTTTTTTTTTTTTTTGAGGTAGGGTTTCACCTCTAGCTCAAGCTGACCTGAAATTCCCTATGTAGTCCCAGTGTGGCCTCGAACTTGTAGCAATCTTCCTACCTCTGCCTCCCAAGTGCTGGGATTAAAGGCGTGCGCCACCACGCCCAGCTCTTTTCTTGTAAACTTTTTATTTTCAACTTCCATAGTTACAGACAATATAACATGATCATGATCCCCTCCCACCACTCTCCCTTTTCCCCCTCCCAAATCCTCTCTCCACTGAATCCCTTCTTTACAACTAGTTCTTTTCTATCTGGATACCTCGTTTTCCCCTCTTATTATGCAGGCCTTATGTAGGTGGCATTAGCCACCGCGAGGTCACGAATTGCCACGGCCACTTTGTGCCTGGCAGACTGTATCGTAAGCACTCCTCCCCTTCCTTTGGCACTTACATTCTTTCTGCCACCTCTTCCATAACGGCACACATTCCGTTTTGAGGTGGGTTTTCCTCTCTAGGATATTGCTCGCTCTGTCTTGTGTTGGGCAGGCTGACTTAGTGACGGGATGTAGGCTGTTTCTGGGTGGTAGGCCCTGCAGGTCGGATAGGGCACATGTCTCACGGTGGAGCCTGATGCGGGGGGGGGGGGGTTGCTTACAGTTCAGCTGACTAGCTCATAGTTGGGAAGGAGTCCGTGCCACTACCTGCTCTTTCTCTCCAAATCAGATCCACACTGGGGTGTCGGGGCAGGGGGTTGGGGGGGAGAGGCAGGAGGACAGAACGTGGGGTCGAGTGTGTTTGGTGCTAGGAAGTTCCCATTCATCCTGTAGAACGTTACAAACATGTGGACAAATGCTACAAAGAAGGAACATGAGGCTAGGCATGTGGCTCAGTTGGTAGAGTGCTGCCTGCCTAGCATACACAAAACCCCGTGTTTGATCCCCAGTACTTCATCAAAGCAGGTGTGGTGGTGTCATCCTGTGATCTCAGCACTCAGGAAGCGGGGGCAGGAGGATCAGAAGTTCAAGGTCATCCTTGGGTTACTTAGGGAGTTTGAAACTAGCCTGGGCTGCATGAGACCCTGTTAAGAAAAAGAGAGACAGGGCTGGAGAGATGGCTTAGCCGGTTAAGCGCTTGCCTGTGAAGCCTAAGGACCCTGGTTCGAGGCTCGTTTCCCCAGGACCCACGTTAGCCAGATGCACAAGGGGGAGCACATGTCTGGAGTTCATTTGCAGTGGCTGGTGGCCCTGGCGCACCCATTCTCTCTCTCTCTCTGCCTCTTTTTTTCTGTCGCTCTCAAATAAATAAATAAAAATAAACAAAAATTTTAAAAAAAAATTAAAAAGAGCAGGCGTGGTGGCGCACGCCTTTAATCCCAGCACTCGGGAGGCAGAGGTAGGAGGATCACCAGTGAGTTCGAGGCCACCCTGAGACTCCATAGTGAATTCCAGGTCAGCCTGGGCTAGAGTGAGACCCTACCTTGAAAAACCAAAAAAAAAAAAAAAAAGAAAAAGAGAGACAGAAAGAAACAAGGAGAGAGAGGGAAGGAGAGAGGAGAGAAAAGAAGGAAGTCCTGGCTCCCCATGGAGAAGCTCTTTGATCTTTTCTGCCCTTGGTAACAGAGGGGAAACTGTCCCACAGGCCTTAGGACAAGCTTTGTGATCAGACTCAGGCGTGTAAGGAGGGACCTGATTGGTGCATGGACTCATAGGTGTGCAGAGCTAAGTTGAAGAAGCAGGAAGTTCCTGCCACGGAGTGTTGCTTGCAGCAAGGTGGCACCCTTGGGCTTTCGTCCCTGGCTGACTGCCTATGAAAAGCTATGTTTCTTCTGTTTCTTCTCCAGGCTCAAACCCTTTGGGACAGATGTTTGTGTGACATATGATCAGGTTTGCATGCCACCACCCACCTAGGGAATTTGTTTTGGGGGTCAAAACTGGGGGGGACCACCCAAAATGAGTCAGTTCTTGCTCTTACCTCAGTGTTTTAGAAATTTTAAAGCAGTGTTTTAAAAATATTTTTATTTTTATTTATTTATTTGAGAGAGAGAGAGAGATACAGAAATAGGCAGGTAGACAGAGAATGGGCGCACCAGGGCCTCCAGCCACTGCAAACGAACTCCAGAAGTGGGCGCCCCCTTGTGCGTCTGGCTTATGTGGGTACTGGTGAGTCGAACCTGTGTCCTTAGGCTTCGCAGACAAGCACCTTAACCACTAAGCCATCTCTCCATCCCTGTAAAACGTTGTAAAGAAAAAAAAACTGCTTTAGGGGCTGGAGAGATGGCTTAGCAGTTAAGGCTGTTGCCTGCGAAGCCTAAGGACCCAGGTTGGACTCCCCAGGACCTACGTAAGCCAGATGCACAAGGGGGCACACGCTTCTGGAGTTTGTTTGCAGTGGCTGGAGGCCCTGGTGTGCCCATTCTCTCTGTCTCTCTCAAATAACAAATAAAATAAATTTAAAAAAATTAAAATGTTTGGGCTGGAGAGATGGCTTAGCGGTTAAGCGCTTTCCTGCAAAGCCTAAGGACCCCGGTTAGAGGCTCGATTACCCAGGACCCACGTTAGCCAGATGCACAAGAGGGCGCACGCATCTGGAGTTCGTTTGCAGTGGCTGGTGGCCCTGGCGCGCCCATTCTCTCTCTCTCTCTGCCTCTTCCTCTCTTTGTCTGTCACTCTCAAATAAATGAATTAAAATAAACAAAAAAAATCAAAACGTTTTACAATTTGTTTAATTTATTTGCACACACATATATGGTCATGCCAGGTTATCTTACCACTGCAAACAATACCAGAGAGTCTCATGAAGCCCAAGCTGCCTTTGAACTTTCTGTCAGGGAAGCTGAGGGCCACCGTGGACTTCTGATCCTCCTCCAAGGCTAGGATTACAGCCATGTGTCACTACATCTGGCACAAGTGGTTCTGAGGATAAAACCCAGGGCTTAGTGCACACTGAGCAAGCACTCTACCAACTGAGCAACATTCCTAGCCACAATCACCTTGTTTTTTTCTTTGAGAAAAAGTTGACAGTTTTGGGTAAAAACAAAAATCTGAATTTGGACAATTAAATGAAGCCACCTATGAAAAGTATCTGAACATAACGAACACTCTGAAAATAAAAGAAATTCCCCTTTCCCTGGTTTTCATTTCTCATCACAGCAAGAGGAAAAAGAGGGATATTTTCACATAACCCATATGTTCTGTCTTCCCCATGTTTCCAGAAACCATTTCTCCAAGTGCCAACCACAGCTTCTGCGATCCTGCCTATTTTGAGTGTTTTCTCCTTGTTGTTACGTCACCCCTCCTGGTTATTTTGGTAACCACATAACACTTGGTGCCTCAGCTCTTCACATCCAGGGCTTTTTAGAAGACAAAGACATTTGCCCCAGACCACAAGCCTATGCTATTATTTATAGGGATTTTCCCGGCATAGTGAAGGCCAGATGGGGACATTCAGAGCTCCGAAGCCAGACCAGTCTCCGGGGGAAGGAACGAGAAGTAAGCATTTTCTAGGGCCAAACACCTCCCCTGGACACGGCTTCTTCTCCTAACTCTGCCTGCAGCATCACCCACCTTGTGGGCATCCGTGATCGTGTCAGCAGTCTTGGGCAACCGGAATTGTGGGACTGAGGTGCAGGTCATCTGGCCGCTGTCTGTTCTTTCCCAACATGACACTCAAGAACAAGCCAGAAAAAAGTGACTTTGCAGGAGAGAACCCAATTTGATAGCTCCATCCTTAGGGTATATAAAGAACATGGGATCTGGAGGGGAGCAGGTTTGCATGTCCTGAGCTGGTGGAAATTTCTCCAGCCTCTGGGGAGATGGCTCAGTGGGTAAGAGTGCTTGTGTGCAAGTCTGAGGACCTGAGTCCCCCCCCCCCCCAGCAGCCATGTGAAAAGCTGGGTGTGGCTGCGCATGCCTATGACCCCAGCACTGAGAGGGGTGGAGACGGGACGGTCACTGGAGCTTGCTGGTCACCTAGTATAGCTGCAAAACGGTGAGCTCTAGATTCAGTGAAGAGACCGCGTCTCAAGGAAACAGGTGGAAGAGAGAGAGAAAGAGACAATAGGGACTGAGGATGTGGCTCAGTGGATCGGGTGCTTGCCATACAACTCAGAGTACCTGAGTTTGAATCCCCAGGCCCCATGTAGAAGCCAGAAGCTGTGGCAGGCTTTCGTAATCCCAGTGCACCTAGAAGAGAGGTAAAGACAGGAGACTTTTCTGGAAGCTTTTGGAAACAACAAGGGACCCGCCCCAAATGAGGTTACAAGGCAAGGACCCACATGCAAGTTGTCTTCTGATTTCCACATGTGTATCCCGCCCCCCACAAACACACCAAATAAAGAAAACATTTTTTTAATTTTTAAAAATGTTTTTTTGTTTAGGCCTGGAGAGATGGCTTAGCGGTTAAGCACTTGCCTGTGAAGCCTAAGGACCCTGGTTCAAGGCTCGATTCCCCAGGACCCACGTCAGCCAGATGCACAAGGTGATGCATGCATCGGGAGTTCATTTGCAGTGGCTGGAGGCCCTGGTGTGCCCATCCTTTCTCTCTCTCTGCCTCTTTCTCTATGTCTGTCACTCTCAAATAAATAAAAAATAAACAAAAAAATTTAATTTACTTATTTGAACAGAAAGAGAGAGAGAGAATAAAGGGCCACCAGGGCCTCCAGCCACTGCAAACAACTCCAGACGCATGTGCCACCTTGTGCATCTGGCTAACGTGGTCCTGGGGAATCAAGCCTGGTTCTCTTAGGCTTTGTTGGGCAAAACGCCTTAACTACTAAGACATCTCTCCAGCCCAATAAAAATAATTTTTTTTATAACAGGACACCCAATGTCCTCCGTTGGCCTCCGCACATGCATCTGGATCTTATATTATACATCATACATGCACACACCTCACGCTACACCCTACACATAGACACCAAAATTATAAAAGAAAAAAAGAAGGGGGGGGCTGGAGAGATGGCACTTGCCTGCAAAGCCAAAGGACCTTCGGTTCGATTCCCCAGACCCACGTAAGCCAGATGCACAAGGGGGTGCACACTTCTGGAGTTCGTTTGCAGTGGCTGGAGTCCCTTGTGTGCCCATTCTCTCTGTCTCTCTCAAATAACAAATAAAATAAATTAAAAAAAATTAAAACATTTGGGCTGGAGAGATGGCTTAGTGGTTAAGCGCTTGCCTGCAAAGCCTAAGGACCCCGGTTAGAGGCTCGATTACCTAGGATCCACATTAGCCAGATGCACAAGAGGGCGCACGCATCTGGAGTTCGTTTGCAGTGGCTGGTGGCCCTGGCGCGCCCATTCTCTCTCTCTCTCTGCCTCTTCCTCTCTTTGTCTGTCACTCTCAAATAAATGAATTAAAATAAACAAAAAAAATCAAAACGTTTTACAATTTGTTTAATTTATTTGCACACACATATATGGTCATGCCAGGTTATCTTACCACTGCAAACAATACCAGACAGTCTCATGAAGCCCAAGCTGCCTTTGAACTTTCTGTCAGGGAAGCTGAGGGTCACCGTGGACTTCTGATCCTCCTCCCTCCGCATCTCCAAGGCTAGGATTACAGCCATGTGTCACTACATCTGGCACAAGTGGTTCTGAGGATAAAACCCAGGGCTTAGTGCACACTGAGCAAGCACTCTACCAACTGAGCAACATTCCTAGCCACAATCACCTTGTTTTTCTCTTTGAGAAAAAGTTGACAGTTTTGGGTAAAAACAAAAATCTGAATTTGGACAATTAAATGAAGCCACCTATGAAAAGTATCTGGAACATAACGAACACTCTGAAAATAAAAGAAATTCCCTTTTCCCTGGTTTTCATTTCTCATCACAGCAAGAGGAAAAAGAGGGATATTTTCACATAACCCATATGTTCTGTCTTCCCCATGTTTCCAGAAACCATTTTTCCAAGTGCCAACCACAGCTTCTGCGATCCTGCCTATTTTGAGTGTTTTCTCCTTGTTGTTACGTCACCCCTCCTGGTTATTTTGGTAACCACATAACACTTGGTGCCTCAGCTCTTCACATCCAGGGCTTTTTAGAAGACAAAGACATTTGCCCCAGACCACAAGCCTATGCTATTATTTATAGGGATTTTCCCGGCATAGTGAAGGCCAGATGGGGACATTCAGAGCTCCGAAGCCAGACCAGTCTCCGGGGGAAGGAACGAGAAGTAAGCATTTTCTAGGGCCAAACACCTCCCCTGGACACGGCTTCTTCTCCTAACTCTGCCTGCAGCATCACCCACCTTGTGGGCATCCGTGATTGTGTCAGCAGTCTTGGGCAGCCGGAATTGTGGGACTGAGGTGCAGGTCATCTGGCCGCTGTCTGTTCTTTCCCAACATGACACTCAGAAAAGTGACTTTGCAGGAGAGACCCCAATTTGATAGCTCCATCCTTAGAGTATATAAAGAACATGGGATCTGGAGGGGAGCAGGTTTGCATGTCCTGAGCTGGTGGAAATTTCTCCAGCCTCTGGGGAGATGGCTCAGTGGGTAAGAGTGCTTGTGTGCAAGTCTGAGGACCTGAGTCCCCCCCCCCCCCCAGCAGCCATGTGAAAAGCTGGGTGTGGCTGCGCATGCCTATGACCCCAGCACTGAGAGGGGTGGAGACGGGACGGTCACTGGAGCTTGCTGGTCACCTAGTATAGCTGCAAAACGGTGAGCTCTAGATTCAGTGAAGAGACCGCGTCTCAAGGAAACAGGTGGAAGAGAGAGAGAAAGAGACAATAGGGACTGAGGACGTGGCTCAGTGGATCGGGTGCTTGCCATTCAACTCAGAGTACCTGAGTTTGAATCCCCAGGCCCCATGTAGAAGCCAGAAGCTGTGGCAGGCTTTCGTAATCCCAGTGCACCTAGAAGAGAGGTAAAGACAGGAGACTTTTCTGGAAGCTTTTGGAAACAACAAGGGACCCGCCTCAAATGAGGTTACAAGGCAAGGACCCACATGCAAGTTGTCTTCTGGTTTCCACATGTGTATCCCGCCCCCCACAAACACACCAAATAAAGAAAACATTTTTTTAATTTCTAAAAATGTTTTTTTGTTTAGGCCTGGAGAGATGGCTTAGCGGTTAAGCACTTGCCTGTGAAGCCGAAGGACCCTGGTTCAAGGCTCGATTCCCCAGGACCCACGTCAGCCAGATGCACAAGGTGATGCATGCATCAGGAGTTCATTTGCAGTGGCTGGAGGCCCTGGTGTGCCCATCCTTTCTCTCTCTCTGCCTCTTTCTCTATGTCTGTCACTCTCAAATAAATAAAAATAAACAAAAAAATTTATTTACTTATTTGACAGAAAGAGAGAGAGAGAATATGGGCCACCAGGGCCTCCAGCCACTGCAAACAACTCCAGACGCATGTGCCACCTTGTGCACCTGGCTAATGTGGGTCCTGGGGAATTGAACCTGGGTCCTTAGGCTTTGTGGGCAAACTGCCTTAACCACTAAGCCATCTCTCCAGCCCAATAAAATATTTTTTTTATAACAGGACACCCAATGTCCTCCTTTGGCCTCCACACATGCATCTGGATCTATATCTATATATCACATGCACACACACACGCTACACCCTACACATATACACCAAAATTAAAAAAGAAACAGAAGGAGGCTGGAGAGATGGCACTTGCCTGCAAAGCCAAAGGACCTCGGTTCGATTCCCCAGTACCCATGTAAGCCAGACGCACAAGGTGGTGCATGCATCTGGAGTTCGTTTGCAGTGGCTGGAGGCCCTGGTGCACCCATTCTCTCTCCCCCTCCTCTCTCTCCCTCTTTCCTTCTCTCAAATAAATAAATAACTATAAAAAATGAAGAAAAGAAAAGAGATCAGTGGTGTCCACAGTTCAACGACAGAATAGCAACCACCAGACAAGGGGAGCTCCCTGCACCAGTAGGTGTTGCTCCACATTTTACAACCCAGGAAGCTCATCCCACTGGTGGACAATGGGGTTGGGGTGGGGGTGGGGGTGGGGAACTGACCCACAGCCACGTCTTCAGCACTGAAACCAAATCCAGTCTGGAGCCAGTGCTCACTCCTTGTCCCCACACGGCCCTGCCTGGCCCCTTCCAGAATGTGCGCTCACCCATATGGACGTCTTGGGGATCGCAGCCGGTGTGCTTCTGTTTTCTGCGGGTGGAAGGGGTTCCATTTAGGGTACATGGGCTCCAGAAGTAGAATAAAAATCACCAAAATGAACTGGGTATGGTGGTGCCTGCTCATAATTCCAACACTCGGGAGGCTGAGGCAGGATTGTCCCAAGTTCAAGGCCAATGAGACCTTGTCTCAAAAAAAAAAAAAATGGCCAGGTGTGGTGGCACACACCTTTAATCCCAGTACTTGGGAGGCTGAGGTAGGAGGACTGAGGCCACCCTGAGACTATATAGTGAATTCCAGGTCAGCCTGGGCTAGAGAGAGACCTACCTTGAATAAAACAAAACAAAACGAAAGGAAGGAAGGGAGGGAGGGAAGGAGGAAGGAAGGAAGGAAAGAAAGAATAAAGGAAAGAAAGAATGAAGGAAGAAAAGAATGAAGGAAGAAAAGAATGAAGGAAGAAAAGAAACGTTCCTGTCTGTCTTAAAATGGCCACGTGAGTGTGTAAACATGAGTCACCGTGGCCATGATCCAGGACAGCAGCTAGGGCTGGGTGGGTCTGTGGTTTAGTGCTGGGGAAGAGCGTGGTGCCCATTGAAGAAGGAGAAAGTGCTTAATCACTAGTTTCCACCCATTTCCACTCTCGGTCAGGGTATGAGGGGGTGGAGGGTGGAGAAAGCTCAGGACAGAGACTAACCAGGAGCCGGAAGGACTTGGCAGAAAGGCGCCTCCATCCGGGGAAGATCGTCATAACCAGGCGAGTGTTTGCAATCAGTTGCAGAGTGGATAAAGCACATTTAAAGCAGCTCCTGGTAAATTTTGGCTCAAAATGAAAAAGCCCATGTAAACGCTAGCAGTGCCAGCCGGAATGAGTTGGACAATGATCATGAATTGGGTCCTAAGACAGAACTATGGGCATTAGTAGTCATGGAATCCTCTCCCAACGAGGAGTGAGGACTCGGATTTTCACCTCACAAAGGGGCGTACGTAGTAAGGTCCCTCACTCAAGGTGGGGGCTGAGGCTGAGGCTCAGACCCCACTGCTGGTGCTACTAGGGACATCCTTTTTTGTGTGTTTGTTTGTTTTGAGGTAGGGTGTCACTCTAGCCCAGGCTGACCTGGAATTCACTATGTAGTCTCAGGGTAGCCTCGAACTCACGATGATCCTCCTACCTTTGCCTCACGAGTGCTGGGATTAAAGGCATGCGCCACCATGCCTGGCTGACATCCATTTTTTTTTTAATTTTTTTGTTTATTTTTATTTATCTATCTGACAGCGAGAAAGAGGCAAAGAAAGAGAGACACAGAGAGAATGGGCGCGCCAGGCCCTCCTGCCACTGCAAACGAACTCCAGACGCGTGCGCCCCCTTGTGCATCTGGCTAACGTGGGTGGTCCTGGGGAGTTGAGCCTCAAACCGGGATCCTTAGGCTTCACAGGCAAGTGCTTAACCACTAAGCCATCTCTCCAGCCCCCCCTTTCTTAAAATTTATTTATTTATTTGAGAGAGAAGAATGGAGAAAGAGAGAGAGAGAGAGAGAGCGAGAGAGCGCGCTATCTCCCCAGCCCCTTATTGTATACTAAGAGTTTTCATTTAATCAGTAATGTAATTTAATCACAGAATACTCATTTTTAAGGTATTTAAGATGTATATGGATGTACATGACAAACATATAGTCAGAAGTCATTTCTGAGTGTCCAACCTCCTCCCTAACCCGTCGGCACAGTGTGCAAGTTCCGGGCCTGGAGGAAGCTGCCTGGGAAGGACTGGTTTCCCAGAGCTGCTGCTTCGTGACTCCTGGTGGGTCGGCAGCACTTGGAGCTGTGGGGCCCTGAAGCCTGACTTGCCTTCTGCCTCCCCAACTTAAACAAGGACTCACCATGGATAGGGACTGTCTAGGCTCCTTAGTGCCCCCAACAGACACAACCCTCACTCTGCATGCACACATCACATACCTCAACACATATATACATAAAACACACGCCTACACGCTGAACACAGACACACTCCACACTCAGACATACATCACACTTACTACATATATACACCCTTGCACACCACACACCAGCCATACCACACATATGCTTACACGCTCAGGCACAGACAGTGTCCACACAAAGATATCCTTAAGTAAGTACATATATATCTCCATTGGAGCCTCCCTCTGCATGGAGAAAAGTCCACGTACCGTAAAGAGATTCTCTGTAGTACTGGGGTGTTTAAAGATTCCTGCTGATGGGCTGGAGAGATGACTTAGCGGTGAAGCGCTTGCCTGTGAAGCCTAAGGACCCTGGTTCAAGGCTCGATTCCCCAGGACCCACGTGAGCCAGATGCACAAGGGGGGGCATGTGTCTGGAGTTCCTTTGCAGCGGCTGGAGACCCTGGCGCGCCCATTCTCTCTGCCTCTCCCTCTCCCTCTCTCTCTCTCTCTCTCTCTCTGTCTCCCCCACCTTTCTTCCTCTGTCTGTCACTCTCAAATAAATAAATTTAAAAAAAAACTTAAGAAAAAAAAAGATTCCTGCTGCTTAAGGACTCTCTAAAGAGTCTGCCAGAAGTAGTGGGTGGGGCAGTGGGTTCAAGAAAAATAAATAGCTTTGCCTCCCGTGCCCTTACCAGCCTAAAGCCACAGGGACTCTTTCTGCTCCCCTAGACCAAAGCCTGGCTCATCACCAGCCCAGTGCCTGCCTTGTTACCATGGGGACCCGTCTGTGGCATCGCAGGCTGAGCCCCCCCATCCGCCCCGCCTCTCGGGCTCTCCACGTGCCTGGCTTTGTCAGGGCTCAGTGTCCCTGCAGCTGGGGCCAGCAGAAGACAAGCGGATTGGCAGGGAGGCAAGACCACCCCGCGGGACCCCAGCCGGCTTCCGCCCTGGGCTCAGAGCACCTCTTGACATCCCTGAAGAGACCCCCAGCTTCCTGACCCCTTGTGACCTAGCTGGAGCTATTCCGGAAGCCGTCTTTGCCCAGGCGTCCTGCCAGTCTTCAAGGTTGTCTGCTGGGGGCTAAGGGGAGCTGGCTGTTCTCGTTTGCTTTTCAAATGATATTCATTCTCAAAGGAAGTCAAGGTGAGTCCATTAGATTTCAAGTGCCTTTGGGATCCTGGGGGTAACATGTGTGTGTGTGTGTGTGTGTGGGTCATTGTTCCTGATGCTAATTTTCCAGGAGGGGAATGGGGGTGGAGGGTGGAGAAAGCTCAGGACAGAGACTAACCAGGAGCCGGAAGGACTTGGCAGAAAGGCGCCTCCATCCGGGGAAGATCGGTCATAACCAGGCGAGTGTTTGCAATCAGTTGCAGAGTGGATAAAGCACATTTAAAGCAGCTCCTGGTAAATTTTGGCTCAAAATGAAAAAGCCCATGTAAACGCTAGCAGTGCCAGCCGGAATGAGTTGGACAATGACCATGAATTGGGTCCTAAGACAGAACTATGGGCATTAGTAGTCATGGAATCCTCTCCCAACGAGGAATGAGGACTCGGATTTTCACCTCACAAAGGGGCGTACATAGTAAGGTCCCTCACTCAAGGTGGGGGCTAAGGCTGAGGCTCAGACCCCAGTGCTGGTGCTACTAGGACATCCTTTTTTGTGTGTTTGTTTGTTTTGAGGTAGGGTGTCACTCTAGCCCAGGCTGACCTGGAATTCACTATGTAGTCTCAGGGTAGCCTCGAACTCACTATGATCCTCCTACCTTTGCCTCACGAGTGCTGGGATTAAAGGCGTGCGCCACCATGCCTGGCTGACATCCATTTTTTTTTAATTTTTTTGTTTATTTTTATTTATCTATCTGACAGCGAGAAAGAGGCAAAGAAAGAGAGACACAGAGAGAATGGGCGCGCCAGGCCCTCCTGCCACTGCAAACGAACTCCAGACGCGTGCGCCCCCTTGTGCATCTGGCTAACGTGGGTGGTCCTGGGGAGTTGAGCCTCAAACCGGGATCCTTAGGCTTCACAGGCAAGTGCTTAACCGCTAAGCCATCTCTCCAGCCCCCCCCTTTCTTCAAATTTATTTATCTATTTGAGAGAGAAGAATGGAGAGAGAGAGAGAGAGAGAGAGCTATCTCCCCAGCCCCTTATTGTATACTAAGAGTTTCCATTTAATCAGTAATGTAATTTAATCAGAGAATACTCATTTTTAAGGTATTTAAGATGTATATGGATGTACATGACAAACATATAGTCAGAAGTCATTTCTGAGTGTCCAACCTCCTCCCTAACCCGTCGGCACAGTGTGCAAGTTCCGGGCCTGGAGGAAGCTGCCTGGGAAGGACTGGTTTCCCAGAGCTGCTGCTTCGTGACTCCTGGTGGGTCGGCAGCACTTGGAGCTGTGGGGCCCTGAAGCCTGACTTGCCTTCTGCCTCCCCAACTTAAACAAGGACTCACCATGGATAGGGACTGTCTAGGCTCCTTAGTGCCCCCAACAGACACAACCCTCACTCTGCATGCACACATCACATACCTACAACACATATATACATAAAACACACGCCTACACGCTGAACACAGACACACTCCACACTCAGACATACATCACACTTACTACATATATACACCCTGCACACCACACACCAGCCATACCACACATATGCTTACACGCTCAGGCACAGACAGTGTCCACACAAAGATATCCTTAAGTAAGTACATATATATCTCCATTGGAGCCTCCCTCTGCATCGAGAAAAGTCCACGTACCGTAAAGAGATTCTCTGTAGTACTGGGGTGTTTAAAGATTCCTGCTGATGGGCTGGAGAGATGATTTAGCGGTGAAGTGCTTGCCTGTGAAGCCTAAGGACCCTGGTTCAAGGCTCGATTCCCCAGGACCCACGTGAGCCAGATGCACAAGGGGGGGCATGTGTCTGGAGTTCCTTTGCAGCGGCTAGAGGCCCTGGCGCACCCATTCTCTCTCCCCCTCCTTTTCCCTCTCTCTCTCTCTCTACCCCCACTTTCTTCCTCTGTCTGTCACTCTCAAATAAATAAATTTAAAAAAAAACTTAAGAAAAAAAAGATTCCTGCTGCTTAAGGACTCTCTAAAGAGTCTGCCAGAAGTAGTGGGTGGGGCAGTGGGTTCAAGAAAAATAAATAGCTTTGCCTCCCGTGCCCTTACCAGCCTAAAGCCACAGGGACTCTTTCTGCTCCCCTAGACCAAAGCCTGGCTCATCACCAGCCCAGTGCCTGCCTTGTTACCATGGGGACCCGTCTGTGGCATCGCAGGCTGAGCCCCCCCATCCGCCCGCCTCTCGGGCTCTCCACGTGCTGGCTTTGTCAGGGCTCAGTGTCCCTGCAGCTGGGGCCAGCAGAAGACAAGCGGATTGGCAGGGAGGCAAGACCACCCCGCGGGACCCCAGCCGGCTTCCGCCCTGGGCTCAGAGCACCTCTTGACATCCCTGAAGAGACCCCAGCTTCCTGACCCCTTGTGACCTAGCTGGAGCTATTCCGGAAGCCGTCTTTGCCCAGGCGTCCTGCCAGTCTTCAAGGTTGTCTGCTGGGGGCTAAGGGGAGCTGGCTGTTCTCGTTTGCTTTTCAAATGATATTCATTCTCAAAGGAAGTCAAGGTGAGTCCATTAGATTTCAAGTGCCTTTGGGATCCTGGGGGTAACATGTGTGTGTGTGTGTGTGTGGGTCATTGTTCCTGATGCTAATTTTCCAGGAGGGGAATGGGGGTGGAGGTGGGGAGTTGGCAGAACCCTTCCTGAGGAAGAGGAAGATGACTGCACAGGGTGTAATTTGAAGAGGGTTTTAAGTAGCCCACTGCCCTCTCCTGGGTGAGGCTAGTTGGTTAGGAGACCACCATGGCTGTCTGCTGAGGTTCTGGGGTCCCTGGCTCTCGAACTGAATTTTCTAAGCATTTATTGAACAACATGTACTAGATTTCACCACCCCAGCCACCCTCTTCATTTTTTTTTTTTTCCATATGGAAAGAGAGGGAAAATAGTGTGCCTTAAAGACTATATCATTGTCTGCAAGGTTCCCATGAAAATGGAACCGCATGTCAGATGTCAGTGGGGTTTTTTTTTTTTTTCTTTTCTTTTTGAATTACTGTTGTTGAGTGTTTCTCTGAGCATCACCTCGTATAAGGGACATATAAACCAGGGGGGAAAGAGGTCTTTAGCCTTGTTGTGGAAAAGTTTGAGATGCATTTGAAGACACTGATCTTTGGATGAACATGGACAAAAACTTTGTAGTCATGAGGTGACCGCATTTGTCATTTGCTACAGTCCCCTGGGCACTCCAGGTTGTTCAAGTCTCTTTGGCTGTATGTTTCTTTTTCTCCTCCTCCTCCTCCTCCTCCTCCTCCTCCTCCTCCTCCTCCTCCTCCTTCTTCTTCTTCTTCTTCTTCTTCTTTTTTGTGTGCGTGTGTGAGTGTAGAAGCCAGAGGTCAATGTTGGGTGTCTCCCCCAGTCACTCACCACCTTTTTTTTTTTTTTTTCCTCTAGCCCCCAGGCTGACCTGGAATTTACTATGCAGTCTCAGGGTGGCCTTGGACGCATGGTGATCCTCCTACCTCTACCTCCCGAGTGCTAGGATTTAAAGGCATGCACCACCATGCACAGCTTGCCACCTTTTTTTGGCGGGGGCGGGGGGAGCAGGATCTCATACTGAACCTAGAGATGATCCAGTTAGACTAGGTACCCAGTAAGCGCTAAGGATCCTTTTAGCCCAGGGATCACAGGTATGTTCCACCACACCTGGTTTTTTTTTTTTTTTTTTAAATGTATGTTGAAGATCTGAACTCAAGTCTTCCTGTTTGCACAGCAAGCCTTTTGCCTATAGAGCCATCTCGCAAGCCCTCTGGTTGTGCATCTTGTACTGTGTAGCCGTCTGTGAATGAGGGCAGCTTGAAGGTTGTCCTTTTCCAGAAGGACTGAGGACTCAGGCATCATTACCCGAAACAAGCCTGAGGTGAAAGGAATATGTGTGTGTGTTTGTTACATGTGCTGGTGTGGACAACGTTTAGTCTAGTAGACTAGGGTGCAAGCAGACGCCAGGTTGTCATGAGGTCATTCTTTGTGCAGTGAAGTCATGTCTCTCGGCATCAGTGAATCTGGATGTGTTTGGCCACCACCCATAGCGCTTCCTTCCCTAGCTATGTGCTGGGACAGGGGCCCAGTCCCTGAAGGGCTGCTGCCTTTGGGAACTGAATTCCAGGACTGACGGCTGAATCCCAGTCCATCGCCCCCAGGCTCAGGCTGGGTCCCAGGAGCAGTTCCTTGTCCAAGTTCACTCAGACACCTTTGGGCAGAGCTTGAACTGAAGTCAGAAGCCTCATTTTTCTTATTTGCAAAACGAAGGCTTGTCTCTCGAGCCCCTGTTGAGACTCCAGTGTGACCCTAGTCTTAGCCTGTCGTAGGCCTCGCACTCTTCTGAGTTCCTAGGAGACTGGGTCACACGTGGCCTAGGGTTCTGGACAGGATATGCCAGTCTGCCACCGTGGGGGCACATGTGAGGGTTATTACCTGGAAGGGGGACAGGTGTGCATGGAAATCTGGTTCTACTCCTACGATGGGACTATGGGCCAGTGCTTCAGTTTCCCCAGCTGTACATGAGCTCACGTGTCACCTACTATCTGCAGTGGAGGAGCTCAGGGTACACTTAAGTGACCATCAGCTATGTCTGGCTTGGGGGAAGCCCTGCGTATCTGTGTCCTTTTCCCAAGTTAGTTGGGTGTCCCCGTGCCATCCCAGTGTCGTCGCATCCACACTCTCCCAGGGAAGGATTCTGCGTGGGGACTGTCAGAGACAGAATGGGGTGGGGTGTATGTTTGGCTTAGCATTCCCAAGTCACTGTATATAGGGCCACTAGCGGTGCATCTGAAGCCTGGTGTGTGTCTGCATGGCCATAGTCCCATGAGAGATGAGACGCTCATATGCAGAGATGTGCCCAGGAAGACGGTAGAGACTGATGCCCTACTATGTGGGCCGGCACCCAACTCTGAGGTGCCTGTCGTTGTCCTGTGTGTGCCAGTGAAGTTTTAACCACTTCCCTTCCAATGGTCTGCTGAGGACTCCTTTTTTTTAAAAAAAAAAAAATTATTTATTTTTTGGGGCTGGAAGGATGGCTTAGCGGTTAAGGCACTGGCCAGCAAAGCCAGAGGACCCAGGTTCAATTCCCCAGGACCCACGTTAGCCAGATGCACAAGGGGGCACACACGTCTGGAGTTCGTTTGCAGTGCCTAGAAGCCCTGGCACGCCCATTCTCACCCTCGCTCTCTCTCCCTCTCTTTTGACTCTAATAAATAATTTTAATTACTTATTTTTTAACATTTTATTTAGTTATTTATTTCAGAGAGAGAGAGAAAGAGGCAGATAGAGAGAGAGAATGGGCACACCAGGGCCTCTAGCCACTGCAAACAAACAAACTGCATGCATCGCTTTGTGCATCTGGCTTACGTGGGTCCTAGGGAATCGAACCTGGGTCCTTAGGCTTTGCAAGCAAGTGCCTTAGCCACTAAGCCATCTCTCCAAGGCCTGTTGAGGAGTTCTTACTGTCCATGTACCCAAGGATCCCTATGCCTACTGCAGGGGCCCAGCTAACCAGTTTGCTGAGCAAGTAACTAACTCTTCCCTTACTCCCCCCACCCCTCCCTCCCTCCTTGTGCTCCTGCTATAGTTCTTCTGAGGTGGCAGTTCTGTCCCTTCTTGTTATCCCCACTCACTAGCCTTCCAACTCAGTACCACGCCTTTAAGACACCCTCCAAATGCGCATGTGCTGTTGAGTTCTGAGTAGTTTTGGGTTAGCGAGGAGCTGGGACCAAATAGTAAAGGGTGGCTCCAAGTGACGGCGAAAATAACCATTTGGCAGGATTTGACGTCTCAATTGGACACCAAGAGCAGAGGCAGGGCCCGGCATCCCTTCGGCTTCAGTGGTATTCCTGGTTGACACTGTGCAGCTGTCCCAAAACAATGCTGGAATTATCCTCTATTCAGGGCCTGATAGAACGGGGGCGTGGCCACCCTGTTAATGCCTTAGTTTTTTTTTTTTTATGGCTCGCTTATTATTTATGCATCCATAATTTTTTTTTCTTATAGTGGGGAGAGAGAGAGAGAAGGAGAGAGACATCAGAGCTTTTTGTTGCAGATCAGAGGGAACAATTGTTTCCACTTCAGTCAGGCTCAAATGTTCTCCTAGCGTCTGCCAGAGTCACCCTGTAATTACACCCCCTGTCTGGGGGGAGCTCTCAAAATGTCACTTCTCTTCATCACTGAAGCTGGAATTGCCTTTTCAGTTCAATGCTAAATGCTCCTTTGGCCAAGATGACTAAATAGTCAAATATTTTTAAAGTGATTTATTTATTTATTTATTTATTTATTTTTTCCGAATAAGAAGTAAAGACAGGCACGGTTTTTCCGGCAGCCACTTCCTGGTGTCCTGTATTTGGGTGAAGGGCTCACCCAAGGTCACTGAACTTGGCTGAGTTTGCACACAGACCAGATCTGAGCCCGTTCACCCTCAGGCTCATAGACCAGAAGGGAAGGCAGATGAAGGTGAAATTTAGTCAAAGCTTAGGAAACATTGTCTCAGTGCATTTTATGTTTACTGCGTCCTACATAACTCTTTTTAGCAAATCTGTTTTCAGAAAACAAAATTACACCCAGCACCCCTTCCTTCTTGGTTTCTCAACCGCATTTTTTCCTTAGAGAGATTTAGGACGGCTAAGTAGAAATTAAAATCTCCGTGCGTAAACAGACGTGGAGACAGCTGGCTCTCATTGTGCAAGGGCTCTGGGCGGCTGGGAATCTTGATGAGAAATAGGAGTTTCTTTTATTTTTTTAAATAGGTTGGCTTTTCATCCAACTACATGGTAAATGCTCTTTGTAAAAATTTGTATGTTCTTGAGAAGTATTATGAAGAAAATGAAAACTCCCAGAAGCTCACCTCCCCCCAAGATAGCCACGAAAGCTCCCCAGAGGAGCTTGTTTCCCAGGGTCTAGTGTTTAGTGGGATTTACCATGGGGCCTGAAAGTTGACAAAGTTGTCCCCTGTCCAAGCCTGGTGGGAAATAACAGGAGGGATCCCCACAGAATGAGACCGTCTAGTCTGATGCGTTCTTGTCTTGAAAAGATGAGAATCCACTTGATAGCTTCTCTAATAAGTGAAGTCTGAAGGGTCCCAGAAAGCATGTGGGAACTTGTGGCTCTTGGTTCTGAACCCAAACAGGGGGATAACTGGAGAAGCAGCCAGGCTCTGCGCACCATGCACCCATGGCTGAAGGGACTGGCTGTGACCCCCAACAACTTGAGGAGCAGAGCCAGCACAGGGGTCACCTTTCTCCGGAGGAGTAGCAGACAAAAGGGTCTCTCAATACTCCTCTCTCCATAGGAACTGCCTTCGGAGCTGCCATATGTCCTGGAGTAGCTGCCAGCCAGGCGAAAGGTTGTTGGCTAACCAAGTAAAGGCATTTAACCTGCCTTAACCTCAGTTGCACATATCTACTGCTGAGTGGACGCCACCCCTGGGCGCTCCGGGAAAGTGAATACTTTTCCTTTGTTAATAGGTCTGGGCCTAGCTACTCCCTCCATAGAGGCCCTTCCTTCTAAGTCCCCACTTGTATAGTTCCTTGACCTTTGAACCTTTGGACCTTTTTCAACAAGCCTGGGCCACGGGCCTGGCTGCCTGTAAGTCACTGCTGACTTTCCTGGTAGGCAGGGCTAACAAGGAGCCGGGGGCGGGGGTGGTGGCGAGGTCCCTTTACTCATTGGAGCTGCCTCTCAAGCAGTTAGCCATTGGAGGAAAATGAATGCGCGCGTGAGGAACAGCGGAGGAGGGCACTGAGGAGCACGTGGCTTTACTCTGAGATGCCTCTCGATCCCTGAAGTTATTCAGAGTCCTTAAGATTGAAAAGCCTGGATAAGTCTTCGCTTCCATGATGTTATGGTTCTAATCAGAAATATCCCCCCACAGCCTCTTGGATGTTGGTTCTTGTTGTTGGTATTATTGTTTGTCTTTTTTTTTTTTTTTTTTTTTCTTCCTGAGACAGGATCTCCTGTATCCCAGGCTGGCCTCAAACTCAGCAGGTACTTAGGATGACCTTGAACTTCTAATCTTTCTGTCTCCATGTTCCCAAGTGCCAGGATTATAGGCAAATGCCAGCATGACTGGCTGGTTCATGTTTGGTTTTTTTTTTCTTTTTTTAAAAAATATTTTATTTATTTATTTATTTGAGAGAGAGAAAGAGGGAGAGACAGAGAGAGAGGGAGAGAGAGAGAGAGAATAGGCACACCAGGGTCACCAGTCACTGCAAACAAACTCCAGATGTGTGCGCCCCCTTGTGCATCTGGCTTATGTGGGTCCTGGAAAGTCGAACAGGGATCCTTTGGCTTTGTAGGCAAACGCCTTAGCCGCTAAGCCGTCTCTCCGGCCCCTGCTTCATGTTTTGAATCCTGCTTGCTATCTAGTGGCACTATTTGGGAGGATATAGAACCTTTAAGAGTCCTTAGGGGCATATTATCCCTGGCTCCTTCCTGTCACACTCTGTTTCTTAGTTCAGTTGCCATGTGAGGAGTTTCTTAGTTCAGTTGCCACATGCTCCCTCGGCCACATACCTGCTCCACTATGCTCCCCCCACCACGATGGACTGTAACTCCTGAAACTGCAAGCCCAGATAAATCTTTCCTCCTTTCTGTCATGTATTTTATCTTGGTGGTGGATAACGAATACACCAGGAGCCCTTCAGGACTGAGGATCCTTTGGGGACATTGGGGTACGAATGACATTGTTGGATAGAAAACTTAGAGTGTGTGCTATTTTTCCCAGTGGACACTTGTTCACTGTGGGCAGCTCCTCCATCTTGACTTCATACCCTGTCTTTCCTGAGGAAAATACTGAATCATGTATCTACTGCTGCCTAACACATCACCCAAAGTGTAGTGGTTTAAAACACTAGAAACTGCCTGTTAACTCTGCTTAGTTTGGCTGGTCTGGAACTTGGGTGTGGATTGACTCTGGTTGGGGTTCCAGACTGGACTGTGTTCTCCTCTGAGGGCCTGCCTGGCAGAGCATCTGCCTCTAAGGTCACTCACTAACTCACTCAGGACAAGTTGGTGCTGGCTGTTGGCTGAGGCCTCCAGTTTCTCACCCTTGGGGCTGCTTGAGTGTCCTTCCAACATGACAGCTATTCCTTCCCACCCAACAGAAACTGGAGTATGGTGTATGACCTAGTCTAAAAAAACAAATCACCTGTGACACCCTCACAGATCTCGTTGTACACTAGTGTCCATCGGTCAGTGCTGTTCACAGTGGGAATGGCAACACAAAGGAGTGTGACCATCAGAATGGTACCATCACTGGAGCATTATGGGAGTTCTTATTAGATGGCTGTATTAGTTACTTTTACTTATTGTGGGACAAAATACTGACCAAGAAGCAGACGAAGGAAAGAAGGAAGGAAGGGTATATTTCGACTTACAGTTCCAGCGGACACAACCTACCACGGCAGGTCTGGCAGGCAGCGGGAGGCTCGCTGTTCACATCGCATCCACAGTCAGGAAGCAGAGGATCGACAAGAAGTGGGGCTGGGCTATTGAGCTTCAGGACCCACCTCTAGTGACCTACTTCTTCTATCAATTCTCTACCTCCTAAAGGTGTCACAGCCTTCCCAAATAGCACTGTCAGCTGAGGACCAAGTTTCAAACACATGAGCCTCTGGTAGACATCTTACATTCAAGCCCAAAGGACTGGGTTACTCCCAGATTAGAGAGAGACATTGCCTCCTCCCTTTCACCCTCATTCAAAGACAACAGAACATTTGGCCTCAGTTCTGTTTTCTAGCCGTGGAATTTCTCTCCCTTTCTTTTTGTCCCTCACCTGCTCCCTCTCCTTTCAGATCTTTACATCTGGCCTGCTATTCACATTGTGTCATTCATATTGACTTTCATCTTGTATTCCTGGTGGGTCTGGACCTAGGTCTCAGTTCTTTTGGGATTCTACTACCAGCTTCCAGCCTCAGGATCTGCCAGCATGGGGGATGTCTGTTACCTTAACCACTAAGCTATCTCTCCAGCCCCTGCTTTGTTTTGAAAATAAGAATTTAGGATGAGCTGGGTGCAGCGGAGTCATCCCAGGAGGTGGATGTAGGAGTACATTCAAGTCAGTCACATAGTGAATTCAAGGCCAGCTTGGGCTATATGGTGAGACTGCCTCAAAAAAAAAAAAAAAAGGCTGGTGATATATCTCAGTGGTACAGTGCTTGCCTGGCATGCTTGAGGCCCTGGATTCAATCCCCAGTGCTACAAAAAAATAAAAGTTTAGGATAGATTAAGAAGGCATTACTAGGTCTAAACCTGTTATCTTTCTCCTTCCTTATTATTAACTGACTTTCTAAATCATTGCCACGGCCTCTCCTGAGGGCTGCTTGGGTGAGGATGCACTGGTTCCTGCTGAAGCAGTCTTCGTGGACCAGTTTTACCAGAGCCTCTCTCTAGGTCCCCTGGAGGCAGTTTGAAATGCTCTGTTTTGTGGTGGGGCCTGAATCTTCCATCCTGTGGCCATTTCACTGTTCCACCCACGAAGGCCTCAGGCAGACCACGACTGGCTTCTGGGCCCGTCTAGACTAGACCACCCACCCTCTCTACTGAATCCTGCTCTCTTTAGAAGCCTGTGGTCTCAGGTCTTCGCCGAGGAGCCCACTGAGCAGAAGCAGGAAGATGGTTGTGGTGGGTCCCTGCCCGGGGCACTCAGGGCCCTGCCCAAAAGCCTGTTAAAATGTTAACTCAACCCAGGCTGTTAAGGCCGAGCCCAGAGGCCTAGTGTGGCTGAGGCTGAGGCTGAGGCTGAGGCTGAGGGCTGCATTTCCAAGGCCATCCCCACCAGCAGCCAACGAGGCTCCTCAGAACCAGCAAACCACACTCCTCTCACACTGCGTCACGCTGCGGAAATGCAAATACGCCATCGTGTTGTGACCCATATTGCGAAAATTAGAAAGAAAAAAAGGAAGTTGTGTTTTGCTGTCGTATGAAGCTCGGCCCCGGAGGAGACGCACACTGGTGTTGGGAGCAGGGTGAGTCGGCGATGGGCTCCCAGCATCTTCCCTGCGCCCCGGGAGTCTGTGTGGTGCTGTGAGTGGGGCCTTAAGAGGATGGGGCTATTTGCAGAGCAGGAGGGAGAGGGGGTGTCTTTAAGGCAGGAAGTTGCCTCGGGGTGCTGTGTTGTCTCGTTTCGTCCTGATGTCTTTCTGGGAGTTCCTCTAGCGTTGGTAAAGGTGATATTCTGGACACTGAATAACAAGTGTGAGAAGCCTTTGAAAACTAGGGTATCGGACAGTCGGAGGGACACGGCTCTGACTTAAACGATGGATGGACAGTCTCTCAGTGACTCTCATGTCCCCTGGGAAGCCCGGGAGAGAGACAGATCCAAAGCGGAGCCTTTTCGCTTGATTTCACCCAGGAAGCCTCAGGCAGTGGGGCAAGAGCCTCGGCCCTGTCCTGTCTCCCGGAATGGAATCCCTGAGCAAGGCGGGTCTGCCTCTGCCTGAGCCCAGGAAGTGGGTCCCAGGCGCTTCCCTGCTGGGTTTAGGTTTTCCCGCTCACCCTGCGTGGCTCTGGATCGTCTCTGCAGTCTGCAGTCTAGATATTAAACAGGTGGGCCCGCCTGGCAAAGCAGTGTTAAGAAAGAGAACTGAGGGCTGGAGAGATGGCTTAGCGGTTAAGCGCTTGCCTGTGAAGCCTAAGGACCCCGGTTCAAGGCTCGATTCCCCAGGACCCACGTTAGCCAGCTGCACAAGGGGGCGCACGCATCTGTAGTTCATTTGCAGCGGCTGGAGGCCCTGGCGTGCCCATTCTCTCTCTCTCTGCCTTTCTCTATCTGTTGCTCTCAAATAAATAAAAATAAAATACTTTTTAAAAAAAGAAAAACAAAGAGAACTGAGGCCCACCAAGGCCTTCTCAGATCCCCCCTGCCCCCAGGTTGGGCCTGGATAGCTCTGGGCAGCAGTGAGGCCACCTAGGGAGGCTGGCAGCCCTAGGGGCAGGGGCACAGCAGCAGTGGTTGGACACTGGTGCAGCTGTGAAGCTGCAGCCTGTGAGTCCTGTGGGTTGGACATGTTTAAGAGGCCAGGCTCTAGAAGCAGCCTGCTTCCATTTTCTCCTGGGGTTGGTGAGTGACTTGAGTGAGGGATGATGAGCAGTTTTAGGACAGCAGGAAATGAACCCTTCCAAGAAAGGAGACCAGGTGTGGGGTGCATGGGAGGACGTGACGCCCTCGCTCAAAGCCGTCCCCCCCCCCCCGGGGCAATGTGACTTTGGGCAACTCCTCCCTCAGACTCCACCTCAACCTCCCTGCCTGTAAAGTGGGATCTGAGCGGTGTCAGGTGTGCAGTAAGGTTCAGGGCCAGAGCCACAGTGCTGCCCTTCAGAAAGTTCTCATTGATTGCCAGGCAGATCATTGCCAGCCATTCTGATGAGAGAGGGAACCTGAGGCACAGGGCATCTCTGCCAGCTCGCCCCAGGCTGGCTGTGAGTGGACTGGTTGGTCCCCACTGAACTTTCTGCACTGGCATCTTGCACAATGCGGTGGAGCCAGCCTCCGCTAGGAGGAAGGAAGGAAGTGGTTTGTCTTAGCAGGGCTGCTGGAGGCCACTGGAGGCCTGGTTCTGTCCCTGGGCTTGGGGGTAAGGGACTGACCGCTGTGTCTAGGGGGAGCCAGCACCTCCCAGTATGCAAGGGGGAAACCGAACCACGCTGGAGTAAGCTGTGAACACAGAGGCCAGGAGCACGTTCTTTTGTGAGGTTAGAGACAAAATGACTGCTGCTGGTCTTGAGAAGCATCGCCCCTGTTTGAGGGCCTGGGGTCATGCCTGGCCCTACTGTCCTGTGATGGGAGATGGCCCTGGGAATCTCAGATACGTGCTCTGGGAGTTCCTCAAGGGCCCCAGGTAGGCCCATCGGGATCCCCTGTTTACAGACGAGGAAAGGCAGGCTCCAACGTGAAGCAAATGAGCAAGGGAGTATTGGGCAGATGTAAAGGCAGATGACACTGGGTCTGTGAACTGTTCCGGTGGCTACGCGGAGGCTCAGAGATGAGTGTGTGCTGAAAACAATGAACAAGGACAGCAGAAGACACAAAGCTGGTCTCTGCAGAGGCAGCCTGTCTCCTCCTGTCCCTGAGCAGGGTGACTGACAGGGGGCTGGGACCAAGGCAGCCCAAGAAGGAAATAAGATAAGAGGGCCTTTCATGTACTAATGACATTTCCCTCTGGGCACCGGATCCTCCTCTGTGCTGCAAATGTCTGAGGGTCACGGTAGGTGATGCGAGGGGCCTCATTTCATTAACGGATCCGAGCTGGCTGTGAGGAATGGGGTGGGGGCAGACAGAGAGTAAAATGGAGGCAGGAGCTTGAGGAGTTAATGGCATGTCTTGTACTCATGGTGCCTCCAGTCTGCAGGTGACACTTGTCCTGCCTGTGTCCTGCTCTGATAAAGAGGCTAGGATGTCAGCCGGGCGTGGTGGCGCACGCCTTTAATCCCAGCACTCGGGAGGCAGAGGTAGGAGGATCGCCGTGAGTTCAAGGCCACCCTGAGACTACATTGATAATTCTAGGTTAGCCTGAGCTAAAGTGAGACCCTACCTCGAAACCCCCCCCCAAAAAAGAGGCTAGGATGATCTCTTTCATAGCCATTAATGAGTGCATGTGTGTGTGTGTGTGTGTGTGTGTGTGTGTATCCTGGGCCTCACATATTAATCTTCCTTGCTTTTTGAAGAGAGAGAGAGAACGAAGCACAAGAAGAAAGAGAGAAAGAATGAGTGAGCCAGGGTCTCCAGCCACTGCAAACAGACTCCAGATGCATGTGCCACTTTGTGCAGCTGGCTTACATGGGCACTGGAGAATTGAACCTGGGTCCTTAGGCTTTGCAGGCAAGCACCTTAACCACTAAGCCATCTCTCCAGCCCCTTTGATTTTTTCATCCCTTTAAAAACCTGATTGGTGATCCTGTCCAATAAATGATGGGGCTTACCTTGCTGGCTGCCCCCACCCCGACTCCCAGCTACAATGAAATCCAGCTTTGCCTACTGGCCTCCTCTTCCCCTCCCTCTGAACCCCCTACCTGAGCAACTGCACCCAACATGGCCTGATTTGTTAACTCTACGCTTTCCGGCCGTTTCCCTACTCCAGTGGTGGTCCCTCTCTTTTCCCTGTGAGATGAGGGGTGACTGAGTGCTCGAGTCCTGTGAGGTGGGATGACCTGGATGCTGCGGTTCTGTGAAATGAGATGACCTGGTCATTTAAGTCCTTGATTCAGTCTCGTGACTGACTTTCAAATGTTCCAAGGTCTGAGTCTTAGTTTTCAGGTCCCGAGAGTTGGACTTGTGATTTTTGTGAAGTCAATTCATGGTCTGGACCTCTTTCCTCAGTTGTCACCTGACTGGTCAGTATGTGTTTTAACAACATGATGGGATGAGCCCAGCCTAGTGAAGGCTACTTTCATAATATTTTATTTATTTATTTGAGAGAGAGAGAGACAATGGGCACTCCCGGACCTCCAGCCACTGCAAACGAACTCCAGACCCCCACGCCACCTTGTGCATGTGGCTTACGTGGGTCCTGGGCCATCGAACCTGGGTCCTTAGGCTTCGCAGGCAAGTGCCTTAACCACTAAGCCATCTCTCCAGCCCAGGGACTCCTTTCAGATGGGATTCAATGTTCCTTGACCTCTGCCTTGTGTGCACAGAGACTGATGTTGAGTGTCTTCTTGGTTCCCTCTCCACTTTACTCACTGTGGCAGAGCCACCCCCTTGGACCCAGAGCTCACGGGTTCGGCTAGTCCACCTGTTCAGCTGGCTCTGAAGATCCCTTGCCTCTGCCTCCCAAGTGCTGGATAGCAGGAAACCCGCTGCACCTGGGAAACAGTTACGTGGGCACTGGGGACCGGGACCCAGACTCAGGTCTCCATGTTGATCGCCATGTTTGTCCAGCTGAGCCTCTCCCCCGGCATCCCCTCTCACGATGTCAATGTTGAGTTTCGTATTTTAAAAATCTGGACTTAATCAAAGTATATTTTTGTTCGTGAATCTAAAAAAATGCGCTGGGGTGCCGCTCGGAACGTCAAACATTTATGGGGGCCACCTGAGGGAGATGTGGCTCCACCGTGTCATATCCCGATGAAAAGAGAGCGCACGCCTTTAATCCCAGCACTCAGGAGGCAGAGGTAGGAGGATCGCCCTGAGTTCGAGGCCAGCCTGAGAATACAGAGTGGATTCCAGGTCAGCCTGGGCTAGAGGGAGACCCTACCTCAAAGAAAAAAAGAGAGTGCAAATGATGGAGACGTGGGGGAAAGAGGAGCTTGAGGTGAGAGTGGGATGATGAAGCAGGGGCGTGGAGAAAAGTAAGATGGGAATATGTGGGGAATAATGGGGTGTCTTCTTGGGGGAAGACCTGTTTGCCAGCAGAGAGCTATAGGTAAAGCAGGGGTGAGCAATGCTGTTCCCTCTGGAAGGGAGGGCTGTACAAAGGCCCTGTGGTGACCTCTGGGAGAAAGTCGGAGCCAGGGGAGACAGACGAAGGAAAGATCAGAGTGGGCAGTAATGTGCAAAGTTTCAGTGTAGATTATAGGCTATCTGGAGGTGTTTGTTTCTTTCTTTTGTTTCACTACTTGCTGCCGTGGAAATGGTCAAACATAATCCAAAGTAGGAGAATTTTATAATGAACCCAAGGAGCTCATTGGGAAGGCAGCTTAACTCCCGGGAAGAATGGAATTCAGAATCCCTCCTGCCCCAAGGTAGGGGTCCTGAGGGTCTTGGGAACTTCAGGTTAAGTTGTCTTTTCCCAGGAGCTGGAGAGATGGCTCAGTGGTTAAGAGCGTGCCTGTGAAGCCTAAGAACCCCAGTTTGAGGCTTGATTCCCCAGGACCCACGTTAGCCAGACGCACAAGGGGGCACATGCATCTGGAGTTCGTTTGCAGTGGCTGGAGGCCCTGGCGTGCCCATTCTCTCTCTCTCTCTCTCTCTCTCTCTCTCTCTCTGCCTCTTTCTCTCTCTCTGTCTGTTGCTCTCAAATAAATAAATACAAATAAACAAAAAATTGTCTTTTCCCAATACTTTATTATGAAAACTTAAAAATATGCAGTTATGCTCAAATAATTATGTGGTTAACACTTGTGTGGCCTCTCCTTCCAAATTCCATACCAGTCCAGGGACAGAGCTGATTTTATTTTAAAGGTTGAGTTTTTATTTTTCTCACTGATTTTTATATATGGCATTTTTAAAAAATATATTTTAGTTATTTATTTGAGAGACACAGAGGGAGAATGGGCACTCCAGGGCCTCCAACCACCGCAAACGAACTCCAGATGTGTGCGCCTCCCATGAGATTAGAAGTGTATGCCACCATGTCTGCTTTTAAGCTAGTAACTTTTAGAGGATGTATTAGTTATTTTCTCATTGCCGTAATGACATTCCTGACAAGGATCGACTATTTTGGCTTACAGTGTGAGTTTACAGTCCACCATGGTTCCAAGTAGGTGTGGCGGCAGGAGCAGGAAGCAGCTGGTCACATTCAGTCCGTCGTGAGGAAGCCGAGAGTGATGAATGCTGGTGTTTAGAAACTGAAAGAACTGGAGATAATTTAAATTTAACCAATTTAAAATTTTATTTATTTATTTGTTTGCAAGCAGAGAAAGACAGAGAGGAGAGAGAGAGAGAGAATGGGCACATCAGGGCCTCCTGCAAATGAACTCCAGATGCGTGCACCACTTTGTGAATCTGGCTTTATGTGGGTACTGGGGAATTGAACCTGGGTTGTTAGGCTTTGCATGCAAATGCCTTAACTGCTAAGCCCTTTCTCTAGCCCCTCTCCTTTTATAGAGCCACCAACAATTAAGGTGGGGGTCTTACCATTTCAATTATTCTAATCAAGGTAATCCCTTTTGGGCATACCTAGAGGCTAACCTAATCTAGATGGTCCCTCATAGGCGTATCCAGAGACTAGTTTTCTGGGCAATTCTAGGCCCTGTCCAGTTCACAATCTATGTAAACATCACAGAGGTCTAGGGTGGGATAGTTGCAGGTATCCGACCGTGGCATCTGAGCTAACAAGAAAATGCAGTGTAAATTGTCTCCTTTCCTCTTTATTCAGCTCACCCCCTGTGTCCCTGTTTTACTCTGAAGTCCCACTGACTCCCCACCCCAATTCTGAGGCAAGAGGTACCCCACTGTTCTCAGAAGATAGAGACTTCCACATACACCAGAAGCTCTCAGAGCATTATCTAGCCTGGGACCCCGAGATGAGTACTCAGTTCTTTCAGGCGCCTCTTGATCATGGTTGGCCACCTGGGCTCGCTCTTTGATGATATGGCCTTGGAAATTTTGGGTGTAAAGCCACCAAGTTATGCCAGAGAGAAAAGAAGCAGGAACCGACCAGTGGTAGCTTACTTGCAGCCACTCTGCAGTTATCATTTGAATATAAGCACAATATCTGTTTTAATGTTCCTGTCTACTGTTCCCATTATCTTTGTCAATTATGGGTCAGTTTTAATTCACTGATTTTTTTTTTCTCCTACTCATGATGGGTTATATATAGTCCCATTATATACCTGGTAAAAATATTTTACATGGTCAGGAGAGATGGCTTAGTGCTTAAGGTGCTTGCCTGCAAAGCCAAAGGACCCAGTTCAATTACCCAGGCCACACATAAGCCAGATGCACAAGGTAGCGCATGTATCTGGAGCTCATCTGCAGCAGCTGGAGGCCCTGGTGCACCCATTCTCTCTCTCTCATGTAAATAAATAAAAATAAAAAATATTTAAATTTTTTTAAAATAATTTTTTTTCATGAGCTCAAGAGATTGCTTAGTGGTTAAGGCACTTGTTTGCAAAGCCAATGGACCCAAGTTCGGTTCCCCATGCATCTGGAGTTTGTTTGCAGTGGTTGGAGGCCCTGGTAAAACCATTCTCTCTCTCTCTCTTTCTCTGTCTCCCTCTCACTCAAATAAATAAATAAAATATTTAAAAAAAATTTGCATATGTATGTGTGTGTGGCGCCCCTAAATGTATGCAGGGTTATGTGTGGGGGCGTGGGGGTGCATGCATGTGTGCAGGTGAGGGTGTCTTCCTCAACTGTTCCCCACCTCATTTTCTTAAAGGATTTTAATTTTTTAATTTATTTTTATTTATTTGAGAGAGAGAGAGGGTTCATCAGTTTGGCTAGATAAGCTAGCCAGCAAGCCCCAGGGATACTCCTGTCTCTGCCTCCCCAGGGCTGGGCTTACAAGTGTATGTGGTCACCCTCAGCTTTTTATTTTATTTTTTAATTGTTTATTTATTTATTTATTTGAGAAAGATAGAGAAAGAGGGAGAGGAGGGAAAGAGAGAGAGAGAGAGAGACAGAGAATGGGTGCGCCAGGGCCTCCAGCCACTGCAAACAAACTCCAGATGCGTGCGCCACCTTGGGCATCTGGCTAACGTGGGTCCTGGAGAATCGAGCCTCGAACCAGGGTCCTTAGACTTCACAGGCAAGTGCTTAACCGCTAAGCCATCTCTCCAGCCCCACCCTCAGCTTTTTTACGTGTGCTGAGGACCCAAGCCCAGACCCTCAGGCTTGTGTTCTGCAAGTGCTTTACCAACTGAGCTGTCTCCCCAGCACCGGCCTGGCAGTTTTGATTAGATGCTGGGTAGCGTGATTTCTTACCTTGATGGGTGCTGGATATTTATTTTTCATTCTGGCATTTTGGAGCTTCCGTTCAGGATGAAGTTAAATTCTAAACACTTTAACCTTGCTGTTAAAATTTGTTAGGTGGGATCGTGGATCACTGGAGAGAGTTAGTGATCCCTTACTCCCAAGGTAATAACCTCCCGAGTACTAGGTCCCAATGCCCTGCAGATCTGTGGCTTGCTTTTTCAGGCTGGGCAGTGGGAACAGGTTCAACCTTGCCCTGTGTGAGTTTTGGAGAATGCTCCCTCTGGTCCTCTGGGGAGTCCCGGGGTTGGTTATCCAGCCTCATGGAGTTTCCTCACATAAATATTCAAAAATTCTCAAAGGGTGTCTATATATATCTCCAGTTCTTTCTCTCTCTCTCTCTCTTTTAAATATTTTGTTCATTTGAGAGAAAGGCAAACTACAGACACATGTGCCACCATGTGTGTGTGGCATTACATGAGTACTGGGGAATTGAAGTCTGGGCCGTCAGACTTAACAAACAAGTGTCTTTAATCATTGTGCCATCTCTCCAGACCCCAGTTCTTTCTCTGTATAGCTTTCTTTCCTCCAGGAATCTGTCCTGTAAGCCCCTGGCCTCTTGGTCTCTTGAACATCTTCTCACTTTGGAGAGTCCACTAGACCTCTCTTTTCTGCTTACTGTCCCAGAAATGGTCTCTAGGCAGGAAGCTGGGGTCAGAGGAAGTCTCACTCCATTGGTTCCCATTCTCTCAAGGGTTATGGGGCTTTGCTGTGTAGTGTGCAGTGTCTTCTAAGCTGTTGCTTGCCTGTCATATAGTGCCTTGCAAACAGCTCAAAATGGGCAATGTCTTGTCTATTTGGAGGGCTTTCAGTAAGAAGAAATCTAACTTCTGAGCCAGACGTGATGGCTCATGCCTGTAATGTCAGCATTTGGGAGGGGGAGACAGGAGGATCAGGAGTTCAAGGGTAGCCTTGGCTACATAGCAAGTTCAAGGACAGCTAGGCCACATGAAGCCCTGTCTCAAAAAAAAAAAAAAAAAAAAAAAAGTGAGCCGGACGTGGTGGCGCACACCTTTAATCCCAGCACTCAGGAGGCAGAGGTAGGAGGATTGCCATGAGTTTGAGGCCACCCTGAGACAACAGAGTGATTTCCAGGTCAGCCTGAGTTAGAGTGAGACCCTACGTCAGGAAAAAAATAAATGTGGTTTCTGTTACTTGGTTTTGACTAGAAGCACAATTCATCTGAGATGAGAAGGAGGCAGATGAACACACCGAGGCTGAGCTCAGCTCACACTCCACCCCCATTTTAAAATTATTTTATTACTGTTTTATTGCTGCGTCATGTCTGACTTCTGAAAGCTTCAGTTTATCTCTCCCATGCTATGAGAAGAATGCAGTAAAACACGTATTTTCCGTTTAGAACTCTTAACATTTCTGCCCAGTGAGCTTGTTAAGAATGTGGCACCAGCCAATGGAAAAGGCCCTCCTGAAGAGATGGTGGAGTCTCTTAGAGAAAGGCCCACACTAAGATCGTCTTGCCACACGAAGGGAAGCACCTGGCCAGCGGCCTATCGTTTATCCCCAGCCACAGGGCATGTCACCAGGCTGACACCGCGTCACGCCGGGAGGCCGGCCGGGCAGCCAGGTGCAGCTCCGCCCGTGTGTCCGCGAGTATGGGAAACCTGGTGTCGCCACTGGTCACGCTCCCTGTGCTCGCCACTGAGGAAGGGCGCGTGCAAGGAAGGTGCCCCCAGAGGAACGCCTGCGGGTGAGTGTGCAAGAGCAGTGTGCGTGTGTGCGTGCCACTGTGTGAGTCCCACAGAACCACTGTTTGAGTTTATCACCATGTGAGTGCTGTGTGTGAGCTACTGAACGAGCGTTCAACAGGGTCACTGTGTGTGTGTGTGCACGCACACGCGCGTGCATGCACGCTCCTTGAGTGGTTACTCGACAAAGTTAGTGTCTGGTGGAGCCACTCAGTGAGTGGATTTGCCAAGTGAGTGTATCACTGTGTGTCTGGTGGAGCCACTGTGTGAACGTGTCACTGTGTGTGTCCAGTGGAGCCGCCCTGTATTGATATATTTATATCAATAATGTAATAAGGACCCAGGTTCAGTTTCCCAGGACTCACATAAGCCAGCTGCACAAGGTGGCACATGCTTCTGGAGTTCATTTGCAGTGGATGGAGGCTCTGGTTCACCCATTCTCTCTCTCTCTCTCAAATAAATAAAATATTTTTAAAAGTTCCTGCTGAACTTTTCAATGCCACTGTGACTGTATGAATAACAGTGCTAACTGTGCCACTGCTTCGTGAGGGTAGAGGATCTCCTGTGTGTGCCAGGAATGAGTGAGGTGAGGTGCCACCTACGTTTCTGAGGTGACCCGACCCCTGGCTGCAGGACACGGACATTGGTGCCACACCAGCTTTCTTACACCATGTGTATTCTCCCGGAGGCTGAGGAGGGTCTGCTGTGCCCTGTGTCCATCCTGCAGAATCCTGTGCCTTGCCCCCGGTCTGCTGTGCTGGGTAGGGGCCTAAAATGCCCTCCTCGATCCCTCCTTTAGAACCCTGGCCTTAGGCTGCTCCAAATGCCATTCTTCTCAACTGTTTTTTTTTTTCCCCCAGTGTCTTCTAAACAGCTGCAATTTCACCCCACTGGGCAAGAGAGTTTTGGCAGATCCTTGTAGCCTCTGCCAAGCAATCCTGGGGTCCAAGAGGAAGCAGGAGCCCACCCGTCAACACTCAACGGTCATAGAAGAGGACAGCGTCTTTGGGTAGTGGGTAAGTGACCATCACTTGTCCCCAAGTCCTTGGTTTCTCTGCAGCTGCATCTCGGGGTCCAGAAGACACTTTCAGGGACAGTCAACCTCCCTGTGGCCCAATCTTGCCTTCGCCCCTCCTCAGAGCTGCCTGGTGAATTCCCTCAGTGCTGGAAATTGACATCTGAGGGGCTGGAAAGAGGGCTCAGTGGGTAAAAATGCCACGCAAGCATGAGGACATGAGTTCGGATTCCCAGCACCCATGTAAAAGCTGGGTGTAGTGGCATGTGCCTGGGATCCCAGTACTGGGGAAACAGATGGGGGAGAGGGTTCCCCTGAGGCTCATGACCAAATTGGTGAGCTCCAGATTTAGTGAGAGACTCTGTCTCAAAAAAGAAAACAGAAAAGAAAAGAAAAAAAAAAAGGTGGAGAAAGACACTTGATATTGATCTCTGGCCTTCACAAATATGCACACACACATTACATATGTACATACATACAAACACACGACACACACCTATACATGCAAAAAAAAATGAACTGACACTTGACCTTGCCACCTGCCAAGAGTGCCAGGAAAGACTGGTGTGCCAGTGTGGGGTAGCTATAGTGCCTGGGACACTGGCTTCATCTCCTGGGAGTGTAATGAGTGTGAAAAGACCCATGGGCATGAAAGTGTGTTGTATGTGTTATAAATGGAAGTCACTGCTCCTCCTGGATAATGTCACTGTGTCGTGCCTATACTTTGAATTTACTGAGCAGCCAGGAACTTCACAACACAGGAACTTCACACTATTTGGCAGGAACTTTCTTTCTTTTATTTATTTATTTATTTATTTTTTGGCTTTTCGAGGTAGGGTCTCACTCTAGCCCAGGCTGACCTGGAATTCACTATGGAGTCTCAGGCTGGCCTCGAACTCACAGCTATCCTACTGCCTCTGCCTCCCAAGTGTTGGGATTAAAGGCATGTGCCACCACGCCCGGCTTGGCAGGAACTTTAAAAAATGTTTTATTTATTTGAGAGAGAGAGAGAGAGAGAATGGGTGAGCCAGAGCCTCCATCCACTGCAAATGAACTCCAGAAGCATGTGCCACCTTCTGTGAGGCTTCCCAGGCTTATGTGAGTCCTGGGAAATTGAACCTGGATCCTTAGGCTTCACAGGCAAGAGCCTTAATCTCTAAACCATCTCTCCAGCCCAGGAATATATATTTTTTTTGGGAGGGGATAGGGTCTCGCTCTAGCCCAGGCTGACCTGGAATTCACTCTATAGTCTCAGAGTAGCCTGGAACTCACAATGATCTTCCTGCCTCTGCCTCCCAAGTGCTGGGATTAAAGGCATGCGCCACCATGCCCAGCTAGGAATATTTTTTTATAAAGAATATATTTATTTATTTATTTATTTATTTGGGAGAGAGAGGCAGAGTGAGAGGAAGAGAGCATGGGTACACTAGGGCCTCTTGTTGCTGCAAATGAACTCCAGACACATGCACCACTTTGTGTATCTGGCATTACATGGGTACTGGGTAACTGCACCAGGACCAGCAGGCTTTACATGCAAGCGCCTTTAACTGCTGAGTCACCTCCCCAGTCTAGAATTACTTTTGTATGTAAAACAAAACAAAGCAAAAACCTTACTTCCTTCTCCTCCTCTTCCACTTCCTTCTCCTCCTCCTCTTCTTCTTCTTCTTATTGTTTTTCAAGGTGGGGTCTCACTCTAGCTCAGGCTGACCTGGTACTCACTTTGTAGTCCCATGCTGACCTTGATCTCATAGCAGTCCTCCCACCTCTGCTTCCCAAGTGCTGGAATTAAAGGTGTATGCCAGCTTGCCTGGCTCATTTTACTTTTTTTTTTTTTTAGATTATTTATTTATTTAAGAGAAAGGGGGAGAGAGAGAGGGAGAGAGCGAATGGGTGCGCCAGGGCCTCCAGCCACTGCAAACAAACTCCAGATGCGTGCGCCACCTTGGGCATCTGGCTAACGTGGGTCCTGGGGAATCGAGCCTCGAACCAGGGTCCTTAGGCTTCACAGGCAAGTGCTTAACCGTTAAGCCATCTCTCCAGCCCCACCCTCAGCTTTTCCACGTGTGCTGAGGACCCAAGCCCAGACCATTAGGCTTGTGTTCTGCAAGTGCTTTACCGACTGAGCTGTCTCCCCAGCACCGGCCTGGCAGTTTTGATTAGATGCTGGGTAGCGTGATTTCTTACCTTGCTGGGTGCTGGATATTTATTTTTCATTCTGGCATTTTGGAGCTTCCGTTCAGGATGAAGTTAAGTTCTAAACACTTTAACCTTGCTGTTAAAATTTGTTAGGTGGGATCGTGGATCACTGGAGAGAGTTAGTGATCCCTTACTCCCAAGGTAATAACCTCCCGAGTACTAGGTCCCAATGCCCTGCAGATCTGTGGCTTGCTTTTTCAGGCTGGGCAGTGGGAACAGTTTCAACCTTGTGTTCAACCTGTGTGAGTTTTGGAGAACGCTCCCTCTGGTCCTCTGGGGAGTCCCGGGGTTGGTTATCCAGCCTCATGGAGTTTCCTCACATAAATATTCAAAAATTCTCAAAGGGTGTCTATATATATATCTCCAGTTCTTTCTCTCTCTCTCTCTCTTTTAAATATTTTGTTCATTTGAGAGAAAGGCAAACTACAGACACATGTGCCACCATGTGTATGTGGCATTACATGAGTACTGGGGAATTGAAGTCTGGGCCGTCAGACTTAACAAACAAGTGTCTTTAACCATTGTGCCATCTCTCCAGACCCCAGTTCTTTCTCTGTATAGCTTTCTTTCCTCCAGGAATCTGTCCTGTAAGCCCCTGGCCTCTTGGTCTCTTGAACATCTTCTCACTTTGGAGAGTCCACTAGACCTCTCTTTTCTGCTTACTGTCCCAGAAATGGTCTCTAGGCAGGAAGCTGGGGTCAGAGGAAGTCTCACTCCATTGGTTCCCATTCTCTCAAGGGTTATGGGGCTTTGCTGTGTAGTGTGCAGTGTCTTCTAAGCTGTTGCTTGCCTGTCATATAGTGCCTTGCAAACAGCTCAAAATGGGCAATGTCTTGTCTATTTGGAGGGCTTTCAGTAAGAAGAAATCTAACTTCTGAGCCAGACGTGATGGCTCATGCCTGTAATGTCAGCATTTGGGAGGGGGAGACAGGAGGATCAGGAGTTCAAGGGTAGCCTTGGCTACATAGCAAGTTCAAGGACAGCTAGGCCACATGAAGCCCTGTCTCAAAAAAAAAAAAAAAAAAAAAAGTGAGCCGGACGTGGTGGTGCACACCTTTAATCCCAGCACTCAGGAGGCAGAAGTAGGAGGATTGCCATGAGTTTGAGGCCACCCTGAGACAACAGAGTGATTTCCAGGTCAGCCTGAGTTAGAGTGAGACCCTACGTCAGGAAAAAAATAAATGTGGTTTCTGTTACTTGGTTTTGACTAGAAGCACAATTCATCTGAGATGAGAAGGAGGCAGATGAACACACCGAGGCTGAGCTCAGCTCACACTCCACCCCCATTTTAAAATTATTTTATTACTGTTTTATTGCTGCGTCATGTCTGACTTCTGAAAACTTCAGTTTATCTCTCCCATGCTATGAGAAGAATGCAGTAAAACACGTATTTTCCGTTTAGAACTCTTAACATTTCTGCCCAGTGAGCTTGTTAAGAATGTGGCACCAGCCAATGGAAAAGGCCCTCCTGAAGAGATGGTGGAGTCTCTTAGAGAAAGGCCCACACTAAGATCGTCTTGCCACACGAAGGGAAGCACCTGGCCAGCGGCCTATGGTTTATCCCCAGCCACAGGGCATGTCACCAGGCTGACACCGCGTCACGCCGGGAGGCCGGCCGGGCAGCCAGGTGCAGCTCCGCCCATGTGCCCGCGAGTATGGGAAACCTGGTGTCGCCACTGGTCATGCTCCCTGTGCTCGCCACTGAGGAAGGGCGCGTGCAAGGAAGGTGCCCCCAGAGGAACGCCTGCGGGTGAGTGTGCAAGAGCAGCGTGCCGGTGTGAGTGTGCGCGTGCCACTGTGTGAGTCCCACAGAACCACTGTGTGAGTTTATCACCATGTGAGTGCTGTATGTGAGCTACTGAACGAGCGTTAACAGGGTCACTGTGTGTGTGTGTGTGTGCACGCACACGCGTGCATGCACGCACGCTCCTTGAGTGGTTACTCAACAAAGTTAGTGTCTGGTGGAGCCACTCAGTGAGTGGATTTGCCAAGTGAGTGTATCACTGTGTGTCTGGTGGAACCACTGTGTGAACGTGTCACTGTGTGTGTCCAGTGGAGCCTCCCTGTATTGATATATTTATATCAATAATGTAATAAGGACCCAGGTTCAGTTTCCCAGGACTCACATAAGCCATATGCACAAGGTGGCACATGCTTCTGGAGTTCATTTGCAGTGGATGGAGGCTCTGGTTCACCCATTCTCTCTCTCTCTCTCAAATAAATAAAATATTTTTAAAAGTTCCTGCTGAACTTTTCTATGCCACTGTGACTGTATGAATAACAGTGCTAACTGTGAGTGCTAAAGGCCACTGCTTCGTGAGGATAGAGGATCTCCTGTGTGTGCCAGGAATGAGTGAGGTGAGGTGCCACCTAGATTTCTGAGGTGACCCGACCCCTGGCTGCAGGACACGGACATTGGTGCCACACCAGCTTTCTTGCACCATGTGTATTCTCCCGGAGGCTGAGGAGGGTCTGCTGTGCCCTGAGTCCATCCTGCAGAATCCCGTGCCTTGCCCCCGGTCTGCTGTGCTGGGTAGGGGCCTAAAATGCCCTCCTCGATCCCTCCTTTAGAACCCTGGCCTTAGGCTGCTCCAAATGCCATTCTTCTCAACTGTTGTTTTTTTTTCCCCCAGTGTCTTCTAAACAGCTGCAATTTCACCCCACTGGGCAAGAGAGTTTTGGCAGATCCTTGTAGCCTCTGCCAAGCAATCCTGGGGTCCAAGAGGAAGCAGGAGCCCACCCGTCAACACTCAACGGTCATAGAAGAGGACAGCGTCTTTGGGTAGTGGGTAAGTGACCATCACTTGTCCCCAAGTCCTTGGTTTCTCTGCAGCTGCATCTCGGGGTCCAGAAGACACTTTCAGGGACAGTCAACCTCCCTGTGGTCCAATCTTGCCTTCGCCCCTCCTCAGAGCTGCCTGGTGAATTCCCTCAGTGCTGGAAATTGACATCTGAGGGGCTGGAAAGAGGGCTCAGTGGGTAAAAATGCCACGCAAGCATGAGGACATGAGTTCGGATTCCCAGCACCCATGTAAAAGCTGGGTGTAGTGGCATGTGCCTGGGATCCCAGTACTGGGGAAACAGATGGGGGAGAGGGTTCCCCTGAGGCTCATGACCAAATTGGTGAGCTCCAGATTTAGTGAGAGACTCTGTCTCAAAAAAGAAAACAGAAAAGAAAAAAAAAGGTGGAGAAAGACACTTGATATTGATCTCTGGCCTTCACATATATGCACACACACATTACATATGTACATACATACAAACACACGACACACACCTATACATGCAAAAAAAAATGAACTGACACTTGACCTTGCCACCTGCCAAGAGTGCCAGGAAAGACTGGTGTGCCAGTGTGGGGTAGCTATAGTGCCTGGGACACTGGCTTCATCTCCTGGGAGTGTAATGAGTGTGAAAAGTACCACGGACATGAAAGTGTGTTGTATGTGTTATAAACGGAAGTCACAGCTCCTCCTGGATAATGTCACTGTGTCGTGCCTATACTTTGAATTTACTGAGCAGCCAGGAACTTCACAACACAGGAACTTCACACTATTTGGCAGGAACTTTCTTTCTTTTATTTATTTATTTATTTATTTTTTGGCTTTTCGAGGTAGGGTCTCACTCTAGCCCAGGCTGACCTGGAATTCACTATGGAGTCTCAGGCTGGCCTCGAACTCACAGCTATCCTACTGCCTCTGCCTCCCAAGTGTTGGGATTAAAGGCATGTGCCACCACGCCCGGCTTGGCAGGAACTTTAAAAAATGTTTTATTTATTTGAGAGAGAGAGAGAGAGAGAATGGGTGAGCCAGAGCCTCCATCCACTGCAAATGAACTCCAGAAGCATGTGCCACCTTCTGTGAGGCTTCCCAGGCTTATGTGAGTCCTGGGAAATTGAACCTGGATCCTTAGGCTTCACAGGCAAGAGCCTTAATCTCTAAACCATCTCTCCAGCCCAGGAATATATATTTTTTTTGGGAGGGGATAGGGTCTCGCTCTAGCCCAGGCTGACCTGGAATTCACTCTATAGTCTCAGAGTAGCCTGGAACTCACAATGATCTTCCTGCCTCTGCCTCCCAAGTGCTGGGATTAAAGGCATGCGCCACCATGCCCAGCTAGGAATATTTTTTTATAAAGAATATATTTATTTATTTATTTATTTATTTGGGAGAGAGAGGCAGAGTGAGAGGAAGAGAGCATGGGTACACTAGGGCCTCTTGTTGCTGCAAATGAACTCCAGACACATGCACCACTTTGTGTATCTGGCATTACATGGGTACTGGGTAACTGCACCAGGACCAGCAGGCTTTACATGCAAGCGCCTTTAACTGCTGAGTCACCTCCCCAGTCTAGAATTACTTTTGTATGTAAAACAAAACAAAGCAAAAACCTTACTTCCTTCTCCTCCTCTTCCACTTCCTTCTCCTCCTCCTCTTCTTCTTCTTCTTATTGTTTTTCAAGGTGGGGTCTCACTCTAGCTCAGGCTGACCTGGTACTCACTTTGTAGTCCCATGCTGACCTTGATCTCATAGCAGTCCTCCCACCTCTGCTTCCCAAGTGCTGGAATTAAAGGTGTATGCCAGCTTGCCTGGCTCATTTTACTTTTTTTTTTTTTAGATTATTTATTTATTTAATAGAAAGGGGGAGAGAGAGAGGGAGAGAGCGAATGGGTGCGCCAGGGCCTCTAGCCACAGCAAACGAACTCCAGAAGCATGTGCCACCTTGTGCGTTTGGCTTGTGTGGGTACTAGGGGATCGAACCTGGGTCCTTAGGTTTCACGGGCAAGTGCCTTAATTGCTAAGCCATCTCTCCAGACCTCACACTTTTTTGAGGAGAGAGAGACAGAGAGTGGGGGGGGGGGGAGGGGGAGGAAGGGAGGGAGAGAATTGGCACACCAGGGCCTCCAACCACTGCAATTGAACTCCAGACGCATGTGCCACCTTGTGCGGTTGCATCACCTTGTGCGTCTGGCTTACGTGGGGCCTGGAGAGTCGAGCATGGGTCCTTAGTCTTCGCAGGCAAGTGCCTTAACCGCTAAGCCATCTCTCCAGTCTGTCACCTTACTTTTAAAATAAAACATATTCCACTTGGCAACCTCTCAAAACCTTTCTGGGTAGGACCCAACTGAAGCCAGTAGGGTGTTGGGGGGTGATGGTGTTTCCAGAACAGCCCCAGCCTGCCTCCCCAGACTGAGGCTGACCTCTGAGGGGGTTGCTTTTGGAGACTGCACTGAGTTGGCTTGCTTCTTTCCAACAGGAAGCCTCTGGCCATCCTCCCACGGAGCCCAGTGAGTTCAGCGGTGAAGATGGAATTGGGTGGGGGTTCCTCCACTCCCCCAGAAGCCACTGCCCCTCTAAGGGTACCCAGTTCTATGCTTGGCAGCTCCCCACTGGGGAAGCTCCGAGCGCTCCCTATCAGGCCAGCTGTACAGCGAGGGACTCCTGGAAGCCCGGCCGTAGCAGGGGATAGCCCCTCGGGGGAGCCAAATAGTGGCATGAAGATTCCCAATCGGGACAGTGGAATTGACAGCCCATCCTCCAGCATGGCCAGTGAGAACTTCCCCTGTGAGGAGGGCAGTGAGGTTTCTCCATGCCCTGAGACAGCCGTGGATAGCCAGGCCCCAAAGGACACCCCCCAGGAGGAGGCTGACAGTGACGTTGGTGAAGATCCTGAGCCCAAGAACACCCCTCTAAAGGCTGGTGAGGACGCCAGCCTGGCCCAGGTAAGCCTTTACTTCCTTCACTCCAGATGCAGGGTGCCAGGGCCCTCCTTGGAAGGAGCTTGAAGTTTACAGTGGGTGACATCCTTGCCCTGTTCCCAAGAAGTGGCGCCCACAGCACTGGAGAGATGACTTAGAGGGTAATACACTTGCCTGTGTGAAGCCTGAGGACCCATGCATGGTCGACTCTCCAGGCCCTACATAAGCCAGATGCATACGATGACACAAGTGTGCAAGGTTGCACGTGTGCACAAGATGGCACACGTGTCTGGAGTTCAATTGCAGTGGCTGGAGGCCCTGGCATGCCAATTCTCTCTCTCTCTCTCTCTCTTTCTCTGTCACAAAAAAAAAAGGCCCAGCATGGTGGCGCACACCTTTCATCCCAGCACTCGGGAGGCAGAGGTAGGAGGATCACAGTGAGTTCGAGGCCACCCTGAGACTACATAGTGAATTCCAGGTCAGCCTGGACTAGAGTGAAACCCTACCTCGAAAAATAAAAAAAGAAGAAAAAGAAAAGAGAAAGAAATGGTGTCCACATTCTTTCTCCACACATAGGAAAGCTCCTCAGATGGGATCCACTGGTTGGGTCCTTTGGGTGGCATGGGCCTCAGTTCTCCTGCGGTTGTGGTGGGTGACATTCCTGCTACAGGGAGGGCCCAAGTCTTTGGGTCTGTAACAGGAAGACCAACGAGGATGTGGTGCCAACCTGAGCATAGTGGTGCCAGGCTGAAATACCAGCACTTGGGGGAGTCAAGGAAAGAGGATCAGGAGTTCAAGGCAGCCTTGGCTATACAGTGAGCTTAAGGCCAGCTTGGGCTACATGAGATCCTGTCTCAAAAAACAAAAAACAAACAAACAAACAAACAAACAAAACAAGAGCAAGGGGGGAAGGAAGAGAAGAGAGAGGGAGAATGAGAATGGGTCATCTTTCTTTTCTTCTCCACGGTAGAGCATAGCTCACCACCCACCCACCCAGGTGGCAGCTTAGAAGACAGCCATGGCCAAACCAGACAGAGACTGAACTTTGGAGGAATGAGGACTCACTGATTCGGATCCTTTGTGGCATCTTGAGGGTTTTGCGGGTATACTATTACATCATTTATGAGCCCAGTTAATCTTACTTCTTTTCCAATTTGGATGCTTTATTTTCTTGAGCTGGAGAGATGGCTTAGCAGTGAAGGCGCTTGCCTGCGAAGCCTAAGGACCCATGTTCCATCTCTCTCCAGATCCCACATAAGCCAGACACACAAAGGTGAGGCAAGCGCAAGGTCTCACATGCCCGCTAGGTGGTGCAAGCGTCTGGAGTTCGATTGCAGTGGCTGAGGCCCTGACACCAATTCTGTCTGTGTCTCACTCTCTCTAAAAAATAAAAATTAAAAACAAAAAATTTCTTGCCTAATTGCTCTGTCTAGGACTTCTAGTATTATATGGGATATAGTTGGAAAAAAACAAAACAGGCGTCCTGTCTTGCTCCTGATCTTGGAAGAACTTTTAGTGTTTCACCATTGAATATGCTTGTTGTAGGCCGACGTATGGCCTTTGTTATATTGGGATTGTTTCCTTGTGTTCTCTTCTGTTAGGAAGCCGGTCTTGTCAAATGTTTGCTCTGCATCCTTTGAGATGGCCCGACGGTTTTTGTCCTTCATTCTCGCAAGCCCCTTTAACCGCTGAGCTATCTCTCCAGCCCCTCTGTCCTTCATTGTGTCACTGTGTTAATGTGGATTGCATCGATTGACCTTTTAGAGATATTTTTAAACATATTTATTTATTTATTTGTTTGTTTGCAAGCTGAGAGAGGGAGGGAGAGAATGGATGTGCCAGGGCCTTTCAGTCGCTGTGAGCGAACTTCAGACGTGTGCACCCCCTTGTGGTAATGCTTGGCATTGCATGCTTGCATCACTTGCATCTGGCTATACTCGGCATCTGGAGGATTTGAACAGGAGCTCTTGGGCTTCGCAGGCAAGCGCCTTAACCACTAAGCCATCTCTCCAGCCCTCAATTGACTTTTGTACGTTGAGTATTAGCTATATTCCAGGAATAAGCCAAAATTAGAAGATATGTGGCTTTTTTTTTTTATTAGTGTTATTTATTTGAGAGAGAGAGAATGGGCACACCAGGTCCTCTAACCACCACAAATGAACTCTTCTCACCTTGTGCATCTGGCTTATGTGGGTACTGGAGAATCGAACCTGGGTCCTCCGGCTTTGTAGGCAAGCACCTTAGCTGCTCAGCCATCTCTCCAGTCCTTCAAAACCAAAAAATATTTATTTATTTATTTATTTGAAAGAGAGAGGCAGAGTATGTAATGTGCTGTTAAGTTGAATCTCCTAGTATTTTCTTAAGGAATACATGTCAAATTCCTTAATAAAATATATGCACACACACATATATAATTTATGTATGTCTGGACAGGAATATGTATGTGGTGTGTGTGTGTGTGTGGTGCAGCACACATGTACCATGGCATGAATGTGGAAGTCAGGGTGTTGGTCCTTGCCTTCTACCTTGTTGAGACAGGTTTTCTCTTGCCACTGCAAATGCCAGACTCTGGCACAAGCTTTGGGACTTTTCCTAACTCTGTCTCCCATTGCTGTAGGCATGTTGGGATCATAGACCTGTGTGCTACTTTCGTCAGGCCTGACGTGGGTTCTGGTGAGCTGAACTCCGGTCAGCAGGCCTGTTTGCCACCCCTTGTCATGTTTTTGTATGATTTTGGTATTAGGACAGTACTTCCATTGAATGTTTCTTTCTCTAATTTTTGTGAATAATTTCATGAAAATTGTTGTTAATTCTTCTTTAAATGTTTGGTAGAATTCAGCAGTAAACCATCTGTCCCTTTTTGGGCGGGTGGAATGAGTTTTCTGATCACTGATTTGGTGTTCTTGCTTATAGCCATCCGATTTTCCATTTCTTTACCCACATGTGTTTCTAACTATTTGTTTTCTAGGTCATATAAATTTGTTGGCATGTAACTATTCCCAGCATTCTCTTATAACCTTTTTTATTTTCATGTCCTCAATTATAATATCTCCTCTCATTTCTGATTTAATCTCAATAAATGTTTATAAATTTGGTTAATCTTTTCAGAAAACCAACCTTTGGCTTGGTTAATTCTTTTTCTATTGTTTTTCCATTCTCTGTACCATTTATCTCTGTTCTGATCTTTCTTACTTCCTTCCTTCTTCTAGCCTAGCCTTGGGCTTAGCTTACTCATGCTATGTTTTTCTACTTTGTTTTTTAAAAAAATTATTCTTTGTTTTGTTTTTATTTTTTAATATATTTATTTATTTGCAAGTAGAGTGAAGGGGAGAGAGAGAAAGGGTGTTCCAGGGCCTCTTGCCCATGCAAACAAACTTCAGACACATGGGCCATTTTGTGCATCTGCCTTTACATGGGTACTGGGTAATCAAACCTGGGCCGTCAGGCTTTGTAGGCAAGCACCTTTAGCGACTGATCCATCCCTCCAGCCCTGAGCATATATTTAAAGCATCTTTTATTATTTTTTCAGACAGGGTCTTACTATGTAACCCAGGCTGGCCTGGATCTCATTCACAATCCTCCTGGCTCAGCCCACAGAGTGCTGGAATTACAGGTGTATGCCACAATGTTTTCTGGATAAACCTTTTGTTATGTTTTTTTTTTTTTTTTTTTTTTGCAGCAGAATTATTGTAGTATAGGTCATTATATTTGTCCACAAAAGAAATTTATATTAGCATATGCTTGTGTGTTGCTATTTACTACCCTTTCATTTTGGCTTTTTGTTGGTTGGTAGATTTTTTAAAATATATATATTTTATTTATTTATTTGAGAGACAGAGAGAGGGAGAGAGAGGAAGAGACAGATAAGGAGAGAGAATGGGCATGTCAGGGCCACTAGCCACTGCAAACAAACTCCAGACATATGCACCACCTTGTGTATCTGGCTTATGTGAGTCCTGGGGAATTGAACCTGGGTCCTTTGGCTTTGTAGGCAAGTGCCTTAACTGCTAATCCATCTCTCCAGGCCAGGAAGGATTTTTTTTTAACAGAAGGCCAAAGCCAGGCATGGTGGTGCACACCTTTAATCCCAGCACTCAGGAGGACTGCTGTGAGTTCAAGGCCACCCTGAGACTACATAGTGAATTCCAGGTCAGCCTGGGCTAGAGTGAGACCTTACCTCAAAAAAAAATTAGTAAATAAAAACAAATAAATAGATAAATAAATAACTAGAAGGCCAAGTGGGGTGACACACACCTTTAATCCCACCTTGTACATCTGGCTCATGTGGGTACTAGAGAATTGCAGCTGGGGTCTTAGGCTTTGAAGGCACGTGCCTTCACCACTAAGCCATCTCTTCAGCCCTGGTTGGCATTTTTATTTATTTATTTTTAGGACAGGGTTTCATGAAGCCCAGACTGGCTTTTTTGTGTTTGTTTGTTTGTTCAGGGTAGGGTCTCACTCTAGTCCAGGACCTGGAACTCACTATGTAGTCTCAGAGTGGCCTCGAACTCACAGCGATCCTCCTACCTCTGCCTCCCAAGTGCTGGGATTAAAGGCGTGCGCCACCACGCCCGGCTCTTTTTTTTTTTTTTTTTTTTTTTTTGAGGTAGGTTCTCACTCTAGTCCAGGCTGACCTGGAATTCACTATGTAGTCTCAGGGTGGCCTCTAACTCACGGCGATCCTCCTACCTCTGCCTCCCGAGTGCTGGGATTAAAGGCATGCGCCACCATGCCCGACCTTCATACTGGCTTTTGAACTCACTATGTAGCCAAGGGTGACCTTGAACTTCACATCCTCCTGCCTCTTTTCGAATTACAGGTGCACACCACCACACCCAGTTTCTGTGCTGCTGGGGGTTGAACCCAAGGCTTGGGACATGCTCTGCTAGTACTGTACCAGTTTAGCGCTCTCCACCGCTTTTAAAGGACATATACTGTCTACTTGATTGACAGTTTTATCTTCAGCACTCTGAATATATTATCCCCCTCCCTCTGGCCTTCAAACTTTCCCTTGAGAGAAGTCCTCAAGTAATCTTATGGAATTCCCTACATGTGAGACAATTTGCTTTTCAAATGCTGCTTTCAAGATTGTCTTTACATTAGCCAGGCGTGGCGGTGCACACCTTTAATCCCAGCACTTGGGAGGCAGAGGTAGGTGGATCACTGTGAGTTCGAGGCCACCCTGAGACTACATAGTGAGTTCCAGGTCAGCCTGGACTAGAGTGAGACCCTACCTCGAAAAACCAAAAAAAAAAATTAAGATTGTCTTTACTTTAAACAGCATGATTATAGCACGTCTTAGCGTGTTTTCTTCCTGCTTTGCTTATTGAGAGAGGATTTGGCTTTGTAGCACAAACTGGCCTCAAACACACCATCCTCCTTCCTCTGCCTCTTGAGCGCTGGGATTTTAGGTGTGAACCACCATGCCTGGTTGGCTCTCTCATGAGTTATTCTAATTGGAGTTCTTTGAGCTTGCCCCCCCCCCCATTACTTTCCTCAGATTTGTGAATTTTTCAGCCACTATTTCTTCAAATGAATTCTCTGCCTCCTTCCATCTCTTACTATTTGTGACATTATCAGTAGTCTCCCTGATGGTGTACCATAAGTCACGTGGGTCTTTGCTTTTCCTCGTTCTGGTTTTTAACCTTGTATTGACAACTTCCATAAATATAGACAGTGTACCGTGATCATAATCCCCTCCCACCACCGCTCCCTCTTTCCCCTCATTCGTTTTTATTCCTCCTCTGACTCTTCTTATATTTTATTTTCATTTATTTATGAGAGAGTGAGAGAGAGAGAATGGGTGTGCTGGGGTCTCCACCCTCTGCAAACAAACTCCAGACACGTGCGCCCCTTGTGCATCTTGCTTACGTGGGTCCTGGGGAATTGAACCTGGGGCCTTTGGCTTTGTAGGCAAGTGCCTTAACCGCTAAGCCATCTCTCCATCCCATCTTCTGACTTTTTAATTTTGAGTGGCTTGCTGAATCTTTCTTCTGCCTGATCAAGTTTGAGGTTGAACCCTTTTTATGAATTTCGCAGGTCAGTTATTCAGCCTCAGAATGTCTTTTTCATTCTTGTTTATAGTTTTGTTTTATCCGCTGTTGACAGTGCCATTTTCTCCATTATTAGCTCCTGGGTTTTTGTTTTATTGTTACATGTGTTGAGGACACAGCATCCATCCCTCTGTACCCGTCCATCCCTTGCAAGTGTTTATAAGTCATCATTTTGAAACACAGATCTGTGATTTCACCAGAGACCAAACCTGCCGGTGCATTGATCTCGGACTTTTTGGAAGTTAAATAAATAGCAGTGAAATAAATTTCAGTTGTTTATAACCAAATATTTTGTTATTTGCCTAACAGATGGACAAAGAGAGGTATGCCAAATTCCACCAGCATTCCTATACCTTACTCTGAGGTCCCTTCTTATTTTTTTTTTTTTCTTCTTTTCAATTGAGAGAGAGAGAGAGAGTTGGCATGCCAGGGCCTCAGCCATTGAACTCAAACTCCAGGCACTTGTGCCACCTAGTGGGTATGTGCGACCTTGCACTTGCCTCACCTTTGTGCATCTGGCTAAGTGGGATTTAAGAGAGTCGAACCTGGGTTCTTAGGCTTCACAGGCAAGTGCCTTAACCACTAAGCCGTCTCTCCAGCCCCCTTCTTGGTTTTTTAATGTAGGTGCTTTAGTTTCTCAATTAGGCTCTAGAATTTTCCTAGAGATTTTTTGGTCCACGTACTATTGATCCGTCCATGTCTCTAGGCAGGAAGGAGGGACCTACAGCTTCCTGTACCATCATCTTGCTGATATCACATTGCAGGAGAATGTGTGTGTGTGTGTGTGTGGTGTTAGGGGTAGAACTGAGGGCCTTGTGCATAAGGGAGACACTCTGCCTTTGAGATAACCGCCAGCCCTGCGGCAGTGTTTGACGTGGTTGCTATGGCTACCCCATAGTCAGAGCTCCAGGAAGCCCTGGTCGGGCTGTAGTAGCTTTTGTAAGATGCAACTTTCCCCAGAATCCTCCATGGAAGTAACATCCGAGAGAACTGGCCACTACACCCCAGTCTCAACTGCCTGCCCCTGTCCTTCATTCTCCCCCGCCCCTGTCACCCTGGTGCACTGTGGGTAGTCTTGTGGATGCTCCTGTCCCTGGAGCAAGCCGCTTCCCTTTTCTCCGCAGGGCTCCAACCCGCAGAAGCTGCTGCACATCGCTCAGGAGCTCCTGAACACCGAGGAGACCTACGTGAGGCGGCTGCACCTGCTGGACCAGGTAGCTCGGGGCCGGGAGATCCACCTCTGGCCTCACCCAGAATTCCAGTGCGCAGGTTCAGAGGCAAACTGTGCACCCCTCAGCATTAGCTGGATGTTATGCTTGGGAGTAGGAATGACTTAAAAACTAAAATTTGGAGCTGGAGAGAGATGGCTCAGCCGTTGAGGCACTTGTCTGCGAAGCCTAAGGGCCCAGGTTCAACTCCCCGCAACCCACATAAGCCAGATGCACATGCGCACACAAGGTGGCACAAGCGTCTGGAGTTTGACTGCAGTGGCTAGAGGCCCTGGCACACCAATTTTCTCTCTCTCATTAAAAAAAAACAAAAAACAAACTTAAACTAAACTAAACTAAAATTCAGATAAGGTTTGAGCTGGTCTGGAAACCCTTTATTATTATTTTTTAACCTTTCGTACTGTGGCTCTGAGGTTTCCCTACACCTTACCCCGGGCTCCCCTCTTGCTTTTACAATTGTAGCTGCTGGACCTTCTCCAATAGTCTCTAGACTTCTAGAATTTGTTCTCCTCTGGCGCCATTTCTTCTTGGTCATCGCGCTGTCTGACCACACACGTGGCGGCTGTGCATTTTTCTGCATCCGCAGTTGGGCATGTGGGTGGCTCCCATTCTTGTCCATAAGGCAGCATGAGGCTCCTGAGCGGGCGGAAACCACGTTTGGACGAGTGTGTGGCTTCTGCTCGCATCCTACAAGCCAGAGAAGGAACTTTCTTTCTTTCCTTTGGCGTGTGTATTTAGTGTGTGTTCACGCGTACGTTGTGCGTGTGCATGTGTGGAGGCCACAGGCTGATAATCAGGTGTCGTCCTCAGTTGCTCGCTACTGTATTTTCTGAGGGAGAGAATCTCTCACTTGAGCCCAGAGCTCCCAGACTCAGCTAGCCCAGCTAGCCAGCTTGCTTGGAGGGTTCCTTGTAGACAGGCCACCGCACCCATTGGGCATGTGCATGGGTGCTGAGGAGCTGAGCCCCGCCCTCACATTGGAGCAGAAAGCACTTTACTGACTGAGCCTCCACCTTGAGAAGGAACTCCTTTTCAAAAATATATTTTATATTCAGCCGGGCATGGTGGCCCACGCCTTTAATCCCAGCACTCGGGAGGCAGAGGTAGGAGGATCGTCGTGAGTTCGAGGCCACCCTGAGACTCCATAGTGAATTCCAGGTCAGTGTGGGCTAGAGTGAGATCTTACCTCGAAAAACCAATATATATATGTGTGTGTGTGTGTGTGTGTGTGTGTGTGTGTGTGTGTGTGTAATACATATATATTATTTATTTATTTATTTATTTATGAGAGAGAGAGAGAGAGAGAGAGAGAGAATGGGCATGTCAGGGCCTCTAACTACTGCAAACAAACTGCAGACACATTCACCACCTTGTGCATCTGGCTTTACATGGGTACTGGGGAATCGAACCTGGATCCTTTGGCTTTCCAGGCAAGTGCCTTAACCGCCAAACCCCTCCAGCCTGAGAAGGAACTTGTGATTTTCCATTTCTCGTGAGTGGGGGGGGATGGGAAAGATGTCTTGCCCCTACTCCCGCCTCGACCACCATCCTCAGTCATCAGTAAGCTTGTCTTGAGACCATGGCGCTATTCGAACCAAGTGCCATGCTGGGAAGATGGCTCAGCACATAAGAGGACCTGAGTTCAATCTCTAGGACCAGTGTAAAATGTCCAGGCATGGCCACGATGCCCGTAACCTCAGTGTGGAGGGCAGTGGAGACAGGGGAATCAATGGGACTCCATGACCAGCCAGCCTAACTGAAAAATGGGCAGCACCAAGTTCACTGAGAGACTCTCTCAGGGAAATAAGACGGAAGAGCAACAGAAGAGGCCGCCCTGTCTCCCTCTGGCCTCTGCATGCATGTGCATGGGGTGTGCACATCTGCAGGGCACATGCATTTGCATACACATGTGTATATGCCACATGCACACACACAAAAAAAGAGAAGAAAAGAAAACCAACCACAAGTGCCTACCCTCGTCTGTGGTGCAGATATGTCTGTGGTGGATCACACTCAGTGGCTGCCGCGGGCTTTCCCATGCCCAGGTTTTTTGCACCAGGCTGACGGAAGCGGGGATCCCTCCGGACGTCATCACTGGCATCTTCTCTAACATCTCCTCCATCTATCGCTTCCACGGGCAGTTCCTGCTGCCCGAGCTGCAGGCGCGGATCACAAGGGAGTGGTAAGTAAGGTCCATGACCCCCCTATGGGACCCCTGAACTTGGATTCTTGGGCCCAGAAGCCCAGCAGGCACCTGGGGGCACTGTCTCAGGGTGACCTCAGCACCTTGCTTCTCCGTGTGGTCCTGGGTTCAATCCCCCCATCTCCTCCCCTTCCTGGTGGGTGCACTTGGCTGGCCACTTAGACTCCCTCAGCTTGTGGCATCTAAACGAGATCTAATATCTGGATCCAGTGAGGAATATACCATGCTGACTTCACCTTCCTTCCAAACCTCCCAACTGTGTTTTCATCTTTGCTTGTGAAAGAGGACATTTTTCTTCAAGGTCTTCTAGTGACACACCCCCTCCAGCAGGGCTCCGCTTCCCAGTTGCCACCAGCTGGTGACCAGTATTCAAATTACCTGAGTCTATGGGGGAACATTTCATTCAAACCACCACAACCTATAGATCAAACCTGTATGCACCCTTTCTTTCATAGGAGTACCACAGTGATGGTTCATGCCTATGTCTTTTTTTTTTCTCTTTGATTTTGGTTATTGACTGGGGAGAAATCTCCAACAAGAGTTCTAAAGTCAGACACTATAGCTATGCTTTTGCCTCCTAGAATTTGTTTGTACACCTCTGCACAGAGAAGGGCTCTTCTCCCCTGTGACTTGGGCAGCATTGTATAGAACCATCATTTCCAATCTGTGTTCACTTAAAATGACATTTCATATGCCAGTCATAGTAGTATACACCTTTAATCCCAGCACTTGGGAGGCTGAGGTGGGAAGACTGGTGTGAGTTTGAGGCCATCCTGCGCTTCAGAGTGAGTTCCAGATCAGCTTGGGCTAGAGTGAGACCCTTCCTCAAAAACAAACAAACACAAAAACAAACGAACAAAGCCTTCAAATAAGTAAAGTAAAAATAAAATAGCATTTCACTGACTCTCTTTGATAACTGTCCATCATTCAAGAGGCAGTGCTAAGCACTACTTAGACCTCTTCAGCCCGCACCGTGAAGGTGTTTACAGACATCCTCTCCTTCACTCTCCGTAGCTCACACATCACACGGGGGAGGAAACAGGCTTGGAGAAGGTGACCAGTGTACTTACCGTCACACAGTCACACAGCACTGGGAATCCATCCCATCCCCCCCCCCCCCCGAGCTGCTTCTCTGATGAGCTTACTCCTTCACAAAGGGACACAAAGCCCCGGCTCGGGGACATCCTGCAGAAACTGGCCCCGTTCTTGAAGATGTATGGCGAGTACGTGAGGAACTTCGACAGGGCCGTGGGGCTGGTGAGCACATGGACCCAGCGCTCTCCGCCCTTTCAGGAGGTCGTCCACAGCATCCAGGTGGGTGACCGGGGTGAGCTCACAGCCCACCGGGCTGGCGGTGGGATTTTTACAAGAGATGTGTGCACATGGGCTGGGAAGATGGTTCTGTGGATAAAGCACTTGCACCCAAGCATAAGCACCTGAGTTTGGGTCCTGAGAGCCACTTAATTATTATTTTTTGAAACTCAGTTGCAGGTACTATAACTTTTTTTTAAAAAAAAAATTGTATCTTGGGCTGGAGAGATGGCTTAGCGGTTAAGTGCTTGCCTGTGAAGCCCAAGGACCCCGGTTCGAGCCTCAATTCCCCAGGACCCACGTTAGCCAGATACACAAGGGGGCGCACGCGTCTGGAGTTTGTTTGCAGTGGCTGGAGTCCCTGGTGTGCCCATTCTCTCTCTCTCTCTCTCTCTCTCTCTCAATCTCTCTGCCTCTTTCTCTCTCTGTCTGTTGCTCTCAAATAAATAAACAAAAAATTTAAAAAATTGTATCTTGCAGTGCCTAGCAATACCTACACAAGACCCTCATAATAGGAGAAAAAGATGATGACATTAAATTAAAAGAGGACTAATCGAGAGAGGGAGGGGACATAATGGAAAGCAGAGTTATGAAGGAGAAAGTGGGGAGGGGAGGGAAATATCATGGTTTATTGTCTGTAAGTATAGAAGTTGTCAATAAAAAATATTTTAAAAAACAAAATAAATAAATATTAGTAGAGAAAAAAATGTATTTATGTACTTATGAAAGAGAGAATGGGCATACCAGGGCCTCTCACCACTGCAAACGAACTTCAGATGCATGTGCCACCATGAGCATCTGGCTTACATGAATTCTGGGGAGTTGAACCTGGGTCCTTAGGCTTTGCAGGCAAGTGCCTTAACCACTGAGCCATCTCTCCGACCTCCCTATACCCTTTTATCACTAAACATAAAGGACAATTTCCTCCCACATGATCATACTACAGTGATGGCAGTCAGGAAGCTTGCATCAATGCAGCAACTCTTCACTCAAATGTTACCAGTTATCCCAATGATGTTCTTTTCTCTGTGTGTGTGTGTGTGTGTGTGTGTTTTTTCCTTTTCTTTTTGGCTTATAACTCCAACTAGTACCACACACTGCATTCATTATCAGGTTGTGACATTCCTTCTAGCATAGGCTTCTGTTCTTGTCTTCTTGAGGGGGTTGGATGCCTCAGTCTGAGGTGGTCTGGTGCTGATCTTTCATCCCCCTCAGGTCATACGCCTTTGTGTGAGTTTCTTTGGGGCCAGGCTGTGTTTCCCCCACTGGTCCTAAATTTTCCATAGGAAAATGCTCGAGGTCCTATGCACACCAGTTCCTCATCATCCCTTGCTGATTCTCGTCTGAAGCCACTGTTCTTATGAAAGTGGCAAACGACGTGTTTCTAGCCCTGTGCCATCTAAGGCAGTGTGGGGTCCATCTCCACAGGAAGTTTTGTTGTGGGTGAGGCTGATGTAGGTGGCTGAGGTCCTGGGGTTTCTGGAGACAGTGTGCAGAGGAAGAGATAGCACGGAGGGGAAGAGACAGCACCTTGGAGACAGGGTAACAAAGTCATGAGAATGCAGAGGCCGTGGGGTGCACCTGGGCTTGTGTGCCAGGTCAAGGGTCTGGACTTGTTATTGGCAAGGAGGCGCGGAAGTGTGAGAAGAAGCGAGGGAGCTGGAGGGAGGAGCGGGCACCTAGGGAGCCCCGAGTAGTGCTTGGCAGAGAATGGGTGCAGGCTTTCAGCACCCCACGTGCCCGCTCCTGTATTTATACATGGGACCCAGCAGAAGGGATCTCAGGGCAGCTTCTAGGTGAGAGGAAAGATGCCCTGCAGATGAGGGCCTTCATTTTTTCTTTTTCTTTTCTTTTCTTTTCTTTTTTTTTTTTTGTTTTTTTGAGGTAGGGTCTCACTCTAGCCCAGGCTGACCTGGAATTCACTATGGAGTCTCAGAGTGGCCTTGAACTCATGGCGATCCTCCTACCTCTGCCTCCCAAGTGCTAGGATTAAAGGTGTGCGCCACCACGCCCAGCTGAGGGCCTTCATTTGAACCAAGAGGGAGAGGATGATGGGGAAAAAATCACTTTTCTGGGAGAAGACATTATCCTGGTTTTTTTTGGTGTTTTGTTTTTTTTTTTGTTTTTGTTTTTTTTTGAGGTAGGGTCTCACTGTAGCTCAGGCTGACCTGGAATTCGCTGTGTAGTCTCAGGGTGGCCTCGAACTCATGGTGATCCTCCCACCTCTGCCTCCCGAGTGCTGGGAATAAAGGCGTGCGCCACCACGCCCAGCCCGTGGTATTTGTTTCGTCCAACCAGAGCTACTCCACCCAGAGTTCTAGCCCTTGCTCCATCCTTTGAAATCTCTGAGCCTCAGTTTCCCCAGATATACAGTGTGCTCTATGCCAGCTGGGTCTTTTAGAGCAGGTGGATACCAGAGCCTCCTGGGACTGTGGTAGCAGGAAGCAGGGGTGGGGCCAGTGACCCAGCATGTGTCCTCAGAGCGTCCACACTGCCCTGTGCTTTTCCCATCCCCCCCCATCAGAAGCAGGAGGTGTGTGGGAACCTGACGCTGCAGCACCACATGCTAGAGCCCGTGCAGAGAGTTCCTCGCTACGAACTGCTGCTCAAGGACTACCTGAAGAGGCTCCCCGAGGACGCCCCAGACCGGAAGGATGCCGAGAGTGAGTGGAAGTGGCTGCCAGGCTAAGGGGGCCCCCGGGATGGGGGCTGGCAACACTGGGCAGGAGGGAGAATAGAGACATGCAGAGAAAACCAGAGAGACTAAAGAGATTGAGACAGAGAGAGAGAGAGACCCAGTAATACTTTGGCAAGTGGCTTAGTCATTTTGCGGGTAGAGGAAAACGTGTGAGGAGGACTCTGTCTCTGCAGAGGGTCCTGCCAAATGGCTCATGCAGAGCTTAGGCCCCACAGAAGCCGTGGCCAATGGATCTGGCATGTAGCACGGCACTGAGGGCTGTGCAGCAGTGTGTGTGTGTGTGGGGGGGTCCCACCTGGTGTTGGTCCCAGAAAGCCCAGCAAAAAAAAAGCTTGTATCTACAGAGCTTCCAGCCTCACCCTTCGCCGAGCCAGACCTCTGGAGCAATCTAGACACTCAGAAACAAACAGGCCAGGTGCAGGGGCCAAGACCTCCCACGGGACGCAGCTACCTAGTCAGTTTCTTTGGTGACAACATGTGGGGTCGCTTTGTGCCTGGGCTGACTTGGCTCTCTGTCACACAGGGTCTCTGGAGCTCATCTCCATAGCTGCCAACCACTCCAACGCCGCCATTCAGAAAATGGTGAGTGCAGGCCATGTGAGGGAGGCAGAGGACCGTGGGGGGACAGGGAGGGCGAGCCTCGCTCCTGCCCCTAGGTTGAACCCCTATCAGTGAGTACAGACCTACGCAGTACCCCCCGCCCCCAGCACTTGCCAGGTAGTCCGTGAGCACCAGCTCATTAGTAAGGAACTCTATCTGGGCTCCAGCATACGGTGCTGCAGTGTCAGCCAGGCGGACACAGCTAGCCGTTCTAGAAATAACAAGGGCGTGCCCAGCCCCTCTCACAACAAGCCAAGTACGCATATGTCCGTCTGCCCCTGATACAAACCAGGCGCATGCTCCACCCCCTCAGTACCTACCAGGAGCATGCGCAGCTCACCTGCTCGTACACTAGTTCCTGCAAGGTCCATCTCTGTGCCTTTAGTGTTCCATACGGTCTACGCTGTACTGTCTGGCCCACTGCGCCCATGGCACCCGTGCTACAGACAGAAAGGCCAGCCTAACCCGCGTGCTTCTAGGTGTGCAGATAGAGACCACTCAAGTCTATAGACAGGATTGCTGAAGCCTAGCGGGTCCAGACCCAAACCTATTGTTCAGGACCGCCCCCCCTCCCCACATACACACAAAGGCTTAATTCTATTTTGCATTGCATTGGTTTGCAGCTCAGAGCTGGACTTATGAGCCACTGATCCTGTCCCATCAGGCCTTTGGGCACTGGCTGGACTATAACACCACAAGGCCTGCCCTACCCACCCCCCAGTAACATAACTCCTCCGGCAAGGCTCCACTTCCTAAAGGCTCCACAAACTTCCCAAACAGCCACCAACTGGGGATTAAGTATGTAAATGCGTGAGTCTATGGAGGGCATTTAACTTTCGAACAGTCACAGCTGGCCATGTGACCATCTCAGCCAGTCACTGTGGCCTGGACAAGGTGGCATGCAGATCTGCCCAGTCTGAGTCAGAGCCACCCAACTGCTCTTTTCCTGCCTCAAGTTTCTTGTCAGTAAATTGGGGATAGTAATGGCATTCGTGGAGTCTGTTAGAATTAAGTGAGTTAAAACATGAATTGTGTAAAGCAGCCCCTGGCACATTGCAACAGAGATAGCTGTGATCAACTATTACGCCTTGCACAATGTATTTCCACTCAGCCTTTAAAACCCAACTTGAGGGCTGGAGGGATGGCTTAGCGGTTAAGGCGTTTGCCTGCAAAGCCAAAGGACCCAGGTTCGATTCCCCAGGGCCCATGTTAGCCAGATGCACAAGGGGGCAGGGCTGGAGGCCCTGGCTCTCTCTCTCTCTCTTCCTCTTTCTCTGTCAAGTAAATGAATAAAATAAAATAAATTACTTTAAAACCCAACTTGAGGGCTGGAGAAATGGCTTAGTAGTTAAGGCACTTGCCTACAAAGCCAGAGGACCCAGGTTTGATTCCCCAGGACCCATGTAAGTCAGATGCACATGGTGGTACATGCGTCTGGAGTTTGTTTGCAGTGGCTGAAGGCCTGGTGTGCCCATTCTCTCTCTCTTTCTATCTGCCTTTCTCTCTCTCTGTCTCAAATAAAACAAACTTAAAAAAAAAAAAAAAAGAAAAAGAAACAAACTCTGGCTGGAGAGACAGCTTAGCAGTTAAGGCACTTGCCTGCAAAGACAAAGGACCCAGGTTTGATTTCCCAGGACCCACATAAGCCAGTTGCACAAGGTGGGGTACATGCATCTGGAGTTAGTTTGCAGCAGCTGGAGGCCCTGACATCCCCATTCTCATTGTCTGTCTTCCTCCCTCCCTCCCTCACTCTCCTCTCTCTCAAATAAATAAATAAAATAAAAATTAAAAAATTAAATCAAGCCGGACGTGGTGGCGCACGCCTTTAATCCCAGCACTCGGGAGGCAGAGATAGGAAGATCGCAGTGAGTTCGAGGCCAGCCTGAGAGTATATAGTGAATTCCAGGTCAGTCTGAGCTACAGTGAGACCCTAACTTGAAAAACCAAAAACTAAATAAATAAAAATTAAAAAATAATAATAAATAACAATAAAATATTTAAAAAAAAAACTCGAATGTCACCCCGGGTCACAGTTGCAGGGCAAGGCTCTGCCCACCTCTGGGTCCTCAGCAGCCCCTGCAGACTTTTGGTCCCTTGTGTTCTCGCACCTGCCTGAGTCCCATGTTCCTTGCAGGAGAAAATGCACAAACTTCTGGAGGTGTATGAGCAGCTGGGTGGGGAGGAGGACATCGTTAACCCTGCCAACGAGCTGATCAAGGAAGGCCAAATCCAGAAGCTTTCTGCCAAGAATGGCACCGCTCAGGACCGCCACCTCTTCTTGGTGAGCCAGGCTGCTAGTCCAGCCGCAGAGCTTCCTCACCTGGCCCCCTGGGGAACCTGGGAAGCACCGGAAGGACTCAGAAGCCCGAGAACAAACTTCTGTGGCCTCTCCTATTGCGGCTGCTGAATTCTCTTGCCAATGACCATGTGCTGTTTTCTACAGATGTATCATATTTTTCCTCTTGTGTGTATATGTGTGTTTTGTTTTGTTTTGTTTTTGTTTTTCAAGGTAGGGTCTCACTGGAGCCCAGGCTGACCTGGAATTCACTAGGTAGTCTAGGGACTCTGACTCATAGTGAGTGACCCTCCTACCTCTTTGCCTCCCGTGTGCTGGAATTAAAGGTGTGCACCACCACACCTGGCTTCAGAAAGAATGGCCGCACCAGGGCCTCTAGCTGCTGAAAATGGACTGCAGATGCATGCGCATTCCATTCTGGGCTGGAGAGATGGTTTAGTGGTTAAAGTGCTTGCCTCCAAAGTCAAAGGACCCAGGTTAGATTCCCCAGTACTCATGTAAAGCCAGATGCACAAGGTGGTGCATGTGTATGGAGTTTATTTGCAGTGGCTAGAGGCCCTGGCACACCCATTCTCTCTCTCTATCCACCTCACTCTCTCAAATAAAATATTTTTTAAAATCCATTCAGCAGAACCCACTTTGGCATATAGCTATGACTTTTGATAAATGCCACTGTTGTAACTATAATCAAGTTATAGAACTTGGACCTCCCCTCAAATTCCCTTGTCTTGCCCCTGTGTAGCTAAGCACTCTCCCAACCCCTGACTACCATTAATCTGTTCTGTCTGTATGGTTTCACTTTTTCCAGATCACCACATCAGTGCCACAAGACAGGCCTGGCAACACGTGCGTTGTGACAATCATTCATGCTTGTGCAAGTAACTCATTCAAAAGTTTTGCCTTCCTCTCTCTCTGTGTGTATGGACACACAATTGTCACAGCATGTGTGTGGAGGACAGAGGACAATCTCTGGATGTCAGTCTTCTTATTTATTTATTTATTTATTTATTTATTTATTTATGAGAGAAATAGGGAAAGAGAGAGAGAGAATGGGTGTGCCAGGGCTTCTAGCCACTGCAAGTGAACTTCAGACACATGTGCCACATTGTGCATCTGGCTTATGTGGGTCCCCGGGAATTGAACCTGGATCCTTTGGCATTGCAGGCAAGCACCTTAACCTCTGAGTCATCTCTCCAGCCCGTCAGTCTTCTTTTTGAGATAAGATTTTCTTCTTGTTTTGCTGCTGGACTGGCCAGTCTAGCTGGCCCACGAGCTTCTATATTCTCCTGACTCTGCCCCCATTGCATGGTGGGATTATAAAAGTGTGCACCATTTTGTGGCTTCCTCTACATGGATGCTGGAAAATCGAACTTGGGTTGTCTGGCTTTGTGAACAAGTGCCTTTAGTCACTGAGCCCTTTCTCCAGCCCAAGTTTTGGTTTCTTATTATGCAGTTAGCCCATGTGCATGATGGATAAACTAAAACTAGGGACAAAAATAAAGCAATCATCTACAGTCTCCTCTCTCAAAGATGTAACCAAGCTGGGTGTGGTGGCACATACCTTTAATCCCAGCACTCAAGAGGCAGAGGTGGGAAGATCACCATGAGTTCAAGGCCAGCCTGAGACTACAAAGCGAGCTCTCAGCCTGGGATAGAGCCAGACCCTACCTCAAGGGAACAACAACAACAACAAAAAAGGATGTAACTGTAGGTAAAATGACTGGTACATCTTGTATGTGTATACATGCCATGTGTATATTTGTATATGCGAGGGCACATCTGTGTGGAGGTCAAAGGACAACCTTAAGTATCATTCTTCAGATGACATCCACCTTTTTATTGTTTTTTGTTTGTTTGTTTTTTCAAGGTAGGGTTTCACTGTAACTCAGGATGATGCGTCTCCATCCACCTTTTGAAAAATAAGGTTTCATCTGGGTGTAGTGGCACACACCTTTAATCCCAGCACTCGGGAGGCAGAGGTAGGAGGATCGCCGTGAGTTCGAGGCCACCTGAGATTACATAGTGAATTCCAGGACATCTTGGGCTACAGCAAGACCCTACCTCAAAAAGCCCAAAGAATAAATTATTAAATGAAAGAAAAAGAAGGTTTCTCATGGAGCCGGGCGTGGTGGCGCACGCCTTTAATCCCAGCACTCGGGAGGCAGAGGTAGGAGGATTGCTGTGAGTTCAAGGCCACCCTGAGACTTCATAGTGAGTTCCAGGTCAGCCTGGGCTACAGTGAGCCCCTACCTCGAAAAACCAAAAAAAAAAAAAAAAAAAAAAAAAAAAAAAAGAAGGTTTCTCATGGGCCTGGAGCTCACCAATAAGACCAAAGTAGGTAGCCGGTGAGTACCAGGGATCCTTCTGTCTCCAGCCACCCAGAACTGGGATTACAATCATGCACCATCATGTCCAGCTTTTTTTTCATTTTTTAACATGGGTTCTGCGGATTGAACTTAGGTCCACTTGCTTATAATGCAAGTACTTTACTGACTAAACTATTTCCCTAGGTCCCTGACATTTTATTTTATTTTATTTTTATTTATTTTTTTTTAATTTTTTTGTTTGTTTATTTATTTATTTATTTATTTTTTTTTTGGTTTTTCGAGGTAGGGTCTCACTCTAGCCCAGGCTGACCTGGAATTCACTATGGAGTCTCAGGGTGGCCTCGAACTCACGGCGATCCTCCTACCTCTGCCTCCCGAGTGCTGGGATTAAAGGCGTGCGCCACCACGCCCGGCTTTGTTTGTTTATTTATTTATTTGAGAGCGACGGAGAGAAGGAGGCAGAGAGACAGAGAGAGACAGAGAGAGAGAGAGAGAGAGAATGGGCGCGCCAGAGCTTCCAGCCTCTGTAAATGAACTCCAGATGTGTGCGCCCCCCTGTGCATCTGGCTAACGTGGGTCCTGGGGAATTGAGCCTCGAACCGGGGTCCTTAGGCTTCACAGGCAAGCGCTTAACCACTAAGCCATCTCTCCAGCCTGGTCCCTGACATTTAAAAAAAATCTATTTTAAGCCAGGCGCGGTGGCGCACGCCTTGAATCCCAGCACTCGGGAGGCAGAGGTAGGAGGATCACCGTGAGTTCAAGGCCACCCTGAGACTCCATAGTGAATTCCAGGTCAGCCCGAGCTAGAGTGAGACCCTACCTTGAAAAAAATAAAATAAAAAATAAAGAAAATAAATAAATAAAAACTATATTTTACTTTATTAACTTAAAGGGAAGACTTTAAGAGAGTCCCCTGTGAGCCCCTCACCACACCATCTTTCTTGCAGTTCAACAGCATGATACTCTACTGCGTGCCCAAATTGCGGCTCATGGGTCAGAAATTCAGCATCCGTGAGCAAATGGACATCTCTGATCTCCAGGTGGGTAGACCCCTCTCTCTAAGACCCCTTACCCTGGAAAGGGCACAAGTAGGTACAGGAACACCAGGGCCTCACTGCCAACTTAAGGGCTCCCAGAACATCATCTTGGCCCTAGCATACCGCACTGCATGAGCAGGATTTCCTTCCCATCCTTTGGATTGGTCTGTCAGGTCTCTGCTGGCCTCACGTCAAAGGTGGGAAGGGGCAGAAACTAAAGTACACAGCCTTGGGGACCACAAGGGGCAGAGGTGGACTGCTAGCTGTGAGGCCAGGATGCAGGACCCCAGTTATAAACCTACAAGCGATGCTCAAGCCGTAGGGATAAATTCGGCATGGTGTGTAGGCCCACTTGCCTGGACTAGAGCACGGATCCCGAGCTCTGCCCTCGGCTGCATCATCTTGGAGCCAGAGGACAGTTTTCAGGAGACTTTGCTTTTGCTGCCCCTCTACCCCCTTCCAGGAGCCTGTTCCTTATAACGTTCAGAGCTAGGATAGACTCTGTCTGCGGTGGGAAGCGTTTTGAATTAATGCATGCTGTATGAGCATATGCTAATTCTGTTTTTTTTTTAAAAAAAATTATTTATCTGGACTGGGGAAATGGTTTAGCAGTTAAGGCAAGTTTGCCTGCAAAGCCAAAGAACCCAGGTTCAGTTCCCCAGGACCCACATTAGCCAGATGCACAAAGGGGCGCATGCATCTGGAGTTCGTTTGCAGCGGCTGGAGGTCCTGGCACGCCCATTCTCTCTCTGTTTGCTTCTTCTTCTCTCTCTCTCAAATAAATAAATAAATAAATAAATAAAATATTTAAAAATATTTTCTATTTATTATTTGAGAGAGACAGAGAAATGGGTGCACCAGGGCCTCTAGCCACTGCAAATGCACTCCAGATGCATGTGCCACCTTGTGCATCTGGCTTTACGTGGATACCAGGGAATCAAACCCAGGTCCTTAGGCTTTGAGGGCAAGCACCACAACCACTAAGCAATCTCTCCAGCCCCAACCATATGCTAATTCAAAGTATCAATCACTTAAGTAAATATCTACTTAAATTACCCACCCCCATAAAAGTTCTCTTTAAATTCTCTGAATCCAGATTGAGAAAGACATGATTTTATAAGCAATAACTACAGAAAAAAAAATGTTTTTCCATAGAAGAAACCTTTTTTTTTTTTTTGTAGTGTTTTATAAGGAGTCAGTTCTGTTTTAGTGACTTAGATATGTTGATGCAGGAGCCAACCTGTGATGAAGAAGGTCCAGATGATCTGGACCCAAGGTCCAGGGTCTGCATTCCCTGAAGCTACCATCTGGCTGATTGGGCAAAGGGGCTCTGCCAGGCAGGGGCAGTGGTCCTGCCACTGTGTTCTTTGGCCCGGCGCTGATGGGAGAGGGTGGAGTCTGAGAACCTACAAGGAAGTGGTCCTATTTTATCAGCTCCGTTTCCATGGCATATTTTCCTATTTATGACTTTAAACTCAGAATGTGGGCGGGGGAGATAGCTCAGCTACACAGGCGTGAGGACATGAGTTTGATTCCCCAGATCCCACACTTGCCAAATGTGGTGGTTTGCTTGTGACCTCAGGGCCTGGAGTTTAGGGACAGTGACAGCGATGGGCTCGTGTGCATCCGCTTTGTTCCGTGTTCTTGTTCTTGCAGGTGCAAGATAGTGTGAAGCCAAACGCGTCACATACGTTCATCATAACAGGAAAGAAAAGGTCCCTGGAGCTTCAGGCTCGGTATGGCACAGAGGTCACCAGTGTCTGCTGCCCTGTGAACGTCTTTGGCCTGAGACTGTATCAGATGGCTTCTTTTACTAAATGGGATAACCTTCCACTATGTGTTTATTCGCTTATTCATAGCCTAACATTTCACCGTACCAAGGAGAAGTTAATGGAAATGAAGTTTCTGCCTACCCCTTCTTGTTCCCCTAAGGTCTGGGAGACACTCTTGTATGTGCGAGTGTGTATATGAGCACAGGCACACATGTGCCGTCGTGCGTGTGGAGGCCAGAGGACACCTCAGCTGTCCGTCCTCACCGTCCACCTTGTTTGAAGCAGGGCCTTCATTTGCTCATACCTACCTACTCCAGGCTAGCTGGTCCGTGAGCTTCCGAGGATTCTCTTATCTCTGCCTCCCTCCCACAGGCATGTTAGGATTATAGTCACATGCTACCATGTCAGGTTTCACATGGGTTCTGGGACTCTGAACCCAGGTGCTCATGTTTACACAGCAAACCCTTTACCCACTAGCCATCACCCCAGCCTATGATAGACATTCTTACTATCTCTTAAGTAGTCTCCCAGAAAGTTCTGTGCACATACATACATATGTATAATATACATATATAATTATACATTTATATACATGCTATATATGTTATATTATATATATGTATGTATATATACTTTAACAAAACCAATAACGGATAACCTCTCCTGAATTTTGCATTTTGCACTTGACTCCTCAGCAATTTTCCTATAGCTTTGCATCAGTTTTAGAGTAATTTTTAAGATATTTTATTTTTATTTATTTATTTATTTGAGAAAGACAGGGAGGGAGGGAAAGAAAGAGGGAGGGAGAGAGAGGATGGGCATGCCAGGGCCTCTAGCCACTGCAAACGAACTCCAGATGAATGCGCCCCCTTGTGCATCTGGCTTACGTGGGAGTTGAACCTGGGTCCTTTGGCTTTGCAGGCAAACGCCTTAACCGCTAAGCCATCCCTCCAGCTCAGCTTTGCCATCATGTCCAGAGCAGCATCTCCAGGTCCCAAGGACAAGGAACTGGGCTCCTCTAGGTTTCCCCACTGTAAGCTATGCTGTGAGCAGAGTCCGCGTGTTTGCGGTTTTGTATTCATGTGTCCTTGCCTGGGACAGATGCGCTTCTTAAGCAGAGCTGCTGTCAGAGTGTAGAACCCCGGCCCACAGCGGGGCGGAGATCTGGCCTGCCACATGCTATCAATGATGCAGGAGTTTTGTGATCACCCTTCAGGGTAGGGGGAAGGACTTCTGTAAGGCAAGCCTGGCCCCGCTGGGCCACATGCACGCCTTTGGAGTCCTCGCAGCCACAGCCACCCTTCCTTTTTTTTTTGTTTTTTTTTTTGAGGTAGGGTCTCACTCTAGCTGAGGCTGACCTGGAACTCACTATGTAGTCTCAGGGTGGCCTCAAACTCACGGCAATCCACCTACCTCTGCCTCCCGAGTGCTGGGATTAAAGGCGTGCGCCACCACGCCCGGCTCCACCCTTCCTTTTACGAGCTGCACTTACAAGAAGATAGTGAGTGGCTAGGGAGATGTTGTGGGGCTGAAAAATTCATAGTCAATTCCCAAGGCTAGATTAATAAAATACTGGTTTTTTTGTTTCCATAGGACAGAGGAAGAGAAGAAAGAATGGATTCAGGTGACACTTCTAAAGCCTCTCTCTCTCTGTTCTGCTCACCACCTGTTCCCCTGGGGCCTGGAAGACATTCTTCCCTCCCTCTCACCACTGAGGATAAAACCCAGGGACTGAAAACTGCTAGGCGAATGCTCCACAACTGAGCCACATCCCCGGCTCTCGTTTTGGTTTTGTTGTTGTTTTGGTTTGGTTTGGTTTTTCAAGGTAGAGTCTCATTCTAGTCCAGGCTGACCTGGAATTCACTATGTAGTCTCAGGCTGGCCTTGAACTCACGGCAATCCACTTACCTCTGCTTCTGGAGTGCTGGGATTAAAGGCGTGCACCACCACACCCGGCTTGTTTCTTTTTCTTTTTCTTTTTTTTTTCAGGTAGGGTCTCATTCTAGCCCAAGCTGACCTGGAATTCACTATGGAGTCTCAGGGTGGCCTTGAACTCACAGTGATCCTTCTACCTCTGCCTCCCGAGTGCTGGGATTAAAGGCATGCGCCACCATGCCCGGCCTTTTTTTTTTTTTTTTTTAACATGGGTTCTTGCTAGGTAGCCCAGGCTGGTCTCAAATTTTTATTCCCCTGCCTCAGTCTCTCTAGTGTTTACAGATCTAGGGATTACTGGCATGGGCCACCACATTTATATTAAATCCCCAAGTTGTGGCCAGTTCATGTTGGAGCATATGGCCCAGGACCTCCTCCCTTACACTGCCATGCCTGTCCCATCCTGAAGACAGTACCCATGGTGTGCCTTCCTACTCAACTTCAGCGCCACAAGCCACTCAGCCCTCTTACCTGCTTGAGCCCCCACCCCCAGTAAATAAGAAAAGGCCTGGAGGAGGCTAATGCTGACGGGTCCTCTTTATGGATTCCATGCCCTCGGTCTGGATGGTTCTGCGTCATTGGTTAGAGGGGAATACAGTGGTCAAGGGTGCCCTAAGACTCCTGGACCTGGTCCTCAGGCCCGAGGCGGACCCACCTGCCGTGGTGTCAGCGTCCTTCCCTAGCTCTCTGACAGCCCTGTGGTTTGCTGCGTCCAGGTCATTCAGGCTACCATGGAGAAGCACAGACAGAAGAGCGAGACCTTCAGGGCCTTTGGCGGTGCCTGCGGCCAGGATGAGGAGCCCAGCCTGTCTCCAGACTCTCTCGTGAGTCAACGGCTGCATCAGGGAGGGGTGGGGGCTGGCTGCTGGCCGGGGAGAGGGGCCTAGTGGGTTGAGTGGGCAGTTCAGATGCGCGGTCACTGCCTGCCCTGCACAGAGCACCCACTGCAGCCTCCTGGACCCAGGGCCTTACGGGTTAGCACCCATGTCCAGGACGTGCTTGTATGTTATTCTGTCATCTTGGTGCCTCATGCACAGCTTCCCTATGCACCATGAGACCTTCTCTCCTCCCCATGGATCCTGAGTCTCAGAAGCTCAGTGACATGCCCAGGTCACTGCAACAGCCCCTTATCACAAAGGCCATGACACCTCCACTCTCAACCAAAGACTATGGATGTCTTTCTTTCCTTCCTTCCTTCCTTCCTTCCTTCCTTCCTTCCTTCCTTCCTTCTTTCTTTCTTTCTTTCTTCCTTTCTTCCTTTCTTTCTTTCTTTCCTCCTCTCTCTCTCTCTCTTTCTTTCTTTTTTTTTTTTTGAGGTCTTGCTCTATCTTAGGCTGACCTGGAATTCACTCTGTAGTCTCAGGCTGGCCTCGAATTCTTGGCAATCTTCCTACCTTGGCCTCCCAAGTATTGGGATTAAAGGTATGTGCCACCATGCCTGGCCTGGAGGTCTTTTTTTTTTTAATGCATGTATGTTGTATGTGAGAGAGCATGTGTTCATATGTACAGGTGTGTGTGTGTGTGCGTGCATGTGTGTGCATGCATATGGAGACAAGAGAACAATCTCAGCACGTATGTTGTGTGTGAGAGAGCATGTGTTCATACGTACAGGTATGTGTGTGCGTGTGTGTGCGTGCATGTGGAGACAAGAGAACAACCTCAGGTGCCATGTTCAGGAACACCATCCACCTTTTCTGACCCGTGGTCTCTGACTGTCTGGGAACTTACCAATTAGGCTAGACTGGCTGGCCAGCAAGCTCCAGGGATTCTCCTGTTTCCACTTTCTAAGAACTAAGATTACAAGTACACTCCACCACACCCTGCACTTTTTACAAGGGGACTGGGGTACCAAACTTAGACTCCTTACTGACCCTGCTCTCTCCTCGGCCCTCTGGACATCTTTTATTATTAATTTTTTTCATTAAGTAGAAAGTTTGTGTGGACACATCATGGGTTGGAACCATCCTTTCCCTCCTCCCTGGGGCCCTCCTCAGTGGCATTGCTGGTGTTCAGCATGGGGTTGCGGGTTATGAGATGTGAGAGCAGCAGTCAGTCATTGAGTGGGAAGAGGGCTACAAGTGGCAAAGACACTAGGGAAGAAATACACAGGAAAGTTGATCCCCCCTTCTCCACATCCCCCCCACACACACACACACACACACACTTTTAGCTGCTTCCTCTCCACTCCCATCAGGCGAGGAAAGCCTTGCCCGGCCTAACCCCAGCAGCCCCATGCCCACCTCAGGCTGGCCCTGCGCCCTCAGGAACTGTGGATCATTTAATATTTGCCTCCAGCCCGCCCCTTTGTTTTCTGCTTCCTGGGTGTAGTTTGGAGGAAACGCTAGTGAGCACTGTTTCTCAGAAAGAGGAGTCCCCCGAGGTTAGGTGACTTGGGGATGAGCGCTGCAGGCGAGTAGTTGTCAGCTAGCCGAGCCTCGGGGCATCCGGAAGTCTGCGCTCTGCCAGAGCTGGTGGGGAAGAGCATCGGCAAGGACCTCCTTACGTAACGTAAACAGCGGGATTTTTTAGTCTCCAGGTCTCCGTGGTCCATGCCTACCACCCAGCCTATACCTACCGCCCAGGGAACACGAATGCCACCAGGGGTCCTCAGCTGGGGTCAGATCCAGGGAGCCGTAGCTCCCAGAGTCCCAGCGGTCACTAGACTGCCTCAGTTCTTTCTGCACACAACTCCCGTCACTGCCCAGAGATGCTGGGTGGAGACCACTGCCCCTTGCTCCAAGGGAAATGCCCTGTGGCCTTGGAACCACCTCACCCTTGACCTCTGTTCTTTTCCAGATGGTGAACACAAGCTCCATGGAGCCTACGGGGGTGACCGACGGCAGTGGGGGTCCCGCAGCGGTGAGTGACCCACACCTAAAAGTCAACAAGGGAAGGGGGTGCTAGGAGGGGGATTAAACAGGTTGAACTATGCCTTTTTTTCTTCTTTGATTTTCTTTTTTAAAAAAATACTTTAGGGCTGGAGAGATGGCTTAGTGGTTAAGTGCTTGCCTATGAAGCCTAGGGACCCCGGTTTTAGGCTCGATTCCCCAAGACCCATCTTAGCACAAGGGGGTACATGTGTCTGGAGTTCGTTTGCAGTGGCTGGAGGCCACTATCTGCCTCTTTCTCTCTGTGTCTGTTGCTCTCAAATAAATAAAGATGAACAAAAAAATTTTTTAAAAATACTTTATTTATTTATTTTGAGAGAGAGAGAGAGAGAGATAAAGAAATAGGAAGGTAGGGAGAGAGAGAGAGAATGGGCACACCAGGGCCTCCAGCCACTGCAAACGAACTCCAGATGCATGCGCCCCCTTATACATTTGGCTTACATGGGTACTGGGGCATCGAACCTGGGTCTTTTGGCTTTGTAGGCAAATGCCTTAAATGCTAAGCCATCTCTCCAGCCCTCACTTTTGATTTTCGAGTTAGGGTCTCACTCTAGTCCAGGCTGACCTGGAATTCACTATATGTAGTCTCAGGGTGGCCTCAAACTCGTGGTGATCCTCCTCCCTCTCTGCCTCCCGAGTGCTGGGATTAAAGGCCTGCGCCGCCACACCCAGCGAGCTACGCCTTTTAATCTGAGGGAGGGGAGTTAGACATATGCCTTCCTCCACAGTAGGCATCAGGGCTCACCACTCATCAGCATTAGCGGCCACAGGTAGTCCGATCCACCCTGTGTGGTAGCTTTGCCCACAGGCTACAGAGGTAATTCTCCTGGCATTTCGCAGGGTCCTGCTGGGCTACCCGCTCAGGAGAAATGGTTGGGTGTCCACCTAGGTAGACTGCCTCCACCCCACCCCAGACATGGGCTCTTTCTCTCCCTGGACTCCTCAGACACCACCTTAGGGTGCAGCCCCTTCTTATCTCTTACACATCCGCTTCCCCTCTCTCATGCCTGCTCTCTGTCTTTCTCTCATTCCATCTGTATGTCTCTCCTTCGCACTGTCTCTGTCTCTGCCTGTCTTCTCTGTCCTGTTTCATTTTCTTTCTTTTTTTTCAATATATTTTATTTATTTATTTGAGAGAGAGAAAGAAGGAGAGGGAGAGCAAGAGAGAGAGAATGGGTATGCCAGGGCCTCCAGCCTTTGCGTTTGAATTCCAGACGCATGCGCCCCCTTGTGCATCTGGCTTATGTGGGTCCTGGAGAATCGAACTGGGATCCTTTGGCTTTGCAGACAAACACCTTAACTGCTAAGCCATCTCTCCAGCCCCCTGTCTCATTTTCTGTCTCTCTCCTCATCTAGATCTCTCCCACACAGCCCCAGTCAGTGACAGGTTAGGGTCCACCTGGCCTCAAACAGCTGGCGAGTCAGCCCATGGCTGCTAGTGCCAACCCTGGAGCTCTCTGGGAGTGTGACCCTGTGAGGTTATGGCTGCTGGATTCTCAATCCAGTGAGTAAGAGGAAGGCTTGGGGTGGTCAGGTGCGCTGTCCTTAAGGAAGGGGAAGGACCGGCCAGTGGGCAAAGTTAGCACGGGGTGGCAGGAAAGACCTGACCCCGGTCTTTAGTGAGGCGATCCTGGTCTTCTGTATGGAAGAAGGCAGAGCTAGGGTGGACCTGGAAGTGTCCCCATAGGTCCTACATGGGGAGCGAGCTCAGGCCAAGCATCCTGGAACCTGAGGGACATTTGTGAGGCTTGAGGGAAGGCGGAGGCGTTTCCGGGTCATGAGGAGGAGCAGGAGCTGAGGGAGAACCTCAAGGTAAATACAAATTGGGCAAGATGAAGAGAGACCTTCTTACCGCAGCACAGAGCTGACAGTCATCCTGGGGGCAAGTTCTGTTGAAACTGCAAGTCTCATCTCAGTACAGGCAGCCAGCGAGGAAACCCACATCTCCACTCCCTGGCGGCTTCCTGTTTGAGTCTGCCTACTGCCACCAGCCAGCAATGTCCCGGTGTCCCCTCAGCCCACCAAGCCCCTGGGCCTTCGTATCTGCTATCAACTCTTTCCGCATCCAGAAATCCTGTCCCAGGGGTCTCTGATCCATGCTTCTCCCGTGAGTGGGCCCGTGAACAGTCTTCCGAGCCACGTGGAGCCGTTCTTACCATGCAGTCCCAGTCCTGAACGCTGTGGCTGTGTGGTTACACTCATAGATCGAGCTCCCACAGAGGTACACAGTCACCTGGTCACACTGGGAGCCTGCAGCCTACGCACAGATTAAGTGTATCAAGCGCTCCCCAGCCAGCCGCACCTCCCAGCCAGGGTGAACCTCCCTCACCGTGTTCATAATGATGCCTCAGACTCTACCAGCATTGGGGCAAAGCTATACAGACATTACCAGTTGTCTACTTGTCTACATCCAAGCCCATAAGCACCACCAGTTTTTTTAAATGTATTTTACTTATTTATTTAAGATACAGAAAGAGGGCGAGAGAGAGAGGAAGAGAGAATGGGCACACCAGGGCATTTAGCCGCTGCAAATGAACTCCACATGCATGAACCCCCTTGTACATCCGGCTTACGTGGGTCCTGGAGAATTGAACTGGGATCCTTTGGCTTTGCAGGCAAATGCCTCAACCGCTAAGGCATCTCTCCAGCCCGAGCCACCAGCTTTTTGTTGGTGCTATTCTCCCTGCAGCTGAGCCCACGGGCCTTGGCGAGGGGACCCTAGCACCCTAGATATACATCAGGCAGAGGCAGATAAGACTGTGTGGCTGGTTATAGCAACAGAGGTGCCCAGGCCTGGCCAGAGTACCCAGTGTACATATGTGGGATGTCCCGTGGTGGAGGCTAACTGGGGGCTCAGCACCCAGGTGAGGAGGGTTCAGCAGCAAGGTCATGGTTGAGAATGTGTTACCCTGTGGGGAGACTGGCTCAAAGTTAGCCCTGGGTTGAGGACTCAGGCAAGTGATGCCTGCTTCTCCTGGGAAGGAGATCAAGGATGTTCTAAAGTGCTCCTGCTATTGACTTCCCTCCTCCTTTGACGAGGGAGGAGGTACCTGGGAACCCAGCCAGGATCAAAGCCTCTAGCCACATCTGGGGTCTGCCTGGGTCAGGCTGTGATCACCAGAACCTGCTGGGCACAATGGCCACACTTGTTTTCTCTTGCCCTACAGGTTCTACAACACGTACCCCATAGCAGCCAGGCTCTCAAGGTCACAATTCCAATTTTGCTGCCCTTGACCCTGTCCCCTTACCTACACCAAACTGGGCCAGTCCGTCCTCCAACAATCAGCCCCATAAACAACAGGTCAAGAGGCTTGAGCTGAGGCGTCTCCGTGCCCCAGTGGACACAACTGTGTGTTTCCCTTTGGTGCCTCCCTTGGGCTCAGCTGAGATGTTCGTGGGGTCCAGGATGGCTCAGGGGGGCATCTGTGGAACCACACTGAGCGTGCAAGGTGGGGGACAGATGCTCAAAGCCACCAGAATAATTGTTGCCATAAATACCAATCATAAGCTGCTCCTTAGCATGTTCGGAGAGAAAGATAAATCCACACAGTGTACCGGGTTAGTTTCCCGAGTCCAGATGTCCTCAACATACAGTCCTTATCAACACCCCTTCCTAAGAGAAGCTCAAACCTGAGTGGGAAGTTTTGCAAGGGCCCTTGCAGCCAAACTCAAAGCCTTCCTCATTCTGCAAAAGTCCTATTGCATTTTAAAGAACCACAAGTAGGCTCTCACTCTCTGATCAATTGGGAACTTCTAGCTGGCCCAGGCCCAGCCCGGAGCCCCCCAGCCCTTACTCTCCACATGGGTTCTTTATCCCCTCCAGCTCCCCACATGGCAGGAGCTCTTTGAACTTTTTTGTTGTTGTTGTTTTTGTTTTTGTGAGGTAGGGTCTCCCTCTAGTCCAGGCTGATCTGGAATTCACACTGTAGTCTCAGGGTGACTTTGAAATCATGACGATCCTCCTACCTCTGCCTCCCAAGTGCTGGGATTAAAGGCGTGCACCACCACTCCAGGCTGAACTTTCTTTTTTCTTTTCTTTTCACGCTTTTCCCCCACAGATCCACATCTGGTCACATGGACTCCTGAGCTACATGTGGCCCACGTGGGCTTTTGGGCTCCACATGGTGTATTTCTCCTCTCCCCACCTTATCTCCCCTTACCTCCTCCCAGCCTTCCCCTTCCACATTCCTTTGTAAAATCTAAATAAAATGTGGTATTTAGAAAAAAAAGAAAAAAAGAGCCACAAGCTGGGAGCAGTGGTGCACCTGGCACTTGGGAGGCAGAGGTAGGAGGATCGCTGTGAGTTCTAGGCCACCCTGAGACTACGTAGTGAATTCCAGATCAGCTGGGTTAGAATGAGACCCTACCTCGAAAAAAACAAAACAAAAAAAATCAAAGTCTGAAAGAATCCTCTTCCCAGGGCTCTAGACCTACTGTGGATGATGCACAAACCCAACCAAGGTACCACTAAGACATAAGGCCCTAGCCCCAAGTCTCCCTTCCTGCCCCAGGAAATATCTGAACTTTGGCTGGGTCTAAGTCCCCGCTTGTGCCAGGTCCAAGCTCTTGGGCACACGCACCCTCTCACCTCAGCCCTTCCTCCATCCTTGAATGCCCCCAACAAGGATGCTGTGACGGCCCAAGAGCCTCCTTTGTTCTCAGCCACCACGCAGCGCTTCTGGCTGGAGTCCCCTGCCCAAGGGTCCCGAGAGTGGTCACCTCAGGATTACGGCCATCTGGCTGCTAATTACTCCCTTCACCTGGACCCTTATATTCCTCACTTTAAGAAGAGGGACATTGGGCAGGAGAGGTGGCTTAGTGGTTAAGATGCTTGCCTGTAAAGCCCAAGGACCCAGGTTTGATTCCTCAGAACCCATGTAAACCAGATGCACATAGTGGCGCATGCGTCTGGAGTTTGTTTGCAGTGGCTAGAGGCTATGGCATGCCCATTCTCTCTCTCTCCCCCTGCTTCCTCATAAGTAAATAAAATAAAACGTTTTTTAAAAAATAAGAGTGTTGGGGCTGGAGAGATGACTTAGTGGTTAAGCACTGGCCTGCGAAGCCTAAGGACGTAGGTTCGATTGTCCCATGTAAGCTGGATGCACAAGGTGGCGCACATGGCCAGAGTTTGTTTGCAGTGGCTAGAGGCCCTGGTGTGCCCATTCTCACTTTCTCTCTCTCTCTCTCTCTCTCTCTCTCTCTCTGTCCATCTCAAATAAATAAATAAATAAAAATAAATCAGGAAAAAATAATAAGAGTGTTGATACCCTGAAGGCAGGCAAAAGGTAGAGGCTGACATGTTAAACATCTTTAGCTTATTTTGTCTCAACTTTTGTTCTGGAAGTTTTAGTTGTATGCATGAAGAGACATCAGACTCATCCTTTCCCAGGTTCTCAGACACACCAGATAAGGTCATTGGCTGAGCTGTTCCAAATGTGAAAATATCTGTGGGAGGCAAAGCTGGGGGGATGGTGTGTCTGGGGTGGGTGGGAGTTACAGATGGCGCCAGAGGATGCATGTTCACATTCCTCCCAGGGCCCAAGTGGGCCTCTAAATTCTGAGCATCATTTTCCATCCAGCCATGTGCCTGCTCTGTGATGGGCACTTTGAGACAGGCACACCGCATACACGAACATATATGTGTACCCACATGTCTGTGTGTGTGTGTGTGTGTGTGTGTGTGTGTGTGTGCCAAATCTGCAGAAGCATTTGAGAGGGTGCCAGGAAACCAGGCAAGCTGAGGCTTCCCTCAGACTTGACTCCCGCCAGCACGTCTCCTTCTGTGCCGCCTGAGCACAAGACAGTGGTGTGGAGGGTGGGAGCAGGTACCCCTGAGGCACCAGCCGAGTCCTCAGAGCAATGAATGGCCAGAGACGGACCCCCAGGCTGGATGGATGAGTCACTTCTCTCTGAGCCTCAGTTTCCTCCTTTGTAAAATGCGGTGAGCTGCCTGGGTTCCGGGCTTCATTTCAGTACATTCGGTCCTCACTGGTTTCAGTAAACTGTAAATTACCCTGCCATGTTGCAGTAGCCCGTGGGTCTCAGAAATGCTTATCAGGCAGTGAAGTTGCTTCCTGTGCTTTTGAAGTCCTCTTCCCCACCACACACCCAGTGTCGCTTCTGAGAAAGGAAACTCTCAAGTTTCCTTACTGTTGACCCTGAAGAGACTGACTTTAAGAAGATTATAAAAGGGCAGGAGAGATGGCTTAGCGGTTAAGGCACTTGCCTGCAAAGCCTAAGAACTCATGTTCTAATTTCCAGGTCCCACGTAGCCAGCCAGACCCACAGTGACACAAGCACGCAGTGGTGCACATCACACAAGTTGGGGGGGAACATGGTTGGCTTAGCTTTAACCTGTTCTCTTTCTGCCCTGAGTGGGGTCCTTGCAGAATCCCGAGCTGCCCTCCATGCCCTTGTATACAGGTCAGTGTGAACTCTCACTTTGAAGGTGACAGCGGCCTTTTGTCTCCTGTAGATCGAGTTGAGAAAATTGCCCTCTAAGTCCAGACGGGACAAGGAAAAGCCGAGCTGCAAGAGCTGCGGTGAGACCTTCAACTCCATCACCAAGAGGAGGCACCACTGCAAGCTGTGCGGGGTGGTGAGTGTGGGGCAAGATGGAGGGGCTCAGACAAGGGGCAAGTGGCCACCCGCTGGACCCTCTGGGGGCTGGGCAGCCGTCACTACCAGCAGGTGTCGAACACTGCGTGAGGGCCGTGCGAGGATGAACCGTCCTATCGGTATTAGTTACTTTTCTCTTGCTGTGACCAGGTACCTGATTGGAAGCAACTTAAGGATGGGAGGGTTATTTTAGCTCACAGTTCAAAAGGCTGCAGTCCTTCGTGTCAGGGAGGGGTACGGTGACAGGAGTATGAGGAAGCCGGTCACATTGTACCTGCAGCCAAGACTCAAAAGAGTAGACAGGCTGTCAAACCATAAGGCACCGCCAGTGACTCACTTCTCCCAGCAAGGCTCTACTTCCTAAAGGTTCTAGAACCTTCTGAAACAGCACCTCCAGCTGGGGGCCAAGCCTTCGAGCACATAACTGGCCCCTTGGATGCAGATGCCCTTGTGAAATTGTCCCTCAAAAGCGGAAGCTAATTTCTCTGGTCAGCTCTGGTGTCTAACAAACATTCCTTGTAGCTGAAAATGTGCCAGATTGGAGCCAGGCGTGACGGTGCACGCCTTTGATTCCCAGGACTTGTGAGGTAGAGGTAGGAGGATCACTGTGAGCTGGAGGCCAGCCTGGGACTATAGAGTGAATTTCAGGTCAGTCTGGGCTAGAGTGAGACCCTACCTTGAAAGAACCAAAAAATAAAAATAAAAATAAAAATAAAAAAATAAAACCCAAAAGCCCTGCTAGATTCAGAAGTATAGTGCCCAGCTGGTTGTACACAAGAACAGAGGGACGGCAGTATCCTTGTGCAAGGTATGGAGGAGCCAGGGGGAAAGGGGAGGATGACGATGCCAGGAGCACTGCAGTGCTGAGGCAGGTCGGGGCCCACGGAGTGAAAGGTCACCTCTGGCCCATGCCAACTCCGTTCCTCCCCATGCAGCCCCAGAACCCTTGCTCTTCCGAGAGGGATTGCTGAGTCATTACTTAGTGTTAAACATAAAAGCGACCCCAAAGAAGAAACCGACTCTGGTGGTCTGAATCAGATGTCCCCCATAAACACGTGTGCTTTGTGTGCTTGGCCCCAGCTGCTGGCAATCTGACGAGTGGAGCCTTGCTGGAGGAGGTGTGGCTGGAGCAGACTTTGGTGTGTTATATCCCAGATTCCCCCTTGCCAGAGTTCAGCTCACTCTCTTTTTTTATTTTTAATTTTTTTTAGTTAATTAATTTATTTATTTGAGAGTGACAGAGAGAGAAAGAGGCAGATAGAGAGAGAGAGAGAGAGAGAATGGGCGCGCCAGGGCCTCCAGCCACTGCAAACGAACTCCAGACGCATGCGCCCCCTTGTGCATCTGGCTAACGTGGGTCCTGGGGAGTCGAGCCTTGAACTGGGGTCCTTAGGCTTCACAGGCAAGTGCTTAACCGCTAAGCCATCTCTCCAACCCTTTATTTTTTACTTTTTATTATTTTTTTAAATATAAGACACAGAGTGAGAATTGGCACACCAGGGCTTCAGCCATTGAAATTGAATTCCAGATGTGTTCACCCCCTTGTACACTTGCGCCACCTTGCACCACTGTGCATCTGGCTTACATGGGACCTGGAGAGTTGAACATGGGTCCTTTGCAGGCAAGTGCCTTAACTGCTAAGCCATCTCTCCAGCCCTCTTTTTTTATTTTTAAATATTTTACTTTTATTTATTTAAGGGAAAGAGAGAGAGAGAGAATGGGCCCACCAGGGCCTCCAGCTGCTACAAATGAACTCCAGATGCATGTGCCACCTTGTGCATCTGGCTTTATGTGGCAAGTACCTTAACTGCTCACCCATTTCTCCAGTCCCAGCCCACTCTCTTGCTGCTATTTGCCACCTGCCGTGCTTTCCCTGGCATCATGAAGCTTGTCCTTGAGACCGTAAGCCAAAACAAACCTTTTTCTCTCTTTAGCTGTGTTTGGTTGGGTGTTTTGTCCCAGCAATGTGAAGGTAACTACAGTACCAATGATTCAGGTATTTTAAGGTTAAGATATCAAAGTTGCATCTGAGAGATAGGGCCGGTCTTCCCTGATGTACCTTGCCATGCTGGCTGGGGTAGAGGTGAAGGAGGGATAGATGAGTGAGTCATTGGATGGATGGATGGATGGGTGGATGGATGGATGGGTGGATGGATAGTGAATGAATGTACAGATGATGAATGCATGGTCGACAGATGGGTGGTTGCATGGACAGTGGAAGAGTGCATAGTTGGGTAGGTGCACAGAAGGGTTTGGAGAGCACAGGATGACCCACAGACTGTAGCTCCTGTCCGAGGTGTGCTTGGCCTTACGGAAGCCAGCAAGACTAGGTGGAAGATGGTGCTCCTGGCAGGTTCGTGACGTGTCCTAGTGGTCACACCTGGAGTGGGAGACGGTTGGAAGCTGTGGTCTCCAGTGAAGAAGGAATGGGAGAGGATGGAAGACGTGTGAGGGCTGCCTTACCCAGAGCTTGAGCTGGAGAGGAAATGAGATAGGAACCTGGGCTGCTGACCAATGCAGAGTGGGGAGGGCCAGCATGTGCCAAGGACACTGGCCAGGGTAGGGATTGCCTAGGACAGATGGGGTCAGAAGGGCATGGGAAGCAATCTAGGATGGGCTGAGCAGCTCAAGAGAGGAGGCCCGCGTTGCAAGAGCTTGAAGGTGCTGAGACAGAAACCATCCACGCATTTGGCCACAGGGAGGCCAAGGTTGGCGTGACCCAGGCAGTGTTAATCACAGGCCTGCCAATGACCAGAGCAAAGGAAAAAGAAGGGGGCTCTGAAAGGAGGGCTGAATGCTGCTGAGACTGGAAAGACTTGTGAGCTGCGGGAAGAACCCAGCAGGGGATGCGAGTCTGACGCGGAGAAGAGTGAGAGTAACTGATGAGATGAAGCCCTGAGGAACAGAGGGTTCTGCCAGGGAGACAGTGGTCAGTGGGATGCAGTCCACAATAGCGAGAGCTCTGGAAGAGTCACCGAGGGACATCCCTCAGCTTAATTCTCATGTACCACCCCATCCACCTGGGTAATAATGCCTGTATGGGTAATCATGATTTTTTTTCATCTATTCCTCCATCAATGGGTACTTGGTTTACTCCATCTTTGTGTGAGGAGGTGGTGGGGGTATTGTAGATTAAATCTTATGCATACTAAGCAAGCCCTATACCACTAAGCTAATTTTTTCCAGTTTAAAAAGCTCTGGGGACTGGAGAAATGGCTTAGCGATTAAGACGCTTCCCTGCAAAGCCTAAGAACTCACGTTGGAATCTCTAGGTCCCACATAGCTAGACACACAGTAACACAAGTGCGCAATGTCGCACATGCGCGCAAGGGAGCGCATGCATCTAGAGTGCGTTCACAGCAGGCTGGAGGTCCTGGTGCACCCATTCTCAATCTCTCTCTCTCTCAAAATAAAAATAATAAAAAATAAAAATAATAATCTGGGCTGGGAAGGTGGTCTCCAGTGAAGAAGGAATGGGAGAGGATGGAAGACGTGTAAGGGGCTTGCTTGCAAAGCCTGCCAGTGCAGGTCTGATTCCCCAGTACCCACATAAAGCAAGACATCCAAAGTGGCGCATGCATCTGGAGTTCATTTGCAGCATCAAGAAGCCTTGGTACCCTCATTTTCATTTTTCTCTCTCAAACAAATTATTTTTTTAATCTAGGGCTTAGGAAATGGCTCCAGGTTAAAGGTACTTGCTTGCAAAGCCTGCCAGCCTGAGTTCAGTTCCTCAGTACCAACATAAGTCCAGATGCACAAAATGGCACATGTGTCTGGCATTTGTTTGCAGTAACAAGAGACCCTGGCATGCCTATCCTTCCTCACCACCACTCTCTCAGCTTGCAAATATGTTTTTAAAAATCTGTATATGGGGCTGGAGGGATGGCTTAGCGGTTAAGGCACTTGCCTGCAAAGCCAAAGGACCCAGGTTCAATTCCCCAGGACCCACGTTGCCAGATGCACAAGGGTGCACACGTGTCTGGAGTTCATTTGCAGTGGCTGGAGGCCCTGGCACATGCCCATTCTCTCTCACTCACTACTCTAATAAATAAATAAAAATAAAATTTAAAAATCTGTGTGTGTGTGCGTGTGATGTGTGTATGTGCACATTCATGTGTATGAGTGTAGGCGTGTCCATCCCATGGCATGTGTATGAAGGTCAGACCTCACCTTCCACCTTCTTTGAGACAGGTTCTCTTGCTGCCTATGCTATGCTACCTGACCCACAGATTTCTAGGAAGTCTCCTGCATCCACCTCCCACCCTGCCATAGGAATGCTGGGATTCCCGATGACACTGCTGTGTGTGGCTTTATGTGGGTTCTGGGTCCTCATGCTTGAATGGCAAGTGCTTTATTCGCTGAGCCTGTCTCTCTTTGAGACTCCTTTGAGACGGGTCTCACTAAGTTGCCCAGACTGGCTCTGAACTCACTGTGCAGCCCAGGCAGTCCTTGAGTTTGTGATCCTTGTGCCTCTGCCCCCACAAACAGCTGGAATTCCAGACACTGGAGCATGGGTTGCTGCACCTCTTGGATCTCATGAATAGTGCCACAGTGGACACAGCGGGGTGCAGATGCCTCTCTAGGATCCTGATCTCAGTTCTTTTGAGTGAATGCCCAGAAATGGCCTTGCTGGGCCTTACGGTGATTCTGTTCGATTTGTTAAGGAAGCACCACACCATTTCCCACAGTACCTGCCCTGCACCGTTCTACATCCCTCCGACCAGCAGTATTTTCTTTTGTAGTTCTCTCCCTACCCCACCCCACCCCCACTGCTAATACTTTTGTGAGAGGTGTGAGTTGGTTTCTCCATATGGTTTTTTTTAAAAAAATATTTTATTTTTATTTATTAAAGAGAGAGAGGGAGGGAGAGAGAAAGAGGAGGAGAATAGGCACGCCAGGGCCTCTAGCCACTGCAAATGAACTCCGGACGCATGTGCCACCATGTGCATCTGGCTTATGTGTGTTCTGAGGAGTCGAACCTGGGTCCTTAGGCTTCTCAGGCAAGTGCCTTAACCGTTAAGCCATCTCTCCAGCCCCTCTCCATATGGTTTTGGTCTGCGTTTGATTGTCAGTGATGTAGGTCTTCTTGCATACATAAGCTCTGCCCACTCTTCTTTCCTTTCACACAGGTTGTGGGACTCTGGGTGGTCATCCAGGGTGTCCAGGAACTCTTTACCTTCACACAGAGCTTCAGGCCATCTGCCACACTGCAGGGCAAACTGGTGAACCAACTCCCTCCTCGCACTGATCAAAGTCTTTCCTCCTTCCCTGCCCAGCATCCAGGGTCATAGGCGTCCTCTGTCTTGCAGGTCATCTGCGGGAAGTGCTCCGAGTTCAAGGCCGAGAACAGCAGACAGAGCCGTGTCTGCCGAAGCTGCTTCCTGACAGAGCCCGTGGTCCCCATGAACCCCAACCCTGAAGCTCCCACTGAGCCCAAGCTGAGCACAGAGGTGGGTGATCCTGGTGTGGGGGCTCAAGACAGAAGGGGGAGGCATCTTGGTGTGGCCCACAGGCCTGGAACCAGGAGGAGCCCCCGGGGAGCACTCAACATTATGTATGACACCCCTGTACACATCGTCTCAGGGACGGTCACGATCAGAGCTTAGAACCACTTGCTCCAGGGAGATGGATGACAGACAGCAGGTGTCAACGCCACCCCTGACTTGACGGGCGGGGGCATGGTATGAACTGCCCCCAAGTCCAGGAATTGAGGTTTATTGGCTTATCAAGGGCCGGACACACCTCTCCCCTCAGAATGGCCAGGACCCTGTAGGTGGGCGATTGAGGTTGGAGGAGCAGGTCTTTTGCCACCAGCCCTCCTGCTCCTGAGTATGGCCACTGCCCTTCCCAGCCTTCCTTCCTCGATGGCACAGTCCTTATTTCATGAAGTCGTGGGACATCTGGAGAAAGGAAAACATGAGTTTTTTCCAGAAAACACATTCTCCTTTGTCTCCGCTTGATGACACAGAAGGTTTTCAGAACCAGCTGCAAAGTTGGGGACTCCTGGGAGCCCTCTAGCATGTTGGTTTTCCTCTCAAAGGTTTGGCGAGGTGGTCTGAGTGGGCTGGGGTCAGAATGCGTGTCAAAACTGCTGCCCTGCTGGCAGGCCTATGTGGGAAGTCGGGGATGGGCGGCCGTTAGAATCAAGGCTACAATGGCCTTGACAGTGAGTCGCTGGCCCTGCCCACTTGCTCCTCCTTGGTGCTACGTTCTCGATCCTGAGTTATGTTCAGAGAGCCCTGGGGCTGAGAGCTTGAGTCTGGAAGGGACACCAGGTCTTAGTGGAGACCAGCTCCAGTAAGATGTGCCAGAATCATGTCCAGGTGGCTCAGAGGATTCGTCTCCACACTTGTGTGGGGTGTGTGTGTGTTACACGTCTGTGTTTGTAAGTACATGACCTGTGTGTGGTATTGGGGGGTATAGAACTAAAACATCGCTACTCCCTTTGCCCTGTGACCCACATTTGTGTACTGGCTATTGCATTTTCCCCTGATTCTTTTTGTGGCTTTTGTGTGTGTGTGTGTGTGTGTGTGTGTGTGTGACAAAGTTTTGCCACGTAGCCCTCGCTAGCCTTGAATTTAAAATCTTGCCTCAGCCTCCCGAATGCTGAGAATTCACGTGCGCACCATCATGACTACCTAGACTTTGGTGACATCTTGACCTGGCCTGTGGTCTCATTCCCCTAGCAGGCCCAGCCCCAAACCCTGCCTGAGACCACATGGTACCCATGCCCCTCAGACTGGCCTCTAGTGACCTCTAGAGCCAGCAGAAGCTGGACCCATCCTTGCATCCAGGCCTCAGCTGTGTCTCTGCAGTCACTTCCTTCCCAGCAGTGGCCTTGGTCCTTCCCCAGCCTCCTTGGGGACAAAGCGGTCACTGCAGGTCAAACCACCTCTAACCTGTATCTCTGTCCCCAGAAGTTGCCCCCTACGGATGCCCAGCCCAGCCTGCTCTGTGGCCTCCTGCGGCTGTCAGACAATGGTACAGACTGGAATGAAGTATGGGCGGCCATCCCTGAGTCAGACCCTTGGGTGCTGGACCTGCAGGGAGGCAACCAGGTGCGTGTCCCTGTCCCTGTCCCTGTCGTGTGCTGTGAGGTGCACTCCTCCTCCACTACAACCCAGAGCCTTGGGCCTGCAGTGCCCACGGCAGCTCAGGGGGGCCACCTTCCCTGCACTGATCTACTCTACTGTGACCCGGACCTCAGTTTCCCCCACTGCCCAGAATAACCCACTGCTCCCCACTCCTAGAAAACAGGTCTGGGGCTGGAGAGATGGCTTAGCGGTTAAGGCGCTTGCCTGCGAAGCCTAAGGACCCAGGTTCCATTCTCCAGGTCCCACGTAAGCCAGATGCACATGGTGGTGCATGTATCTGGAGTACATTTGCAGTGGCTGGAGGCCCTGGTGCACCCATTCTCTCTCTCTCTCTCTCTCTCCCTCTCTCTGTCTCAAATAAATAAATAAAATAGATAAATAAAAATGTTTTTTAAAAAGTGTGTGATGCTAGGAATTCCAAGATAGCTGGAGTGGGATAAAGGGCAAGCAGGGGACATAGAGGCCGTCCCCACCTTCCCTCACATTCATCATTGATTCATCCACTTCTATTCACACATGCTGGGTGGATACAGTTGGGAGCTGCTGGACCTTCTTCTGCCCCCTCAGCTCCGGTTGCTGCTCCCAAGTTACAGGGACTCCCCTTGCCTCGCCTTCCGTGGCACTGTGAGTCTAAGGAAAGTTGTGGATTCTGGGAATCTGGTCAGAAAAGCCCTCTCCTAGCCCCTCTTTTAGAGAGAGACCATGGGCTGCCGGGTGGGAAGGTGGCTTAGGCACGTCTGTCCGGGTGGGAAGCTGGCCCAAGCTGCACCAAGTTGGGTTGGGCATGGTGGCCCGTGGGGTCACTAGTGTGAGCACAGGTAGTTAGTGTGAGACCCCACTGATCCCCCCCCTCTCTTTCCTGCAGGCTGGTGGGCTGCCACGCACCATCTCTCTCCCTGGCTGCACCGTGAGCATGCCTGGCCCTGAGGAGGGGCTAGAGACAGGCTGTGTGTGGAAGTTGCAACAAGATCTGAAGACCTGGTACTTGAGTGCCCCTTCCGGGGAGCTGCGGCAGCGCTGGCTAGAGGCCCTGAGCACTGCTGCCCGGGGGGTCACTGCCCAGGACAGCCCAGGACCCCTGCAGCCCTGCACCCCAGCAAGCACGGCTGCTCCCTGAGCACAGCCGCCCACTGCCCTCGGTACCGCGTGGTCTCTTGGTGGAAGGTAAGGTCAGAAGCCAGGCAGGAGAGTGAAGGACCCCTGGACGACTAAGAATGGACTGATGACCTAGAGACTGGGTCGCGTGGCCCCGGAGCGTCCCTCTACTTTGGAAAAAGAGGAAACTGAGGCCCAGAGAAGAGTAACTGCCAGCCGCAAGCCTGTGCCTCCAGCCCCAGCCGTGTGGTCAGAGCAGAGCGCATGAGCCTCTGCGAAGTCAAGGTCATCTGAGCAGGCTGTGTGGTGACAGTGTCCCCAGAGGCCACAAGGAAGCTGAGAGAGTACTGCTCAAGTGTGGTCATGTCCTGACCGGCCTACAGTCATGTCTGGGGAAGGCATAGTTGCTTGTGGCCCTGTCCTGGCCTCTGCCCATCTGTCCCCAAACCCCGTGTGAACTGGACTGTGACTTGCTGCCTTGTGCCTGCGCCTCTGAACTCTGCACACCTTTCCCGAGGTGCACCTCACCCACCACCCCTGCTGAGCCTTTGTGGGGAGGGGGTGAGTGGAAGGCCCGTGCCCCCCGCCATTCCCTGAAGAGACACAGTCAGAAGCTCTGCGAGCAGACTGGCCCTCGCCCCTGGCTTCTCGACAAGTGGGCACAGCCTCGGTGTCCTCAAGTCCTCCTTAGGAGGGGGTCCCCCTCAAAGGCAGGGGGCTGGTGGAGGGATGGGGGGTAAGAGTGACAGAATGGCATGGACCACGTATTTGGCTTAGAGAGCAGTTCCACAGCCCGGGGTCCTGCAATAGGTGGGTGGGCAACGGAGCAGCCACCGCTCAAGATGTGGGGGGCGTGACAAAGATCTGGGAGAGTGGGGATTTAGAGAATAATGATGGGGGGGGTCTAGTCCCTTGGGACTCCCACCTCTACATCCACAGGTGTCCAGGCAACGCCTGAACAGATGTGTGGGGTACCTACCTGGTAGGTTGAGAGAGGCTAACAGCCAAAAATGGGGGACTGTCACAGGTGAAGGTGGGGAGCACAGGTTAGGTGAGGACCAGGAGAAGTGGGGGCCCAGGTAGGTGGGGTAGGGCACCAGCAAAGTGGGGGGACCCAGGTAAGATTGGGGACGTAGGTGCGGTGGAGCTCAGATGGGAACCCATTGGTTGCTGTGCAGAGAAGAGAAGAGAAACCCTGGGAGAGGAGAGGACGGTCCAGCATGGGGGCGGAGCCAGCCGCCATTGTGCGTCCTAGGACCGCTGACCACCTCACCTGGGACACCTTCCCATCAGGCCCGGAGCACTGGCTGCATTGCCATAGCCTGGCGACGAGGAACCAGCCCCTAGGAGGGTCTGCTGCAGGCGAGACGTCCGAGTCACGATGTAAAGAGAAGCTTATCTGCAGTGAACCTGGGGCCCAGCGAAGGGGAAACACTTGCCTGAAGTCGCATAGCCAATCAGAGGCCAAAGACAATTGCAATTGTTCATCCAATCTGTTCACGTGCCAGACATTGCTGCCACACCCAAGTGCCAGCCCCGTGGGGAAGCAAGGGCGTTGTATGCCACTTGGGCTTCAGGGACTGGAGGGAGTGGACACTGCCTGTAGCCCTTGGCTGTCACATTTCCAGCCTTGTTTTCCCGCGTAGAGTCCATCCTTTCCAGGCTCAGGTCATGAACCTTCACAAGTAGCTGGCCTCCTACCCGAGGGCCCTTGCGCCTGCCGCTCCCTGTGCAAAGGGGGTGTGGGGGGTGCCTCTTCGCGCAGGATCTTGTGTGGTTTCCTCCAAGACCCCTAGTCTTACTCTTCACCCACTTTTCAGCTTAATTTTTAGCTTTCTCCTGGGTGTGCGTGCCGCCCAGAGGTTGGACATCAGGGTATCTTCCTCTCCACCTTACTGAGGCAGGATCTCGTGCTGAGCTGGAGCGGGCAGATTCAGCTAATTTAGCTCGCCAGCTTGTCCCAGGGATCCTCTGTGTCTACCTCCTGCCCTCTGGGATCACGATGCCCAGCACTTACGTGGACGCTGGGCACCTGAACTCTGGCCCTCGTGCTTGCAGCGCAAGCACTCCACCAACCGAGACAGCTTCCGGCTCAACGCTTAGCTCTCTTGTTTGGCCCACTCCCTCAGGTCCAAAGGGCCTCGAGAGGGCAGGATTCAGCCCCTGCAGCAGTGCCTGGCACACCGTGGGCACTCCGTGAATGACTCCTGGTTTGCTTGCGCTATGTGACCCTTGAGCACTTTGACTCTGGAATCCTCACTGTGCAGAAGGGAAAACAGAGGTTTCCTGAGACTGAAAGGGAGGTCCCGCAGATGGAGAGATGGCTTAGTAGTTAAGGCGCTTGCCTGCCAAGCCTAAAGACCCAGGTCCGATTCCCCAGGACCCACGTGAGCCAGATGCACAAGGTGGTACATGCGTCTGGAGTTTGTTTGCAGTGGCTGAAGGCCCTGGCGTGTCCATTCTCTCTCTCTCTGTCTCAAACAAACAAATAAATAAATAAAATATTTTTGGGAAAAAAAAAAAAGAAAGAAAAGGAGGTCCCGGCCCTCCTTGGCATCAGCGACATCAGAGATGGCTCCTCCTCACATGTCTGCTTCCACTGTAGATAGATGCACCGAGTCACAGGCAGCCCAAAGACAAGGCAGAGGAAAGTTTGGACCCGGTGAGTCAGATCTCAGCAGTGGCCTCCTCTCACCCTCCTGCAGAAGCAGCGGGACTGGTCCAAAGCCTCAGGCCTGGAAGGCTAAGCTTTCCAGTGTCCCTTACTGGGCCCCCCCCCACCCCTGCTGCCTGTGGTGTTCTCAGGGTTCAGGTCTCATGTAGCAGCTGTTTCAGGTCTCTTTCTTGCCACTCGGAATCTAAACCCCTCTAGTGGCCAGTGCTGGCCCCCGGGTATCTATGGAGGAGGAGGGCCCGCTTCTGTCTCCGTGCGGTCTTGGGGGAATGCGAGGGAGAGCCCCAGGTTCAACTGGCATCCGCAGTGGCTGTCCATCACAGTTCCTTCCTTCAGGCGCCGCCCTGCTCACAGGGCTCCCCCTGAGCACAGGGGTGGGTGTGGATAGCTGTCTGCACAGGCAGTACCTGGCACAGGGTGGGTGAGGTCTGGACCAGTCTACCCTGTCCCTGGGACCAGGTAGCCAGGAGGTCCTTGAAGCAGTGGGTGGCTCCCTGCTCACAACACCTCTCCCAGCACTGTGGGTGGAGGGTTCCTATCTCTACTCAGAGGGAGAAGATTGAAGGGGGAGAAGACCCCCTTGAAGCCACAGGCTCCTCCTTCCAGACCACAGCTCGTCTCTCAGTTCTGTGCTGTCAGGTGATGCCAGGGCTGGAGGTCTGGGTGAGCCAAGGAGAGAGACAGCTGGGGTGAAGGCAGGCCTTGGTGAAGCAACTGCTCCCCCCCCCAACATTCTGCACATTCCCGCCCATAGCACTAGGCCTTCCCAGCCCTCCTGGCCTTGTGAGTGTCTGGGCTTACTGCCTGCTCCCAGGTATGGCGCTCCAACAGAGGTTCCTGCAGGTCTCAGGAAGGCTGCGTCCCGGCCGTAGGAACAGGGGTGTGTGGACCTATGGTAGCCACGGTCCCAGCCTGTCAGTTTTCCCTTGAACCTCGAGGAGTGAGTCAGGCCTCTTCCTGCTAGGCCACGGGAAGGGCATGCCCGGATGTTGCCTGGTCTCCATGGACGGTGGCTCCACCTGCTGCCCTTGATCCCTTGGTGCCTTACTCCCCCCCCCCCCTTAACAAACAAAGATATGGTGGCTCTAGGCTGGTCTCAGCCCTCTAACCAGCCGCAGGAGGACAACATGCCACCGTGTCCACTGGTCTCGGGACAACAGTGGGAATCATCTCACAGACAACCCAGAGGCAGAGTGCGGTTCTCCAGAGCCTGGAGTACTGGGAAAAATCAAGGGTGGACCAAAGAAGTAGACTCCACCCTCTGCATCCCATGACATGAAGGGCTAATAAAAATCCCATTTCCTAGCCAGGCGTGGTGACGCACGCCTTTAATCCCAGCATTCGGGAAGCAGAGGTAGGAGGATCGCCGTGAGTTCGAGGCCACCCTGAGACTACATAGTGAATTCCATGCTATCTGGAGCTAGAGTGAGACCCTACTTTGAAAAACCAACAACAACAACAACAACAACAACAACAAATCCCATTTCCTCAGCCACAGAGATTGAACCAGGATGACCATGTGACCCAAGATGGAATGTCATTGACCATATGTTGCAGTCAGGTTCACATTGCTGGTAGAAATCACCCAACCAAGAGCAGCTTGTGGAAAAAGAGGTTTATTTTGGCTTACAGCCTCGAAGGGGAAGCTCCACAATGGCAGGGGAAAATAGTGAAACAGTGGCATGAGCAGAGGGTGGACATCACCCCCTGGCCAACATAAGGTGGACAATAGCAACAGGAGAGTGTGCTCAACACTGGCATGGGGAAACTGGTTATAAGCCATAAGCCTGCCCCCAACAATAAACTGCCTCCAGGAGGCTTCAATTTCCAATTGCCATCAGCTGGGGAACCTAGCATCCAGAACGCCTAAGTTTATGGGGGACACCTGAATCAAACCACCATATTTCACTCCTGCCCCCATAAACTGGTAAGTATCCATGATTTAAAGTGCAATGCATTCACCCAACTTTAAAAGTCCCCATAGTTTTTATCAATCCCAATGATGTTCAAACATCCCCATAAGTCCAAAATCTTTTAATTGAGCCCATAATATAAAAATCCCCCAGAACCCCATAATGGCACAGAATAAACCTTCACACTGCAAAAGATGGCATTAGGCATATCAAAGAAATATTCAACCAATACAAGATTTAAAACAACCAGACCAAACATCAAACTCTGTAGATCCAAGTACAATAACTCTAGTCAGTGACAAGTCTCCAAGTCCCATAATTCTAACGAGCAACAAGTCTCTCGAGTTCCAATTCTGACCTTCCAGCTAGGCTACTCACAGTCCTGGAAAACTTCATCTGGGGCTGGCAGTTCTCCTTAGCAGCCATCTCATGGTCCCGGCATCTCTACTGGGTCTCCACTGCAACCCATGGTCCATCCTCATGGCTCTTTTGGGTCTCCATGCAGGCATCCAGCTAACTTGCTTCACACTGCCCAAGGCCATTTCCAAAACACAAGACCACATTGCAAACCCAGTAACCTTCTCTTTCCTGCATTTCTTATACTCCATAATATCAGGTAGGGTGCCAATTTGTTACTCCAAGGGCGAATAAAGCAGACTTTGAAGAACAGGACTCTCCTTGAGCACTCAAGGCCCCTTCAAAAGAGTCTGCATTCTTCCTGGTTGCCCCAGTGCAGGTCAGCTGGCCCAATCTCAAGGGTTGTAATCTCTCAATTGCAGCTGAATAGGCAGCAGTTCCCCCAAAGATTTCATTTTTTTTCTGTTCCCTCTGCTCATACCAGTCCATTTCTACACAATAGAACCCTGCACAAATTCTCATGACACGGCCATAGCAGCAAGCCTCTCACACAAACTACTAGCCCAGTCCAAGCAAAACTCTTTCTCACCCTTCATAAGCCAAACCTCACAGTCCATAGTTCTTACTGCATTCAGGTCTTTCAACTCTGACCAGAATAGTCCATCAAGCAGTACTCACAGCACTACAAGGCATCTCTTAGGCCAAGGTTTCAAATCCTCCAATATTCCTCTTGAAAATCGCCATAGTCAGGTGTCTAGCAGTGGGAATCTGCCTGCTAGGGGCCCAAGTCAGAAGTTTAAAAAATGATTGAGTATTTAGGGCCATACATTCAAAGCATTGAATTCAAACTACCACCCTTTCTCCCTCCTCCCTCCTCCCCTCCCTCCCTCCCTCCTCTTTTTTTTTCTTTTGTTTTTCAAGGTAGGGTCTCACTCTAGCTCAGGCTGACCTGGAATGCACTATGTAGTCTCAGGGTGGTCTCAAACTCATGGCCATCCTCCTACCACTGCCTCCCAAGTGCTGGGATTAAAGGCGTGCACCACCACGCCCAGCTCTGCTCCCTTCCTCTTTCTTTCTCTCTCTCTCTCTCTCTCTCCTTCCTTCCTTGTGTATGTGTGGATACGTTCATTGCATGAGTGTGGACACACACTTGCTATAGTATGCATGTGAGCTCAGAGGGTAACTTCGGGCTCAGTCCTTGCCTTCCACCTTGTTTGAAGCAGGGTCTCTTGTCTCTTGTTCTCATTGCTGTTGACCACTGTGCTTGCCAGGCTAGGTGGACCATGAGCTTCTGGGAAATTCTGTCTCCACTTCCCATCTCACCATAGGTGGACTGGGATTACAGACATCTGCCAGGATGCTGGCATTTACATGGCTTCTGGGGATCTGAACTCAGGTACTAAGGCTTACACATCAAGCACTTCTTCCACTGAACTATTTCTCTAGCCCAACTTCCACCCTCTTTTTTCAAATAAAAAATTCAAGATTCAGGACTGGAAAGATGGCTTAGTAGTTAAGATGCTTGCTTGTGAAGCCTAAGGACCCAGGTTCTATTCCCTGGTACCCACATAGGCCAGATGCACAAGATGGCACATGTGTCTGGAGTTTGTTTGCAGCGGCTAGAGGCCCTGGCATGCCCATTCTCCCTATCTGCTTCTCTCTCTCTCTCTCTCAAATAAATATATGATAAAACATTTTTTTAAAACCTCAAGATTCCAATTAATGCTCCCCTACAAACAAGCCAACTCCCACCCCCAAAAGGTACTGGAAAACTGCTGACAGTCCATCCATTTCAAATGAAGGTAATTTCTCACCTGAAAGCATCCCACTTCCCAGAGTCAGGGAGGGATCACTGCATGTGTGTGTGGCTCTAAGTCCTGCATTCTCTGGCCCTGTAGAGCCTCGTAGGAACAGGCTATTGTCCCAATGCCACTTCCAGAAAAGACCCTGCTGCTCAGCATGGGAAAACCTGTCTTAGCAGAGCCTTCCCAGCAGTAGGCCCTGCCGTATAGAACCTGAACGTAAGGAATATATTTGAAAGGCAATTGAGGAAATGAGGAGGGGGCAGAGCATGGCAGAGAAGGGATGAAAGCCACTGCAGGGTGTGATGTGTTCAAAAATGTCCCCCCCCCAAGTTATGTCTTCCTAAAACCTCAGAATGTGGCTGCATTTGGAAACAGGTTCTTTGCAGATAAAGTGACATTGTAATTTGTGACATGTGGGGTTTCCAATAGGTTCGGTGTGGTCAGCCAGGGATGCTTAGACCAGAGTGGCAGAAAGAGGAAGTTTATTACTCACAGAGCCCAGAGTACAGACAGTAGCACATCTCACACGGCCAGTGGGACGAAGGGGGAATTTAGTATCAGTGTGCAGAGCTGGATTGGTTCATTTGGTGCGGGGGCCTAAGACTATGTACAAGGTGACACTATTGCAAGGGATCTCTTCGAGAGTGAGGGAGCCTTATTTCAGCTCTTAGGTAGGCCTAACTCTGGAGAAGGTGCCAGACTCTCACAGTCACCAAAGACACTGAGTCAGGGGCTCTGGGTTCTCTGTTTCCTGGAATGCGAAGAATGAATCTCACAGACAACAAAGGATGAGTCTAGTTTTTTAAAAGTATCCGTTGAAGTTGGGCATGGTGGCACACACTTTCAATCCCAGCACTTGGGAGGTTGAGGTAGGAGAATTGCTATGAGTTCAAGGCCAGTCTGAGACTGTATGTGGTTAGGCTTAAATGGGTGTAGAGGACTTTGACTGGTTGGGGGTCAGGGAGACTCAGAGTGAACCTGCTAGAAAGTCTCTAGGGTATGCTTCATAGGAGCCAGCTGGAGCCTCCAAGGCCAGCTCTGTTGCATTTCTCAGAACCCCTGTTGTGGTGGTTTGAATAGAATAGATGGCCCCCAATATATTCAGTTGTTTATTTGTTTGTAGTTTGCATCTCTAGCCATCTGGCTGGAGGCAATGCCATTGTGTGGATCTTAAAGTGTGGTGGTGGGTTTGAGATTTCAATCTAAAGATATGCAAAGTGTGCCTAGCTGGAGTTCCTGAAGTGTGCTGTGGCCTTTGGCTTTTAGGCTTGTACTTCTCTCTCTCTGCTTGGTCCTGTGAAGGCAGGCCAGTTTCTTCTACCATTATAGAACTTCCCCTGGATCTGTGAGCTTCAATAAATATCCCTTCCTCCATAACTGTGCCTGGTCTGAAAGTTCATCTCAGCGAACCCGAAGCTGTCTGATACACCCGTCCTTCCCCTTATCTGGTCAGCTTGGTTATCTCGTACCCAGCTATAAGCCCTCTTACTCTTCTGCAGTGTTCCCTACTTTACTCTTTTACCTCTGACCTTTACTTTAGCTTTTACATTTCCAACATGAGGACAAATGACAAAATTGCCGCCAAGGAGTATCTGAATTGTAGCCAAGGGCACCAAGCAAGTTGCTGACTCCCAGGGCCTTCCCTAGCTACCTTGCCAGTGTCTCCCTCCTACTCTTAGATCAGTATGTTACTTCACTTGCTGCTGTGACAGAAACAACTGTTGGAAGGAAAGGGGGCTTCTCTTGGCTCACGGTTTGAGGATGCAGTCCGTCGTGGTGGGGAAGACATGGTGGCAGGAGCTGGAGGTGGTGGGTCATGTTGTATCCACAGTCAAGAAGCAGAGAGAGATGAATGCTGGTACCCAGCTTACTGCCTCTTTTTCATTTAGTCTGGGACCCCAGCTCATGGGCTGGTGTCACCCATATTCAGGATTGGTTTCCCTTCTCTGTTAAACCTTTACAGAAATGCCCGCATAGTCACATCCACAGGTGTGTTTCCATGGTGATTTCTCATGCAGCCACATTAACAAGTTAACAACCCAAATCAACCATCACAGCTGTTGAGTTGGTCAGCGTTAAAGCAGAAGTGACCAAATGGGGTCCTATCTGTGAAAAAGAGGAACCTGAGAAGAGCTTGCTTCAAAAGATGCTGGTTACATAAGGTAAGCATGGAACAGGCCCAAAAGAATGATAACAATAATAATGGCAAGGCAGCATTAATTTCCATGAAAACCTGGGCGTGTGGTTCAGTTGGATGAGTATTTGTCTATCGTGCACAAGGCCCTAGGTTCATTCGATCTCCAGGACTCCAGAGAGCTGGGAGTGGTGGCAGAAGCCTGTAATTCTAGCATTTGGGAGAAAGAGAATTAGAACTTTAAGGCCAGCCTTGGCCACACAGTGAGTATAAGGCTAGACTGGCATATATGAGATACTGTCTCTCAAAAAAAAAAAAAATCCAATTGAAAGTTAACAGCCTACTGATTAGGAAGGGCTTTATATCCCGTGATTGGGCTTCTTATAAGAAGAGGAGAGAACACACAGAAGTACTCACGGGGAGGAAGGCCGTGTGACAACAGAGACAGAATCGAGTGAAGGGGTCACAAGCCAAGGAATATCAAGGGTTTCTTGGAGTCACTGGAAACCAGGAAGACACAGAAGGATCCTCCTCTAAAGCTTTGGGGGGGCATATAGACTATGGACACCTTGGTTTCAGACTTGTGGTTTGTAAAACAGGGTAAGTTTCTGTTATCGTATCCATGGAGCTTGTGGTGGCCCACAACAGTGGCCCTCACAAAGGAACGCTGCACATCATCGCTTTTACAGATGTGTGAGACTGGGAAAGTGGTTTGGGATTGGCTAACGCTGGTGATTAGAAAAGTTTTCTTCTGTGGGGGGGGGGGAAGGGGGTTGACACATACATGTGAGCTTATGTGTGTGAAACATTGTGGCATACTATGTATGTGATGTGATGTGTGTGGAAATGCATGTATGCACAGGAGCACCACCTCTGCATGTACGTGTGCATTATCACACACACACACACACACTACACACACATGTGCACAGGAGCACCACCTCTGCATGTACATGTGCATATACCACACATACAGTCACACACAATCACCACACCACACACACACATCACATACACACACACTCAGCACAGTACACCACACCACACACACACCACACACACACATACCACACACTCATCACAGCCCACCATACACACACACCACACACACACACTCACACATACACACCACACCACATACTCAACACAGCACACCACACACACATGCACACACACACACCACCACCACCACCACAGGCAAAAAGTAAGGTGGATTGCATTCCTGAAGAATGGCACCAAGGTTTTTCTCTGGCCTCCACTACACACACACATAATGACCATATACACATGCAAGCATGCATGCACACACACACACACACACACACACACACACACAAAAGAAGTGCAGTTTTGCAGCCAGTTTCATGCTGCTGGGACAAATACCAGACCAGAAAGAGCTATGGGAGAAAAAGGTTTATTATTTCAGACTTACAGAGTCCAGGGGAAGTTCCGTCATGGCAGAAGAAGCTGGCTCACTCCAGCATGCATCACAGGAGAGAGAGAGAGACAGGGAGAGAGGGAGAGAGAGAGAGAGAGAGAGAGAGAGAGAGAGAGAAGCCAACACCAACAGCCAGAGCTCAAACTGCTCTCCACACACCTTAGGGCTGGATTCCGATCGCTCCCAGTGACACGCCCCTGTAGCAGGGATCTGCCTACTAGGGGCCCAAGTTGCTCGATTTTAATAAAACACCAACGTCTATGGGGCCTTGCACTCAACTATCACATTCAAACTACCACATGGAGCATGGTAGGAAGTCACTGGGGGCATGTCCCGGGAAGGGGCTGGATCCTAGCCTCTCTGTTTAGACAGTGACTTCCTCCTCTCCCCACAGGCACATGTCTCGGCCATGGTCCCTCCCAGAGTTGAGCTGACGCTAGTTTTATGACCTTGAACCTTCGGAAGAGTGAGCTAAGCAAATCTTTCTTGTTCAGAAAGTTGCCTGCTTCAGGTATTTCCTTCTAGCCATGTAAAATGTACTAGTATAAGGAGCTTAATAGAAAAAAAAAAAAAACCTACTGTTGGGCTGGAGGGATGGCTTAGTGGTTAAGGCATTTGCCTGCAAAGTCAAAGGACTCAGGTTCGATTCCCCAGGACCCACATTAGCCAGATGCACAAGCGGCACACACATCTGGAGTTTGTTTACAATGGGTGGAGGCCCTGGTGTGCCCATTCTCTCTCTCGCTCATTCTCTCCCTCTTTCTCTGTCAAATAAAGAAACAGGGCTGGAGAGATGGCTTAGCAGTTAGGCGCTTGCCTGTGAAGCCTAAGGACCCCAGTTCAAGGCTTGATTCCCCAGGACCCACGTTAGCCAGATGCACAAGGGGGCACACGCGTCTGGAGTTCATTTGTAGTGGCTGAAGGCCCTGGTGTGCCCATTTTCTCTCTTTATGCCTCTTTTTTTTTTTTTTGTTTTGTTTTTGTTTTTCGAGGTAGGGTCTCACTGTAGCCCAGGCTGACCTGGAATTCACTATAGAGTCTCAGGGTGGCCTCAAACTCACGGCAATCCTCCTACCTCTGCCTCCCAAGTGCTAGCATTAAAGGCATGCGCCACCACGCCCGGTTTCTCTCTGCCTCTTTCTCTGTCACTTTCAAATAAATAAATAAACAAAAATTTTTTTAAATAAAATAAAATAAATAAATAAATAAAAATAAGACCCTACTGTTATGGGCATCCCCCAGAAGCATGTGTTGGAAACTTACTCACCATTGTAATAGTGTTAAGAGGTGAAACTTTTAATTAAATAACACTCAAGAGACAAAGATAGGAATATTAGGAGTTCAAGGCTGGCCTAGGATACATGAGACACTGTCTCAAAAAGCAAAACAGACATGACATGGGCTGTTGAACTCATGAACTCACAGAAGTTGTTTATCTGCACAAGATAGTGCCCATCATGGATGCGGGAAGGGCTCATGAGGTCCCATTACTCTCTGAGGAGCTATTGACCTCTAATGGCTGCTGGGGAGGAGGAGACATTTTCTTCACTGGTGTAGCCACTGGTAAGTTGCCAGTAGTTCCCAACACTTGGGAAGCTGAGGTAGGAGGATCACCATGAGTTCAAGGCTAGTCAGGGCAATAGCATGAATTCCAGGTCAGCCTGGGCCAGAGTGAGACCCTGCCTCAAAAAAGAAAAATAAGGGGCTGGAGAGATGCCTTAGTGGTTAAGCGCTTGCCTGTGAAGCCTAAGGACCCCGGTTCAAGGCTCGATTCCCCAGGACCCACATTAGCTAGATGCACAAGGGGCACACGTGTCTGGAGTTCGTTTGCAGTGGCTGGAGGCCGTGGCACGCCCATTCTTTCTTTCCCTCTCTCTCTCTCTCTCTCTCTCTTTGTCACTCTTTCTCTCTCTATCACTCTCAACTAAATAAATAAAAATGAACAAAATTTTAAAAAGAAAGAAAGACCAGTCGTGGTGGCGCACGCCTTTAATCCCAGCACTCGGGAGGCAGAGTTAGGAGGATCACCGAGAGTTCAAGGCCACCCTGAGACTACATAGTGAATTCCAGGTCAGCCTGAGCTAGAGTGAGACCTACCTAGAAAAACCAAAAAGAAAGAAAGAAAGAAAGAAAAACATAAAGTAGACTTCTGTCTCTCCCCTCCTCCTTCTTCCATGTAATATCTTAATCATATTTCAGTGCAAGAGGAAGAAAGCCCTTATCAGATGCCAGTAACTAGATATTGGACTTCCTAGCTTTGGAACCAGGAGAACCATTTCATTGTTTATAAATTCCCCGTCTGTGGTATCCTATTGTAACAACACAGAACAGACCAAGACACTCCAGTTGCCATCAAGTGTTTGTTTTAGAAATACGGACATTTGGGGGGGGGGGAGCTGGGGAAATGGCTTAGTGGTTAAGGTGTTTGCCTGCGAAGCCTAAGGACCCACGTAAGCCAAATGCACAAGGGGGCGCATGCATCTGGAGTTCATTTGCAGTGGCTGGAGGCCCTGGCGCACCCATTTTCTCTTTCTCCGCATCTTCCTCTCCCTCTCTCTTTCTCTCTCAAATAATAAATAAATAAATAAATAAATAAAGTAAAATAAAAGTTAAAACAGGAAATACGGACATTTATTTAAGGTTTTCCTGGCGAGGGCTTAGCAAGCAAAGAGGATCCTTGCATGGGATACTCAGATCATCTTAGAGAATCTACTTTCAGCATGAACAGAATCTTAGTAGGAAAACAGACAGAGCTTCAGCTGAGGCCTGAGAAGGAACATTCTGGGCATTTGAGGGAACGTGATCTTTGTGACAGAGCTGCAGAAAGCCTGGCTGCATTGTCTTATAGGGTTGGGTGGAAGGAAAGTCGAGTTCAATGAACATGGAGATTTCCAGGCAAAGTGGAGAAGACGTGGCCTCATTTCTCCTTGCTACTTGTAGTGACAATTGAGAGGAGAAAGAGACCTTGAGGAAGGAAGGGTTGAGCAAAGAGGAACCAGCGCTTGGTGACTGGTCAGGTCCGCAGCCTGCCCAGATAGCTAAAATTAGGAAATGCATGTTGAGAAAATGTGGTCTGAACACAGCGCCGAAGTGTTGCACGTGTGTTTTTATGCATCTGTGTGTGTACGTGTCAGAGGATAACTTTCCGTGTTATCCTCCAGAGCTCAGTCAACTTTTCTGGAGCCAAGGTCTCTCGTTGGCCTGGAGCTCACCAGGGATCCGTCTGTCTCTGCCTCCCTAGCACTGAGTCTACAGACACGTACCATCACACTCAGCATTATGTGTGGTTTCTGGGATAGTGGCTACTCTACTGGGCTGGAGATGTAGCTCGATGGTAGGGCACTTGCCTAGCGTGCAAGAGGCCACGGGGTCAATTCCTAGTACCGCTAAACAAACAGAACAACAACAAAATCACTAAGATGTGTCTAAGACCTCACACAGGAGTAGATCCTGGATAACCGTTTTGCCTGGCCACTGGGATCAGTCCAGGCCGATCCATCCTGGGACAACGTGTAGTCTGCTGGGAAGGATGCTCACCCTGCTTCTGGTGCCATGAGCCGGCCACAGAACCCTGAAGCCACAGGTGGCCATCTCCCCTTCCATGATGAGTATAAAATGGGGACAGTGAAGATCCAATCGATGGCAGCTGGGTAGCATGGGCACACAGGGAGCCCACAAACAGCTCTTCCAGAGGTGGCTCCTAGCTCCCCCACCCCACTCTCCACAGACATCGTGGGGTGGCATTTTCCCCTTCCCTCAAGCATAGGGCAAGGGCTCTTACAAGTCAGTTTTACAGGTGGAGAAACTGAGGCACAAAGTGCTCAAGTAATGTGCCCAAGTTCCATAGGCTGAGCCGGACAGAGCACAGAGCGTCAGTTGTAGGGAGAAGTTCTGGGATAAGCTGGTGGCTCAGGGCAGACTGTCGCCTTCTAGGCTTCAGTTTCCCCGTCTGTAAAATGGGAGATCTTCAAGCAGCTTTCAGAGTGCAAGGCTCTCCAATGTCCCTGTTTGTTTGTTTGTTTGTTTGTTTGTTTGTTTGTTTGTTTGTTTTGAGAGAGAGAGAGAAAATTGGCACTCCAGGGCCTCAGCCACTGAAATTGAACTCCAGACGCTTGAGCCACCTAGTGGGCACGTGCGACCTTGTGCTTGCCTCACCTTTGTGCATCTGGCTTATGTGGGATCTGGAGAGAGATCAGACATGGGTCCTTAGGCTTCTCAGGCAAGCGCCTTAACCACTAAGCCATCTCTCCAGCCCTGATGTCACCCTTTGGATGGCCCTTGGCCAGTCTTAGAGGTCATTGAGACCCCTACCCAGGAGGTATCAGGAATACCTTGCCCAAGGTGGCAGCCAGGTCAAGTCTGCTCAGCCGGCAACAAGCTGTCATTTCTTTTCACTGGGAGGTAGGGAGAGAGACTGGAGTCTGGGTGGGGCTTATCCAGGGCCATCAGAGACCAGGCAGGTCAGGCCAGGCTAGGAGAAGAGGCAGGGTTGACAGACAGGAGCAGCTGCTGAGGATGGAGGCAAGTGATGGGGGAGAAGAGGCAGGATTGTCATGCTTCTCTGGGAACCAAGCGCTAGAGGCTGAGCTGACCCTACTCACTGGCAGATCCAGGAATCAAGGAAGCTTAACAGGCTCGCGGCATTAAGCTTTTGGCCGCCCTTGACCCACCTGGTCACCTTCTTACCTCCCAGCTTAGCTGGGAGCAGCCCTGGAAGCTATGCTGAGAAGGGAATTCCTTAGATCACCACACAGAGGGGTAATCCAAGTGTATGTGACCTTGCACAAAACAGAGCGCTTCTGGGCCTTGCTTCCTCCATTTGTAAAATGAGAGTTCAGCCCATGTCTTTCCCTTCCGTCCTTCTTTCCCTCCTCCTTCTTCTCTCTCTCCATCCCTCCCTCTCTCTTCCTGTCTCCCTCCCCTTTCCCTTTCTTTCCTCCTCTTCCTTTGTAATTTTTTAAATGTAATTTTTTTTCTTTTTATGTATTCATTTGAGAGGGGGCAGAGAGATGAAAGAGAGAGAATAGGCACGCCATGGCCTCCAGCCACTGCAAACAAACTTCAGACACATTTACCACCTTGTGTATCTGGCTTATGTGGGTCCTGGGGAATTGAATCTGGGTCCTTTGCTTTGTAGGCAAGTGCTTTCCTGAACTGCTAAGCCATCTCTACAGCCCAATTTTTAAAATTTTTGTTTTTGGGGTTTGTTTAATTGAGATATATGAACATACTGTTTTTTAATTTTTATTGTTATTTGTGGGTAGAGAGAGAGAGAGAGAGAGAGAGAAAGTATGGACACACCAGACCCTATTGCTACTGCAGATGAACTCCAGATTCATGAACCATGTTGTTCATCTGGCTTTATGTGGGTACTGGGGAATCAAACCCTAGCTGTCGGGCTTTGCAAGCAAGTGCCTTTAACCACTAAGCAATCTCCTTAGCCCTGTTTTTATTTTTTTGAAACAGGGTCTCACGTATCCCAGGTGGGCTTAGAACTCACTTTGTAGCTAAGGATGGCCAAGAGCTCCTGATCCTCCTGCCCCTACCTCCCCACTGTTGGGATTACAGACGTGTGCCACCATGCTTGGCCAGCCCATGTCTTTTTTATGAGAAGTAAAGAACACAATGGCTTGGGTATGTTTGTGATTATTTAACAAGTATGAAGCAATGAAAATCTCTCCTATTTTCTGGTTAGATATTACATCCACTCAGTGTAGCAAATTCAAAAAAATACAGAAAACAGGCAAAAGGTCAGAAGAAAGAGTATCATAACCTGCTGCCGAATGGTGGCCAAGAGTGGAGGAGGAGGAGGAACCAGCTCCTTAGGAGACTTTGTCCCTTCTGTGCCCTGCTGTGTCCCCAGCTCTGGGATCAGCCTGACGCATGGTAAGAATTCAGCAGTGTCTGTTCTGTGACTGTCATCTCTCCATCCTCCAGCCACCATTTCTGAACCTAAGGCCGATATTCGGTATTGCCCAGGCTCACTCACGCATTACTCCTGATGTGGCCAGGTAGGACCATCAGGTGGTCAAGCCCAGGCCCTGAGAAAGGGTGGCCCTGGGCAGGACCAGCATCTTGCTCACCTTTTGTGCTCCTACCTGGCATTAAGGCAGCTAGCAGGATAGTGGCAACCACAGAGGGTTCCAAATGGCCTGGCAGAAATATTTCAAGGAAAAATCTTTTTTTAAAAAAAAAAATTAGGGGCTGCAGAGATGGCTTAGCGGTTAAGGCGTTTGTCTGCAAAGCCAAAGGACCCAGGTGCAATTCCCCAGGACCCACATAGGCCAGATGCACAAGGGGCACATGAGTCTGGAGTTTGTTTGCAGTGGCTGGAGGCGCTGGCATGCCCATTCTCGCTGTTTGTCTCTTCTCTCTCTCTCTCTCTCTCCTTGCAAATAAATAAAAATAAATAAATAAAAATTTAGGAGCTGGAGAGACGGCTTAGCAGTAAAAGGCGTTTACTTGCAAGGCCTGAGGGGCTGGTTTTGGTTCCCCAGTACCCATGTAAGCCAGATGACAAAGCAGCGCATGCGTCTGGAGTTCCTTTGCAGTGGCAGAAGGCCCTGGCACAGCCATACGCTCTTTCTCTGTGTCTGTCTCCCTGTGAGGGACTGAACTGTGTCTCTCACATGGACTTGTCCTAAACTTCAGGACCTGTGAGTGTGACCTGACTAGCAGAGCTAGTTTTTTTTTTTTTTTTACAGACTTGATCTGCCATGGACCCTTAATCCAACATGATTGGTGTCTTCGTGTGAGGAAACGTGGATGTTCAGTGACAGGCACACAGAGGATGAAGACTGGAGTGATGCTGTCACAGGCCAAGCGAGGGCGGCCCAGAAACTGGAAGGGGTAAGGAAAGAATCCCGAGAGCCTTCGAAGAAGCTTCGAAAACCAAAAGCCTAGAATATGGGCATCTCAGGCCGCTAGCCTCCTGGATGGAGAGATCACAGTTGCTCTGAGGTCTTGTGTCTATGTCCCGTGGTTAACATAGGCTTAAGAAACCTACTGGCCCTAAATGGTCAGATGGCCAGCATTGCTTGACCCCCTAGAGGCCTGAGCCACACATGGTAGTGTGTGAGGAGCCCAGAATTGTCACATCCCTCACAGCTCCATCTGCAACTCAGGAGTACTCCAGACCCCTATGAATCCCATCCAAGAGCCTACAGGCAGCTGTCCTCCACTGAGGACCACACAGGCCGCAGGGAGTGGGCTAGGGCCATTCAAATGGAAGGGAGTTCTGGGTTTCCAGAGTGGGCGCTGGAGGGGCTGGGCTCACAGAGGGGCTGGAGTCCTAGTGGATACTTCCGAGGTCCTGCCTGCCCTTCCTGATGGGGCAACGCAGACATAGGCGCTTGACTTGTCAAGAAGGAGATTAAAAGAAGCCATCATGTGTGGTCCACAAGTCCACAAGGAGGAGATACAAGGGGGCGAGGCCGGAAGGAAGAAGCAGGGAGAAACAGCCCCTCACTTGCTACTGCGAACCTCAGCAGTTGCGGGCCCAGAAGGCAGAGGCGGGAGAGCCTGCCTGGTTGAAAGTCCACTCTATTCATCACAGCCAGCTGCCTGGTCCCGGGAGCGGCCCTGCCCGAGGGAGAGGGAGGGGTGGACCACATCACCCATCCAAAAGCTGCTGCAGGTGGAGCTGGAAAGGAGGGGGTCAGCCAGGAGAGAGGGCAAAATACCCAAGAGGGCTATGGGACCCAGGTTCGAATCCTGCAAAGGACGGGACCCGCAGAAGACACCGTAAGGGGGGAGGGGGACAGAGGAGAAAGAGAAGAGGGCTCTTGCTCTTGCGCTCGGGTACTTGCTAAACTGAGCCCCCTGAGAACGCAAGGCCCTGCTCAGAAACTAAACGTGGACGATCACACTGAGGGCGAGGGTGTGAAGACGAGGGTAGCAGGGACCAGGAAGCTTAGGAACACCGGGGAAGGGAAGGGAGGGGGGTTATAAGGGTTATTGGAAAGGAGGAGGAGGGGAATTGCGCTGCGAGGTGAGGGGCCTTTGCGTGCGGGGGCTGGGAGGAGGTGGCATTCCTTCGTCTCAGCCTAGGTGACCCCAGACCCTGTGCACGGCCAGGTGGGAGGGAGGAAGGGACAGCTCTTTGGGGTTCTAAGCGCGGGAGCAAAGGCCGCGCAGGGACACTTCCCCACTACACTGACTTCAGAGAGTCAGGGGCCTCCGGCTCCTCTACTTCTGCTATCCCACCTCGGGCCCCATCCCCGACCCCACCCCGAGGCGTAGGCGGGGCCTGATGGGTGTGTGAGTTTGGGGCGGAGCGAACTCTGACCACGCCCCCTCGCCGACCACGCCCCCACCGCCGCGGGCTCCGCTGACCGTCGCCGAGCGCGCAAGATGCGCGGGCTGGCCCGCGACCCTCCGCGGCCGGGCGAAGCCCCGGGGACGGGCCGGGAGCACCACGCTTGCCCCGGGGAACCGTCCAGGTGAGGGCTGGGGGCGCAGGGCCCCGTGGTGGGGGACGGGCCCGTGCGCTCCTTTCACCGTCGGGAAAGCCGGGGAGCTGCGGGGGACGCACAGCCAGGGGGTGTGCCCAGCCCCAGGGGGAGGGTGGTCACCCAGCTGAGGGACTGCGCGTGGACGAACTTTCCCGGTCTTCCGCACGCCCGGGACGGTGCCCTGACGTGCCCGAAACCCGGCAGCGAGCGATCTGAAAGCAGGCGGCGGGGGTGGGGGGGGGCAGGGCACGTAGTACGTGGGACAGCGCGGAAGTGGGACCCGGCTTTACCTGGCGAGGTGCGCAGCTCAGGGATGGAAAGTGAGAGCTGGGGTGCCCTCTCCACGCCCCAGGATGGTGTCGTCCCGGGAGCTCCTGGTGGGCACCCCAGCCTCCCTTTAAGACAGATGGGCACAGTGAGCCTGCGGGACGCGCCGCTGTCTCCGATCACCGGGCCGCAGGGCCTGGGATGGACCTAGGTTCTCTAAGGTCAAAGGTCTCCGGAAGGAGAAAGAGTGATTTTTTTTTTTAAGTATGTAATTTCACTAATGTGCTGGGTTGGGGTTCGAACGCCAACTTTGTTCCGTAAATGCTTCTAAACACGACCGAACCGCAAAGCTCCATCTCCTCTATATGCCAATAGCTCATTTATTTCTTTGGCCGCTCCAGAGGTTCTGGGTTTAGCCCCTCCGTGCAGGAGGAAGCTGAGGTCTGGAGGTGGTGGTGAGGAAGGTCTGGCCCCTCAGCACTGCAGAAACCGAGGCTCACCGCACGCTGGTGAATGTGGTTGGCTTGGCACCATCCCACCTCGGCCAGTTGCCAGCCCCAGCAGGTGAGGCTAGTTCCCACTTCCTAATTCCAGCCTGGGGATCAGAAGTGCTTTTGTCCTGTCTTTGAGGACAACAGGTACTGTTGGGGCGCGGGGGGGGGGGGGGGGGGGAAGGGAGATCACCCGTGTGAACCCTACATCGGACCGGAGAAGCTAGTGTCCCAGGCTAGGTGAGGTTGATAGCCTTGCCTGAGGTCAGTTTAAGGCCTCAGGGTGGTTCTGGCTGAGTTTTTGCATACAAATGGCTATTTGCATAAGAATCTCAGTAAGGGGTCTCAAAGTCCAGGGACTTGGTTCTTCCAGTCCTGTCTGGCTCAAGGGATCTTTGCTTGTGACCACTAACAGCTCAGTCTTCTCTCAGTGTGTCACCAGCAGGCCCTGGGTTCTGAGCACTTCCAGACACAAGACCGCTTCTAGTCCCCTCTGTGACCTGAGGAGAGTCTCCCTAACTATTGTTCCTGTTTCCTCTTGTGCTAAATGATTAGCACTGTATTCCCGGGGCTGTGGACATGTCAGGTGGAAGTCCAGGGAGGATCTTTGTCATGCTTTGGTTAGTGTCATCATGTGGCACCTCAGTCTTTTGCTCTGTGAAATGGGTTGTGAAGGGAAGTGATGATGCCCTGGCCATTTGGAGACAGTTTGGTATTGTCTTTTTAAAAAATCTTTTCAAAATATATTTTTATTTATTTGCAAGCAGAGAGGGAGAGAGAGAGAGAGAAAATGGGTTACTTGCCACTACTAACTCCAGATACATGTGCCACTTTGTATATCTGGCTTTATGTGGGTACTGGAGAACTGAACCCCAGGCTGTCAGGACTGCAAACAAGCGCTTGGCATCGGCTGAGCCATTTTCTCCAGCCCCCACGCTGGCGTTATCTAAAACAGCAATTGGAGGTTGGTGATACAGCTCCCAGATAGAGCACTTACTTACACAGCATGTACATGGCCCCAGTGCAGCCAAAAATAAAAATAAAAAGTAAAATAGCAATTGGGATTTGTTATTCAATCTGTAAAATGGGTTGATTACAGAGTAGACCAGAGCTATCCTCAGGGTCTGTGGTCTTCCTATGGGTGGGGAGATTGGCTCAGGACTGGACTTCATATGTAGTGTGCCCCCGCGTCACCCCAGCTGGGGTCCCATATCTCGAATGTTGAATGTTTGGTCCTGGCCCCGCTCCCAGGGCCTGCTGCTGCACGTCCTAATCCAGGAGGTTTTCCAGGAACACATAGTTCCAAGGGCTGGAGGCCACCGTCTGGCACCCTTAGAGAGGGACCTTGAAGGGCGTGGGAAGGTGAAGGTGGGTACACCCAGGGCAGCCAGAGGCTGTGTCCATTTTACAGACGAGAAACTGAGTCCCATAGGGAACCAGTGTAAGTCAGCGAGGGGCTTCTGCCCTGGAGACCTGGCTCGGGCCTGCTGCCAGGATGCTTGCTGGAAGAGCAGCCAGATAAGAGGCTTCCTGTACCTCATAACCACCCCACTCCTAGTGATTCGGGTGCTTTTCCTCGCTTGGAATTATCCCAGTTCTGTTCTGGGAAGAGAGTGTACGGTATAGTCTTGGGTGTGGAGCTCAGCCTGGGGGAGCCAAGGTTTCAGGGGTGTCCTTGCCCTCTGTGGGGGAGATGGGTGAGAAATCCCTCCAGGGGATTCCCATTCTGCATTTGGTGAAACTGAGGCCCAATGCAAGAGACTCACTGGCAGGAGGAGATCCGGGCCCACCCGCTGAGGCCTGATGAGGCTGAGCTCAGAGGCTTGCCTCCTCCCTTCCCTGTAGTCTCTCAGTCTCTGCCAGCATAAAAGGGAATTTATGAAGAAGGTCAGGGTCAGTGGGCTGTGGGCCCCAGGAAGGAGGACAGAAGATGCTGGCCCGGGATCCAAGGTTCCAGATAAAAGAGTAACAAGCAAGGAACCTTCTTGGGCTGGCTTCAGCGACTGAGGGAGGAGCAGACTAAGAGAATGGAAGAGCCCCTCACCCAAGGTCAGGCCATGCCTCCCTCAGGATGGGAGCACAGGTGGGCTTCCCAGATGTCAGGTGGGAACACAGGCTAGGGACCGTCTGTGCCCTGTTGTCCTCATTCTGTCCCCTGAGCCATGAAGACCAGACTGGGCCTTGTTTGTGGTTAAACCCATTTTTTTTTTTTTCTGTTGCTTTCTCTTCTCTCTTTGAAGATTAACTTCCACAAAGTAAACATAGAAAAGCTATCCCACGGGTGTACCTGAGTAAAACGTGTACTAGGACTGAGCCCAGAAGGTGAGGGCCCAGAGGCATGGATGCAGAGACGGGCTGGGGCCCACCTTGGGGTGGGGGTCCTGGGGAGGACAGGAAGACGCCTGCTCCCAGCTTGGCTTGAGGTTTCCTGCAGCCAGTGCCTTGTATAGGAATGTGGGGTGCCTTCGAATTAACTAGGGGGATGGGAGCATGCCTGTAGGGACTGGGAGGGGTATCCTAGGGTATATGGGCATTCCGAGTAGAGGAGGGGAAGGTAGCACTTGACTGGTAGGCCCCCAGGTAAGGGGAGGGCCTGTAGGGTATCCGGGAAGAAGAACCGTGGATCTGCAGGCCGAGTTGTGGGGTGTTCTCTGTAGGAGTGGGTGCCTGTTGTTGATAGCTAAGAACATGGTTCTCAGAGATCCCAGTACCCATCTGCCAGGCCCTGGTGATTTCTTGGAACATCCTGCCCTTGAACTCACTCCCTCTCTGTCTTCCTATCTTAATGCTGAGCGCTGGGATCACCACACTCAAACAATTACAGGCTCTGTGCAGCATGTGGCTGTGTCCCGTTAGCCCCATCCTTTTTGGGTGCGTGCAGTGCCTCTGAACAGAACTACACAGGGAAGCAGGGGTCGGGGCCAGGTCCAACGGGAGGGAAAGCTTATCCCAGCTGCTCACCACAGTCTCTTTCCCCAAATTCTTTCATTTTTGTTCGTGTGTGTGTGTGTGTGTGCGTATCGTATGTGTGGTGTGTGTATACATGTATGCACATGTGTGTAGAAGCCAGAGGAGTACACTGGATGTCCTGTGTCACTCTTTCACTTTATTTCCCGCGAGACAAGAGTCTCTTACTTGGAGCTCCTTTTTGTTTGTTTGTTTTGTTTTTTCGAGGTAGGGTCTCACTCTAGTCCAGGCTGACCGGGAATTCACTCTGTAGTCTCAGGGTGGCCTCGAACTCACAGCGATCCTCCTACCTCTGCCTCCTGAGTGCGTGCGCCACCACGCCTGGCTCCCTGCGGTTTCTTTGTTTGTTTGTTTTTGTTAAACTGACTAGTGATCCCCTGCCTCGGGTTCTCCCGCTTCCACTGCACTCAGCACTGAGGTTACATGTGCTGCCATGCCTAGCTTTTTATGTGGGTACTGGGGCTCGAACTGCGGTCCTTATGCTTGGGCAGCAAGTGCTCTTATCCACGGAGCCATCTCTCCATCCTTCCCTTTTGTTCTCAGCGGAAGAATGATATTCCATAACTAATACGACTTTCTGCCCCATGAGTCCCCTAGTAGTTGGCTGGTTAGAAATGCAGGTGCCATTTTTAGGACCAGGACTGTACTGGAAGCCCTCTCACTATGCACAGGCTCTCAGAGACTGACACCAAACCCTACCAGGTCCCTGCTTTCCGTGTGCAGCTCTGAGCCACTGTCCTTTTTGCCGGGCTCACACTGCAAATGGTTTCGTGCTTACATCTCGCTCTTTAATATGACAACACAACCTGGGCTTCATAGGCCAGTGCGGCTGAGTGCTTTAGTACACAACCCTTCTTCAGTTGTGGGTGGCGACTTAACCCTTCATCTCCCATGTTCGCGGAGCAGCGCGGTGACCAGGGCAGGAAATCTGTCCTTTAAGATGATGCACAGCCGCCCGGGTTGAGCTGTGCCAAGGTTTGCAGTTGTTATGTGGAGACAGGCGCCGTCCCCCTCCCCCAGCAGAACTCTTCACACACACACACACACACACAGGATGTGGCTGTTGACAAAAGTGTGAACTTAGTGGGGACATCTCTGTGCCCCACCCACTCTCCACTTGTGTCGTCCGTGCTGCTGTTACCAAGGCACACTTAGCGGAAGTGGATGGCGGCCGTTTCCTTGTTGGGCCACAGACATCTCACCCAGGCCTCCCTCCACCCTCCACGGTGGAGGGAGACACAGATACAGGGCAGGAAGCGACAGGGATGCCCCAGTGGATAAGGCCCCCACCGACCATCCTGTCTCCGCTGCTGCCCTGCGTGCACAGAAGGCCACAGCCTGTCGTGTTTCTCTTGTGTGGTGACTTTTGTCTTCTGTTCCTGGCCACCCTCACCTACCAGGACCTTTTTTTTTTTTTTTTTTTTTTTTGAGGCAAGCCCAACAGACTGACCTTTTTTAAATAAGACACAGAGAGAGTTGGTGTTCCAGCCACTGCAATCAAACACCAGACACCCACACGCCACTTTGTGCGCATGTGCAGCCTTGTGTGCTTGCATCACTGTATGTCCGGCTTATGTGGGACCTGGAGAGTCGAACATGGGTCCTTAGGCCTCACAGGCAAGTGCCTTAACCGCTAAGCCATCTCTCCAGCCCATGCCAGGACCTTTTTGGAGGAAGTTGTAAAGGGTGAACTCGTGGCTATCCGTGGGACAGACCCTGCGGGTGGGCGGCCATGGGCACGCTCATCCACCCTGACCTGCCGTTGCTGCTGCCCGGCCTCTGGCTGGTGGCAGGGTAGGGAGGGTGAACTGCTTCTGCCTTGGCCCAGCTGCAGAAGAATGCAGAAGTTACGGCTCTAAATTGAGCACTGGGAAGTATTGGCTGCCCGGCGTCCTGGGCAAGGGCCCCTTGGCTGCCCAGCCGTGTCTGCCACAACTCCAAAATCTTATGTCCACCTACCAGCCTGGTTGGAGGGATAGTAGAAGAGCCATAGCCCAGGACCTGGCCAAGCGGGGCACAATTCTTAATCTGTGTTCTTAATCTTCTTTCGTGTTCTGGTGTCTTTGCATACATAGCTGGTACTTCATGAAGTCAAATCCTTGGGGCCGGGTGACCCAAGGCCAGTGAGGACTAACCCAGGGTTACAGGGTAATGGCTCAGGTTAGGCATTTAGAACTGTACCTGGTACACGGGGTGCTCTGTAAGCCTGCTACTGTCCTGCCTGTCCCTACACACTCACCAACCTGGTTGGCTGGCCTTTTTTATTTCTTTAATATTTTATTTATTTATTTGAGAGAGCAAGAGAGAGAGAGAATGGGCACGCCAGGGCTTCCAGCCACTGCAAACGAACTACAGATGCATGTGCCCCCTTGTGTATCTGGCTTATGTGTGTACTTGGGAATTGAACCGAGGTCCTTTGGCTTTGCAGGCAAGTGCCTTAACTGCTAAGTCATCTCTCCAGCCCTGGATGGCCTTTTAAAAAGATATTTTATTTTTATTTATTAGAGAGAGAGAGAAGAATGGGTGCACCAGGTCCTGTAGCCACTGCAAATAAACTCCAGACACATGCACCACCTTGTGCTTTACGTGGGTACTGGGGAATCAAACCTGAGTCCTTAGGCTTTGCAAGGAATCTCTCCAGCCTACAAGTGCCTTTAACTGCTGAACCATCTCTTTTGCTCCTTCTGTAGACTTTTGATAGCACCACTGAGCTGTAATATACATAACATTAACATGTCACCCTCTGAAAGAATGCTACTCACGAGCTTTCAGAGGTACAGCCACCACCCCAGGCAGTTGTAGACTATTGTCATTCCCTCAGAAGACCCTAGGGCTTGGGAGATGGCTCAGCAGTTGAGAGTACTTGCTGCATAAGCATGAGGATCTTTCAGGCTGGAGACTGCCAAGTTCAATCCCTAGCACCCACATAAAAAGCTGGGCATGGAGCTGGAGAGATGTCTTAGTGGTTAAGGCACTTGCCTGTAAGGCCTAAGGACCTATGTTCAACTCTCCAGATCCCACATAAGCCAGACGCAAAGGTAAGGCGAGTAAGGTCAAACATGCCCACTAGGTGGCGCAAGCATCTGGAGTTCCATTGCAGTGGCTGAGGCTCTGGCACGCCAATTCTCTCTCTGTCTCTCTCTCTGTAAAAAAATTTTTTTAATAGTTGAGCATGGTCATGCATGCCTGTAACGTTGGCACTACAAGGGGTGGAAACAGGAGCATCACTGGGGTTCCTTGGTCAGCTAGCCTAACCAAAAATGGGGGGTTCCAGGTTCAAGGAAAGACTCTGTCTTAGGGAAATAAGATGGAAAGGAAATAGAGGACACTAGCTGTCTTTCTTTGGCTTCCACAGTGTGTGCACAGGGCACATGCAAGTGCACACACACATATGCCAGAAAAGAATAGATAATGGGGGCTGGAGAGATGGCTTAGTGGACCCATGTTCGATTCCCCGCTACCCACATTAGGCCAGATGCACAAAGTGGCGCATGTATCTGGAATTCGTTTGCAGTCACAAGGGGCCCTGTTGCAACCATTCTCATTCTCATCCTTTCTCTCTCTCTCTCACTCTGTCTCTCCCTGCTTGCAAATAAATAAAATATTTTTTGAGGCAAGCCCAATAGACTGGCCTTTTTTTTTTTTTTTTTTATGAGAGAGGGTGAGAACGAGAGCAAGAGAGAATTGGCATTCCAGGGCCTCCAGCCACTGTAATTGAACTCCAGACGTGTGTACCACTTTAGGCATCACCTTGTGCGTCTGGCTTATGTGGGGTCTGGGGAATCGAAACCTGGGTCTTTAGGCTTCTCAGGCAAGCACCTTAACTTCTAAGCCCATCTCTCCAGCCTGAAAATATTGTTTAGAAAAAAGATAACGGGGTCCGTCAGACACCACACTCCCCTGCCTTTCTCCATCATTGTCCCTGGGTCTCTGTCTCTCTGCGGAGGGAGGCAAGCAGGTACAGAGAGATGCCTTAGGCAGTTGCTTCTGCAGGTACCTGGTGGCCTGCCTTTGCCAGGCATGTGCTCCTCACTGCAGCCACACTTATTCCACACACAGCGCAATGGTGCTCCTGGGTTAGTGCTCTACAAATCAGGAGCCAACCCCAGGAGGGCAGAAGGAAGAACCTCTTGCACACGGGCTTGTGACATCTCAATGATGTCCTAAACATACTTTTTAAAAAAAAAATTGGTTATTTTTATTTATTTATTTGAGACCGACAGACAGAGAGAAAGAGGCAGAGAGAGAGAGGATGGGTGCACCAGGGCCTCCAGCCACTGCAAACGAACTCCAGACACGTGCACCCCCTTGTGCATCTGGCTAACGTGGGTCCTGGGGAATCGAGCCTCGAACGGGGGTCCTTAGGCTTCACAGGCAAGCGCTTAACTGCTAAGCCATCTCTCCAGCCCACTTTTTTTTTAAGAGAAAGAGAGAGAGAGAGAGAGAGAGAGAGAGAGAGAATTGGCACACCAGGGCCTCAGCCACTGAAATTGAACACCAGATGCTTGTGCCACCTAGTGGGCATGTGTGACTTTGCACTTGCCTCACCTTTGTGCATCTGGCTTATGTGGGATCTGGAGAAAGGTGCTTTGCAGGCAAGCACCTTAACTGCTAAGCCATCTCTCCAGCCCCTAGACATTCTTTCACACAGAAAATTGCAGTGCCCACCAGCAAGGAGCAGTGAAACACCAAGGGCTACTGCACCAGCAATCAGCATAAGGAAGGAGGCCACCCACCCTTGTGTGCATAGCCTGGAGACTTCCAGGTGTGCCCGACCAGAGAAGCCAGACATGGGAGCACATGCTGTGTCTCTGTGTGTGTGGACACCGTTCTTCTTGCCTGGCACTGCATCTGTCATGTGACAGTGGCACTGTGTGGCCTCAGGAAGTGACTTCACTCCCCAGTGTGTGCATTGATCAGATGGGTTGATGATGATTTTGTGGGCATGTCATGGTTGTGGTTGATGAATTAATGTGTAAGGCATGCACATTAGTGTCCAGCACACAGTAATCCCATATACATGATGACTGTTGCCACTATCATTTCATAAAAGATCTTGTGATAGTCATTTTATCCTGAGCATCTTTCTGTGTACATGGATTTTTCTCATGTATATGTGTGCGAGTGTGTACACACACGAGTGTGCAGCTGCATGTGTGTGGAGGCTAGAGGACAGCCCTGGGAGTCATTCCTCATGCACTGTCTACCTTCTTTTTTTTTCCTTCATTTTTTTTATTTATTTGAGAGTGACAGAGAGAGAAAGAGGCAGGTAGAGAAAGAGAGAATGGGCGCACCAGGGCCTCCAGCCACTGCAAACGAACTCCAGATGCATGCGCCCCCTTGGGTATCTGGCTAACATGGGTCCTGGGGAATCGAGCCTCGAACCGGGGTCCTTAGGCTTCACAGGCAAGCACTTAACTGCTAAGCCATCTCTCCAGCCCTGTCTACCTTTTTTTTTTGATATTGGGTCCCTCATTGGCCGGGAGCTCACCAAGTCGGCTAGACTGATTGGCCAATGAGCCCAAGGGCTCCACCTGTCTCTGCCTTCCCAGCCTTGGGGTTGTAAGCTCATGCTTCCATGCCCAGCATTTTGTGTGGGTTCTGGGTGTCAAACCCATGCTTGCGAGGCAAACACTTTACCCACTGCAATGTCTTCCTAGCCTGTGTTTTTCTTTTGCGTGGGTGAGCGCGGGCATGCACGTGCCATGATGCACCTGTGGAAGTCAGAGAACAGGCGCGGGTGTTAGGCTTCGCCTGCCACCTTGTTTCCCAGCGTCTCCTCACCCAGGAGCCTCTGGACGGTTCTCCTGCCTCTCCCTCCCTACTGGCCACGTATGTCTGCCCTGGGGTTATAATTATACACACTTGTGTTACAGCATCTGACTTTATGTGGGATCTGAACTCACAGACTACGGCTTGCATGGCAAGCATTGGATCCATTGAGCCGTCTCCCCGACCCTGTTTCCTTGGTTGTTTTTGTTTTGATTGAGACTGAGGTCTCACTCAGGCCAGCCTTCAGATTCTGGGCTCCATCGGTCCTCCTGCCTCAGCCTCCGAGTATCTGGGGCTCCAGGTTGAGTGCCCCAGCACCAGGTTTTCTGGGTCCCTATTTAAAGACAGCATGATCACTACTGCATTTTGTTGTCTTTTGTGGTACTTATTGGTTCCGAGATTGGCACATCAGTGCCAGGAGACCGAGGTGCTTTCCAGCTTCCTGCCCTTGTACATCTGTGAGGGGAACATCCTGGTGCCCAGAAGGCAGCAGATTCTTCCCTTTGGCTACATTCTTGTGTGCACGTCAGATATAAGCCCCCTTAGGACATTCACTCAACTCCATCTGGGAAAACTTGGCTTTCATTCCCACCCAGGGAGTCACTGCCTTCCCTGTGGGTTATTGGGTTCTACAGTATTATTATCATTACTATGTGATGTTGAGGACTGAACCCAGTCAGGGCATTGACCATGCTAGGCAAGTGCTCTACCACTAAACTATAGCTGCGGTCCACTTTTTCTGTTACTCTTAGCCACCTCAGTGAGGGAAAGATGAACTGACATTGGAATGGGTTTTTGTGCCTGTTGTCCATTTGTATCTCCTGTGAATTGCTGCTCATGTTAGTTCAATTTTAAAACAAAGTTATGCGTTTAACTTGCTGATGTACAGTAGCTCCTTGAAAAGTCAAAGTATTGGACCTTTGTTTTGCTTTCTAAATACTTTTTTTTTTTTTTTTTTTTTTGGTTTTTCGAGGTAGGGGCTCACTCTAGCCCAGGCTGACCTGGAATTCACTATGTAGTCTCAGAGTGGCCTTGAACTCACGGTGATCCTCATACCTCTGCCTCCCGAGTGCTGGGATTATAGGCGTGCACTACCACACCCGGCTCATCCAAATACCTTTTTTGTTTTCGTGTGTGTGTGTGTGTGTGTGTGTGTGTTTGTGTGTGTGTTAGGGGTGCCTGTGTGGGTGCCAGAGATCAATGTAGGTCAATGTCAGGTGTTTCCTTAGTCACTGTTCACCTTTTTAAATTTTATTTTATGAGAGAGAGACAGAGAGAGACAGAGAGAGAGAGAACTGGAACACCAGGGCCTCAAGCTACTGCAAATCGAACTCCAGATGCATTTGCCACCTTTTGGGCATGTGCAACCTTGTACACATGTGTCACCTTGTGCATCTGGCTTACATGGGTTCTTGGGAGTTGAACCTGAGTCCTTAGGCTTTGCAGGTAAATACCCTAACTGCTAAGCCATCTCTCTAGCTCCACCTTACTTTCTTTTTCTTTTTCTTTTTTTCTTTCTTTTTTTTGGGGGGGGGGTTTGGTTTTTTGAGGCAGGGTCTCACTGTAGCTCAGGCTGACTGGAAATCCACTATGTAGTCTCAGGGTGACGGTGACCCTCCTACCTCTGCCTCCCGAGTGCTAGGATTAAAGGCGTGCGCCACCACGCCTGGCTCTCACCTTACTTTTTGAAACAGTGTCTCTTGCTGAACCTAGAGCTCACTGATTTAGCTAAACCAGATAGCCAGTGAACCCTAAGAATCTTGCCTCAACTCCCCTAGCACTAGAATTACATTGTGCCTGGCCTTTTATTTTTTTGAGAGAGAGAGAGAGAAAGAAAGAGGCAGAGCAGAAGAGAAAATGGGCATGCCAGGGCCTCCAAACAGTGCAATCGAACTCCAGACACATGCGCCCCCTTGTGCATCTGGCTTTCGTGGATCCTGGAGAATTGAACCGGGGTCCTTAGGTTTTGCAGGCAGATGCCTTAACTGCTACGCCATTTCCCCAGCCCCCCCCCCTTTTTTTAAGCAGGAGAATTGGTGATGAAACACAGGTCCTCGTGCAGCAGACACTTTGACCGCGGAGTCATCTCCCCGGTCAAGTCTTTCTCCCCTCTCCCTTGGCCTGTGCCCTCTTCTCCTTCCCCCTCCCTCTCGCCCTCTGCCTTAAGAGCTTGGCTAATTATGCTTGCTTCTTTTTCAGCCCCACAGTCCTCAGAACATCTAGATTTTACTCAGGGTCCATCCAACTCGGCTTGGTTTCTGTGCCTGGAGGGCTTCCCCCCACCCACCCCTGGGTTGGCAGCCCTGTCTCTGCCTCCTGCCGAGTGCCCAGCCTCATACCCTGCTCTCTCCTCTCATACCCTGCTCTCTCCTCTCATACCCTGCTCTCTCCTCAGGCACATGCGCTCTCCTGCAGCCGCCCCCACGGGGCACCTTGCAAGTCCTCCGCGGAAATGGCACTTCTGTGGGGACTGTGCTTGTGTTCCACTGTCCCTCCGGCCACCAGATGATAGGGTCCGGACTCCTCACCTGCGCCTGGACGGGAAGCCTCGCCGATTGGTCTTCAGGGATCCCGTTGTGCAAGTGTAAGGCCCCCTCTCCTGAGCTGCTGCCAAGTGGGGAAGTGGGAGTCCTAAATCCTGCTTATCAGGCTATTTATTATTCATTAATTTATTATTTATTATTTTATCATTAATATTATTTATTAGTATTTTTTAATTTTTTTGTTCATTTTTATTTATTTATTTGAGAGTGACAGAGAGAGAAAGAGTCAGATAGATAGAGAGAGAGAGAGAGAGAATGGGCGCTCCAGGGCTTCCAGCCACTGCAAACGAACTCCAGACGCGTGCGCCCCCTTGTGCATCTGGCTAACGTGGGTCCTGGAGAATCGAGCCTCGAACCTGGGGTCCTTAGGCTTCACAGGCAAGAGCTTAACTGCTAAGTCATCTCTCCAGCCCTATTTATTAGTATTAAACTAGGCTGGCATTTAAGGTCCCATCCCCTCAGCTGATGGTTTGTTGCCTACCATGACTGACAAAGCCCCTCAGAGCTCCCGAGTGCCCACTCCAGGCCTGGCCCTGGCTTCGTATTCTGAGCTGAGACAGTGTCTCGCTCCCTTGTCACTGTCCTTATCTACCACCTGGTGAGAACACAGCCGTGTCATCACCGGAAACTGGAGCCTTGATTCTGGACGGCCAGTGTCTGGCTGAAAGCAGGGGAGAGGGGGCTTGGGAACACATGAGCCATGCCCACTGTGGGGGGGGGGGATGTATGCAGATTAGGACGCTGGGGTCTCCCTCACCCAGAATATTCCTAAAATATTCTGATGGAACATTCCTGAACTAGTCTGATGGAACGTTCCTAAAATACTCTTAATACCTGATGGAAAGGGCTCCGAGGGCACAACGTCAGTCACCTGGCTGGTCTGCGCAAATGCCCTCCTACTGCCAAGGCTCGCTGTTTCCCTTGAATTTGCTCAGGCGGTGGTAGGTAGGAAGGAGCCAAGGCAGCTACCACCCTACTCCTTGTCAAGCACCCTGCCACCCCCAGCTCAGATGCCCCCTTTGTGGAGAAAACCTTTCCCGATAGAGAACCCTCCAGACCCTTGCCTCAGTTACCAGTGCCTCTCTGCTCCCCACCTCTCCACATAGAACTCACTGAGGTGTCAGCACCTGCCCCCCTCTCCCAACCCTCCCCCCCCCGCCGCCCCGCATCCTGAGCCTGGAAGGTCTGGACAAACTACCAGGAGCTGCTTGGTGTCTGTCTCCCTCCCAGCTGTGCCACCACATGAGACGTTCGGCTTCAGGGTGGCGGTGATCGCGTCCATCGTGAGCTGCGCCATCATCCTGCTCATGTCCATGGCGTTCCTTACCTGCTGCCTCCTCAAGTGCGTGAAGAAGAGCGAGCAGCGGCGAGCCAACAGGTATGGTGGCCTGGTGGCCTTGGGTCCTCCCCCGAAAGGGGGATTTGCACCGTACATAGTGTAGCTCACGCCTCCTGCCACAATACTAGGACTTGCAAGCACGGGCTGCCCTGATCAGTAGGAGAGTCCTCCACTCACCCTCATGATGGAGGGTGGGGTACATGGCCCCGTGGGGCCGCCTCCAGGTTGCGGGGCCACAGGGGACGTCTTACTGAACCTGCCTACAACACGCTCTGAGGTGTTAGCGGCATTTGGGGCTGCTGCAGGTGCCTCCCCACACACACACTTCAGGCAGGTGTCACTGTCCCCAGGCACGTGTGGGATTACAGGTGTATTCCACCACACGACAGTAACTTCCTGTTCTCGCTGTCATTTTGCACAAGGCATACGCTGCCTTAAACTCTCCATTTTAGCCTTTTGTGCCGTGGCACTGATGTCACTCACAGGGTCGTGCAGCCAACACTACCCAGTGCTAGAACTTTCCGCCTCCTGTTTCCTCAACGCCTTGTCATTGGATCCCAGCCACTCCCCTGCTGGTCAACAGTGGCAGGGATGGAACTGTGTCTGTGGAGCCTGGACCTAGATGGTCCCCTGCCTGGCTTCTGCTGCCACCACCCGAGGCTGTGCGGAGTGCATTTCTGCATCCGGAGGACAGGCGCCCGTGGCTCCCCCTCATCCCGAGCTCTTTCCTCCAGGACGGCGCAGCTGTGGTACCAGCTGAGAGGCGAGGACCTGGAGACCGTGCAGGCCGCCTACCTGGGCCTCAAGGGACACAACCACAACAACAGCAGCAGCGGCGGAGGCAGCAAGCCCGGGCGGCAGCACAGCCAGGCCCACGACAACCGCAGCTTCGCCGTGTGGGTTTTGCCAGGGTCACAGGCTGGGACGCTGGGGATGGCGGGAACTTTCCTCAGATGTGTCGGGTCCTGAGGTCCCTGGCACTCTTGTCTCCCTGGGAACTCAGCTCCCGGTCCTAAAGCGAGGGGCCACGGGGCCTGCCAGCTGTCCTACGCAGTGTGATCTTCTGAAGCCAGACGATACTGCGGGGACCTCCGCTGGTGCTTGCTACTGTGCTGAGTTGCTTAGCCTGGTGCTGTGTGCTAAGTTACTCAGCCTCCTTCCCATTCTCTCCCTGTCTAGGTCTTGGCTTTCCTACCCTTTCTCTTTCTCTCTTAATATACACATACTTTTTTTCCCTGACCAATATAAATACATTCCTTTTTTTTTTTTTTTTTTTGGGTTTTTGAGGTAGGGTCTCACTCTAGCTCAGGCTGACCTGGAATTCATTCTGTTTTCTCAGGGTGGCCTTGAACTCCTACCTCTTCCTCCTGAGTGCTGGGATTAAAGGCGTGCGCCACCACGCGACACCCCCCCCCACTGCATTTACTTAAAAAAATATATTTATTTATTTTGAGAGAGAAAAAGAGGAAGAGGCAGATAGAATGGTCATGCCAGGGCCTCCAGCCACTGCAAATGAACTCCAGACACATGCACCATCTTGTGCATTTGGATTAGGTGGGTACTGGATGTGGGTCCTTAGGTTTCACAAGCAAATGCCTTAACTGCTAAGCCATTTCTCCAGCCTTTATTTATTTATTTGTTTATTTATTTTTGAGATAAGAGTCTTGGCCCGGCGTGGTGGCACACACCTTTACTCCCAGCACTTGGGAGGCAGAAGTAGGAGAATCACTGTGAGTTCAAGGCCACCCTGAGACTACATAGTGAATTCCAGGTCAGCCTGAGCTAGAGTGAGACCTTACCTTGAAAAAACTAAATTAAAAAAAAGTCTTGTATAGCTCAGGCTAGCCTCAAACTTGCTGTGTAGCTGAGGATGACTTTGATAATTTTTAAAAGTTTTTGTGTGTGTGTGCCTCTTGCCATGGCAAACAAACACCAGATGGCTTGTGCCACCTGTGGCATCTGGTTTACATGGGTGGCTGGGGATTTAAAATCAGGCCAGCAGGGTTTGCAATCAAGTGCCTTTAACTGCTCTGCCATCTTTACAGCTCCTATTTAAATTTTTTAAAAAAGTGTGTGTATGCGTGTGTGTGCGCGCACACACACACACACGTGCTCATGTGTGCCTGCCACAGTCCATCTAGTTTGAGGCAGGGTTTCTTGTTCAACCATAGCCAATGCCAGGCTAGCTGACTCCCAAGCTTGCAGGGATTCTCCTGTCTCCACGTCCCATTTTGCCATAGGAACCGTGGGATCACAGATATGCATTACCGTGTCTCGCTTTGTGTGGGTTCTGGGCATCCAGACTTAGAGCCTCACACATGCACAGCCAGCACTTTGCCTGCTGAGTCCTCTCCCCGGCCTTGCCTTTGAATTTCTGATCTTCTTTCCTCCACCTCCCAAGTGCTGGCTGTCCCCAGTTTATCTGGTGCTGGGGACTGCGCTCAGGGCTTCTTGCGTGTTAGGTGACTGCATCCCTGGCTTGACACTGCTCTTCTGACCCTCAAGTCTGACTGCCCTAATGGCGTGTGGCTCCTGATGCATAGGGAGCGACGCCAGGATCGCTGCTAGCATTGGCACGCCCGCCTTCTGCATGCCCCCGCCAGGTGTCTGAGCTCCTTACCTGAGGGACAAGCTTTCGTCCTCTGTGCTGTGGCCTCCTAAGGGCTCTGGATGGAAGTCTCCTACAGAGATCCGTCAAGGCCTGTCGTGTTTTCAAACCGCCATACTGGATCCGTATGTGCTGTTGGCAGCACGGACTCCCTGTGAGGTTACGGCCATGCCACACCGTCAGCCGTCTTGTGTGTCCTCTTTCACGGCACCATACAGGTTACCTGAGTCCAGGTGTATGCCCTCGTCCTTGGCCTGATTTAGAGCTCACTGAATAGTGGCGGTCATTGTTATTACCGTCCCTACCTTTCTTTTTCTATTGTGTAATGTAATGACGCGTGTGTCTGTGTAAGTGCAGGCATGTGTGTGCCATGGTCCGTGCCTCTCACCTTGTTTTGAGGTAGGGTCTCTCGTTCATAGCTGTGATCACCCGTCAAGTTGAGGCGAGCCTGGAGCTACAAAGTGAGTTCGAGGTCGGCCTAAACTAAAGTGAGACTCTGTCTCGAACCCCCCGACAACAACAACAAAGTCTGTCCTTGTCTGCTAAGCTACCTTACTAATTAATGAATTGATCCATTCACTTATTCATGTGGCTACTTCTGCTTAATTCCTCTATTTCCTGGAGTTGTCCTGGGAATGAGGTGTGGGTGGGAATGGTGATCTGAGAAGGCTCCTAGGTGTGGGAAGGCCGGGGGCGGGGGTGCGATGGGACAGGGAGCAGAGAGGCCCCACCTGTAGAAGCGGGAGATGGAGTGAAGCCAGTCAGGTGGGTGGGACGAAGGTCTGGTCAGCCTAGAGAGTGGTTGGCTTGTGTGTGGAGGATAGAGTAGCTTAAGGGCTTTGGGGATGTGGAAGGGGGTATTCATCAAAGGGGACAGACTTGGATGAGGAGGAGGTACCCTCCCCTGGATACTCCTGGTTCTCCACATCCCTTATTTGCTTGACTCCTGTGGTTTATTCGTGATCTGGGTCAGCCCTATGAAGGTCCTCCCACCCCTTCCGAAGGTGACCAGAACCTCCCCCTGGTGGTGTGGGTGAGGAAGTTGAGGCCTAGGAGGAAGCTGCTATGGCCTGTATACCTCAGGGCATGGGGTAGATGGCTCCTGGCAGGAGGAAGTTGAACCATAGCCCTTCTTTGGGGAAAGCCATCTATATCAAGTCCACTGAAGGTTCAGGCGTGGGTCCCCCGTGGGTCAGGCTAAACCCCATCTCTTCTCTTCCCCCAACTCATTGCTTCCTGTCCCCACAGAGACCTCAGTGACGGCATCAGAGAGCTGGCCAGTGTGACCCCTGGTGTGGACAAAGACCCCTGGACTTCTAGGCCGGGTGCTCTGAGCTCCAGTGGCCCCTCTAGCTCCCCGTGCACCTGCATGGTGGTCCACACAGTGAACTCAATGGGACCACCACCAGGAATGCCCACACGGCCTTCGGTATACCTCCCAGGATGACCCCACCAGCCGGTGGCCTGCATCTCAACGCATGTCCAGCTGGAGACTGGTCTGGTCATCTCCAGGTGTAGGGAGCCCAGTGAGGATCAAGCTTGCACTGAAGGCTTGGGCCCTGGTGGTCTGTCTGTGTCCACTCACTGGACGGCTATGGGCAAACGTGGTTCAGTAGCCTGCCCTTCAACCAGGGTTCTTTTGAAGAGACTGCAAGACATTTTAAACAAGTACGATGTTGCATAGTAAAATAAAAGTAAATGGTAATAAGGCACTTTTCAGCAACTCGGCATTTCCTGGGCCTATCGTAGATGTGCCGCCTGGAGGCGGAGACCCTGCTGGCTCTGCATCAGTCAGTCATAGGTGCACCATACCTTCTGGGCTCAAAAGACCAGTAAGTTCTATTACACCTCTCTGGGTCTCTGCTTTTGAAACAACCAACCTAGAAGTCTTGGGTTCAGACCACCCGTTTGTTTCCTTCAGTGACGGCATCAGAGAGCTGGCCAGTGTGACCCCTGGTGTGGACAGATAGTATGGGACTATCTATCATAGGCCTCTGCTCTGTGGGGTCTCCACAGGGCCCATCCCAACACAAGTGTCCCCAGTTCTTATAGCAGAGGAAGGGAATACCGGAATTAGGGAGGGGTTTTATACCAGCTCCATGTTGCTCTGGTCTAGAGGGAAGTCATGTAAGTTTTGTTCATGAGCTGAGCAGTGTGATCTCACCTAAGCCACTATAGCATCAGGGCTCTCCTCCAGGTGAGCCAAGGGAGAAGAGCCAGAACTAGCCACCTCAGGGTGGCATGTCACACGGCTTTTCAGTTTCCCATCCTCTCTGGCTGGGTTCATCTGGGTTGAATTTGATAATGGTGAGACTCACCATTTCAGTGGCTCTGAAAGCGAACTTACTAAAGACAAGACCAGGTACATTCAGGGTGGCATGGCCATACACTAACTTACTCAAGAAACTTGAGGGCTGGAGAGATGGCTTAGCGGTTAAGCGCTTGCCCGTGAAGCCTAAGGACCCCGGTTCGAGGCTCGATTCCCCAGGACCCACGTTAGCCAGATGCACAAGGGGGCGCACGCGTCTGAAGTTCGTTTGCAGTGGCTGGAGGCCCTGGTGAGCCCATTCTTTCTCCCTCTATCTGCCTCTTTCTGTCTGTCGCTCTCAAATAAAAATAAATTTAAAAAATAAACAAAAAAAAAGAAAGAAAGAAACTTGAGTCGGCCTCGGGTCCTGGAAGGGTGCCATGTGAACCATCAGGGGGGCTGCAAGGTTATAGAATTGGGCACTAATTGGGTCATTATTCAGAGTGTCCCCCCAGAAGGGGGACAATAGTTGTGGAAAAGTGTGCCTCTTGAGCTAATTCCTCACCAGTTTGCTTTTCTATTGCCCATACATCTCACCAAAACATCATGGCTTAAAGCAAGAGTATCAGTGGCCACTGTGACCTGCTCTTTTTTGTACACGTGCCTATGCATGTTCCTATGTGTGGGGACACACGTGGGAGCCAGAGGGTGATGTTGGATTGTTCCTTGATTGCTCTCTCTTTTTCTTACCGAGGCAGGGTCTCTTACTTGAGCTCAGAGCTCACAGACTTGGCTACAGGGATCCCGTCTGTGCCTTTCAAGCAGCAGGATGACAAGCTGGTCACCAGCCCTGCCCAGCACTTATGTGGACACCCGGGATCCGAACTGCAGCCCTCATGCATGCCTGTCGAGAGTTTTATCCACAGAACCATCTCCCTTGTCCCTCCCTCGCCTGCTGCTTTCTCAGTATTAAGAGCAACTATGCTCTTCACTGCAGTTATAGCTGGGCAGTGCCGAGGTGGAATCTTCCAGAAGTGTTTTCACACACACCTGGCAGTTGATGCTAAACTGTTTATCTGGGGCTCTCTGTTAACACACGGGGTGACCTGAACTTTTCCCTAGCTGGCTTCAGGAGGAAGCATCCCAAGTAACAGGAACTCGAGTGGTCTTCCTTCAGCCCAGGTCCAAGCCATGCTGTGTGTGTGGAGCTGTCACACAACTCAGATATGGATGTCCTCAGATTCCACAAGCTCAGCGCAGTCAGAGAACCCTGAGTCTTCCTCCCTCCCGTCCACAGGTCCAAATGAAGGACTCTCCCTTTCCTCAGACCTCTCAACTAGTCCTTAGTAGGTCCTGAGAAAGGCTCAACCTCCAGGCCCATCCACCATCCAGTGGCAAGTACAGCATGTGGTAGTACAGTGGTGAGCATTCTAGAACCTTCTAGACTCCAGTGGTTACCAGCCCAAGGCTCCCTTCAAGTAGCCCTCCTCAAGGCCGCCTCTACTCAACTCTTAAGCCTGTCCAGGAGTTATTTTCATACCACTGCCTGAGGGTTTTTTTAAAATGTTTGTTTGTTTTAAATATATTTATTTATTTGCAAGCAGAGAGAGATAGAAGAGAGACAGAGAGAATGTGTGCACCAGGGCCTTCAGCCACTGTGAACGAACTCCAGATACATGCGCCACTTTGTGCATCTGGCTTACATGGGTACTGGGGAATTGAACCTGGGTCAACAAGCTTTGTAGACAAGCACCTTAACAGTTGGGTCATCTCTCTGGCCCTTTTTGTTTGTTTGTTTGTTTGTTTCTTTGAAGTAGGGTCTCATCTAGCCCAGGCTGACTTGGAACTCACAGTGATCCTTCTCACTCAGCCTCCTGACTGCTAGGATTAAAGGTGTGTGCGATCACACCCAGCTGCAATCAATCAATATACATATACATATATATATATATATATATATATATATATATATATACACACACACACACACACACACACACAGAGGAAAATATACATAACATAAAATGTGCCATTGCAGCTGGACATAGTAGTGCATACCAGTAGCACTTGAGAAGCAGAGGAAGAAGGACTGAGAGTTTGAGGCCAGACTGCGCTACACAGCAAGACCCTGTTTCAAAGCAAAACCAGCTATCCTTTTAACCATTTTTGTGTTGTGTGTGAGTCTATATGCCACAGCATGAGAACTACGGCGCATGTGTGGAGGTCAGAGGGCAGCCTCACAGGTCAGTCCTCATCTTCATCTTGCTCCAGGGAAGATCTGTTTTTCACCACGGTGTTTACTAGGCTAGCTGCTCTGAAAGCTTCTAGTAGATTCTCCTGTTTCTCCCTCCCATTTGTCTATAGGCATTCTGGTATTACAGCATCCGGCTTCTTCAAAATACTTTTATTTATCCGTGTGTGTGGGGGGGGGGCTTCTGTTTTTTTTTATGTGGGTTCTAGGGATCCGAATTCAGGCACTCATACTTGTGGGGCAAGTGCTTCATCCATTGAGCCATCTCCCCAGCCCATTTTAATCATTTTGAAGTATGTAATCCAGTGGCATCAAGTGTAGCCATGAACACCATCCTCCACCAGAACTTTTCATCTCCTATTAAACGGTTAAGTCCCTATATTCCAACTCTTTCCAGCACCATTATACTTTTCTGTTTCTATGAGTTCGACCGTACTGAGGACATCATGTAAACAGAATCAACGGCAGAGCTTTTGTCCTTGTGTTACTATTTCACTTAGCGCAGTGACCTCAAGAGGTCTTCCACGTATCATGAGCCAAAATTTATTTCCTCTTTGGTTTTTTTTTCGTATGTGTGCTTGTGTGTCCATTGCGTGTGGAGGCCGGAGGACAACCTTAAGTGTCACACAGGTACTGTCCACTTTTGAGACAAGTTCTTTCACTGGTCTGGAACCTGTCCATTAGGCTAGACCAGCTTGACCAGCAAGCCCCGGGAACCGTCTCCACTTTGCCAGTGCTTGGATTACAAATATGTACCACCGAGCCTGGCTATTCTCTCTCTCTCTCTCTCTCTTTTTTTTTTTTTTTTTAATGGGTGCTGGGGATCAAACTCATGTCTTCAGGAAAGCAAGACAAGTAATTTACTGACCAAGCCATTGTCCCAACCCTCTTTTTACTTTTTTTATTGAGTGTCTCACTAAGTTGTCCTGATTGCTCTTAATGTCACAATCCTGCCTCAACCTTCCAAGTAGTTGAGCTTTTTTTTTTTTTTTTTTTAATCAAGGTAGGGTCTTGCTCTAGCCCAGGCTGTCCTAGAATTAGTCTCAGGCTGGCCTTGAACTCACAGTGATCCTCCTACCTCAGTCTCCCGAGTGCTGGGATTAAAGGCATGCGCTGCCCATGCCCAGCCTCCAAGTAGTTGAACTTACAGTCCCCAGTCATTTGTTTTGAGCTAGGTAGCTCACTAAGGTTCCCAGGTGGCCTCTATGCTCAAGTGAGCTTCCTACTTGAGCTTTCAAGAAGCTAGGACTAATCAAGCCGGGCGTGGTGGCGCACGCCTTTAATCCCAGCACTCGGGAGGCAGAGGTAGGAGGATCGCCGTGAGTTCGAGGCCACCCTGAGACTCTATAGTGAATTCCAGGTCAGCCTGGGCTAGAGTGAAACCCTACCTTGAAAAACCAAAAAAAAAAAAAGAAGCTAGGACCACCCACACCTCTGTACCACCACACCACACCCTGCTCAGCTTTAAAAAGTATTATTATTAATATATAATCAAATAATTATTAAATTATTATTTTTTAATACTGTATTTATTTATTTATCTATTGTGGAGAGAAAGAGAATGAATAGGTGCACCAGGGCCTCTAGCCACTGCAAACAAACTTCAGATGTATGCATCACCTTGTGCATCTAGCTTACATGGGTCCTTGGGCTTTGCAGGCAAGTGCTTTAACCACTAAACCATCTCTCCAGCTCCCCTCCCTTTTTTGAGGTAGGGTCAAATGTAAGCCCAGGCTGGCCTGGAACTCCTCCTGATCCCCCTGCCTCCATCACTTGAGTGCTGGGATTATAAGCACACACCACCTCTCCCAGTTTATGTGGTGCTGGGAATGGGAAACCCAAGGTTTCCTACATGCTAGCAAGCACTCTACTGTTGGTGTAATTGTATGCCATAGACTGGAAAGTAGAGATTTATGTAGTTCGGTGGTAGCATCTCCTGGGAATCTGGCAAAGTTCTTCCTGCTGGGTCCTGCTTAAGGGAGGACATCACTTGGTAAGAAAGAATAAACTCTTTTTTTTTTTTATAACAAAGCCATTTCCTGATAATTTATTAATCCACTAATCTATTAATTCACAGATGGATTAGCCCTAGTCACCTCACAGATGTACCACCTGGTCACACCTTTGAATACCTCACAATGAAGATTAAATTTCAGTATGAGTATTGGTGGTGAAATTCAAACTCTGGCAGTTGATTTAGCCAGAATCTTCCTTGTTCTCTCCCCTACCACCTTTCTTTTTCTTTTTCCTTTTTTTTTTTTTTTTCGAGGTAGGGTCTCGCTCTAGCCCAGGCTGGCCTGGAATTCACTATGTGGTCTAAGGGTGCTCTCAAACTCACTTCTATCCTCTGACCTCTACCTCCCGATTGCTGGGATTAAAGGTGTGTCCACCACACCCAGCACCACCTTTCTCTTGACACAGAGTTTCATGTAGCCCAGGCTGCCCTCAAACTTGCTATGTAGCCAAGAATGACCTTAAACTTCTGATGCCCCTGTCTTCACCTCCTGAGTGCTAAGATTACAGGCACCCGCCACCACACCCAGTTTAGTTAGTGCTGGGGATCAAACCCAGGGCCTCATACACAGTAGGCCAACACTTTTACCAACTAAGTTGCATCCCAGCCCTCTTGGTGTCTCTTAGTAATTTTCAATCCAGTGACCCTTGGCTATAAATCCCATGTCCTTTCTGTGTTCATTATTGAGCCTAGTTGTGTACTGAGCCTAGCTCCATAGCAAAGGTCCTGAGTACATCTAGTCCCCCACACAGGCTGTGATCATTACCCAGCTCTATCTTGTCTTTTTTTTAAAAAAGAGAAATCTTCATAGGGCCATCCGGGTTCTCACTCACTATATGAGAGACTGTCGCAGAAGTCAGTGAGAAACAGGACCCTTACCCTCTCTGTCAGCAGGCGCCAGCCAGCAGGGAGGAAGCCAGCTTGTGCCCACCTCTACCTCCCCACCCTAGGGAAGGGGAATGAGTACCCAGGGCCTATCCCTTGACCCTGAGGATGCCTGTACCTCTTGCATAATCTGGTGTGGACCACTGGGGTTTGTAGCCCCCTTGCACACCCAAGGCCATCTATCTCTGTAGGCTTGCAAAGTCTGTCCACATGATCTAGGATATGAATTAGGGTGGGGTCCTTGAACCACATGCTATACAAACTCTTGTATTTTAAATATTTTATTGGGGGCTGGAGAGAGGGCTTAGCGGTTAAGCACTTGCCTGTGAAGCCTGAGGACCCCGGTTCAAGGCTTGATTCTCCAGGACCCACGTTAGCCAGATGCACAAGGGGGCGCACGCATCTGGAGTTCGTTTGCGGTGGCCGGAGGCCATGGCGCGCCCATTCTCTCTCTGTCTATATCTGCCTCTCTCTCTCTCTCTCTCCGTTGCTTTCAAATAAATAAATAAAAATAAACAAAAAAAATAAAAAATAAAAAATTAAATATTTTATTGGACGGGGGGGGGGGAATAGGCATGCCAGGGCCTTCAGCCATTGCAAACAAACTCCAGATGTATGTAGTACCTTGTGCATTTGGCTTACGTGGGAACTAGAGAATGAACCTGGGTCCTTAGGCTTAGCAGGCAAGCACCTTAACTGCTAAGCCATCTCTCCAGCCCCTGTGCAAACCCTTGACTGCCAAGGAGCAGTGGCTTGAACTTGGGCGGCAGCATCTGCCTTAGACCTAGTGTGATATATGCTGCTCTGGGCCCGTTTCATTACCCCTCACAGGGCCCAATTACTGTGCTCAGGTGCAGCAGTGGGTATAAAGGTGGCTTTACTGGAGGGGGCCTGGGTTGGGGCTGTCTGAAGGTGGGCAGTACATGGAGCCCCCACTGCCTCACCCAGAGGTCATAACAGTGTAATGACTATGGAATAGTTGGGGTCAGACTGTGCCCCAATGTGGCACCAGAATGGGCCCCGTAGGGTCTGTGCAAAGCTTCCAGAGGATGGAAAGCCCGAATCTAGCTTGGACTTACCCAAGCACCCACACAGGCAAGTGCACATCTGTCCCCTGCCCTAGGGCAGGGGCCGTGCATGTTCCTCTTCTCCCTACACCGGCATGTGGGGCATTGGCCTACCATCTGCCCTGCCTGTGGGGAACCTGAGTGAGGCTCACACTTCCCTAGTGTTTGACAAGAGGGGACGGGTACCACCCCCAAGAGGTCCAACAGTTCGGAGTTTCCAAGTGACCACTGCAAGCCATTCTCCAGATACCCTCGTGTGCCCCACGCAAGACACAGTCACAGAACCAGAGAGGACTAAGGCAGAGATGGAGGGCACAAGGACCATGAGGACTCCTTGCAGTCCCAGAAGTGAACCCTGAGTTGGGGCTCAATTCCAGGTCTGGCTCCAAGCTCTCAAGTTACAGTGGGCTAAAGCACAGAGAGGATGGTAAAATCAGACACCTGGCATCATTGCTGGCTGAAAGGGACCTGCCTCCTCCATGGGCATAGATCTTTATGCCATAGCCTAGAGTGGGTACATTTGTCCTGTGAAGGTCTGGGCTTCCCATGGTGAGCATCAGGGCTGGAAGGGCCAGGCTTTGGAAAGATTTGCCTGACTTTATTTTTATTTTATTTTTTTCTGAGACAGGATCTCTTCTAGCTCAGGCTGGTCTTGAACTCAGTATGTAGCCAACGATGGCCTTGAACCTCTGATTCTCCTGCCTCTACCGCCAGGAGTGGCTATATTACAGTCCCATCAGGTCTATGCGGTGCTGGGAATCCAACCCAGAGCTTTGTGCATCTAGCATCTACATCCCCAGCCGTAATGTGCCTGATTTTATTTATTCGTTTATTTATTTATTTATGAGCGAGGGAAAGAGGAAGGGAGAGAGAGAGAGAGAGAGAGAGAGATTGAGAGACAGAATGGGCGCCCCAGGGCATCCAGCAGCTGCAAAGGAGCTCCAGACACATGGACCACCTTGTGCATTGGGCTTACGTGGGTTCTGGGGAATAGAAGTTGAGTCCTTTGGCTTTGCAGGCAAGCACCTTAATAGCTAAGCCATTTCTTCAGGTTAACTGATTTCCCTAGTTAGGATCACAATAGCAGGAATTGTTCCCTTTTGCAGGCGGGGGACTGGACAACAGGCTGTCTCGTCCATCTCACGCCGTCTCAACTCTCCCCTGGACTGAGGGCGACATCACTGGCCAGACCCTGCCCACTGGATGCTAGTGGACTCCCCGGGGGGCCTTTCGTCCCAGGCCTGACTTCTTGAAGGATCTTAAGTAATTCACGTCTCCTCTGAGTCTCAGTTTCCTTATTCTGGAGGTGGGGTCCGGCGATCTTAGACGGGCAGCTAAAACAGGACTGAGCCCGGAAGCACCCAGGCCACCGGGAAGCCAGCTCTAGGGGCAGCAGGGGCGGGACTTAGGCGCGCCGCGAGAGAGCCACCTGTTGGCTATTGGCGACGCGTAAGGGGCGTGGCCTCGCTAAGGGGCGGGGCTTACGATGGGCGGGGCTTGGACCTCCGCAGCCTAGGACAGCAGGGGGCGGGCTTCGATGGAGGGGCGGGGCTTGAGGAGGCTCTAGGGCGACGTCGCCGCCGCAGGTGGGCGGGGCATAGAGGGAAAAGGCGGGGCTTCGAGCCCTGCCTGCGGGCGGCGGTCACCGGAGCCGTGGGGCCTGGCGGCGGACAGCCGGGGACGGCGGGGCGGTGCCGTGCCCGCCGCCATGACAGGTGGGCGCAGGGCCAGACGGGCGACGGGCACCGGGTGACCTTGGCGGTCAGCTGGCGGCGGTGGCGCGGGCGCGGGCGCGCGCGGTGGGCGGGGGTCTCCTGGGCTGTGCACGGCGGGACCGTGGCGCCCGGGGGTGGAGGGTGGACGAGGAGGCGGAGGTGAGCTCGCACGCCGCGCCAGAGGGACCACGATCGGGGCTCGGACTGCTGCATCTGCGGGATGGGGAAGCGTCCCGGGGGGGCACTGGATCGAGAGTTAGGAAGCGGTACTTAACTCCCGGGAGGCTGCCGGGAGTGACTGTGGCACGAATGAAGAGGCGGGACGGGCGCTGCGTTCCTGTGCAGCGTGTGGTACCTACCTGTGGGACTCCAGTGCTTCCTCCCCCCGGGGGGGGGGGTGTCCCGTGGGACTCTAACCGCACCCCCTTCTCTTAGATGGGCCTAGGGAAATCAGAGCCAGCGGCTAGACGCCTTCTTCCCCCATCCCAAGGCTGTTGTGCTCTACGCTTGGTGGCTGCAAGCTGCGATCCTCGTCCCCCTTTGGTCTGGGGACTTGACCACCTTTTTCTGCTCCAGCCAAGCAGAGTGACATTGCTTTGTGGAGTTTGCTCTGCGAGAGCCGCCCATGAGGATGAGTCAGTCAGTGAGGGACTTCGTTGGCAGGGTGCCCCGCGATTGTGGGGGCTCCCGGATGCCACATTTCATTCCTCTTGAGTCTCACATTTCTTCCTCTCGTGGCAAAAGTTGCCTGGGCTGGCCTGGGTGGTGGGGGGATCAGAGTGTTCCCAGAAGTTCCCAGGCCTCTCTCTGTGCTCACTGGAGTCCTATGGATAGTATTAAAAAAGTGGGTGGGTCTCATGGGCTGGAACGGGGTGACTCCCGGGACTTCGGGAACTCCAGCTGCCACTTTCTCCCTTTTTTCATACCTCCACATCCTTGTTTGGGGCTGACATTTCTCACCACTTGCTAGGCAAGGGGCTGTGCTTGAGCGCCCCCTCCCCCCAGTATGCTCCCCCCAGTATGCACTTCCTGTTTAGAATGGCTGTGTGGGGACATCTGAAATATTTGTGTCTGGACAGGGAAACAAAATCTCAAGACTGGGAAGGTGCCCCAGGCTACTCTGGGTGGTCAGTGGCGGGAGCAGAATGAGGCTCCTGGCTCCAACCTCCATGTCTCGGGCCTTGCCCAACCCCTGACTTCCCAGTTCCTTTAGCGAGCTCATCGGGATGGATGAGATACCTTCAGAGCTGGGTTGGTCTCCAGGGGGCCAACCTAGGGAAACACTGTCAGTGGAGACTGAGGCAGCCCCACCTCCAGGGGAGCAAGAGGTAGAAGGACTTTGCAGCTGCAAAGACAGGGCCAGGAGAAAGTTCTCACCGCGGGTAACAACCCATCTTTCTCCCTGCCGCCCGCTGGCAGGTCTCCAGAGTCTTCTCACTACCCTTCCATGGGAGATGGAGACCCGGAGAGCAGACGCCTGTGAGGGTCAGTGGGTGGCCATGCAGGGCCCGAGACCCATTGTGCTGTGCTTGCAGCACTAATGCACCAACTGGGAGTGTCCCGCCTGGTGGACTTTGCTGTCAGCGAGTGTGTGAGAGCCGTGTCCACGGAATACCGGGGGCAGTACGTGCACAGGGCAGGTGGGGTCCTTGCGGGGTCTTGTGGAGTGAGTAATCTTAGCCAAACCAAGTACAGGACAAGAGGGAGAGAGTCGGAGGGAGGTTGATGGCCAAATGTCTGGACTCCAGGAGAGTGGAGTTGGGGGACTCTTGCAAGGCAGGTAAGGAGCTGAGTACAAATTAACCAGGTATTCTCATCCCATGATCTGGGTCTCTGTAGTACAGCTAGCCACTTCCAGGCAGGAATGTTCCAGGGCCTGGGGGTGAGGAGACTGAGGACAGGTGGAAGCAGCTGATCCCTGGCCCCACATGCTAGGCTAAAGGACTGGTGATGTGGGGACCGCAGGGGCCGGGCCGGGGCGGGGGGGGGGGGGATGTATGGTCCTGACAACGACTGAGCAGGAAGGGAAGATGTGGGCAAAGGCCTGTGGGGTTCTGTGTAGAGTGATCCATCTTCCTTTATCCTGTGCAGAGCGTTGTGGCCTCATTCACTGGGGCTTGGCACCAGGCAGAGCCTCGCTTGTTTCTCTTCATGTATCCTAGGTTGCCTGTGTGTGGTTTGCATGCATAGCTCACCACCACCCCAGCAACACAGGAAGTGCTGTGCCCCAAAGAGGCACAGCTGGCCCCAGCCCCTGGACTGTGCCACCCGTGCCAGGTGACTCAGGGCTCCTGTGACTCATGGCTTGTGGACAGCAGAGGTCCATCCAGGCTAGCGGCTGAAAGGGTGGAGGAGGCCGCTATAGGGTGCTGGCCACAGTCCAACAGATCTCTCCCTTGGACTGGTGCCCATTCATTCCAGAACTCTTTTTGATTTCTCATTTATTTAAAATGATAAATATTTAATAGATAAATGAAAATTCAGCCAGAACCATGAGTAGGATAATATTTTTAAATTGAGGGCTGGAGAGATGGCTTCGTGGTTAAGGAGCTTGCCTGCAAAGCCCAAGGACCCAGGTTCAACTCCCCCAGAACCCACATAAGCCAAACACACAAGGTGACACTGCGCTCACAAAGTCACACATGCGGGCTGGAGAGATGGCTTAGCGGTTAAGCGCTTACCTGTGAAGCCTAAGGGCACCGGTTCGAGGCTGCATTCCCCAGAACCCACGTTAGCCAGATGCACAAGGGGGTGCACATGTCTGGAGATCGTTTGCAGTGGCTGGAGGCCCTGGCGCGCCCGTTCTCTCTCTCTCTCTCTGCCTCCTTCTCTCTCTGTCTGTCGTTCTCAAATAAATAAACAAAAATAATTTAAAAAAAAACCAAAGTCACACATGCGCACAAGGTGATACATACATCTGGAGTTTGATTACGGTGGCTAGAGGCCCTGGCACACCAATTCTCTTTCTCTCTCTCTCATGAAAAAAACTGATATGTTCATAGGCTCATACATCCTTTACCACCATCATTCATTTGAGTCTACATAGTCAAGCTTTTGAAATTCCAAAAATTTTTAAATCAATTTGGATCTCTTCAAACCCAAATTTTCTTCTGGCCCAGGATCATATTAAAAATCTATTATACAAAACGGTGGTTTACTTTTTCCTGGTTTGCCAGAGCCTTCAGTCTGTCTGTCAGCAGCTTCTTTGACCATTTTGTTTGCTTCACGTGTCTCTTCCACAAACTGTGGGTCCCATTCTTTAAGTTTTTCTCCTCTACCTTAAGTTGTTCCCTTTAGTCCCAAAATTAAGAAAGGTCTTCTTCTAATATTTAATATTTTTATTTATTTGAGAGAGAGAAAGAGGCAGATAGAGAATAGGCATGCCACGGCCTCCAGCCACTGCAAACAAACTTCAGATGTACGCGCCTCCTTGTGCAGGTCCTGGACCTTTTGGCTTTGCAGGCAAGGGCCTTAACCACTAAACCATCTCTCCAGCCCAAGAAAGTTCTTTTGCTATCGTGGCCTGCTCTTCTGTCTCTTGCTGATCAATTTTAGCTTTCCTGAGGCTCTTCTGTAAGTTTGCATACTTTTGGCTTCCCCCAGACAACTGAGAACATAGAACTCCACCTGCATTTCCTACATGAAGAATGTTATGTTGGGAAAAGCGCAATGATGATTAGAAGTTCCGGTCCTCCCCGCCAACCACGTTCTCATCAACTAACTTTGGAGGACGACTTTTACTAACGTAGCTGTGTGCAAACAGTATGGCCACCATGCAGGTTCGCTTACCTTCTGCACTCAGGCCTTTCTTCTTTGACGTGGTGTGGATGCCTTCCGGCTCTGGGGCCTGAAGGCAGAGCAAGGGACCCACTCCAGAACTCTTTGTTTTTAATTTTCAAAAACGTTTAAATATAAATTAAAGTTTAAAATTTTAAAACAATTTATTTGTCTATTTTATTTATTTATTTGAGACAGAGAGAGGGAGAGAGAGATAATGGGCACGCCAGGGCCTCCAGCCACTGCAAATGAACTCCACATGCATGCGCCACCATGTGCATCTGGCTTACATAGGACCTGAAGAATCAAACCTGGGTCCTTAGGCTTTGCAGGCATATTTTAACCACTAAGCCATCTCTCCAGCCCTAAACTTAAATTTTTTTAAAAGCTGGGCGTGATGGCTCATGCCTTTAATCCCAGCACTTGGGAGGCAGAGGTAGGAGGATCGCCGTGAGTTCGAGGCCACCCTGAGAATACATAGTGAGTTCCAGGTCAGCCTGAACTAGAGTGAGACCCTACCTTGAAAAAACAACAAAAAAAAATTAACTTTTTTTTATTTTTATTTTTATTTTTATTTTTATTTATTTGAGAGCAACAGACAGAGAAAGAGGCAGAGAGAGAGAGAGAATGGGCGTGCCAGGGCCTCCAGCCACTGCAAACGAACTCCAGACGTGTGCGCCCCCTTGTGCATCTGGCTAAAGTGGGTTCTGGGGAATTGAGCCTCTAACCAGGGTCCTTAGGCTTCACAGGCAAGCGCTTAACTGCTAAGCCATCTCTCCAGCCCTAAACTTAAATTTTTAAATATAAATGCTTATAAATAAAGCAGAGAGAGAGAGAGAATGAATGAATGAATGAATGGGTGTGCCAGGGCATCTAGCCACTGCAAACAAACTCCAGATACATGTGCCACATTGTGCATCCGGCTTTATGTGGGTAATAGAGAATTGAACTTGGGTCATTAGGCTTTGCAAGCCAATGCCTTAACTGCTGAGCCATCTCTCCAGCCCTGAAAATATTTTTATTTATTTGCAAGGAGAGGGTAGGGAGGGAGAGAGAGAATGAGCAAACCATTGGCCTCTTGCCACTGCAAACAAACTCCAGATGCATGTGCCACTCAGTGCATCTGGCTTTACAGGGATCCTGGCGAATTGAACCCAGGCTGTCAGGTTTTGTAAGCAAGCACCTCTAACCACTGACCGAGCCATCTCTCCAGCCCCAGTCTAGAACTCTTTTTTAGTGAGCGCCTATATTGTGTTTATCAGTGTGTGCATCGGCTCACTGGGAGACAACACGTGGACAGGTAGCCTGAGCCGGCTCCTGTCTGCCAGGGACCAGACTCATGTAGCTGTGCCCACAGTTGATCCATGTAGTAATGAAAGAGATGTCAAGAGGCAGCTTCTCCAGCATGCCTATACCTGGGTTCTGACCTCAGGCCTGTCACCTCCATGCTAGATGCGGTCTTGTATAAGTGTGTCTCTTGCTGTGTCTTAGTTTCTATATCTTAGAGAAGGCTGTTGCTAAGCTAGTGGAAGGATGGTAGTGATAGGTAGGCATAGAGCCCACAGAATGCCCAGCATACGGGATTGCTCATAAGGTTGTTTTGTGTGTGTGTGTGTATGTGGGTTGGGGTGCAGATCATGTGTCCTGTGTACATACATGAAGAGGTCAGAGGGAGAGCATCAAGTGTCCTCCTCTAGCTTCCACCTATTTCCTTGAGATGGAGTTTCTCACGGCACCCAGAGCTCACCATTCTTGATCAAAGTGGCTGACCAGTAGCCCCAACAAATATCCCGTCTCTGCTGTCCTCGCCACTGGGGTTATAGGCATGCATGGCCACGTCTGGCTTTTTACATAGGTCCCAGAGTTCAGGCTCAGGTCTCACGTTGCACGGCAAGTGGTCTTACCTCATGAGCCACCTCCCCAGCCCAGTTCCATGAGTTTGATGGGATTTAGTTGAACTCTTCGTTTGGAGCCAGACTGTCTGATGTCCCTGGCCGTGTGGCAGGCTACTGAATGTCCCTGGGCTGCTGGCAAGTTTATCTTCCAAACAGGTTGTTGGGGACAGCCAGGGTTCCTGGTCCACAGCTGTCTCTTGTATGGCCATGGTAATGGCTTCAGACAGAAGTTGGGGTGGCTGATATGCCAAAGTGTGTACCTGAGGGGAACCAGGACAGATCTCTCCCCTACCCTCTATTCTCTGGGTTGGAGGGGAGGCAGGTATCTCAGGAAAGGATACACAGTCCCCACCTCCACAATAATGAGTTCCTGGCACAAGGCTAGTGTGCTGGCAGGCTAGCCTACTGGGCAGGGCAGGGACCCACAGAGCACGCTCACCTTCAGGGATGGCAGAATGCAAACAATGGACAGAAGGACCAACTGAGCAGACGTGTAAGGACAGCAACCTTTTGAGTCTATGCCCCAGGATCAGGACCATAGCTCATCCATCTCGATATGGTGACCTTATTAACAAGCCGGTCCTACAGAGGTATAATTCAGTTACAAGCAAATACATGTGTCTTAGTGAATGGTTTGATAAGTTTTGACAAGTGTTTACACCTGTGTGTGTGACTATTGCACAATCAAGACAGAATACTTCTGTCTCTTAGAGAGGTCCTTCTTAGATAACCTGTCCCAAGTTCTGCCTTCTGGGTTTTTATTTTATTTTTTTATTTTTGGGTTTTTTGAGGTAGGGTCTCACTCTAGCTCAGGCTGACCTGGAATTCACTATGTAGTCTTAGGGTAGCCTCGAACTCACAGTGATCCTCCTACTTCTGCCTCTCGAGTGCTGGGATTAAAGGCATGCGCCACCACGCCCGGCTCTTCTTTTTATTTATGCATTTATTTATTACTATTGTTGTTATTATTATTATTATTTGGGTGGGTTCGAGATATGGTCTCACTCTAGCACAAACTGACCTGGAATTCACTGTGTAGTCTCAGGGTGGCCTCAAACTCATGGCAATCCTCCTACCTCTGCCTCCCGAGTGCTGGGATTATAGGAGTGCTCCAGCATGCCCAGCATTTTTTTTTTAATTTTTTTTTTTTGCTCATTTTTATTTATTTATTTGAGAGCGACAGACAGAGAGAAAGAGGCAGATAGAGAGCAAGAGAGAGAATGGGCGCGCCAGGGCTTCCAGCCACTGCAAACGGAACTTCAGATGTGTGCGCCCCCTTGTGCATCTGGCTAACGTGGGTCCTGGGGAATCGAGCCTCGAACCGGGGTCCTTAGGCTTCACAGGCAAGCGCTTAACTGCTAAGCCATCTCTCCAGCCCATTTTTTTTTAATTATTTACTTGAGAGAGAGTTGGGGAGAGAAAGAAAGAGAATAGGCACCTCAGGGCATCTTGCCTTTCAAACAAACTCCAGATGCTAGCACCATGTTGTGCATCTGGCTTAATGTGGGTACTTTTCTTTCTTACTTGATTGTGTGTGATATGCGTGTCTGCAAGCATGCTCATGCCGTGGTATGGCAATCCGAGGGAAACCTCTGGATGTTGACCCTCGCCTTCTACCTTGTCTGAGACAGGGTCTCCCTTGTTTTCCTTTTGCCTCTGCAAATGCCAGACTAGGTAACCTTTAAGCTTCAGGACTCTCCTGACTTGCCTCCCATCGCCATGGGTGTGTTGCGATTGCAGACTTGTGTTACTTGCATCCGGCTCTGCGTAGGTTCTGGAGATCTGAACTCTAGTTGTCAGGCTTGCTCAGCAAGCGCTTTTAACCACTGAACTACCTCCCGTCCTATTTTATTTATTTATTTATTTTTATTGAGTCACTGTCCCAGCATGCTGCCCAGGCCGCCTCAGCCTCCCATGTAGCTGGGATGCAAGGTGTACACCACTGTTATTGGCTCTAGACTATGTTTGGAGCAATTTTAGTGTATAGGAAACTAAGTGAATAGCGCAGAGGGCCCCATATATTCCCTTTCCCTGCGTTGTTAGCATTGTGTCTTCATGCATTGTTAGCTGAAGTTCAGAATTTCCTTTAGGGTTTGCTCTGTGTGGTCTACGTTCTACAGGATCTGACAAACGCCCAATGCCCCGTGTCTGCCGTCACCACAGCATGCAGAAGAATTTTCTTGGTCTGAAATTCCCCTGTGCCCTGCTTACTCATCCCTTCCTTCTCCCAGTGCCTGGCAACCACTGATTTTATTGTCTCCTCTGATCGCCTTCTCTGCGACGGCATGTAATTAGGATCACAGGACGTGGAGCCTTTCCAGACAGGCCGTTTCACTTACTGATGTGCATTTAAGGCTCCTTCATGTCTTTTCATGGTTTTATAGCTATTTTGTTATTATTTCTTTTGCAGCATTGGAGATGGAACCCAGGGCCTCATGAATACTAGGGAAACACTTTACCACTGAGCCATATCCCCAGCTGTCTCCTTACTTTTTGTTTTGAGATAGGGTCTCATGAAGTTACCCAGGCTGCCCTTGAACTCACTTTGCAGTCCAGGCAGGCCTTGAACTCGTGATCCTCCTGCCTCACTCTAGCTCATTTCTTTTTATGCTGAATAATACTCATTTGTATAGATGAACCGGTTTATTTACCCTTTTGTGATAAAATAGAATTTTAACCATTTCAGGGACATTAAACATGTCAACCATCACCCCTAAATATTTGCAGAACCTTTCCATCCCAAACAGAAATTCTGTATTCACTAAACAATGACTTTCCTTTCCCCCTCAGCACAGCTTCTTATAACCTCTATTTTCCTTTCTGTGGATTTGATTTCTCTCAGCACCCATATAAACGGGATCATATACTACTTGCCCTTTCATGTCTGACTTATCATGCTTAGCATATGTTTTCAAGGTTCATCCACGTCATAACACCCATCTATCAGAATTTCACCCCTTTCTTTAGCTGAGTGACATTCCATTGTACTTAGGCACATACCACATCCGATAATCCATTCATCCATTGGGGAACACTTGGTACTTTCTCTCTGGCTGTTTAAATATGTTGTGATGAACAATGGTGTGCAAGCAACTGATTGAGTCTCTTCTTTCAGTTTATGGTGGTTTGATCAGGTGTCCCCCATCAACTTAGTTGTTCTGAATGCTAGGTTCCCAGCTGATGGAGATTTGGGAATTAACGCCTCCTGGAGGCAGTGTATTGTTGGGAGTGGGTTTATGGGTACTATAGCCAGTGTCCCCTTGCCAGTGTTTGGCATACTCTCCTGTTCCTGTTGACCACCTGATGTTGGCCAGGGGATGATGTCCACCCCCTGCTTATGCCATCATTTTCCCGTGCCATCATGGAGCTTCCCCCTTGAGCCTGTAAGCCAAAATAAACCTCTTGTTTTTCCCCACAAGCTGCTCTTGGTTGGGTGATTTCTGCCAGCAATGCAAACCTGACTACAACAGTAATGTTGGTACCTAGAGTGGGGTCATTTGCTGCTAGACACCTGACTATGTGGATTTGGCCTTTTGGAGCTAATTTTCAAGAGAAATGTGGAAGGATTTGAAACCTTGGCCTAAGAGATGCCTTGCAGTTCTGTGAGTACAGCTTGATGGACTATTCTGGTCAGAGTTGAAAGACCTGAATGCAGTAAGAACTATGGACTATGAGGTTTGGCTTACAAGGGTGAAAAAGAGCTTTGCCTGGACTGGGCTTAAAATAGTTTGTGTGAGAGGCTTGCTGTTATGCCTATGTCCTGAGACCGTGCACCAGGGTTGCTTTGTGTAGAAATGGACTGTTGTGAGCAGAGGGATATGGCACAGAAAGAAATCTTTGGGCCAAAACTTCTGCTTGTTCATCTACAATTGGATGAGAGATTACAACCATTGAGATTGGGCCAGCTGACCTGCACTTGGGCAACTGAAAGAATGTAGACTCTTTTGAGAGGGCCTGAGTGCTCAAGGAGTGTCCTGTTCTTCAAAGTCTGCTTTATTTCCCCCTGGATTAACAAATTGGCATCTTACCTGGTATTGTGGAGTATAAGAAATGCAGGAAAGAAAAGGTCATTGAATTTGCTTCATGGTCTTGTGTTTTGGAAACGGCCATGGGCAGCGTGAAGCAGGTTTGCTGGATGCCTGCATGGAGCCCCCATGGAGCTGTGAGATGGACTGTGGGTTGCAGTGGAGACCCAGTAGAGATGCCAGGACCATGAGATGGCTGCCAAGGAGAGCTGCTGGCCCTGGATGAAGTTTTCCAGGACTGTGAGTAGCCTAGCTGGAGGGGCGGAATTGGAATTCCAGAGACTTGTTGCTGGTTAGAATTATCAGACTTGGAGATTTGTCACTGACTAAAGTTGTTGGACTTGGAGCTACAGAGTTTGATGTTTGCCCTGTTTAAATCTTATATTGGTTGAATATTTCTTTGCTATGCCCAGTGCAATCTTTTGCAGTGTGAGTATTAATTCTGTGCCATTATGGGGTTTTGGGTTTTCTTTTTGGTATTATGGTTCAGTTAAAAGACGTTGGACTATGAGAATGTTTTAATATCATTGGGATTGATAAAAACTATGGGGACCTTTAAAGTTGGATGAATGCACTGCATTTAAAATCATGGATAATTATCAGTTTATGGTGGCCGGAGCAGAATGTTGTGGTTTGATTCAGGTGTCCCCCATCAACTTAGTTGTTCTGAATGTTAGGTTCCCAGCTGATGGAGATTTGGCAATTAATGCTTCCTGAAGGCAGTGTATTATTGGGAGTGGTCTTATGGGTGTCATAGCCAGTGTCCCCTTGCCGGTGTTTGGCACACTCTCCTGTTCCTGTTGTCCACCTGATGTTGGCCAGGGGGTGATGTCCACCCTCTGCTCATGCTATTGCTTTCCCTGCCATCATGGAGCTTCCCCCTCAAGCCTGTAAGCCAAAATAAATCTCATTTTTTTTCCCCACAAGCTGCTCTTGGTTGGGTGATTTCTACCAGCAATGCGAACCTGACTGCAACACAGTTATAAGTAGAATTGCTGTATCACCTAGGAAGTCAATGTTTGTTTGTTTGCTTTTTAATATTTTATTTTTACTTTTTCATTTATTTATTTGCAACAGGGAGAGGGAGAGAGAGAGAGAGAATGGGCACACCAAGGCTTCTAGCCACTGCAGATGAACTCCAGATGCATGCGCCACCATGTGCATCTGTCTTGCATAGGACCTGGAGAATCGAACCTGGGTCCTTAGGCTTCACAGGCATGCACCTTAAGTGCTAAGCCATCTCTCCGGCCTGTGGCTTTTTTAAAATTCATTTTATTTATATATATTATAAAAGGTTATACTTTTTTATCCCCTCACCTCTGCTCCCATTTCCCTGAGTCCCTCCTCAGTGGGGTTATGGTATTCACTGTGGGGTCATGAAGGCCTCAGTCAGTCCCTGTGGAATACTGGGGGCACCATGCCTCAGGGTATTTCTACCCACACTGTGCCTTTACAATCTTTCTGCCTCTTCTTCTGCAATATTCCCTGGGCCACGGCAGGCCTGTTGGCAGTCTTAGCGTTGAGTTCTCTGTAGCCTCTGGATTTCTGCTCTGATGGGTTTTGATTGATCACCGAGTCTGTCACCATTGCCGTAGAGCTGGTTGTCAGGCTAGCAGTAAGAGCAGTGTTCATGTCACCACTTCCTCTGCAATTTCTCCTGGACCCCAGCAGACGTGGTCAAGGTGGTACGTCTCATGGTGGGCAGTCGGCTATCTTTTTGTTGTATCAATGGCTCTTGGTTCCCCTCTGTTTTCTCTGCCTCTATTGATCTTCTCCCGCTTGGTTTGCTCCCAGGCTCCCAGGCAGCCACTGTAGAATGGCGCCTAGCCCTGGCTCTTAACCCTGACACGCAGCCCCTTCTCGCAGTGATATCCTGCCCTGCTCATGGCTGAGCCTCCCCAGGCTTGTTCCCTCCCAGGCAGCTGCCTCAGATTCATGTCGGCTTTTGAGAAACTGCCGTGCTGTTTTCCACAGTTCTTGCAGCAGTGCACAAGAGTTCAGAGTTCTCCACAGCCTCCCGAACACCTGTTTCAGTATGTAACCACTCTGATGAGGGTGCAGAGTCTCATTATGGCTTGATCTGCATTTCCCCCATGATGGTAAGGAACATCTTCTCGTGTACTTGTTGGCCAGTTCCTTCAGAGAAATGCCTGTTTGGCTCCTTTCCCCCATTTATTAATTGATTGATTGATTGATTGATTGATTGATTGAGGCAGGGTCTCACTCTAGCCCAGGCTCATCTGGAATTCACTATGTAGTCTCAGGGTGGCCTCAAACTCACGATGATCCCCCTACCTTTGTTTCCCAAGTGCTGGGACTAAAGGCTTGCGCCACCAAGCAAGCCCGGCCTTTAATGGTAATTCTAAAATTAAAGACAGACGTATCCCCAGCTTCCTGGAAGGACTCACTGGTTTCCTGATGGTCGAATGTCTTAAGGTTCTTTCCAGAGATGGTTCATCCTACAGTGATGCCAGCCCAGGCTACCCTGAGCCCCGTGTCCCGGCATGTGCGTGGCTGTGGGGGTGAGGCCGTGCAGTGGCCCTGTCTGGGCCATCTCTGAGCTCCTGGTGGCTTTCCCAGGCCCCAGCTATTTCCAGGTGGTCCTGTGGACATTCTTCACCCGGGTTTTGTTTCCTGTGACAAGCTCTTGGGTATGGAAGAGAGACCAGAGAACGCGGCCCTTTCTTGGCTTGAGCTCCATCTTCCCACTTCTGCGTGAGGGTCAGCAGGCAGGCCACTCTTGTGCAAGGGGCTGCCACATGGGCTGGGATGTCATGATCCCACAGGAGCACCCTCTGACAAATCAGAGAGAGCGTTGCTTTGCCGGCAGGTGTGGGCCCCCCCCCCCCCCCCGCAGTCAGCATTAATGGCATCTTCTTTAGTCTGCTTGAAACTGTGCCGGCTCACCCACCGTGCCCCCCGCGTGTGTTCCAGATCAGACCTACTGTGACCGCCTGGTGCAGGATACGCCTTTCCTGACGGGCCAGGGCCGCCTCAGCGAGCAGCAGGTGGACAGGATCATCCTGCAGCTGAACCGCTACTACCCGCAGATCCTCACCAACAAGGAGGCCGAAAAGGTGCTGAGGAGGTGAGGGTGGGGGCCCCGAGGTGCCTCTCAGTCTTCCTTCCTCTCTGGTGCCCAGAGAAGCTGGCGCTCGCTCTGCCTTGTCTTCTCGGGGGATACATCAGGCGTTTCAGGATAGCTCACAGGTGGCACACCCGGGCTTGGGCGGTAGAACGGCCTGAGCTCAAAACTGTCTTTGCGGTGACCCCTGAGTGGTACCTGATGGCCTGCTGCCTGTGACTCAGTCTCCCTTCCAGAAGTGTGTGTGTGTGTGTGGGGGGGGGGGGTTGTTACAGGACACATGACATCACATAGCTGCACAAGAGCCGAGGGAGGGCTGAGGGGGAGGGATCCGGATTCTGGACTTTCTGTCACCCTGGTGCCACAATGCTGTGCTTCACACCGCATTGTTCTCTTCCTTGTGCACGTGAGGCGGAAAGGCCCAGACCATGACACACAGCATGGGCAGTGGGGGCTCCAAGCGAGAGGGGCTGACCCTGACCCACAGTTGAGCTCACCCCGCCTTGCTTCGCAGCCTGGGGGAGCCTCAGCTTCCCCCTCTGCAAAATGGCTCACAGGCCGGAGTGTGGGCTGGCCTACACGAGCAGGTGAACAGCTGACGAGGATGCTCCTCTTCAGATTATCTTGGTTCTCATCACAGTCTTGCAAGTAGCCATGGTCATTACCCTCTTTTATAGAGGCGACTACCGACGCCTGGAGGGTAGTCACGACCTCGGGAGGTCAGGCCAGCCTTGGCCTCTTAGAGCTGTGGGTGGGCCATGCTAGCCCTGCCGGAGATGTGCAGTTCTTGGGCTTTGTGTACAGGAGTCTAATCTTGCCCAGTCCTTCCAGAGCTGAGAAGGGGACCCTGAGAAGTCCCAGGTTCAGGGACACGAGGCTGTACCTAAGTCAGCTGCTCCTGGCAGAGGTCACTGAGGCTGGAAGGGCCAGGCAGTGGGTGCCAGAGACCCACTGAGTCTTTAGAGTCACCCTGCTGGGGGAGTCCCTTCCTCTTTGTGTGTGCGTGAGAGAGTGTGGTGTGTGGGTGTATGTGTGCACACGTGTACCTGATGTTTGAGTGTGCAGGTACATCTGTGTGTGGGGCTGGGTCTATTTGCATGTGTATGCACGTGTCTGTGGAGGCCAGAAGACAACCTTGGGTATTGCAGTTCCTCGGGCACTGCCCATTTTGAGACAGGGTTTCTTAATGGCCTGAAACTTGCCAGGCAGCCTGTGCTGGCTGGCCACTGAGCTCCAGGGATCCTCCTGTCTCTGCTTCCCCAGCACTGACGTTAGCACACATCACCATGGCTGGCTTTTTTAAATTTTAAATTCTTATTTATTTTATTTAAGAAAGAAAGAGAGAAAGAGGCAGGGAGAGAGAGAGAGAGAGAGAGAGAGAGAGAGAGAATGGGCACCCCAGGGCCTCCAGCCACTGCAAACGACCTCCAGACGCACCACCTTGTGCTGCTGGCTTTCACAGGTCCTGGGGAATTGAACCTGGGTCCTTAGGCTTTTCAGGCCTTAACTGTTAAGCCATCACTCCAGCCCATGCCTGACTTTTTAAATATGAATTCTTGGGATCAAACTCAGGTCCTCGTGCTTTTGTAAGACAAATATTTTACTGACTATTGTAGTTACCTTCTTACTGCTGGGTCAGAACACCAAAGGAGAAGTAGTGTACAGGAGGAGTTTATTTCCGGCTTCCAGGCTCAGGGGCAAGTGCCAGCACTTCCGGAAACCGTGCAGAGCAGGGTCCTGTTACATGTCTGGGTGGCAGAAGTTTCAGAGAGCTGAGCTTGGAGCTGGGTTAATAAAGCCCAAGGCCGGCACCCAGCAACGCAGCCCCTCCTGCAAGGCTCCGTCTCCCAAATTGTCACCAGCTGGAGACTAAATATTCAGAACACACGCGGCTGTGGGCGACATCTCATTCAAGCCACCACACCGATTGAGCTATCTCCCCACCCCTCCTCTTTCAACTTCAGTTTCCTCACTTTGGTGGAGGTGGTGGGGGGGGGGGGGTTATAGTCTTGCAGGTTTTGGAGGTCCTGTCTTGGAGCAGGCAAAGTTGGTCAGGACAGAACAAGAATTAACTCAGGTCGACTACTGGCTCAGACACTGCTTACACTGAATCTCACGGTAATTTGAAGAGCCAGACTCAAATTCATCTCACTATTGTAACTACAAGTACAATGCGTAAAGTTTCGGGTGTTTACACAAAAACAAGGAACTACTCCACACGTACTTCCTCACGGGCCCCTGAAGTCCACAGTGTGTTGTTTCCAGATGTAGTGTTGTGTACGGCCACTAGAGGGAAGCACCACACCACAGCTTCACGGTCCTGGGATCAACACCAAGTGCCCTGTCCACTAACCCATACAACCACACAAGCGTATCACAAGAATCAGTTATTTCCTGACTTTTTTTTTTTTTTTCCTAATTCTCACTTGAATCTAGGCTGACCTGAAACTTACTCTGTAGCCCAGGGTTGGTTCAAACTCAGGGCAATCCTCTTACCTCAGCCTCCCAAGTACTAGGATTATAGGCATGAGCCACCATGCCTAACTCTTGACTGACTTAAAAAACATTTTTTTTTTTTTTTGGACTGGAGAGATGATTAGAGGTTAGGATTACTTCCTGCATGAGGGCCTGAGGGAGCCTAAGAGTGTCTGAGTCCAAATCTCCAGGTCCCATGTAAAACAGCTGGGTGTGGCCCCGCATGCCTATAACCTCAGTCTGCAGGGGATCAGAATCGATGGAACAGGGACTGCACCTCAAAAAAGACCAGCATAGCTGGGCGTGGTGGCGCACGCCTTTAATCCCCGCACTTGGGAGGCAGAGGAAGGAGAATCGTCATGAGTTCAAGGCCACCCTGACAGTACAGAGTGAATTCCAGATCAGCCTGGGCTAGAGCAAGACCCTACCTTGAAAGAAAAAGACCACTACTTTCCACTCCTACCACTCCAGGCAAGTGACCCCCGCCGCAGATGAGCATTGTGGATGCCACAGAAGCACACACACATGCATGCAGTGCACAAACTCACACAAGCAAAAAATTTAAAAAAATAAAAAATTTCGAATGTTTGTTACGTGTGTCGTGTGTATATGTGCACAGATGCGTGTGCCTCATTCACACAGATGCAGTGACCAGAAGGGCGTCCTTGTCTATCATTCTGTGTTATTTCCTTGAGATTGAGTTTTCTCATGGCTGCTGGGACTTGAACTCGGGTCTTTATGCTTACATGACAAGTGCTCTTACCTGCTGAGCCGTCTCCCCAGCCTCTCAACTTAAAAAAAATATATTTATTCATTTATTTGAGAGAGAGTGAGAAAGAGGCAGATTGAGAGAGAATGGGTGTGCCAGGACCTCTGGCCACTGCAAACAAACTCCAGATGTATGCACCAGCTTGTGCGTCTGGCTTTATGTGGGTACTAGGGAATCAAACCTAGGTCCTTAGGTTTTGTAGGCAAATGCCTTAACCACCGAACCATCTCCCCAACCCCCTCAACTGACTTTTTTATTTATTTATTTGTTTTTGTTTTTCAAGGTAGGGTTTCACTCTAGCCCAAGCTGACCTGGAATTCATTATGTAGTCTCAGGGTGGCCTCGAACTCACGGTGATTCTCCTACCTCTGCCTCCCGAGTACTGGGATTAAAGGCGTGCACCTCCACGCCCAGCTCAACTGACTTTTTAAACAGAGGTTACGCCATAGTAGCATAAATGCTATCATTTCATTAATTCTTTGGAGAGAGCCTACAAATGAGGGTTTATTTCCTTTTTGCAAATGAAGAAACCAACACCTAGAGGGTTGGAGTGACTTTGTGAGGTCACATGGAATACACACTGAGTCGTCATGACCTCTCTCAGCCTGTTTCTCACTTCCCCCTGCTTCAAGGGAGGGAGGATGAGGTGGGGCACCTGTGACTGCAGCAGTGTTGGGGGGTCACATGGGTGGGGTCCTCTGGACCCTGTGACACTGAGGCTGTGACACCAAGCCCAGTGCCTCCCCTGACTCACAGCTGTCTCCTCTAGCCTGCTCTCCCTTCTGCCCCCAGTTCCGGAACCCCAAGGCCTCCCTGCGCGTGCGGCTCTGTGACCTCCTGAGCCACCTGCAGCGGAGTGGCGAGCGGCACTGCCAGGAGTTCTACCGCGCGCTGTACATCCACGCCCAGCCCCTGCACAGCTGCCTGCCCAGCCGCCACACCCTGCGTAAGTGCTGTGTCCCCACGCTGGGCCGTGGCGGGCACCTGGCCAGCCGGTGACGGTGTGGACTTCCTGGATACCCGTCGGAGTCTGCATCGACACAGCACAGATATCCCCTGGTCCTCTCCCAGAGAGCGCCCACGGAAGAATAGTGCAGGCCAGGCACATCTCTCTCTCTCCTCTCTCCCTCTCCCTCTCTTCCCTGCATCCTCCCTCCCCGCCTGCATCTCTATCCCTGTTTCTCTTTCCATCTCTCTCCATCAGCTTCTCTCTCCCTTTCTTTGCCTGTCTTTCCATCTCTCGTAATCGAGATCAATCGATCTCTCTCTCTCTGTCCCTTTCTCTCTCTGAGCTGTGCCATTCAAGGCCCTGAAAAGGAAGAAAGTCATGAGAACTGCTCAGCCAGCCAACAGCACCCCAGGCTAGAGGATCTCTTGAGCTGTGGACATCATGGCTACTCAGAGCCTCGGCCACTCAGACTTGGGATTAAGAGGGACCTGTTTGGGGTTGGGGACGTGGTTCAGTAGGTGAAGCCCAAGGACCCGAGTGGGGATCTGTTGCAGTCAGGTTCACATTGCTGGTAGAAATCACCCGACCAAAAGCAGCTTCTGGGAAAAAGAGGTTTATTTTGGCTTACAGGCTCGAGGGAAGCTTCACGATGGCAGGGGAAAACGATGGCATGAGCAGAGGGTGGACATCACCTCCTGGCCAACATCAGGTGGACAATAGCAACAGGAGAGTGTGCCAAACACTGGCAAGGGGACACTAGCTATAACACCATAAGCCCATCCCCAACAATACACTGCCTCCAGGAGGCGTTAATTCCCAAATCTCCATCAGCTGGAAACCTGGCATTCAGAATATCTAAGTTTATGGGGGACACCTGAATCAAACCACCACGGGATCCCTGTCAGTCTCTGTCCTCTCTCCCTATCTCTGTCTCTCCCCAGCAGATGTTCCCTCTGTCTCTCTTCCAATGTCTCTCTCTCTCTCTCTCTCTCTCTCTCTCTCTGTTTTCAGTTAGAAGCCAGCGTCCATACATCCACTCTTCTTCCTTCTTTTCTACCCCTATTCCTGAGCTCACGGCGGCCTTGTCCTCACTGCTGGGTGGTGGTCCTAGGCCACAGCAGCACAGTGGATCCCAAGGACCCTTTCGCCATGGCCAGTTTGCACACGCGGGCTTTCTGTGGCTCCTGTTCCAAGGCTCTGTGCCTAGGGTCGCAGGAGGTGCTGCTGCCTCCAGTCAGATGGGTGAAGTGACCCAGCCCCTACCCAGTCCTCGGCTGAGACTCTGGGCTGAAGTGTCTGATCCCAACACGGGCAGGCCTCCCCAGAACCGTAGGTAGCAATATGGCCTGGCCCCCAGACCCCAGCTAAAAGTGCTCCATCAGGTCCTCCAGAACCCAGCTGGGGCTTGAGGTAAAGAGCCCTGCACGCTTGTCACCTTGGGTCACCATCCCTGCTGGAGATAAAGCACTTTGTGTGGCTCTCAGGTGTCCCAGGGCCTGTTCAGCAGGTCAGCTGTCTGCAGAGGCCCCACGGGGAGAGAGTCCCTAGCTTACTGCACTTGGCAAGACAGGCTACCGCAGTGACAGCAGCTGGGCGCTCCACAGCGAGTATACGTGCTGCGTCTGATGTCTTGTGGCCAACAGGACATGGTGGCCTCTTCCCATATCCATGATATCATAGGCGCTGGACTAAGGAGATGTGAAACTGCACAAGGTTCCCCAAAGGGCTGACTTCATCGCGTCACAGCACGCAGTGCGGTGGCTGCGCGTGGACGTGTGCGGCCTCAGGAGGTGGAAGTGGCCTTGGGTTTCCTGTGGGGACAACCCCTGCTCTTGGCCGGGCACTCGACTAATCCTGCACTGTGATTTTGTTTCCAGAGAACTCAGATTGTACAGAGCTTGACTGGGGCAGCGAGAGCCGCGAGCTGAGTGACAGGGGTAAAGCCCTCGCTGCCTCCTCCCTCTCTCCCTCTCTCTCTTTCTTTCTGCTCTCTCTCTCTCCCTCTCTTCTTCCCTCAGGGCTCTATCTCTGTCCTAGGGGCATTTCCATTCCACATTGGGTTCCATTCCTGCTTTCTTCTGGGGGACTGCCCCCTGTGGTGACCAGTGGCTGATACCAGCCACTCCCCTTTCTCTCTCCTCAGGACCCATGAGCTTCCTGGCCGGCCTAGGTCTGGCAGCGGGGCTGGCCCTCCTTCTCTACTGCTGCCCCCCAGGTAGGTGCAGCCTTTACCCCAACACTCCCCAGGCACATTGGGTTTCTACCCTCAGAGGGGCCAGTCCTGTACACCTCAGGGTCCTTGGGCTCTCTGTGCCTCAGTTTCCTCACCTATCCCATGGGGCAGTGATATAGGGCTTGTGGGAATAATGTAGAATCCCATTGTCCCTTGGAATTAGAATTAGACAGTGACAACTTTCAGGGGAGGGGACAGCTGGGGCGGGGGCTGCTGAGGGGCTTGAGGTAGAGAGTCCTCCACACTTGTCACCTTGGGTCACCTTCCCTGAGTGTGGGTGTGTCCACCTGTGGTGTCACAAGCCCAAGCCCAAACCCAGGAAGGCCTGCGTCTTGCAGCCAATCTCGCCCACTCCATGACCTGCCCCCCCACCCCCGCAATCCCATGACACCTGAGTTTGTCATCTGGAAGGCCTCTGAGGGTGGCCACGTGATCACACAGTCCTGTGTGCTGAAGGCCTAAGGGTCATTCAGGCAGAGCATGGACTCCGGGCCCTGGCCCCAGTTCTTGTCTTTCGATCCAAACCCTGAAATCATGTGTGAATGGGGAGGTGCTCCCCCCGAGCTCCTTCAGCTTCCCACAGCCTCGCTCCCCTTGGCCGGTGGTCCTTGCATTGGCGCATCTCTCTCTCGTCTTGCAGACCCCAAAGTGCTGCCGGGGGCCCGGCGCATCCTCGGTTTCTCGCCCGTCATCATCGACAGACATGTCAGTCGCTACTTGCTGGCTTTCCTGGCAGATGACCTCGGGGGGCTCTGATGCACCCAGACCCCAGGCCTTGTCCACTGCTCAACCAAAGAATCCCCTGGTCACTACTGTGTGGCCAGCATTTCTTTTTCTAAATACTTATTTTTTCATTATTTATAATTTATAGCAGAAGCACATTACCTTCGCTCTGCAAGGTGCTTAACAATTATTAAATGCTCCTGTTGCCTCAGCCTGGCTCACGCCCTTTTCTCGAGGGGGGGGGGTTCCTGCAGTGTTCCAACAGTGATAGTTCATCAGGGGCAGGGCCTGGGTGCCCTGACTTCACAGACAGAGTCCAGAGACTCCCGTTCCCTGGGTCCTCTTCGGTTCCTGTCCCCATTGATGTTTCTCCTCCTCCACTGTCCCCTTCCCCTCAGACACTTGCTCATTGTACCCACCCCTAAGTTGTCCCATGGTCTCTCCTCCTACTTCAGATGCCCTCCTTCCACTGTCCCCTGTCTCATCAAAAATGTCACTTAACCATATGCACCCCCAAAACATCCTATATCAACCCCTCCTATCCTCCCACTGTCCCCCCATGGCTCCTCTCACTGTGCCCTTCTACCTCAGAAGTACCCCCATTGTAATTCGTCCCTGCCCCAAAATGCCCCACACCGTCCCCGCTTACCTCATGTGTTCCTCTCCACTGGCCCCTTCCTTAGTCTTTCCCTTCCAGACTGCCCAGGGTCACCCCATCACTGAGTCTTGCCATGCAGCCTCAGGCCCCCGCCGGGAGGATGGCAGCCTTTCCCTGTTGCTAAGTCCCAGGCCTAGCTACCAGTGGTTGGGAGAGCAGTGGACTGTGAGGTGTCCAGGAGGTATCAACTCTCCAAGAAACAACAGTTCCCCTGACAGCCCCACTTTCCCCAAGAGAAAACCAGACCCAGAGAGGGGCCCAGGGCCACCCCACCAGGAACAGGGAAGATGGGCATTAGGCCACGTCTGAGCTCAACCCATCTTGTCCTGTTCCCTTCCTGTGATTGTCCAAGGAAGTCCCATGTGTCCCCCCCACACACACATACACATTGGGTTCCTGGCTTTGGCCTTAGTAGTTGTTAAAAGCTCTGGGCTGGAGAGATGGCTTAGTGGTTAAGGCACTTGCCTAAGGACGCAGGTTCGATTTCCCAGTACCCATGTAAGCCAGATGCACATAGTGCCACATGTGTCTGGAGTTAATGTGCAGTGGCTAGAGGCCCTGGTGTGCTCGTTCACTCGCTCTCTCTCTTTCTCTCTGTCTAATAAAAAAAAAAAAAAAACAATCCTTGCCGGGCGTGGTGGTGCATGCCTTCAATCCCAGCACTCAGGAGGCAGAGGTAGGAGGATCACTGTGAGTTCAAGGCCATCCTGAGACTACATAGTGAACTCCAGGTTAGCCTGGGCTAGAGTGAGACCCTACCTCGAAAAAAAAAAAATAGTTCCTCCATACTCCAGTCAGTGCTGCCAACAATGGGCTGGATGGGGCCAGGGACCAGGCTTTAGCAGTGTAGGGTACGACTCGGGTCACAGCCTGTGGCAGGAAACATAGTCCTGTCACTGACCTGCAAGGGTCTCCTGGGTCTAGACTGAGAACAACGCAGTCCACAGAACCATCTGGAATCCCTTAGAGGTGAAAGATGTCCTTGTATGAAATATGGGGCACTAGTTCCTCACCTCCTTCTGGGTTCGTAGCCAGCTCATGTATTCCAGAGCTGGGGCCCTTGTTCGTCTGGGATGGGGCCTGCTCCCTCCTGTCTCCACCACCAGCCCCAGCCTCGGGATCTGTCTAGGAAATGTCCCTTGTGGACCCCAGGAGGGTGAGCCCACCACAAAGCCGAGGGCTGGCTGGGCTGCCCTTGGCTTCCATGGTCAGACTTGGGGCCCTTCCTGCCTTAGCACGAGTCACAGCCACCAAAGCTGGTGCTGACGGACACCCTCCAGTCCTCCACTGGGCCTCTGCACCCAAGGACCCTGCCACTGCTCTCATCTTGCAGACGAGCAAGCTGAGGCCAGAGCCAAGACCACAGGCGCTGTCTGCCATGTGCCAACTGCTCACCCCATCACTGCTCCTCCTCACCACGTATGATATTAGTGTGTGTGCGTGTATACCTGTGCTCGTGCACAAATGCACCCACACGTGTGCATAACCGTGTTCACACATATGCAATATGCACAGGTACATATACCTCAAGTGTTTGTGTGTTTGGACACAGACACACACCAGCTGTGGGGCCTGGGTCAGGGTGCCTAATGAGTTTGCCTTGGCTCCTCCCACCAGCCTGGGTTTTTTTGGGGAAACCATATTAGTCAACCCACAGGATCATCATGAGTCTGCGTTTTCCATGGGGGTTTCTGGAGTCGCGTATACTGTGCCTTGGAAGGTCCCAGGATAAGCCCTGGCTCTGGGATGCCCCTACCGCGGGGTGAGGTGACACAGGGCCAGCACCCCCCCCCCGCCCCCCAACGGGGGAGCCTCGGCTCAGGCTCAGTACAGCAGAGAGGAAACACAGGGGCGGGACTCCATCCACCCAGCGGGGTTCCTGACTCAGGCCTCACGGCTCCTGGCCTGAAGGCACATCTGCTCTGTGGGTGAACTGCAGGGACAGCAGGGAAGAAAGCTGTGTCCTCCGGACCTTCCACCTGCCAGTGTGGGGCGGTGACTTTGGAAACAGCCCTCAGTTGTCACCTCACTTCCCCACCTCTGAGCCTCAGTCTGCACCTCTGAAATACGGAACCCTATTCGCCATCTCCCCTCCTTGAGTACAGCTTAAAGCACCACAGAGCATTTTAGGATTTAGCTGGAAGGTGGCCCAACACCTGAGTAAAGGTGACAGGCACTTGTGTCAGAAGTGACTAGGGTCTCCTTGCCTCTGGAAGGTGACGGAGAATCTCAGGGGCATGGAAATCTAGTTTCTTTCTTGTTTATTTGTTTATTTTGGTTTTTAGAAATAATTTTATAGCCGGCCGTGGTGGCGCACACCTTTAATCCCAGCACTCGGGAGGCAGAGGTAGGAGGATCGCCGTGAGTTCGAGGCCACCCTGAGACTACATAGTGAATTCCAGGTCAGCCTGAGGTAGAGTGAGACCCTACCTCGAAAACAACAACAACAACAAAAAATGTTATTAGAGAGAGAGAGAGAATAGGCGCACCAGGGCTTCCAGCCACTGCAGTGGACTCCAGATGTGTAATGCCACTTTGTACATCTGGCTTACGTGGGTACTGGGGAATTGAACATGAGTCCTTTGGCTTTGCAGGCAAGAGGCCTTAACTGCTAAGCCATTTCTCCAACCCTATTTTTCTTTCTTTCTTCTTTTTTTTTTTTTTTTTTTGGAGGTAGGGTCTCACTCTAGCTCAGGCTGACCTGGAATTCACTATGTAGTCTCGGGGTGGCCTGGAACTCACGGCCATCCTCCTACCTCTGGCTCTCGAGTGCTGGGATTAAAGGTGTGTGCCACCACGCCCAGATTTTTTTAAGAAATCATTATTTACTCTGTGTGTGTGTGTGTGTGTGTGTGTGGTCTATGCACATGTGTGTGCAGATGCGCAGGTGTGTACATGCAGTGTGCAGACCAGAGGAAGATGTTGAGTGTCCTCTATTGCTTTTCCACCTGATTTCCCTGAGACAGTCTCTCACTGAAGCTGGAGCTGCCCTGTGTTTTGGTTAGATGAGCTGATGAGGGGGCCTCAGGGACTCCCCTGTCTCTGCCTTCCTCAACACTGGAGTTCCCGACATGCGTGGCCGTCCTGGACTTTTTACGTGCGTGCTGGGGATCAAACACAACTCCTCGTGCTTGCACAGTAAGCACTCGGACCTGCTGAGCCATCTCCCCGGCCCAGGAACTCTAGATTCTGCCAACCAGCAGCTGGGAATGGCCAGGCTGGTGGGCTAAGAAGGTCCCCACCAGACATCACGGAGGATACCTGCTCTCAGAGCTGCTGCGATGACCTGCGAGGCCCTAGTTCTCCAGGCCCTGTGGGTAGGAATGCCATCCCTGAGCATCCTGGATTTGGGCCATTTGGCTTCCCAAGATTGCTGATTTTCTCCTTCCATCAGTGACTCACGTCAGTGGCCCTGCCCAGAATTCCCATAGCCTGCCAACCTCTGAGCATAGGCTGTCCTTGGACGCCCCAGCCACCCGGGTTTAAACCCTGACCTGGCTGGGCTTAAATCCTGAGGCTGGGGACATCAATGTCCCAGCTGCCATTTCCTGCTTAGCTAGTTAGCTATGGGCCATTTACCACTAGACTGGAGCCCATGGAGGGGAGAGCAAGGGGGCTGTCTGCCCAGACCTCAGTATCCGCATTGGACCCTACCCTGTAGCCACCTGGTCAGCTGGCACTTGTGGTCCACAAGCAAGCCAGAGGCACCACCAGCCACTCATTCCCTGATGCCCCTTGCTGGCATTGTGCATGTCTCCACAGCACGGCTATTCATGTGCCATCACACCATGGCTCTACGGGTTCAAAGCCATCCCCTCTGCTGGGGCTCCTGGCCATCCCCCCTGACTCATACTTTGGGTCCTGGGTAGTGTCACCTACTCCAGAAGGCTGTCTTGACACTTGAGTGAGAAGTGGCCACTCCAAGGACACTAATCAGAATGGTAAGGGGTTGGTTGGGAATCTTCCAGAACTATAGGCTCGAGGAGGAGTGGAGGCAGGATGGGTCTGGAGTGAGTGGAGTGCGGGGGGGGGTGGGTGGGTGGGGATGTGACAGAGCAATGGGCGAGCTGGGCACAGCCAGCGAGGGCACCAAGGATACACGAGGTCAGAGCCTAGAAATACATCTGTGTCTTGCACAACCCCTGTGTGGATGAGTACTTGAATGTGCCAGCTTACAAGTTGGATTTGGGGGTGCGCTGACAGTACTCTGGGGTGGTGTCACTGATTCCCAGTTCCTGCTGGGTCAGCACCTGGGCGCTGGGCCTTCTTGAAGATGGCTCATGGAGCCCCGCCAAGGTTCCCTAGCCACAAACCCAGTCAGCCACAGTCCCGGACATCCGCCCTCACGCAGACAAGATGAGGATCTGGAAAGGGTGGGCCTGGTGGGCTCCCCACTGACCCTAGCTCCCGAAGGGCACACAGGGAGATGGAAAGGCTGGGGTACACTGTCCTGTTACCATATAGTCCCATCAATGTTCAAAACCTGTCTCCTGGGGCTGGAGAGATGGCTTAGTGGTTAAGGCGCTTGCCTACGAAATGTAAGGACCCATGTTCGACTCTCCAGGTCCCACAAAAGCCAGACGCACAAGGTGATGCAAGCTCAGGATTGCACATGTACACAAGATGGCGCACACGTCTGGAGTTTGATTGCAGTGGCTGGAGGCCCTGGAGCACCAATTCTCTCTCTCATAAATTTACAAAAAGAAACCCAAAAAATCCTGTCTCCTCAGGCATGGTGGCACACTCCTTTAATGCCAGCACTCGGGAGACAGAGATAGGAGAATCACCGTGAGTTCAAGGCCACCCTGAGACTACAGAGTGAATTCCAGGTCAGCCTAGGCTAGGGGGAGACTCTACCTCAAAAAAAAGGGGGGGGCTGCTGGAGAGATGGCTTAGCAGTTAAGCGCTTGCCTGTGAAGCCTAAGGACCCTGATTCGAGGCTTGATTCCCCAGTACCCACGTTAGCCAGATGCACAAGGTGGCACATGCATTTGCAGTTCATTTGCAGTGGCTGGAGGCCCTGAGGTGCCCATTCTCTCTCTCTCTCTCTCTCTCTCTCTCTCTCTCTGTCTCCTTCTCTGTCTGTCACTCTCAAATAAATAAATAAAAATAAGCAAAAAAAAAATTTTTTAAACCGTCTCCTCATGTGGAAGGTGAAAGAATAGGGATCCGTTTTAAAAAAAAGATGACAGGGGGGCTGGAGAGATGGCTTAGGGGTTAAGCGCTTGCCTGTGAAGCCTAAGGACCCCGGTTCGAGGCTGGATTCTCCAGGATCCACATTAGCCAGATGCACAAGGGGGCGCACACATCTGGAGTTCGTTTGCAGTGACTGGAGGCCCTGGTACACCCATTCTCTCTCTCTCTCTCTCTCTCTCTCTCTATCTGCCTCTTTCTCTCTCTGTTACTCTCAAATAAATAAATAAAAATGAACAAAAATAATAATAAAAAGATGACAGGGTATGCATGATGTCCCCTTCTGTCACTGTAGCCTGCAGGGCTCAGGTCAAGTGACTATACAAAATCTCTCTCTCTCTCTCTCTCTCTCTCTCTCTCTCTCTCTCTCTATCTGCCTCTTTCTCTCTCTGTTACTCTCAAATAAATAAATAAAAATGAACAAAAATAATAATAAAAAGATGACAGGGTATGCATGATGTCCCCTTCTGTCACTGTAGCCTGCAGGGCTCAGGTCAAGTGACTATACAAAATCGCTCTCTCTCTCTCTCTCTCTCTCTCTCTCTTTTCAGCCTGTGTGCCTGTTCATGTGTGAGTGTGGCTGCATGCGTGGCATGACACATGCGTGGAGGTCAGAGGACCACTTTGGGGGTTGGTACTTGCCTTCCACCACTCTGAGGCAGGGTCGTTGGTTTTCTACTGCTGGGGTTGCCAGACTAGCTGGCCGGCGAGGCGAGCTTCTCCCAAGTCCGCCTCCCTTCTCCCTGTAGGCGTTTTGGGATTACAGGTGCTGAAAGCATTTGGCTTTTACGTGGGTTCTGGGGATCAAATTCGGGTACTTGTGCTTGTACATTAAGCATTTTATCCACTGAGTCATCTTTCCAGCTGAGCACTGGGCTGGGGACCACGGAAAACACCTGCTGAGACCTCTTCCTTCTGCTCCCCCCCCCCCGCCAAGTCCAACAGCCCTGCAGTTAGTCTTTTCTGCAGAGGAAGTATTTGGGAGAAAGAGAAGAAAGTCATGAAAGCATTAGCCCCTAATTTTTAGGGGTAATGCCGTGGGGAAGTGGGACTCAGATCTCCGTTAAACTCGGGGAGAGGGCCTCTGCGAAATGAAGGAGAGAACTGGCTGTGCTGGGTGTGGAATGGAGGAATTATCTTGGGTCCAGTGGCCAAGGACTACCTCAACACATAAATAGTGGTGAGAAAAAAAAAATGTCACGGAGAACGCCTGTGGACCCAGGCAGGTTTAGATGACACGCCCAGGGTGGGCCACTCAGCAGGACAAACTGGCTGAGGATGAGCACAGGACACCTCGGCCACCAGGGGACATGAGACAGTGACTACTGGATAGAAGCAAGCGGCGGAAGTGGCTGCAGGGGTGGAGGCGACACAGAACAAGCTCCTTACTAGGGGCATTGCCTGGGCATGGCCTTGGAATAACCCATTGAGTCTGATGTCTGTCTGTCCAATCCAACCTTTTGTTTTTTTTTGGTGTGCGTTTATGACATGTGTGTACACGTGTGTATTACATGCATGTGGGCGTATGCATGCCACAGCACATGTGTAGAGGCCCAAGAAGCACTTTGGATGTCCATCCTCACCTTCCATCTCATTTGGGGAAGGGTCTCTTACTGTTCACCACTTTTTAAAATATTTTATATTTATTTTAGTATTTATGTGAGAGAGGGAAAGAGAGAGGGAGAGAGAGAAATGGGCATGCCAGAGCTTCCAGCCACTGCAAACTAACTCCAGATGCATGCACCACCTTGTGCATCTGGCTTATGTGGGTCCTGGGGAATCGAACCAAGGTCCTTTGGCTTTGCAGGCAAGCGCCTTAACCTCTAAGCCATCTCTCCAGGCCCTACTATTCATCACCACTGTTCCCTCCCCTCTTAGGGTAGGTGAGCCGAGATTAAAGACACCTACTATGGCATCCAGCTTTTTAAAAAAAATATTTAGTTATTAATTTTATAGTGACAGACAGAGAGAGCAAGAGAACGGGTGCATCAGGACCTCCAGCCACTGCAAATGAACTCCAGATGCATGCACCACCTTGTTCATCTGGCTTATGTGGGTCCTGGGGAATTGAGCCTCGAACCGGGGTCCTTAGGCTTCACAGGCAAACTGCTTAACCACTAAGCCAGCTCTCCAGCCCCAGCATCTAGCTTTTGACATGGGTTCTGGTGATCTGAACTCAGGTTCTAACACTTGTCTGGCAGGCTCTTTATCCACTGAGCTATCTCCTCAACCAATAATCCTTCCCATCTACCTATCTATCTATCTATCTATCTATCTATCTATCTATCTATCACCTATCTATCAGGTAGTTATTTATCATTCATCTACGTATCATCTATCAATTTACAGATCAACTATTTTTATCTATCATCTATCTATCCATGTATTCATCTCAAGCTCAATTACTTACCTTTGTATCACATCTACGTGTGCTAAGTCACCTTTATGTCACTACAGCAAAATACCTGCGAGCATTAAGTTACAAAGGGAAAGGTGAACTTGGCTCCAGTGTTGGCGTACTAGTCTGCGACTGGTTGGTCTCGTTGCTTCCGGCCCGTATGAAGCGGCACATCGTGGCAGGATGACAAAACCAGTTGCTCCAGAAGCCGTGGAGCAAAGAAGACAAGCAGTGGCCTAGGGGCCTTTAATCCCCACCAGGGACATGTCACCACTGACAACAACCTAAAGACCGCCCATGAGGCCCCACTTCTTTTTTTGTTTCTGTTTTTTTTTTTTTTCTTTCAAGGTAGGGTCTTGCTGTAGCCCACGCTGACCTGGAATTCGTCTCAGGCTGGCCTCGAACTCACAGCGATCTTCCTACCTCAGCCTCACGAGTGCTGGGATTAAAGGCGTGCGCGCCGCCACGCCCAGCTAGGCGCCACTTCTTAAAGGTTCTACCACCTCCCAATAGAGCCACCTGGACTTCTGGGAAACACTTATCCAAACCACGACACTAACATATCATCTGCCCACCCACCCATCTACCTACTTGTCCATCTGCAGTCTTGAGAGGCTAAAGGAAACAAGCCTGTCTCAGTCCCCCACGGCCACTCAGCCCTGAGACCATCTCTGCCTCCTGTCCCCACTCTCCACTTCTACAATGCCACCAGCCCCCACAGCCTCGGGGCTCGTGCCAGTCTGACCTTCTGCCTGAAAATCTCACTCTTAAAATATCCCCTGATATGGCGGGCATGGTGGTGCATGCCTTTAATCCCGGCACTCGGGAGGCAGAGCTAGGAGGATCGCTGTGAGTTCGAGGCCACCCTGAGACTACATAGTGAATTCCAGGTCAGCCTGGACCAGAATGAGACCCTACCTCAAAAAACCAAAAAAAAAAAAAAAAAAAAAAAAATCCCCTGATTAGCCCCCTCCATGTTTCCTTGTGGCGGTCCCCCTAACGCAGAGGCCCCTCTTTGATCCTCTATACACTTGTCCCTTCTCTCTTGTCCCACGGTGCCATTTCCTTATGCTGGTTTCCTGGCATAGTCCTACCCACCTGCAGCTGACTCCTGGCCTTGCTTTCTGTTGCCCTTTGGCCATTGTGATAGGTGCGTACTCCTGGCACACTTGGAGGACTGAGCGGTGAATACCAGTTACATGTTGGACAGTGCTGGGTGGGTGCTGGGTGGGGAAGCTGGTCAGACCACGCAAGAGAAGCGTGGATGTGGGGCTGGGGAGATGGCTCAGCGGATAAAACACTCGATGCACATAGTGAGGACCTGAATGTGAACCCCCAGAACCCACGGAAGTGCTGGGCGGGCGTGGAGGCCTGCTGAGAATCCCAGTGATGAGGAGGCAGAGACAAGGATCTCCCTGGCCAGCTGGCCAGCTAGACGAGCCATATGGGTGACCTCTGGGGTCAAGTGAGAGACTCTGCCTCAGTAAATAATGCGGAGTCCAAGGAAGACATTCGACATCAACTTCTGGCTTCCACATGCACATGGGAACACACACACGTGCAACACATAAACACACACGTGAACTTGATGCTCCTACTCTCTCAGCTGCTCTAGCAGAGTCCTCCCCCCATCCGGTGACCCAGTGGGCAGGAACTCTGTTCTCAGCATGCCAGTCCTGGCTTTGGGCCAGGCTCAGAGATAGCAAAAGCAGCTGAAATGAGTGTCTGTGAGATCACCGGGGACGAGAGCTCATAGCCCCCACCACCTCCTACGCATCAAGGCCTAGTCAAAGATCTGCTCCGATCACCAGATCGCACACTCGGAAGGGGAGAGCTACGCTGCACGTTGCCTCTCAGCCTACCCCCCTTCTCCAGGGAGGGAATCCTGCCTCAGTGCAGCTCTGCTCCTCGGTGTCCTCTCTCTCACCCTACCTGGGGGAGTTTCCTCTTCTGGTGAAGGAGGAACTTAGCCATGTGTTGGCCAACATCCGGCTGCTGTGAGACCAGGCACCCAGGCGGTTGACGGCCAACCCACATTAGGGGCAACCCCAGTGAGTGACCCCGCCAGGCCCCGGAGCCTCTTGCACAAGACTCCCACTTCTAGCATCGGCAGCGCTTTCTCAGTGCCCTTTCATCCATACCTATTTTGTGGTTCCCGCAGTCTTTTCTTTTTTTGGGGGGGGGGAGGATTTTCAAGGTAGGGTCTCACTGTAGCTCAGGCTGACCTGGAATTCACTATGTAGTCTCAGGGTGGCCTCGAACTCACGGTGATCCTCCTACCTCTGCCTCCCGAGTGCTGGGATCAAAGGTGTGCACCACCACGCCCGGCTCCCATAGTCTTTTCTTAAATTTTTTTTTTAATTTTAATTTTTATGGGGGGGGGGAATTGGCACACCAGGTTCTGCAGCCACTGCAATCAGACTCCAGATGTGTGCACCACCTTGTTGGCAGGTGCGACCTTGTGCTTGCATCACCTTGTGTTTCTGGCTTACGTGGAATCTGGGGACTCAAACATGGGTCCATAGGCTTTGCAGGTAAGCACCTTAACCACTAGGCCATCTCTCTAGCCCCCCCCTTTTTTATTATTGTTTTGTTTGGGACAGATCTTGCTGTGTTGTCCAGGTCTGTCTACAAGGGCTCAGTGGTCCACAGGCCTCGGCCTTCTGAGTAGCTGGGGCAAGGGCATACTCTCTCACCCAGCTTTTTCTCCGGGAGTACTTTCAAAAGGCCTGACCATTTCATCCATAAATATTTCCAGTCAACTATCACTTTAGGAAGCTGACTGGTCAGCCACACTCCAGACTGCAGAAACTATAGGGCTTCTGGGATGTCGTAAGGCCTCAGGTGCTAAGAGTCACTCCACGGTCATTGCTTACATGCGACAAGGAATGGCATTTGTGTGTGTGCGTGTGTGTGTGTGGTGTGCATGGTGTACGCATGTGAGTGCCGTTGGGCACACATATACAGAGGCCAGAGAAAGACACTGGGTGTCCTCTTTGGCTCTTAAGCGCCTGATTTCTCTGAGCATCGCAGTAAACCTGGAATTCCTCACTTCTCACTTAGACAGGCTGGCCGACCGGGGAGTCCCCGAGTTTCTCCTGTCTCTGCCCCTCTCAGCGTTTTGCAGGGGTGCGGCAAGTCCTAACACAAGCCCCGTGCTTGCTCTTATCTGTTAAGCCATCTCCCCAGCCCTGAGCGCTGGGAGTTTTAGAGGAAGCGCTTGTCTCCTTCCTTCTCCGAGGCTCGGGAAAGGTAGAAACCAGCAGGAGATGCCCAGGGGATTGGATGTGAGTATCATGCTTCAGGACACAGAAGCAATGAGAGGGAAGGTAGGGGACAAGGGGGGGGGGGGGTCGCTGAAAAGTGCATTGGGAAGAACAGGACAAGAGAGCCCTGAGAGCTGGCTTCTGCTGGGTGAGGGGACCATCCAGGCAGGACAGGCTCCAGGTCCCCTCCTCCCAAAGAGAACTGTCTCCACCAGTGGTGAGCAATGCAGGATACCACCATAGGGGAAGTGGCACGGGTTTCGTATAGACATGTCTGGGGCCCAGGACAAGGCAGGCCAGCATGAGACAGGGCTACAATCTCTCGAGGGGTGGAGTATGCTGCTGCATGCCCCACCCAGGCCATGGGGCACAAACGGAGACAAGAACGCGGCCACCCACCGGTCTTACACACAATGCCTTTCCCCAACGCACTCAGAGGCTAACCAGAGTCCGGGGGCCAGTCTCAAAGCCACCAGTTAACAAATGCTTTGGGTGGCCATAGCCCTGGGGACCCCAGGCACCTAAGTGAGTCATCCTAGAAACCCCAAGGAACCTCAGCAGGCCCAATGGGGCATGTGCACCTGTCCTGAACTCCAGAGGACTGGCATAGGACACATGGGGTCCTGGATAGGGTTTTGAATCTTGCTATAAATGACACAGCAGGCCTCCACAGTCTAGTGTACACCATAGCTGGGTGCAATCAGGCTGATGTGCCAACTCTGGGTGGGCCAATAAAGGCTGTTTCTAGCACTTCCCATGACAGTTCAGGTGCGCCCAATTGCTGTGCTGCTCAGGCCTGGCTCCCAGGAGGCCGATGTACCCCACGTTTTGTGACTGAGCAACAGCCGTATTCCTCCAAAATCCTAGAGAAGTCAGTGGCGCGGGCTCTAAAAGCAGAGTAACCCACGGCTGGCAAAACGTTCACAAGTATGTGAGGGAGTTCTCTGAACTACTCTTGCAAATTTTTCTGTGTTTAGTGGTATAAAGAAATAAGAGGAAAAAAGAAAGAAAGAAAAGAAGTAAGAGCAGCAAGGCATTTTGAGCCTCAGATTCTGGCCTCTCTACCTCAAAACCTACTCCAGGAGAGACAGGTGCCAGACACCTCCCAACTAGCCATTTTGGAAAGGCATCCCCTGGCTATCTGGGAGGGAGTGGAGGGAGGCATGTGCAGCTCAGTGGGCAGGTGTGTAAGCTTTATTGTCATACCTGATTGGAAAAGTGGGGCTTGAACCCCTGAGCAGGGAGCTGGGGCTCTGCCTGGTCACCACTGGTGGAAGGTGCAGGCAGGACCTGAAGCCCATATGGGAAGGGTTGCCTGTTGATGGCCGCCAAGCCCAGGCACTAAGGCTGGAGCCAGTGGCCACCTTTGAGGCCAACAGATGGTGCTGCCTTGTCCAGTGTCCCTGGGTTAGGAGACGGCAGAAGCAGCGGTCACCACGGCGACCTGTACAGGTCCCAAGGGAAGTAGGGTCGCTGGTGCATCTGCAAAGGGAGGGGCTTGTCCTTGTATTTCTGGAATGTCCTGAGACAGAGGTCAGGGCCGGATGCTCATCTAGTCCAGCCATGGACCTGCTGTGTGTGTCCTTGGATAGGCAGTGACTCTTGTCTGGGCATAAGTCTCTGGGGGCTGTCCAGTTCTGCTCTTCTAAGTTACGAGTTCAGCCCCTGCATGCCAGGAGTGGCCTCTCATACGGAAGTCAGAGTCAGAGAGAGGCACGTCCCAGAGCCTGGTCAGGACAGGCCAGCCTGGGCTCTGGAGGTCTCGGGGAGTGCTGCGCATAGCAAAGGGAACATCTCAAGGTCACTGCAGTTCTTGGGGTCTGGGCGGCCGGGCTGCGTGGCAGATGCCATTCGGAGTCCTGGAAAGAAAGAGAGGCGTGAGAACTGCTCAGCCAGCCAGTGGCACCTGACACTTGGGCACTCAGATTTGGGATTAAGAAGGACTTGTTTGGGGGCTGGACAGATGGCTTAGCGGTTAAGTACTTGCCTGAGAAGCCTAAGGACCCCGGTTCGAGGCTCAATTCCCCAGGACCCACGTTAGCCAAGGGGAAGCACACGTCTGGAGTTACATTTGCAGTGGCTGGAGGCCCTGGCGTGCTCATTTTCTCCCTCTCTCTCTCTCTATCTGCTTCTTTCTCTGTCTGTCACTTTCAAATAAATAAATAAAAATAAAACAATAAAAAAGTAGTGATTTAAAAAATAAAAAGGACTTGTTTGGGCCGGGCATGGTAGTGCACACCTTTAATCCCAGCGCTTGGAGGCAGAGGTAGGAGGATCACCACAAGTTTGAGGCCACCCTCAGACTACATAGTGTATTCCTGGTCAGCCTCAGCAAGACCCTACCTCAGAGGAAAAAAAAAAAAAAAAGACCTGTTTGGGGCTGAGGAGACAACTCATCAGTAAAACATAAGGAACTGAGTTGGGTTCCCCAGACCCCACATCAAACACTGGGCCTCCCGGCACATGCTGTAATCCTAGCACAGGGGAGGTGGGGCAGGGAATCCCTGGGGCTCACTGGTTATTCTAAGCGCATCAGTGAGCTCTAGTTTTAGTGAGAGACACTGTCTCAAAGAATAGAACTGGAGGGATGGAGAGACGGCTTAGCGGTTAAGCGCTTGCCTGTAAAGCCTAAGGACTCTGGTTCGAGGCTCAATTCCCCAGGACCCACATAAGCCAGATGCACAAGGTGGTGCATGCATCTGGAGTTCGTTTTCAGTGGCTGGAGGCCCTGGTGCACCCATTCTCTCCTCTTTCTATCTGCCTCTTTCTCTTTCTGTCGGTCGCTCTCAAATACATAAGTAAAAATAAAAATAAATTAAAAAAATAGAACTGGAGAACAATTGAGGAAACCCCCCCCCCACACCCAATGTCAACCTCTGGTTTTCACCTGTACACCCATGCAGCCACACATACATGAACATGCATGCACACCACACACATGCAAAATAATAATAATAATAATAATAATAATAAAAAGACCTGTCTGACTCAGACAGGACTTCCACAGTGCAGTGTTTCTGGGTCTGTCAGGATTTGAAGCCAGGTCCAGCACAGGGACTGGGGCTTGTCAACAGTGAAGATGGCCACCCCAGCCTGAACCTCAATTCAGGCCACTGTCAACAGAAGACCATGCAGCCACTCTGGACCGTATGCCTCGACACACCTCTTCCTGGCCAGATGACATACATGCTTGGGAGCATCGAGGACTGTCAGGTCCTCAGGCCACACAGCAGATAATTAATAAGCGTCCTGGTCATGTCACGGGTGAGGGGACAGCCAGTCCAGGACTGACCAAGGCCCAGAAGCCTCCCCATGGCACTGGCCAGCAGCAGACCCCACGCTCTTCCTCCAGCTCACCTGGGTGTCTTACTGCCGAGGAGCCGTGTCCATCACCGGCTTCTGGACCCCGAAGGCTGTGATGAAAATGTTGACCACCACGATGATGAATACCAGGCCCGTGGCCAAGTTGTTAAGGAAGTCCAGCTTGGCGTGCTTGGCGGGGTTGTTAAGGTCGTACTTGACTGTAGGGGAGAAGGAGTGGATGGTGCCCACGGGAGCCTGGATGGGACACCCTTATCTGGGGCGTGTGCTGACTGGCTGTTACCGGGCTCTCGGTCATATTGAGGGTGACTTTGGTCCCTCACTGAAAAACCGGCCTGCTTTGCCAAAACCCTGGCGTCAGTGTCCTCATCTCCTCTAGTCCCAACTTTCTCTGTAAGCAACAGGCAGCCCAGGCAGGAAAACTGCCCAGGGCCATGTGGCTCCTGGATGAGAAGTGAAGCCAGGCCACGTGTGGTTTCTCACGTAACAGTGCTGAGGCCTTGGTGAGCCCTGATTTATGAACCTCCTACTGACCCCAAGCTCTACTAACACCCATTCTACGGCGGGGGGGGGGGAGATCCTGAAGTCTCCGAGATATTCACTCACTTCCAAAGTGACACGATGATCAAGTGACCTATGCCCTAGCTGTTTCTGATGACCGTCCCTTCTTCTGTCACTGAGGGTGCCTGGGCTTCTGGGCAGCGTCCCATGCAGCCCCAGACCGCTTTCCTGTCTGCCCGTGGCCCATCTGTCTGTCCGCCACCAGAGGAAGTCACTCCTACATTGAGGGGATGTGGTTTAGTGGGTTAGTGTGGGGAAGACTGGGATGCTAAAGGTTTCGCGTTGCATTTGGATTTTCACACTCAAAACTAGCAGAAATGGTTAGACATCCCGTCCATGGAGATGGTGGTCCAGGGTCATCCACAGACGCATCTCACCTCCCATCCCAGAACCCCTCTTCCCCTCCTGTACCAAGATTTCTCTTTAGCTCCCATCCCAAGACCCCCCCTATTCACTTTCCATCTGAAGAACCTGTCCTAGGTCCAAGGTCCCCTCGTCACTTCTTGGTTTAGGGTCCCCCTCCACCTCCTGTGTAACATGGCCGCTGTTCGTCACTGGATACTGCCAACACCAACTGGCCCGAACTGGGCTGTACCAAAGGCCTTGTTGACAGAGGCTGACTCATGGCATGGGTGTCGCCTGGGTCCAAGGAAGCAGAAATCCTGACCCAGACCCTCTCCCCGAGACCCAAACCTTGAGGACTTTTGCCCCACTTTGTGCTTTCATAGGGGAGGGTCAGAGGGGAGAAACCATAGTCTTAGACTGTAAGCTGGGCTCAAGAGGGGGCCAGGGACTGACAGGGGACCAGCAACTCCAAGAGAGCCGGATGTACACAGTGGAAGGGCACCTGTCCCTGGGTCTGTGTGAGCACCTGCTGGGCTCCTACCGAGGAAGATGAGCAGCACCCCCACTCCGATCTGCAGCGCCAGGGAGATGGAGATGAGGACCACGAGGGGCACAAAGAAGGCGAAGTCAGGGCCCTGCTCCACCACGGCCTTCAGCTGCGATGCATTGGCCATCAACAACGCGATGTCCAGCATACTCTCGGCTGCGCTCTTCTTGTTGGCATAATGGTTCACGTTGATGGGCCGGTTCCTCCAGCCCCAGCGGGATGGCTATGGGGAAGAAGATGGGGGGGGGGTCACATGAAGCTGGAGGGGAGGGGCTGCAGGGAGCAGGCAGCAATAGCTTTGGGCCCCCTGGGGCTGTAGGCAGTTGGCCAAGGCCCCTGAGAGTAGGGTTTCTGTTACCTGGCGTTTATTACTCTAAGGATGCACACAGCCTTTCTCAAGCCTACCCTGGGAATAATAAAGTCCTGCAGAGAAAGGAAACAGACAGCAACCTCAGCACACACGCCGGTCTTCAGCTGAAACGGCCATGATGTTCCCTGTCCACGCTGCTGGCCAGACACTGAGCCTCTTCTCCCCTCTGGGTCTGGGCTTTTATCTCATAACAGTGAAAGGTTAATAGCCTTTCCTGAAGACTAAAGGGAACTAAACAGTTAATAACTATCCCTAAAGCTCACTGGCAATAAAGAAGCAACAGAGGCGTTTGGCCTCAGTAAGGTTGATGCCTTCCCTGATTGATGTTCTCCCCTTAGCCTGGATGGCCTTGAAGGACCAGGGACCATCTGAGTATCCTCCCTCAGACAATGCTGGCTGAAGAAGCCTATTCTGAACAAGGACACAAACAGCTACATTTCTTATCTATTGCACCCAGTACAGTCTGTTTTTCTTAGGATCCTCCTTCATCCCTCGGGAAGGTTGCTACCCCTCGCTGTTTCTCTCAATAAACTGTCTGTAGAGATCAAGCCCAGTGTTCTCTTTTGCTTTTCTCTTACAATCAGGAAGGGAAGTGAGGTTACGAGGTGGACAGGTCCCTGCATGTGAGCCCCAGGCTTGAAAGTTCCTGCTCCTAGTCTGGGCCCAAAGGCTGCTGCCTGGTCCCACCCCATTGCCCCTCACCTACTCTCCAGCCTAAACAGCACCCTCTGGGACAGTTCTGGTTGCCTTGCTGAGCCACGGTTGCTCACTGATATGGGGAACCAAATGCACACAGCAGAAACCCTCATGCTCTGTGGGCCTGCCAGGACGCCTCCTCTGACTTGAGCGGGATGTGGCTCTCCTCAGCCAAGGGTGGTCACCCCTCTGTCTATTTCCAAGACACCTCTAGGCGGCTGGCTTCCTCTTTCCACTGAGCTCATCGGCCCTCTCAAGTGGCCCTGTTGTAGTTTGAATAACTGTTGCCCAGTAGATTTAGGAGTTTATGAAAACTTCTTGGATTTCCAGCCACCTGGCTGGAGGAGGTGTCACTGGGTGGATCTTAGGCATCACCCTAAGATGTGGGTGGTGGATTTGAAATTCCAGTCTAAAGATACACAGACTGCCTGATTTCTGCCTGGAGTTCCTGAAGTGTGCGGCTGTGGTGTGGCTTTTTTTCTCTCTGTGCGTTTGGTCCTGTAAGAATAGGCCCACTTGGGCTGGAGAGATGGCTTGGCGGTTAAGCGCTTGCCTGTGAAGCCCAAGGACCCCGGTTCGAGGTTCCATTCCCCAGGACCCACGTTAGCCAGATGCACAAGGGGGGCGCATGGATCTGGAGTTCGTTTGCAGTGGCTGGAGGCCCTGGTGCACCCATTCTCTCTCTCTCTCTGCCTTTCTCTCTGTCTGTCGCTCTCAAATAAATAAATAAAAACAAACAAACAAAAGAATAGGCCAACTTCTTGTCACTTACTATTTTAGTGGGATGGCCTATAATCCAACTCCCTAGGGCCCCGCATTACTTCCTTTTCATTTGTTTTCTACAGAAACCCTTGGGAAAGCAATATCAAAAAAAAAAAAAAAAAAAAAAAAAAGTTTACAATGAGAAGCTTCCCTCACTTTTCAAAAAAAAAAATCAAAGCCAATGCTGGAGAGAGAAGTCCTGGACAGTGGGGGTGGGGGGTGGCGACTGGCCACCATCTTTGAACCCTGAATCAAACTTTTGGGCATCTTTCCTTGGCCTTTCTTACCATCTCTTCTTCCCCTTCATAGATAATCTCTAGGCCCTTCTTCACTACCACTTCACTTTCCACTTGGACAGGTTCAGGCCAAGCTGGACCGGAGTGTGCCCCGGGTAGGGCCACAAGCAAATCTATTCCCGTGTTGAGAAAGGGAGTTAGGGCTTACATCATACTGTAGCGACGCCCCAGGCAGTTCCCATTCTATTTGGAGTTTGCGCTTTTCCAAGAAAAGCTAGGGCAGAACAGTCAAGCCCTCCTGCTCCTGAAGTGTGCTGTACACTGTGGTTTCTTTTTCTCTCTGTGTGTTCGGTCCTGTAAGAACAGACCAACTTCTTCTGCCATTATGAAAGTTCCCCTGGATCTATAAGCTTCAAATAAACATCCCTTCCTCCCTGACTGTGCCTGGTCTAGAGGCTCATCTCAACAACCTAAAGCTGTCTGCTACGGGCCCCTTCTCAGCCACCCAGGACAATCCCACCAGCCTCCAGCTAACCCCTTTTTGTCCACTGGGGCCCTGGGAGCTGCAGCCTCCAGAGGTTCTGGGTGGGAGGCCGCGGGCAGGGTGCGCTGCCGGCACCCAGGCACCTGGGGCCACCCTGGGAGATCCTGTTTCAAGACTCATGAAAGATGCAGAGATGGGAAGCCATCGCACTCACACACATGCATTCTGCAGGCTGGGAAGCCCCAAGGCAGGCGCCACAGAGGCTAATTAGTGGGGTAGGGCTGCGCTTTGCTGGTGTAGCTTTAAGTTGAAATCTCTTCCAAGAAATGTACCCTGGAGGGCAGGACGGGTGGTGGGTGACACAAGTGGGCTCTGTTGCATGCACCGGGGCTGGAACCTTCCAACCACTTGCCCTGGTGTCAGCTGCTCTTAGAATTCACTTGGGAGAAAATTCTAGAATGGAGAGCACACCTCCGCACACACACACACACACACACACACACACACACACACATGCCTGTACATGTACAGATGTTTGCACGTACTTCTCATGTGTTTATGGGCTGTGGGTATGTATGTGTGCATGTGTCCTGTGTGAATGTCTGCGTACTTTTCAGTGTTTCTGAGGGATGAACGTGGAGGCATCTACTGAACAACCACAGGCCCCTGGAGGGACTCCTGGTGCCCCCCTATCAGTAACCCTCCCTTTCTTGGAGGAAGCGCGGGTCAACCTCTGTCCATCTCCAGCCTTTGTGCTGCTCTGAGGTCACTCCACGAGTACCACACTGCCCCTCTGGGGTTACACCCTCCTGGAAATCCCCCAGGGAATGGCTGCTCCCTTGCCAAGGTTGGCAAGGAACTGGGCGAGGACATCTCATGTTTACTGGCCTATGCCCCACAATGAGGGTATTCCCAGCTCTGCCCCATCCGCGCCCTGTCCCGTTTGTGCTCTGCTGGGTGGGGGGTATCCTGAGGTTGCTGGCTCACTATGGGAAGCAGTTCCTGGATTCTTCAGCCAAAGTGTCCAATTGTCTTCCCTTAGGGTTCCCAGTGCTCCTCTGGTGCTCTATCTGTCCTTAAGAGGTAGAAGCCCGGTGCACACCTTGTGAGCCGAGCCGTTCCTACCTTTTGGGGGAAGTTCCATATGCATGGATATATGAACACATATCCCCCCACAGAATATAAACACCATTTATAAATAACATAATACATGCACACACATGTATTATACAAACTCATATCACACATGCACACACATACACATACATCACACACATGCACCCACACACATAGTACACACAACCACACACATATGAAATGCACCTGTACAAATACGTATATATACACATACACATGCATATACATAACGCCAGCATGCACCACACACATGCACATAACACAAACATTATGAATAATATATATGCACATATACAACACATACCCAACACACATGCACATAGTACACACACGTGTGCATCCACACGAACACACTCATGCCCAATTCAGATGCATACACGTGTCACACAACACAAAAGCATACTCATAGGGGCAGGGCGTGGTGGCGCACACCTTTAATCCCAGCACTCGGGAGGCAGAGGTAGGAGCATTGCCGTGAGCTCGAGACCACCCTGAGACTACATCGTGAGTTCCAGGTCAGCCTGGACTAGAGAGAGACCTTACCTCAAAAAACCAAAACAAAAGTGGGGGGGGCTGGAGAGATGGCTTAGCAGTTATGCGCTTGCCTGTGAAGCCTAAGGACCCCGGTTTGAGGCTCAATTCCCCAGGACCCATATAAACCAGATGCACAAGGTAGTACATGCATCTGGAGTTCGTTTGCAGTGGCTGGAGGCCTTGGCGCGCCTATTCTCTCTCTCTCTCTCTTTCTCTGTGCCTCTTTGTCTGTCTGTCTGTCGCTCTCAAATAAATAAATAAAAACAAATGAAAAAACAGCATCCTCACAGAGACACACCCCCACACACATAAATATGCATGGTCTACATGTACATATAATAAACACAGCCCCAGGCTAAGCATGGTGGCTTCCGGGCAGCAAGAATTCCTGCTGATTCTGGGCTCTGCGGAACAATCTCATTACCTCATGGCCGTGAGGAACAAATACCTGAATGAGTGACGTCAGTAGCAGAACCCAGTGTCCTCACTTCCATCCTGGGCTCTCAACACTCAATCAAAAGAGCCCATGCCCCTGCTGTCTTCACACCTACTTAAAGGGCAAACTGAGGCTCATTACTGGAAGTTCCTTATCCAAACCCACAGCAGAGGAGGACTGGGCTAGAATTTGAATCCAGGCTCCAGGACTCAGAGTGCCGACAGCTGACACCCCACGGGGGACTGAGCTCTTAGGAGCTCCCCATACCCAGTTCAGACCAGATAGTCCTGCTCTGGGCCTCAGTGTCTTGTTTGTGTCATGGGACTGTGGTTTTTTTTTTTTTTTTTTTTTTTATAGAGAATTTAATAGGTGTAGGCCCTCTTGTAGCCTACAATTGACGGTAGCTTGATATTAGAGAGTGGGTTTATGTTTCTTTTTTTTTTTTTTTTTCTCCATTTTGGGACTGTGGTTTTTAAGACCCTGGGATGGCTCAGAGCCCAGAGCCCAGCAAAAGCTCCTACCCAGCACCCCTCCTGGTGAAGGGCACTTCCGGCCCACTCAGCCATCTGCTTCCCATTCACCCTGTACAATGACGATAAGGGGCACAGGCTTACCGCACGAGCAAGCCACCCCTTGGGGTCAAACCTTGGCTCTCCACAGCCCGGCTCGGTGGCCCCGGTAACAGTCACCTGCCCCCTGCCTCGTGTGTGGTCACCTTTTGGAAAAGCTGCTTGTCTCCAAGTGAAGGACACACATTACTCTCCTCTAGGGTCCAGGATGCTGAGGCTCAGAGGGCCTTGCCCAGGGCACCGTCAGGGAGGGGCGGATCTGCACTCCAGGTGAAGGATGTGTGCCTACGCCTAAGGCTGTCCCAGAACACACACCACTGGCATCCACCCTGGGCAAGGGCTGCTGGTGCCTCGTGTTGCCGGGAAGGAATCTACACAGCAGGCCTGCTGGTGGGGCCTGGTCCTGAGCCTCAGTGGCCCGTCCCGTGGCATGTAAATAGTTGGATGAGCCCAAGGGTGTTTAGGGCCAATCAACCACAGGTCAGTGAGCCCCGTGGATCTGATCAGCTGCCAGGAGCATTCTGGGACCTCTGCTAGGGCCTGCACTTGTGTACCTTGGTCACACAGGCCTAGTAAACACAGTGATTAGTATGACCCAGGGCCAATGGGAGTTTCCCAAAACCTCAGAGCAGCCTGGAGCAGGCATGACGACGTGGACTCTTTTCTCCTGCACGCCGAGAAGAAGCACTGTGGAGAAGGCTGCCTGTGCGCGAGTCCGCACTTGTGGGGAGCTTGGCCACGTGTCCCAGGGCCACCCGACCGTCCACAGCTGAGGTGGGAGGGGAGCCAGGACAGAAGTACATTTGAGCCAGGCCTGTTTTACCCACGGCCCAGCCTAAGCCGTGCATGGCATAAAGTCTATGGGCTCTTCTAAGGCTTAGCTGGAGGACTGTGGCTGAGCCCCCAATTATATGGTAAACGTGCACAGGGCAGGGGGTGGGGTTGCCACCCCTCCATCTCCTCTGTCACCCCCTATCCCGCCAGACCAATGACGAGCAGAGTACGCTGTGTCTCAGTTTACCCATCTGTAAAACAGGCGCACAGGGACATGGAGCAGACAGAATGAAGCAAGCTCAGTGATCTGTGGCCTGTCGAGCACCTGTAGCAGGTAGAAGGCTGGAATGTTCCTCTGCCTGACGCCTGGCTCTCCCCACTGCGATACACTTCACCTCAGCCAATGAGTATAAACATTTCATATGTAACTGCACACAAACAAAAACAACAAGGAAAAGAAAGGCCAATTTAGGCTCAGGTATCCCAAGCTGAGCAAGTCCAAGGCAGCCTCATACTGTCTGGGGTGACCCCAGAGGTCTATGTCTAGATAGATCCTTGCTTATCCTATTCTAGACAGTGGGGGGACCCATGCTGGGGAACTTGGGTGTATCTCGTTCAACCCACCAAGAATTATGGGTAAAAAGTGGCTAACCCACCCCCTAGGCCCAGTAGAAAGCTACCTATTCCGGGCCAAGGCTGGATCTGGAGGCCAGCCAGCTCTCCTAGGTTGGACCTGCAGGATCCCATGCCTGGTGAGCCCCGGAGGCAGAATTGGAGCTTTCCTGAGTTCATGTGCACATTCCTGACAGGAAACCCCAGGCAGATAGCAGGAAGTGTAGGAGGCGGGACCTCCAGAGCAGCTGGGCCTTGGGCTAAGCAGCTCACTTCCTGTGGCTCAACACTGACCAGGAGTGACCCTGAGGCTCATCAGGGTGGCCTTTAGAACTTGGACAGCCTGCCTGTCCCAGGATCTGCCAGGCAAGCAGAAGTGAGGAAAATAGGAAGTTCCCCCCTTGGCAGTTGAAGTCAAGTTAGGGGAAGGCCAGTGCTCCACGGTCTCAAAGCCCAAGACGTCCAAGAACTTCATTTTGGGAGTCACGAGGGGCAGGAAGGCAAAGCTGACACCAGAGAACGGGGGTCCAGCCCCATCCTAGACACCTTCCTCCCCAAAAGTCCAGCACCAAACTGCCTCTAGTATTCCTTGGGATCTTTACTGTTTCTTTGCTGTCAGGCAAAAATGAGCTGACTTGGGCTGGAGAGATGGCTTAGCAGTTAAGGCACTTGCCTACAAAGCCTACGGACAAAGGTTCAATTCCCCGGTACCCATGTAAGCCAGATGCACAAGGTGGTACATGTGTCTGGAGTTCGTTTACAGTGGCGAGAGGCCCTGGCATGCCCATTCTCTCCTCTCTCTCTCTCAAATAAATAAATAAATATGGCTGGGTGTGGTGGCACACACCTTTATTCCTAGCACTCAGGAGGCAGAGGTAGGAGGATCGTCATGAGTTCGAGGCCACCCTGAGACTACATAGTGAATTCCAGGTCAGACTGGGCTAGAGTGAGACCCTATCTCCAAAAACCAATAATAATAATAATAATAATAATAATAATAAATAATAATAATTAAAAAAAAAACTAAGCTGACTCGACGGGCGTGGTGGCGCACGCCTTTAGTCCCGGCACTCGGGAGGCAGAGGTAGGAGGATCGCCGTGAGTTCAAGGCCACCCTGAGACTACACAGTGAATTCCAGGTCAGGCTGGGCTAGATTGAGACCCCACCTTGAAAAACCAAAACAAACAAACCAACAAAAAAACTAAGCTGACTCAAGAAACTGGCTCAATCCCTGGATACTAACTGGCATCCTCGGGTGATGGGTTCTGCGGCAGGCACTAGGCATGGGGGCTGGAGCTTCTCTAATGTCCTGAGAGGACCTGGATGGCCACCTCTGCTGACCCTCAGCCACTTGGGAGGTGAATAATGGTACCCCATTTTCCAGAGAGAGAAAAGAGGCTCCCCTTGGAGTCCCACCCTGGTGGTGACAGTGAACTATTTGCGGGCATCACAACAAGAGGGTCTCCGTGGCAAGTGGCAAGCTGTGCAGTACTGTCACCGTGGCTGCCACCACCACACGCTCCGGGCATTTCCCGCGCGTCAGCCGTACAGTTCTTGTCACGATTCTCACGTGGGAAACGCGGGCCTGCCACTCCCATTTCACAGATGGGAAAGTGAGGCTCAAGAGCGGTGACGTGACGTCCCCAAGACACTTCAGGTGGGGTCCCGAGGGTAGGAAAGGGGCAGGAACGCTGAGTCAAGCAGCCTTCAAGGTTGGCCATGCCTCAGGGATAACATTTGTTTTAGACCAAAGGTCATGACCCGGGACAGGGCCCACAAGCCGCTCATGCAACCCAGCCTCCCGTCCCACCACCTCCCACCCGGCCAGACACGTTCACAGTGACCCAGCCTCGGGTATCAGATCCTGCTATTCCTTCTGCCTGGGACCCTCCCACTCACACCTGAGCACCAGACCTGTCCGTGCGCACCCCCAACCTAAGGCTAGTGCGAAAACCCCACGCCACAGGGAGCCTGACCCGGACCCCAGTGCTCCCCCACCTCTCATCACCATGGCAGCCCTGTAGCCCCTTGGGGATCCCACACTGTCCGTTCCATTCTTCTATTCTGGTGTCTGCAGGTAGAAGGGGGTAGGGACTCCATCTCCCTCCTTCTGGTCCTCAGAGTTAAGACAATGACTCCTGAGCACGTAACTCAACCTCTCCTGGTGCCCAGACCTTCTTGGTGAGGAATGGCCTACATTCTTGCTTACAGAAGTCACAGGTGCTGAGGGGAGGGCACAGCCAGGCAAGGCCAAAGGAAGGAGACAGGCGGAGTCCCCCTTTTTTTCTTCTTCATTTTTTATTTTTTTTTTTAGGTAGTGTCTCACTCTAGCCCAGGCTATATAATCTCAGGGTGGCCTCGAACTCATAATGATCCTCCTACCTCTGCTCTCCGAGTGCTGGGATTAAAGGCGTGCGTCATCACGCTGGGCTCAGAGTCCCTTTTTAAGCCACCTGCCAGCCTGCTTTCTGACTTGCTTCAAGGCAGACAGGGAGGACCATGTGTTTTTTCCTTTTATTTTTTTATTTTTTATTTTAGGGAGTGTCTCACTCCAACCCAGCTGACCTGGAACTCACTTCCGTAGCCCAGGCTGGCCTTGAATTTACAGAGATCCTTCTACCTCAGGCTGAATGTTGGTATTAAAATTGTGACACCCCCCCCCCCCCCCGCATGCTCTCTGCTTGTTCTTTTAAAACCACAGACAGAAGGCTCAGAGAGGTGGACGGACCTCCCCAAGGGCACACAGCCAGGGGCCACCAAGCTCCCAAAATGCTCATGCTGGGACAAAGTCAGGTCCCCGGAGGCTCGTTCACAATCCTCAATTTCCTCATTTCTAGTCCAGGGACACACATCTGTGCATCCTAAACATGCCTGCCCCCAGGTTATTATGAGCCTTGGCCTGGTTACCAGCACCTGGGCAGAATGTGTCTGCACCAGTCTGTTTCACATTACAGGGATACATGGAAAATCACAGCCCCGTGCAGTTCCCCCACCCCCATCCCCGAGGGTCGGAAAAGGAATGTCCAAAGTCAACAAGTCATGGAGGTCCATGCCAGGACCATGTTAGTGAGGGCTGGGCCCTGGCATGAACCAGCAACTGTAAGTAAAGTAGGCGGTCAGAAGGAGGGTGCGCCTCCAAACAGGACACCCGACCCCTGCTGGGGCCTATGCAAGCCAGACAGAAGGAAAGTCTGAATGCGCCCCCCAACACACACACACCTTGGATGGACTCTCTGAAGGCTAAAGGGGGGCCGTTCTGCGTCTCACAGACAGGTGATGAGCCAGGACACGGCCTCGGGTTTCCCCGCCGACTGTATATGGTCACCGTGCGGTGACGTAGTTGTCTGCCTGCTGCTGGCCTGGAAGCGGGAGGCGGTGACACCTCTCCTCCTACTCTGGGGCACGCTGGGGCTTGGAAGTTACAAGGGCGGTGTGGGAGGCAGGAGGGATCCGGAGAGCGGGGTACCAGGTTTCCTCCGCCCCGGGGTAGCTCCTTCGCCGGGCAGCCAGGTGTGGGCACTGCATGGCGGGGCCTCCGAGAACGTAGCCCTCCAGGTCTCTGGTTCACTTACTGGGGTGTCCCGAACCTGGGATGTCCCGAACCCTTAGGAGACACCCCTTGAGCCCGAGACAGGACAAAGTAGGACTTTGGATCGGGAGCAGCGATCATCCCCACCCCGCAGTGCGGACCCAGCGCGCGCACCGGACCCGATGCCCACAGGTGCCCACCGGGCCCAGAGAGAACGGGCGCCGGGCCAAGGTCACAGGGCGACCGGGAAGACGGGTCCCCCACCCCCACCCCGGGGACTTACCGAGGCCTCGGGGGAGCCCGGGTGCAGGTCGCCGTTGAGTTCGTACTCCTCGGTGCCCGAGGACTCCATGATGTGGGAGCCCGGGCCACCTCGCTCCGGGCCTGAGCGTGCCCGCGCCTCTGCCGCCGGGTCCCCGGCTGTGTGCCCGCCTCCGACCCGCCCTCGGCTCGCCGCCGCCCCCGGACTCCGCCTCCGCCGGGGCGGGCCCCGGGCCTGGGGGCCGGATGCTGGGAGCGCGCGGATCCGCTGGGGATACGAGACAAAATAACCCCGGCTCTGAACCCCCCAAAGCCCCGCGGTGGCCCCGGAGCGTCCTCGGGTGCCTGACTGCGGGGTCATGAATTAGGCGGGCCTCCCTCTGAGCCTTCCACCTAATTTTTTTTTATTAGTTTATTTATTTTATTTGAGAGCGAGAAAGACACGGGGCGCACCAGAGCCTCTAGCTCTGTAAACGAACTCCAAACGCATGCACACCATCTGGCGCAGCTGGTTTACGTGAGCACTGGGGAATCGAACCTGGGTCCTCAGCCTCTGCAAAAGTGACTTAATCTCGTTAAGCCCTCTCTCCAGTCCCCACCCAATCTTTTTTAAGGGGAGCCCGAAAACCAGCCCTTTCCTGGCCACTCTGCAAACTTCACTGGAGTGGCTTGAGGTTGAGCGGCCCTGGCTCCAGACTGGGTTGGAGTTCTTGTCCCCGGGCAGAGCAGGGCGTGCCCTAAGAAGGTCGGGGCAGCACGGGCCCTTCCCCCACCCCCTCAATACTGTGCACCGGTGTCTGCCGTTGCTTCTGAGTCCGCTGTCTTTAGGCCATCGTGACACGAGGCTTCCCAGTCTTGGTGCCTCATCTTTCCTGTAAGGGAAATGGAGGCATGAATGAGGCAAAGTGGGGATCAGTAAGGAAGCAGCCGCAAGTGTCTGGAGGGCGACAGGATGAAAGGCCCTGCCTTGGGGTGTCACTTTGGTTTTTTTTTTTGGTTTTTCGAGGTAGGGTCTCACTCTAGCCCAGGCTGACCTAGAATTCACTATGGAGTCTCAGGATGGCCTTGAACTCACGGCGATCCTCCTACCTCTGCCTCCCGAGTGCTGGGATTAAAGGCGTGCGCCACCACGCCCAGCTTTTGAGGTGTCACTTTGTATTCAAGGGCCCTGGGGTGGGGAGGGAACTTGTTGGCTTCTCCGGGGTTTGGCTCCTCTGAGCCCTGGTTTCCCAGCACAACCCTGGAGTTTTCCTGACCTTGGAACTTCAGGGGTGGAGGAAGGGGCTGGGGGGAGGGGGTGTGGGAGGCTGTCTTCCATGGAGACACCAGCTAGAGTAACTTGTCTGTGAAGGCCAGCTGCTGTGTACTTCGCCTGCTGACCCTGGCCCCAATCCCTCCCCCTGCTTTTGTGAATGTGTGCGCTTTTGTGTCTGCACACACCAGTGTGTGTGGGGGGAGGCCAGAAGTCCATCTCGGGTGTCATCCTCAAGAACACTGTGCCCCTCCTTTGAGATAGGGTCTCTCTTCAGCAATTAGCCTAGACAGGCTGGCCGTTGGATCCCAGGGAGCCCCCTGTCTCCTCCTCACCAGCGTTGGGGTTACATGAGTACTGGGGATCAAAGTCAGGTCTTCATGCTTGCCAGGCAAGCACTTTGCTGACTGAACTGAGTACCCTCCAGCAGAAGACTTACCATCTCTGCCAGCCATCTTCCCATCATATTTTAGCATAAGCCTGTTTTGTTTTGTTTTTTAAGAGAGTGAGAGAGAGAATTGGCACACCAGGGCCTTAGCCATTGCAATCGAACTCCAGATGCTTGTGCCACCTAGTGGACATGTGTGAACTTGCACTTGCCTCACCTTTGTGCATCTGGCTAATGTGCCTGTGAAGCCTAAGGACCCATATTCAACTCTCCAGATCCCACATAAGCCAGATGCACAAAGGTGAGGCAAGTGCAAGGTCACACATGCCCACTAGGTGGCGCAAGTGTCTGGAGTTCTATTTCAGTGGCTGAGGCCCTGGCACACCAATTCTCTCTCTCTCTCTTTCTTCCTCTCTCTAAAAAGAAAAATAAACAAACAAGTTAATTAAAAGAAAAAAACTAAGAAGATACCTGATGACCTCTGGCCTCCATATACATCCGCATATACACATGTACCCTCACACACCTGAACAAGCATGCACACATGTACACACACATACATAAAAAAATGAACATCCCTGAGAAGTGGCATGTCTTCCCTACACCCAGCAGTAGGGAACAGACAGAGCTGGGGAGAGAAGCTTTCAGCCCAGGTCATACTCAGAGCTCCTGAGGGCTTGTGCCACCCCCAGAAGCACACTGGCTTGTCTGCCCCACCCTCTACCTCACTGTGCCTTCCCAGGCTTGGCAGGCAGCCTCCCAGAGGACGTGGTAACCCAGTCCAAGTTCCTATTCCACCTGCGTGGGCCTCCAACACTTGATTCTCCAGGTGAGTTTTGTGTGTGAAGGGGTTGGTTGCGTGCATGCATATTCATATGTATGTATGCAGGTTTACACGCATGTGTAGTACATCAGGTGTCTTCCTCACTCACTTTCCATCTTACTTTTTAAAATATTTTGTTTTTATTTATTTGAGGGAGAGAGAGATACAGAAATAGGCAGGGAGAGAGAGAGAGAGAGAGAGAGAGAAAATGGGCACGCCAGGGCCTCCAGCCACTGCAAACGAACTCCAGACACGTGCGCCACCATGTGCATCTGGCTTATGCGGGACCTGGAGAAACGAACCTGGGTCCTTAGGCTTCGCAGGCACGCGCCTTAACTGCTAAGCCATCTCTCCAGCCCTCCATCTTATTTTTTTGAGGCAGGGTCTCTCACGGAACCCCAGAGCTCACTGATTTGCCTGGACAAGCTGGCACCAAGCCACAGGGACTCTCCACTCTCTGTCACTCCAGCCCTGGGATTGCGTGCACACACAAACCACACCCATCATTTACACGGATGCTGGGGGATCTGACCTTGGGTCCTTGTGTTCGTGCTGCAATCACTTGACCCACGGAGCGACCCGCACCCCCCAGCCTCCTCATGATGATTTTTGTAAGTGAAACCAACATGCAGAAAATGCAAGTCATCCAGAGACGTTTACTAGAAAAGATCTGTAGCACGCCTGCACCATCTGCAGTGGCAGGGGTGGGGGCAGGGGACCAAGGGAAGCAGGGTGGCAAGATGCCAACTTGGACCTCGCCGGTTCCACGATTAGAGCTGGCTGCCTGGCTCCCCCAGGCGCCCGTTCTTCAGTACTTTGCCCATTTGGGAAGCTTGAGGGGTGGAGGTCAAAACATGTGAAGTTGCTCCGAGAGACCAGGAAATCTGAACCTAACTGCAGCCTACAAGTTCCATAGTCCGCAGGCTCCGCTGGGCTGGCCTCCCACCAGGGCAGGAGGTAATGAATGCTGGGGCATGGCCGGGCAACCTGAGCAGTGGCTGCCTGTGATAGGCTAGCGGGGGACCTGGCCATTCCTGGGGGGGCAGACCATGGAGGAGCTGTTTTGGTGCATTGTGTTAACTTTGTGTGGTTGTTTGCTATGACAAAATAACTGAGAGCAGCAACTTAAAGGGGGAAAGATTTCTTTTGGTTCGTGGTTTCAGAGGTTTCAAGGTATTCTTGTTGCTGGGACAAGACACCCAACCAGAAGCAACTTTTTAAAAAAAATTTTTTTTGTTTATTTATTTATTTGAGAGCGACAGAGAGAAGGAGGCAGAGAGAGAGAGAGAGAATGGGCGCACCAGAGCTTCCAGCCTCTGTAAACGAACTTCAGACGCGTGCGCCCCCTTGTGCATCTGGCTAACGTCGGTCCTGGGGAATTGAGCCTCGAACCAAGGTCCTTAGGCTTCACAGGAAAGCACTTAGCCGCTAAGCCATCTCTCCAGCCCCAGAAGCAACTTTTATAGGAGGAAAGGCTTATTTCAACTTACAGGGTTTTAAAAAGTATCCTATATTTTTTTTTTTTTTTTTTTTGGTTTTTCGAAGTAGGGTCTCACTCTAGCCCAGGCTGACCTGGAACTCACTATGTAGTCTCAGGGTGGCCTGGAACTCACGACAATCCTCCTACCTCTGCCCCCCCGAGTGCACCACCACACCCGGCTTATTTTTATTTATTTATTTTTGAGAAAGAAAGAGAAAGAGAGACAGAATGGGCATGCCAGGGCCTCTAGCCACTGCAAACAAACTCCAGATGCATGTGCTACCTTGTACATCTGGCTTAAGTGGGTCCTGGGGAATCAAACCCGGATCCTTATGCTTTGCAAGCAAGCGCCTTAAGCACTAAGCCTTTTTTTTTTTTTTTTTTTTTTTTTTTTTTTTTTGGTTGTTCGAGGTAGGGTCTCACTCTAGCCCTGGCTGACCTGGAATTCACTATGGAGTCTCAGGGTGGCCTTGAACTCATGGCGATCCTCCTACCTCTGCCTCCCGAGTGCTGGGATTAAAGGCGTGCGCCACCATGCCCTGTAGCTTACAGTTTTGAGGGGATATTTCATCATGACAGAGAAAGCATGGCAGAGCAGGCAGCCAGGGATTCACCTCTGGTCACAGCAGCAAGAAGGAAGCAGTCTGAGTGAACTGGCTGGGAACAGCCAGTGGTCTGGACTGAGAATGCTCAAGGCCCACCACCAATGACACACCTCCTCTAGCAAAACTCCACCTCCCAAAGGTGTCACCACTTTCCCAGACTCCCTCCAGCTGGGGACCTAGTATTCAAAAGACATGAGGCTGTGTGGTGGGACATTTCACCTTCAAACCTCCACCGCTGGCTCTGTCCCTGAGAACCTGAAATATCATAGTGGAAAAGCACGCAAGAGGAAAGCTGCTCTCTTTATGGTGGCCAGGAGGCAGAGAAAGAGAGAGCGATGGAGGGTCTAGGGATAAGGGACACCCGTTAAAAACATGCCCCACGGGGCTGGAGAGATGGCTTAGCGGTTAAGGAGCTTGCCTGCAAAGCTTAGCAACCAGAGTTCATTTCCCCCGTACCCACGTAAAGCCGATGCACAAAGTGGCACATGCATCTGGAGTTCGTTTGCAGCGGCTGGAGGCCCTGGCATGCCCATCCTCTCTGTCTGTCTCTCTTCTCTCTCTGCTTGCAAATATATAAATAAAAATAAAGGAAACAAAAACATGTCCCAGGGGCAGGAGAGATGGGTCAGTGGTTAAGGCTCTTGCCTGCAAAGCCTAACAACAGCCTGGGTTCCTTCCCCAGGACCCACGTAAGACAGATGCACAAAGTGGTGCATGCATCTGGAGTTCGTTTGCAGTGGCTAGAGGTGCTGATGCGCCCATACACATTCCCTCTCTCTCTCTCCCCATCTTTATGTCTTCTCTCTGTCTTTATCTCTCTGCTTGCAAATAAATAAATAAAATGTTTTTAAAAATCATGGCCCACTGATCTGCTTCCTCAATGAGTACCATCTAATTTCCACCTCCTCCAAGTGCTGCTGTCAGATTATGAATACATCAATAAATAAAGCTTTGATTAGCGTACAGCCCTGGGGATCCAGTCAGCTCAGTGACTGGAGCCAGCGGTAGGGGAGGGGCAGTACATTGAAGACATAAACCCATAGCACCCACTTAAAGCTGAAGATACTGAGGCCTGGAGAGGTTGCTAGTGCCCCAGTGTCACCTGAGAGATTCTTTCAGGCCACATCTGGCACAGTGGCCTATTCCAGGACAGTCACTTTTCATCACTCTGGTCACTGCCGCCTCACCTGATCATTGGTAAGTGCCGAGCACTCTTCAGTCACTTCTTCTCAGCACCATGGTGCCTTCTGAGTCATCCCAAGGTCACTGCCATCTGAAAAGAGAAGCTTCTCTAACCAAAAGTGAGAGTAGCATTAATATACGAGTATGAGCATTAAGAGAAGTGCTTACCGGGCAGTCTGGTGAGCATAGTATTTACATTTAGCCAGACAGCAGCAGACATTACACCCCTAGGGATCATGACTTCCCCTGTTGTAGGTTTTCAGTATCAGGAATGTATTCCTTCCCATGGAGCAGGCCTCCAGTTCAATTAAAGAGCAGCTGGTTTCCCCCATAACAGACATGCCACTATTGTACCCGTTGGCTCATTTGGTCTGGCTGGCCAAATTTAAGGCTTGTGGTGTCCACCGTTGAGTATCTTCACTGGTGATTTCTCTCTCTCCCATTGAACTGCATGCAGTGTAGCTTTTTCCAGATGTCAGTTGGTCTACATGGAGGAGGTTTTTAGCTCAGTTCCAGCAGGATTTCTCAGTGACTTTGAAGCCCAAGTATGTGGAATCTTCAGCAATAAGGTCTTACCATCTATTCCTGGTGGGAAACCAAGGGCCTCGGCAATGTTGGCTTTTTTTTTTTTTTTTAACGAGAGAGAGAGAGAGAGAATTGGCACCCCAGGGCCTACAGACACTGTAACCGAACTCCAGATGCCACCTTGTGCACATGTGTGACCTTGCACATGCATCACCTTGTGCATCTGGCTTACGTGGGATCTGGGGAGTCGAACACGAGTCCTCAGGCTTCACAGGCAAGCGCCTTAACCGTGAAACCATCTCTTCAGCCCCAGTTTTGTTCCTTTTGAGCTGTGTCTCCTCCTCTGAATTCTGAAAGCAGGAATGCTTTGAAGAGGGCATGTGATGGCTGAAGGTTTCACTTCTGCCCCGTCTTCGTGGTGCCAGCTCCAGCAGGCAGCTCCATCGTCTCAGCTAAGGAACAGAGCTTTAGCAAGGCAGGGGATAGGTACAGGCCTTGCCATGGTGAGCAGGCCCAGAGGTGACACCTCAGTGCGGGGACAGGATGGCCTGCCTCATCCCAGGTGGGCTAGAGGCCCCAAATCCAACCGTTCGGAGACCTTGGCAGGGCACAGGGATGAAACAGAAACTTGTGTCCACACCCCACCCCACTCCATCGACCTGCCTCAGGAGCTGGGCTTGATCACTGTGGCTTGAGCCCCCATGCTGCTATGGGGGGCACAGGGGTGTAGCTCAGGCCTGGAGGACATGGTGAAGCCCTCAAGCCATTAGACATCAGCAAGATGGACCACATGTTCATGAGCAAGGAGCTCTGGGAAGCACGCCCAGGCTCCTCTCTCTCTGGAAGGCCTGGAGGTAGGGGTGCTACTGCATAGCGTGAGAGAGAGAGAGAGAGAGAGAGAGAAGCGTGGGAGAGGTGGTGTGGCATGCCTCAGCAACGCTGCTTCTGCCCGTCTAGGTTCATGGCTGTCTGCCCACACATGCCCAGCTCTAAGGTGGGCATGGTGCTGCAAGTGAGGGCGTGACCCCTCCACCTCCACACACCCTAGAAACCTGGTATGTGGCCTGGGGTCTGCACTTCCAGCCCATGTGTGCAGGGACTTGTAGCTGCATAGCTACAAGTCTCTCCCCTGGGGATCCCCAAAAGCCCTGGTGGTTGAGGCCAGGGCATTTCTGGGCACAGATCCCCACAAATGCAAACTGGCATCAGAGGAAGGTGAGGGACAGGAAGGGTGGCATGGCCTGCCCATCTCCAGAAAGACAGATATATATATATTTTTGTTTTTCAAGGTAGGGTCTCTCTCTAGCTCAGGCTGACATGGAATTCACTATGTAGTCTCATGGTGGCCTTAAACTCATGGCGATCCTCCTACCTCTGCCTCCCGAGTGCTGGGATTAAAGGCGTGCACCACCACGCCCGGCTCAGAAGGACAGAAGAAGGAAGGCTGGACCTGAGAGGGAGCCAGGCCATACCCATACTGGACACAGGACAGCTAAGGCTCTAAGTGCCACATGACCTGCCAAGGTCACTAGACAGGACCCAGTTGGAGCAGGCAGGTGACACAGTTGTGTCAAGAAAGCTAATGAGCCAGGTGGAGTGAGGTAAGGTGCAGGCATATGATGGTCTTATGGCTGTCCCTAAGAGGGAAGATACCTGCCCAAGGCCACACACATAGGCATAGCTGCTCTACCAGGTCACCAAAGAGCGGAAACATAATGGATGGCCACCACCATCTGGGGGTGACTAAGTGAATTGCGGCCAGCTGCTTTCTGGAATGCTGTGCAGGTTCTCAGAGTAAAACGGGAGCTGACTGCCTGGGGGGAACTGCTGGTCCTGTGGCCAAGGACAGGGAGAGGCAGGAGGCTGACTCCAGACTCCTCGGGGGAAACCTGGCCCCTGGTCTATCCTGTCCACATGAACGTGAGTCTCTCCCCTGGGGATCCCCAAAAGCCAGGCTAGCGCTGACGCCAGTTTGCATTTGTGGGGATCTGTGCCCAGAAATGCCCTGGCATCAACCACCAGGGTGCAGAGACAGGGGAGTATCATCCTTACTGTCCATTGTCCCTTCTACCTCAGCCCTACAGTCCTGGGCTCCGTCATACTGACCAAAAAAATGGGTGTGATAACTGGAGCTCCAACAGCCATATCACGCCTCGATATATTGGTCACCGGAGCCTTGGATAGTGGAAATCAAGGTGGAAGAAGGGGCTGGAGAGATGGCTTAGCAGTTAAGGCATTTGCCTGCAAAGCCAAAGGATCCCAGATTGATTCTCCAGGACCCACATAAGCCAGATGCACAAGGGGGCGCATGCGTCTGGAGTTCGTTTGCAGTGGCTGGAGGCCCTGGCGTGTTCATTCTCTCTTTCTCCTCTATCTGCCTCTCTCTCTCTTTCAAATAAATAAATAAAAATACATTAAACATAGTTTTGGAGATGCTGTCATTTTTGTTTTCTTTGAATATTCAATAGATGATCTCAAGTCTTATAAATTCTTAAATCCCTTTGAGGGCTTCCTGGGAACACTGCATACCTCAGCTCTTGTCTCTGCATCCCAGCCCTGCCCTTCTTTTTGTTCCATTGAGCTCTTTCTACCTGAAGCCTATTGTACTCCTACACAGGTCTTCAGTAGCTGGCTGTCACCTGATGGTAGTGCACCTGTCCTCTGGGGACTTTCTTGCACCTGGGTCGCGGCTTGAATGCACTGAGATTGTGTGTTTGTGGGAGTGCTGTGTACCACATCCTGACCAGCTGCTGACCATAGTCTGGAAGGGAGGCAACCCTCCTCAGCGTCCAGGTGCCCATTGTCTGGTAGTCTACCAGGTCACTGCCCACCCACGTCCTCCATCCATCCTCCAGGCTTGGTGCCAGGTGTCCTCTAGCCCGGCCTTCACTCAGTAAACCACTAATGACAGGGGTTGTCTGGGCTCCGTATTCTTGGCCCCGATAGTGACCACTCACCAAGGCCATGAAGCCGCTGGGCAGAGAGTGTGGGAGTGAGGCTGGCAGGCCGGCGGGGCAGGCGGCCTGTGGCTTGGCAAAGAGACACTAGCTACAGGTCAACGTTCCCGGCCCTTCCCCCTTCTCTCTCAATGGCATAGGCCAAGCTGGGCCTTGGTCTACTGAGGAGCTGGGCATGGCACCTGGGGCAATGAGGAGATGGCATTTCCATAGAGAGCTGGGTCGGGTGCTTAGTGCCAGTCCAGGGCTCAACACAGTCATTGGGGATCCACACTATTCAAATACCAATGAGGCACCTTCAGCCAGCTATCACCACTTCCTGGTCCCCTCAACCCAGGTTCACAGCCCTCCTTCTCTTCCAAGTCTTGGTACCCACCAAGCGATGCCCAGGGGTTCTCTGCACACAGGCTCATTTCTCAGGCTGCCAGGGCTTAAAACTCCCCTCCTCCTTCAGCTGTCTCTCGGTGACACTAATCCCACTGGGGAAAGCAGAGGCAACAGGGGACAGTCTCCCTCTGGGATATACCTATTCAGTCCCAGCCCAGGCCACGGGCATACCTGTAAGCAACAGCCATTTTGTCAAAGGATGCAAGGAAGCTTTACTTCCTGCTAAACTATGAATATGCAAACGATGTGAGGTCTAATCACAGGCTGCTCTTCCTCACTATGGGATGACTGGATGGATGTGAGGTCCAGCCTTGAAAAAAATCCCTCACTATGGGGTGACCAGAATGGAAGTGAGGTTGGACTCTGGGCTGCAGTCTTCACCATGGAGTGCTTGGGATGGATGTGAGGTTCAGGCCTGCTGTGTGTCCCAGACTATGAGATTGTCAGGATGGACATGAGGTACAGGTGTGGACGGCATCCCTCACTGTGGATTGTCAGGATGGACGTGAGGAACAGGTGTGGACTGCATCCCTCACTGTGGGATTGTCAGGATGGACGTGAGGGACAGGTGTGGACGGCATCCCTCACTGTGGGATGGTCAGGATGGACGTGAGGGACAGGTGTGGACTGCATCCCTTACTGTGGGATTGTCAGGATGGAGGTGAGGGACAGGTGTGGGCTGCATCCCTCACTGTGGGATTGTCAGGATGGACGTGAGGAACAGCTGTGGGCTCCATCCCTCACTGTGGGATGGTCAGGATGGACGTGAGGGACAGGTGTGGGCTGCATCCCTCACTGTGGGATGGTCAGGATGGACGTGAGGGACAGGTGTGGGCTCCATCCCTCACTGTGGGATGGTCAGGATGGACGTGAGGGACAGGTGTGGGCTGCATCCCTCACTGTGGGATTGTCAGGATGGACGTGAGGAACAGCTGTGGGCTCCATCCCTCACTGTGGGATGGTTAGGATGGACGTGAGGGACAGGTGTGGGCTGCATCCCTCACTGTGGGATGGTCAGGATGGACGTGAGGGACAGGTGTGGGCTGCATCCCTCACTGTGGGATGGTCAGGGTGGACGTGAGGGACAGGTGTGGACTGCATCCCTCACTGTGGGATTGTCAGGATGGACGTGATGTACATGTGTGGACTGCACCCCTCCCTTTGGGTAGTCAGGATGGAGTTGAGGTCCAGCCTGGACTGCTGTCCTTCCCTTGAAGTTGTGTAACTCACTGATGGTGAGATTGAGCTTTGAGAACTTAGAGTTGACCTGGGGTGTTGTGAGTGTACCCTGAGTGCCCTCTGCCCACCCTGGACAGTTTTTTGGATCCCCCTCAGGACAGGACCGCTCCAGTTTTTTTCCTATCTCCCCTGGATAGTTGCTGCCCACCTCATTCCTGAGGCTAAGAACTTTGCTCTTTGGGGGAGCATTCTGGTAATACCCACACAGTCCAAGTGCCTAGATCTCTGTCCTCCTCTCCTCCTGCCCTGTGACAGGGATTGGAGAACGGTTAGCTCTGCCTTTTTAAAAAAATTTTTTTTGTTTATTTTATTTATTTATTTGAGAGCTACAGACAGAGAGAGAAAGAGGTAGAGAGGTAGAGAGAGAGAGAGAGAGAGAGAAAGAGAGAATGGGCACGCCAGGGCTTCCAGCCACTGCAAACGAACTCCAGACCCGTGCGCCTCCTTGTGCAACTGGCTAACATGGGTCCTGGGGAAATTGAGCCTTGAACCAGTGTCCTTAGGCTTCACAGGCAAGCGCTTAACCACTAAGCCATCTCTCCAGCCCTAGCTCTGCCTTTTAACCCATATTCCCCCAGCATCAGAACAACACCAGCCTTCTTCTAGAGGGCGTCTCTTTGCCCCGTCTCTAGATGGGTGCATAGTTCTCAAACATAGGCATACATCAGAATTCCCTGTGTGTTTTTGTGTGTGTTTGTGCGTGCGTGTGTTTGTGTCGGGTGACAGGGACAGCTGCCTAGGCCCAGCTGAGCATTCCTAACCTAAATAGTGAAACAGGTCAGTGTGATGATCAGTCTCTGTTTTGTCCACTGAACAGGAATTGAAGTTACCATGGCACTGCTTCTCAGACTTTTGGCGGAGATTAAGTGGAGAATTACCATGGAAATAAATCTCTGGGAGTGTCGGTGGAGGATTTTCTCGATTAGGTCAGTGGAGGTGGGGAGAAGCACCCTTACTGTGGGTGGTGTCATTCCACATGCCAGGGCTGAAAAAAAGGGAGGAGGGGAGCTGAGCAACAGCCTTCATCTGCCTCTGCTTCCAGACAGCCAGAGCCTCGTGACCAACCGTTTCGAACTCCTGTCACCTCGCCTTCCGTCTCGTGTTGGACTGTGACCTCAAACTGTAAGCCACGATGAACCCTTCCTCCCTTAAGTTGCTTCTGGTTAGATATTTGGTCATTGCATCAAGAAGTAACGAATATAGGACTGGAGAGATGGCTCAGCAGTTAAAGTGCTTGCCTATGAAGCCTGGGGACCTGGGTTCGACTCCCCAGAACTCAGGTAAGTCAGATGGTGGTTCGTTTGCAGTGGCTGGAGGTCCTGACACCCCAATTTTCTCTCTCTCATATATACATATGTGTGTGTGTGTGTGTATGCGTGCATGTGTGTGTGTGTGTGTGTAAGTAATATAATTGGGACACCTGCTTGAGCGGCTTAGGGGAAGCTTGAGGCAGGGACAGGCCCTGGTTAAGAATTGGAGCCAAGGACAGGGTGGAGGAAGGATTTGTGGGTGTGGCCTGTTTGAAATGAGCAGCTGTTAAAAAAGAAAGAAAGAAAGAAAGAGAGAGAGAGAGAGAAAGAAAGAAAGCTCTACTTTGTAACTCTGAGAAAGGAAGAGGCCTAAGGAGGGACCCTGTCCCAAACCCCAGGGGCCAGCAACACCTTAGTTGCAGGTTTGGAAAACTGGTACAGGTGAATGATGTCCTTACAGGGTCAAGTCTCAGGCTGACTCAGGGGACATGTAGGGCCAGCAGATCAACAAGCTGTGTTTCCATGTGTCACTGTGGGCAGAACAGTTCTCCCAGTCCACTTCATGGGCTAAGAATACGACTGCCACACGAGGAGCCAGTGGCTTGACCGTCACCGTGCCTTCAGCCCTGTGACCTTGATGTCACTTCTAGCAGGTACACCACAGTCTGTGTGGCCTCAGCAGTTCCCTTCCAATTTTCTTTTGAATCTTGCTGTGTCCACAAACCTACTTTCCCATCAGCCCTTTGCCTAGAGGGAGCGTCCTCGCCCTGCCTTACAGCTGTGAAGAATAGAAGGCTGGGTGGGCCTCCGTGGCTCAGGAAGGTCTGGAAGTTTCCTGCACCAGGCCTGAGTGGGACCCGTTGGGTTTGTGGATGTTGCCTGTTTGCTGCAGAGGCCGCAGCCTCTGGGGCGTCTCCTCAAATGCCACGCTTCCTGTCCCAGGCTCAAATGGCATCGGCTGGCAGGGGGCCCGGCCCCGCGGGCCTGCTGCCGGGCATCTCACAAGTGGATAAGAACCTTCTAGCACAAAGGGGGCATTTATGGAAAGGGATGGCGCGTCTCCATGTGAACACAAGAGCACAGAAATAGCCTTTCACGGAGTGCCAGTGGGGCTGGGCTCTCCTGCCTGGATGGTGGCCATTTTCCAGCACTTTCTCCATGCCCGGCGGCCTGTCTTGTGACCACTGTTAAGGTATTCACCCTATCCTAGGCAGGGGGCTCCCTGATACTTCCAACTGTTGAAATGGGGAAGGAGTACAGAGAGAGAGAGAGTCAGAGAAGGAAGGATGGAGGACAAGAGAAGGGAGGAGGGAGAGAGAAGGGAAACGCAGGTCCTGCTTCTTTTGGAATGCTGTGCCTCAAGGGGCAAATCACACAAGGATGTCTCGCTGAAACCCAAGGGCCTCCACCCTGCGACTTCGCTTCTCTCACTGAGCCAAGAGCCGTTGCATCACACTCTAGGTGTGACTTGTGTGTGCCTGGTGGCGCCAGCTCCCCTGTCCCATGCAGCTTTGCTTGGATTGTTTCTTACACGTCTGAAGTCACTCAAATACACAGATTGAAAAGAATTAGTGCTAGGGAGATGGTTCAGTCAGTCAGTACTTATCACACAAGCACAATCCCCAGAATCCATGTAAAAAAAAAAAAAAAAAAGGGGGTGTGGTGGCACACACTCGTAATCCCAGTGCTGAGGATGTAGAGTGAGGTGGATCCTTTGACCTCCCCATGCCCATGGTGGCACATATATACCCACACTCGTACACACACTCGTACACACACACACACACACACACACAGTTTTTTTTTTTTTTTCGATGTAGGGTCTCACTCTGGTCCAGGCTGACCTGGAATTCACTCTGTAGTCACAGGATGGCCTCGAACTCATGACGATCCTCCTACCTCTGCCTCCCGAATGCTGGAATTAAAGGAGTGCACCACCACGCCCGGCCCACACACAGTTTTTTAAGCAAGTGAATGGCTCTCCCGAGAGGGAACACACTTAAGATTGACTTCTGACTGCCATATGTACACACACATGTGCAGATGCACCCACAAACAAATGTGCACACACGCACGTACACACACACACACACACACACACACAAGTCTCCTTTGAATCTACCTATCAGTAACACAATACCCCAGACTTGGTAAGTTATAAAGAAAAGAGGATTTTGGTTCATGGTTCTGGTCAAAAGTTGTAGGGCTGTGTATGGTGATGGACTTCTTGTTGGCACAGTCCTAAGGTGGCTCATGGTATCAGTTTGGTAGACATTAAACAGTCATGTGTGCGTGTGTGTGTCTATTCTGGTCTCTGTCCCTCTTCTTAAAGAGTCACCAGGAGTGTAGCCGGGCATGGTGATGCATGCCTTTAGTCCCAGCACTTGGGAGACAGAGGTAGGAGGATTGCCGTGAGTTCAAGGCTATCTTGGGACTACAGAGTGAATTCCAGGTCAGCCTGGGCTAGAGCGAGACCTTACCTTGGGGAAAAAAATAAAAAGAAAAAGAAAGAAAGAAATTCATAAGGAGTCAGCCATAGGACTCCATTTTGATGATTCTCGAATTTCCAAAGGAATTTCCTCCCAATGGCCCTTCCTCTAAATGCCATGGTGGGGTTGAGTTTCCACTGTCTTTATACCTCAAAATGGAGATTAAGCTTCAATATGTTAGTCTGGGGACACATTCAAACTATAGCATACTGATCAGTAATTTTTATTTACTTATTTAAAAATTTTTAATTTAATTTATTTTTTATTGACAACTTCCATAATTGTAGAAAATAACCCATGGTAATTCCCTCCCTCCCCCCATTTATCCCTTTGCAACTCTACTCTCCATCATACTCCTTCCCCCTCTCAATCAGTCTCTCTTTTATTTTGATGCCATCATCTTTTCCTTCTATTATGATGGTCTTGTGTAAGTAGTGTCAGGCGTTGCGAGGTCATGGATATCCAGGCCATTTTGTGTCTGGGGGGAGCACGTTGTAAGGAGTCCTACCCTTCCTTTGGCTCTTACATTCTTTCTGCCACCTCTTTCGCAATGGACCCTGAGCCATGGAAGGTGTGAGAGAGATATTTCAGTGATGAGCACTTCTTCTCAGCACTGTGGTGCCTTCTGAGTCATCCCAAGGTCACTGCCATTTGAAAAGAGAAAGAGAAGGTTCTCTAACCAAAAGTGAGAGTAGCATTAATATATGTGTATGAACATTAAGAGAAGTGCTTACCAGGCAGTTTGGCGAGTATAGTATATATGTTTAGCCAGACCACAGCAGACGTTACACCTCTAGGGCTCATGACTACCCCTGTTGTAGGTTTTCAGTACCAGGGATGTATTCCCTCCCACGAATGGCCTCCATTCCAATTAGAGAGCAGTTGGTTTATCTATAACAGACATGTCACTATTGCACCCATTGGCTCATTTGGCCTGGCTGGACAATTTAAGGTTTGCAGCGTCCACTGTTGAGTATCTCCACTGGTGATTTCTCTCTCTCTCCCATTGAACTGTATGCAGTGTAGCTTTTTCCAGCTTTCCGTCAGCTGGGCTACATGGAGGAGGTTTTCAGCTCAGCTCCAGCAGGGTTTGTCAGTGAACTTGTAGCCCAAGTGTGTGGAGTCTTCAGCAATAGGGTCTTACCATCTATTCCTGGTGGGAAACCAAGAGCCTCGGCAATGGCCTGTAATGTTTTGGGGTATCAATTACCCCCCTGGCCAACAACTCACTGGAAGGTACCACATCCCTGGCACTGAAAATTTTCTAGTAACAATCTATGACTTCTGGGTGTGCCATTGTCCAAAAATGTAGGTTTCCATATGACTTATTCATATCTTCTTAGATTTTGATTAGCCCTCCCTCCACCTTTCTTTCACTCAATCAATCTCTTCCCCTGACCTCACTTAGGCCTTTCCACCCCCATTGACTTGTTCTTCTACTTACATATATACAATACCATCCTATTCAGCCCCCCCCCCTTTCTATTCCCTTTATATACCCTTTTTCTCTTACTGGCCTCTGCTACTGAGTTTAATTCCTACTCACATAGAAGTCCAATTATTTGTAGCTAGGATCCACATATAAAAGAAAACATGTGGCGTTTGTCTTTCTGAGCCTGGGTTACCTCACTAAGTATAATCCTTTCCAGCTCCATCCATTTTCCTGTAATTTCATTTTTCTTTACTGCTGAGTAGGACTGCATTGTGTAAATGTGCCACATCTTCATTATTCACTCATCTATTGAGGGACATCTAGACTGGTTCCATTTCCTAGCTGTTGTGAATAGAGCAGCAATAAACCTGGTTGAGCAAGTATCTCTAAGGTAGTGAGATGAGTCCTTAGGATATATGCCTAGGAGTGGGTCTTATAGTAAATCTATTTTTAGCTGTCTCAGGAACTTCCACACTGATTTCCACAATGGCTGAACCAGATTGCATTCCCACCAACAGTGTCAAAGGGTTCCTCTTTTTCCACATCCTTGCCAGCATTTATGGTCATTCTTTGTTGTTGGTGGTGGTGGTATTTTTTTTTTTCAAGGTAGGGTCTCGCTGTAGTCCAGGCTGACCTTGAACTCACAGTGATCCTCCTACCTCTGCCTCCCAAGTGTTGGGATTAAAGGTGTGCGCCACCATGCCTGGCGTTTTTGTTTTTGTTTTTGTTTTTTTTTTTCCAAGGTAGGGTCTCACTCTAGCTCAGGCTGACCTGGAATTCACTGTGTAGTCACAGGGTGGCCTCGAACTCACGGCGATCCTCCTACCTCTGCCTCCTGAGTGCTGGGATTAAAGGCATGTGCCGCCACACCCGGCTGTGATGGTAGCTATTCTGACAGGAGTGAGATGGAATCTCAACACAGTTTTAATTTGCACTTCCAATCAGTAAGTTTTATAATCGTGTGCTCTAAACCAATGCTGACAATGTTTTGGAGAGATTATTCAGTAGTTGAGTTGTTAGCAACAGAGATAGAAAACTTAAAGTTGGGGCTCAACAGTTAAAGGCACTTGCTTGCAAAGCCTGCTGGCACGAGTTTAATTCCCCAGCACCCACATAAATCCAGATGTAGAGTGGCACAGGAGTCTGGTGTTTGTAGCAGCAAGAGTTCTGAGGGACCGCATATATACACTCATGTGTGCATGTGCACAAGTAAGTAATGTTTAAATGTTTATTAAAAATACAATTTAAAGGCTTGGCTAATATAGGATTTATTCTTCTTTTTACATGTGTATGTATATGTTGTATGTATGCATATTGTGTGTGGGGGGATGGGAAGTACATATGAAGGCCAGAGGTCAACATTGAAAGTCTTTTTTTTATTTTTTTTTATTTTTGAGGTAGGGTCTCACTCTAGCTCAGGCTGACCTGGATTTCGCTATGTAGTCTCAGGCCGGCCTCGAACTCACGGTGATCCTCCTACCTCTGCCTCCCGAGTGCTGGGATTAAAGGCGTGCGCCACCACGCCCAGCTGAAAGTCTTTTTTAATCACTCTTCAACTTATTATTTTTAATTTTTTTAAATGGTGTTATTTATTTATTTAAAAGAGGCATATAGATAAATAGAGAGAGAGAAACAGAGAGAATGGGCTTCCAGAGCCTCCAGCTGTTGCAAACAAACTCCAGATGCATATGCTACCTTGTACATCTGGTTATGTGGGTCCTGGGGAATCAAACCTAGGTCCTTTGGCTTTGCAGGCAAATGCCTTAACCACTAAGCCATCTCTCCAGCCTTCTTCAAGTTATTCTTTGAGATAGGGTCTCTCATTGTACCTGGGTGGAGTTCGCTAATTCAGCTAAGCAAACTAGACAGTGAGGCTCTGGGAATCCTCCTGTCTCTACTTCCCCAGCACTGGGACTACAGGCATGGGCTGGCACACTCGGTTTTTACCTGGGTGCTGGGAATCCTGAGCTCAGTGTCTCATGCTTGTGCACCAAATCACCTTATGCACCAAGCCATCTCCTCAGCCCTGGGATTTGTTTTTCTCAAATATAAAGAAGGCTGGTAATAGGCAATCTCCAAAAGCTAGGGTTCTTCTCTGCTTTGAATAGCATGTAACTTTTACCTTCAAAGTAGCCTTTAAGCATGACAATTGAGGAGTAATTACAGTTTTCAACAGTGGAAGTAATAGAAGGACATTATCTTATATATTATACTCCCTCCATGGGATGTTGTGATAGTCACTGTAAATGCTAGTCATTGAGAACAGGCGTCAACATAGATGAGTGTTTACGGTGTGACTTTAGAGGAAAGACCGGCTGCCCAAGCATCTGTGATTATCACTGGGTTACGGAACGTCTGGATACTGCTGGGAATAGACAGGTTTGTTTTTAAATCAACCTCTATCTATCTATCTATCTATCTATCTATCTATCTATCTATCTTCTATCTATCTATCTTCTGTTTATCTATCTATTTTGTTTTTTAATTTTTAATATTTATTTATTTA